>JAWPNB010000003.1:2492500-3111875 GCA_033996785.1 Trichosanthes truncata
GAGATTGCTTGTAATTCTCTGTTTTTTGTATTTTGGAACTGATAATGTTTCAATGTTTAACCTATCAAACATACATCATTGACAGTTGGAAAAAGGTGTAGATGGCCTTTTTGACAGTTTTGCAAGGTTAGATTCACGTATTTCAAGTGTTGGACAGACTGCTGCAAAAATAGGAGATCATCTGCAGGTAATTCTTTTTGTCCTCAATGACATTTAAATTTGATTGAATCATTGATTCACGAAATCTTAATAATGCCACTAGTGTGGGAACTGGGACTAAGATTTATAATTTGCTTGGTTTTCTCTCGTCAGAGTGCAGATGCCCAAAGGGAAACGGCTAGTCAAACAATAGAGTTGATAAAGGTACTATAAGTTTATTGATTGAATTTGTGCCACTCCCACCTATGTTAATATATATTTTTACTTTAAGACTTCTTTTGGTTTGTGTTTTTCTGTATTAGTGTTTTTTTTTTCCATATTCATTTTTAAGTTAATTATAATGAAATGAAAAATATCCTTTTAATCAATCACTGCAGTACTTGATGGAATTCAATGGCAGCCCTGGTGACTTAATGGACCTTTCACCATTGTTCTCTGATGATAGCCGTGTTGCAGAGGCGGCGTCAATTGCACAAAAATTGCGTAAGTCATCATCATTAATGCTGGGGTTCACAGTGAAACCATGTTTCAGTTAAATACACGAATAATGTAATATTGCTCTTTTGATTAGCTAGTTCTTGTGGAAACTACATGTTTTGTCCTTTTTGCTTTCCTTTGTAGTTGCAAAACCAAGCTCTTAAGAACTTTTGATTTTGGGCCGGCACGAAAGTCATGGTTTTCCTTTTTTGAGTTTTATATTTCATTTCTTCTTTTGTAGATAGATGTTGCCTTTGATATATATATATATATATATATATATATATATATATAAAAGACATAGAAACTTGTGTTAGTGTCAAACAATTCAAGTGGAAGAAGGGACCTCCCCCAAAAATCAAGTGTCTATTTTCATGTACTTCGAATTGCCAAACTCTATGTACTCAAAAACAGAAGAAAACAAATTCATAATTTATGAGACCTTTTGTGTTTTTTTATTTTGGATGTTCAATGCCTTTTAAATCCTCTTATTATGAAAATTAATTTCAAGGTTCTGTGACTTTGTGTGCTTGTTACATGTTATTTGATTCTAGGGTCATTTGCTGAGGAAGATATTGGACGACAAGGGATTTCTGTTCCATCAATCGTAGGAAATGCAACTGCCAGCAGGGGTTTAGAAGTTGCAGTTGCTAACCTTCAGGATTACTGTAATGGTATGGCATCTTCATGGAATTTTGTAATTTTAATGAATTGATATAGTTATAATGTTTGATATTGGATCTTTTTGAATTTTTCTTGCTGCTCATCAAGCTTTCCCCTCTCCCACTCTATATATTATTGTTCATTATTTATCTCTTCATTGTTGCAACTTACGACAAAGATGGCTGACATGAGTTATCAGATAAGACCTAGTTGGTCATGCTTCCCCGCCCACAAAAAAAGAAATAAAGAAAAAAAAATGAAGTTGAAACTACTGACATTTGTTTGTTCATATTGAGTTTTCGTGGCACATGTTTCATGAATTTTATGATGAATTTTTCCAAAAAAGCATTAGTATGGTTCCATTCTTTACTAATGCTTGTATATTATGACCAATGGATATCATTTTTTTTTTCTTTTGTAGAATTGGAGAATAGATTGCTGTCCCGTTTTGATGCAGCATCGCAAAGAAGAGAATTATCTACTATGGCTGAATGTGCTAAAATTCTGTCACAGGTAATTGTAGCTTATGGATCCAATCAGCAATCATTTTGGTCTCTTCACCGAATTCACACTGCCCCACTTACATGCTCTGTATCTTTCTTTCTTTCTTCTTCTTTCTTTTTTTTTTTTCGAGTATGTTTATAATAACGAACATTGCTTGTTGATCACTCATTAGGTTGCATGTTAATGTCCAAGTTCAAAGCAGCAGATTTTTTACGCATATTTTAATTTATAAGTTTTCTGCTTTCCCTATTATACCTATTTTTAGGAGGGCCCAAGGGCAAACTCTAGAATTGTGACACGTGTTGTCCTTATTATCCATTGCCTGTTTCTTGCACCATGTCGTGTTCCATCTCAGGTGTTTTTTTACACATTTCTCTGTTTAGAGGTGTGTTGCATGGACTCTAAAGATTGGGGGTGGGGGATTACAGTTATGACTCAGCACTGCTTACACTTCGTCGTTACTGATGGGCATGATAACTGTTAAATCACCAATCAACCCAAAAACTTAAGTTGATATAGGTTATGGTAATTTAATTATATCAACACTAACAATAACAAACTGTTTAAGTTGAAGAAATTAGACCATGCAAAGTAGTGAAGTATTATATTGATAATGATTGAGGTATTGAGGCAATTGTGGGGAAACATGTAAGTTCATCTAAGAATCAGCACCCTTTTTTTCCAGAAAAATTTGATCACTGAAAACTTCCATGCAGTTTAACAGAGGTACTAGTGCCATGCAACATTATGTGGCAACGCGTCCCATGTTTATTGATGTTGAAATTATGAATGCGGACACCAGATTGGTACTTGGTGAGCAGGGCTTGCAGGCCACTCCGAGCAATGTTGCTCGTGGGCTATCTTCCTTGTACAAAGAAATTACAGGTTGGAAAGTGGGAAGGCTCACTCATTTGGGCTTTTGCTCTATGAATTTGTTATATCTTGATCGTTTGTTCTGCAGATACTGTAAGAAAAGAAGCTGCTACAATAATGGCCGTATTTCCTTCTCCCAATGATGTTATGTCAATCTTAGTCCAGGCATGTTACGACGTTATCTTTCTCAGTTGCCTTGTTCAATATTTTATCTTTAAGCAGGAATTTGGTATGTATTACCGATGAATCTGATTTTATGATGTGTACCTACAGCGTGTATTGGAGCAACGGGTTACAGCTCTTTTAGACAAGTTATTGGTGAAGCCATCCCTTGTGAATCTTCCTCCAATGGAAGAAGGCGGGCTTTTATTAGTGGGTGCACCTACTAGAATCTTGAAATTTATACTTCCGATTGATCTTCTATATTGGTCCTTGTGTAATTGTTTTGAGTATGTATTTCAGTACCTTAGAATGCTGGCGGTGGCATATGAGAAGACACAAGAGCTTGCTAGAGACCTACGAGCTGTTGGGTGTGGTGATTTGGACGTTGAAGGTAATGACTAATATTTTCAATTTTCCTTGTTAGTTATTTATGAATGTTTATGAATGTTTTGCCTATCACATTCTGAAAATTGCATTATATATTTAATGCCTGGTGATTAATATTTTTTAAGATATTGGAAAGCTTGTGTAATATATGTTTGAATTGGGGGGCAAAAAGAGAGTTTTGTATAGTATGTGTTTGGTGTGGGTTTATTATTCATAGAAATATTATAAAAGGTTAGTTTCACAGTAGCCGATAGGATTTACAAACTTGTAGTTAGGAAAAACCAAGCGTACATGCCAAACATAGGCCTACTTCTTAGCTTGGATTACAAAAACTTTAACTCAAGAGACGAATACCCTTTTAGTTTTCTTGGAGTTATAAACTTGAGAATGGAAAGTTGATATCATAAACAATATTGCCCTCATAATCCATGAGCCAAATACCCCTTTTAGTTTTAGCTTTTTCTGAGTAATAAACTTGAGAATGGAAAGTTAATATGATGAACAAAATTGCCTCTATGCTATTGGAAAGATAACAGAAGCGTTTTATATGTAGTTGGGTCACTAATTGGTCATTTGGATGTAAAGTAATTATATCAAGCTGAAGTTGTCCTCTGCGCTGTTGAAATTTTGTTTGAGAAAGCATACTGCTTTTTTTTTTTTGAAAAATAGTTTATTTTGGATGACAACTTTTCCCCTAGTTCTATCACTTGTTTATTTAATGCTAGTGTCATTCAATTATTTATTTAGTCTCCTACCTGTGAAGTAGCTTCATCCAATATTTTCTCTTATCATGCTGACGTGAAGTTTAAACGGTTGGTTCAGGCCTTACGGAGTCTTTGTTTTCTGCTCACAAGGAAGAGTATCCTGAGCATGAACAGGCATCTCTCAGACAGCTATATCAGGCTAAGGTTTACTACAGATGCTTTGTTTAGAATTGAGTTTTCAACCTGTTTTTACCAGGAGCTAAATATGTATGCTTTGCAGATGGAAGAGTTACGTGCTGAGAATCAGCAGGTTCCTGAGTCATCTGGTACTATAGGACGTTCAAAAGGAGCTTCAATATCAACTTCACCTCAGCAAATTTCTGTTACTGTTGTTACAGAGTTTGTGCGATGGAATGAGGAAGCAATTTCTAGATGCGTTTTATTCTCATCTCAAGTAATATTTGTTCCATCAATCAATTCTGTTATCCATTCTGCATTCCCCATTAAAGATTTCAGATTAAGAACTACTGAAAAGGTCGAATTCAGTGTCTTTATATCTGTAATTAATAGTGCATTCAAATCAGGTCTTATCCAATGTAATCAATGTTTAAAATGTTTGGAAAGTGGAAACATAATTTTTTATAAGGGCCTCATAAATTGAAACATAACTGATCTTTCTAATTTGTTATAGACATGTTCATCATTTTTTTAATATTAAACTTCATAAATTTATCTTAGCAGTAACATGGGGAGAAATAGTGTCTACGATTGATAACATTCATTACATAGATTTTGAACCTTTTCCTTTCATTTGTTAATTTTTATATGTTCCCCCACAGCCTGCTACTTTGGCGGCCAATGTAAAAGCTGTGTTTACTTGTCTGCTTGATGAAGTAAGTCGGATAAAAACAATTGCAAGCTTTCATTTTTTTTTTCTTTTTGGTTTTGTATATACTTAGGTTTTCTTTTCTCATCTTTTCTACTTGCAGGTCAGTCAGTATATTACGGATGGGCTTGAACGGGCTAGGGATAGCTTGACTGAAGCAGCTGCTTTGAGGGAAAGGTTTGTGCTGGGTACTAGTGTTAGTAGAAGAGTGGCGGCTGCAGCTGCTTCTGCAGTAATTTTCTGATCATTACTCTTTTTGTTGCATTCAAAATTGTCTTATATTTTATTTTGTATTCTTGTAAAAGGTATTGCCTTAGTTTACACAAAAGTAACAATGGAAACTCTGTCTTAATTCATGTGTGCAGGCAGAAGCAGCTGCAGCAGCGGGTGAAAGCAGTTTCAGATCTTTCATGGTTGCTGTACAACGTTGTGGTAGTAGTGTGGCAATAGTCCAGCAAGTACGATGATGCTTTCTCTTATTTAGTCACGTTGAGACCAGCTCCTTATTAAGCGAAGGAATGATTTAAACTTTCTTTTGTAGTACTTTGCAAACTCAATTTCCCGGCTCTTGCTTCCTGTGGATGGTGCCCATGCTGCCTCATGCGAGGAGATGTCAACAGCTATGTCTAGTGCAGAGGCTGCAGCTTATAAAGGACTACAACAGTGCATTGAAACAGTTATGGCTGAGGTCAGTTATTTCCTTGTGTCTTATTGCAGTCAAAATAATGGATTAGTAGGCGTGCAAGCAGATACATCCTCTCATTTTATGCGTCACTTCTTTTCCAATCTATCTTTGCTTGGAATTTTATTCCCAATCCATAGACTTAACATATGTCTAATTTATCCAAGTTGCTTTCATGTTATAATTTCCTGTGATATCATCAATATGCAGGTTGAGCGATTGCTTTCTGCTGAACAGAAGGCAACCGATTATCGGTCTCCTGACGATGGAATTGCTCCTGATCATCGGCCAACAAATGCTTGCACGAGGTACATCTAACTTCACAAAGTTGTAAAATGGTTTTTTAAATAGAAGAAACAATTGTATTGAATAGTAACGTTGAATTTATGATGCCAATTTTGGAGAGAGCATTTGAAAGTTGTAGCCAAAAATTGTAAAATTGTTGTTTTTCTTTCGAACTTTATTCATCAACTCAAGGATCAATGGAAACCAGTTAGCTGAAGCTTGTTACTTTAGGCAGGAAGTTCACTATTGCCTGACAACTGAACTTGACTTGAATATGCAAATTGTTTTTATTAATCAATGTATCTTCTTTTCTTTGATAGAGTTGTGGCTTACCTTTCTCGCGTGCTTGAGTCTGCATTTACTGCTCTTGAAGGTCTTAACAAGCAAGCTTTCTTAACTGAACTGGTATGATTCTGAAAGTTCTTGGGTTTACCTTATGGTATAGTTTCCCTCACAATCTATTATCCAAACTCTACTAGCTGATAAAGTTAGAGAATAATTGCATCAGATAGAATCCTGTGATTTCTCGTCAATGTGCATGGATAAATGGTATTTTGATGCTCCTTTTTCATATCAATGGTTGTTAACACAGTATTTTCTGTATCCTATTGAAGAGGCTTGTTCAGCTGGAAGAACTTCTACCAGTGCTTCACAGCATATGTTGAATGAGAAACAATGTAGATGAATTAATGAGAAAATTTTCATTGCAGGGAAATCGGTTGCACAAAGGTCTCCTGAACCACTGGCAGAAGTTCACTTTTAATCCTAGGTAACTGTCATCTTCTAGTGTTTCTCATGTGAAAAGCTTACTTTGTATCCCTTATTGGTCAACAGAATGTTGGCAGAAGTTATGACGTATAGTTATGCTTATTTTTCAATTGAATGATGGCAAAAGTCATAATGTATAGTTATGCTCGTGGCCAGCAGAATCTGCTAGAAGTGATGATGTATAGTTATGCTTATCTGCAACAAGATGACTGGTTCACTAAGGAGCGAAATGAAATTTAATGGTGTACCAAAATTTTGGAACTCTAAGAAAATATCATTAATGTTCTACCGGCTCCAACAAAAGCTGGTATATATAAAGATACAAAGTCCATGTGGCTTTTCAACCAATTTAGCCTAGTAATGACATCTTTAACCTCTATGACCTATTTAGAGTCTAGAGATAACCACAGCCTACGTCATTTTAATCTTTATCTTAAACTTAGTTTACTAAATTCTTAACACTAAACTCTTACGTGAATTTGGTCTTTATCTTTGGAAAAATGTGAATTTGGTCTTTAGTTTCATGAATAATGTTCCTTTACATGTATACCATAAACTAGATATTTTAAGGGTTAGGTATAGAGTGTGTAGACGAGGAAGCTCACCTTTTGAGCTCATGGAATAATGTACACATCCATTCGCATTCCTACATGTATAGTATACAAACAGTACAGAAAAATTATTGACAATCATTTGCAGTAGAATTGGCCGTCAGAATAGATGCTTCTGGAAGTTTCCAATTGCTTGCTGATGTTATGATGTAGGGCAGAGCTATGACATGTCGGCACATAGGCTCTGTTTATTTAGCCATGCTAGCTTTTAATATGGTACATTGATTTTAAATTAGGTTAAAGCCAATTAAGTCGTTCAAGTAATTTTTAAAAAGAACAAACCTTTTTGTTATTACTTTTTCTTCCTCTTGGAAGTGACAACGTTGAGCTATTGTTTGACAATCTAGAACCAGAAATCTCTTGGATTTTAGTTTGCTCCTTTTCTGTACCAAAAACCTTTGCTGTGTATTTGTTCCAATGTATTTGGGGGGGTAGGATGGCATTTGTTTCACTGAATTCATCTATGCTTGTGCTTTTCTTGACTGCAGTGGAGGCCTTCGTCTGAAGCGTGACATAACAGAGTATGGAGAATTTGTGCGCAGTTTTAATGCTCCTTCTGTTGATGAAAATTTTGAGTTACTGGGCATGTAAGTAGGATTTTTCCAGATGTCTGACATTACATCATCCATTTTTTTATGGCTAATCTCTCATTTGACGTTCTATTTTTTCCAGCATGGCCAATGTCTTTATTGTTGCTCCTGAAAGCCTTTCAACTCTGTTTGAGGGCACCCCAAGTATTCGGAAAGATGCACAAAAGTACGGTTTGTAGAGTAGATTTGTCGGAAATTCATGTGATTGTAGACTATTTCTAGAATTCATATTTAAGTATGAAATTCTAGTCTCTCTCTTCTTAACTGGAAATACACATTTGATTACTGTTTCCCTTGGTATCTCCATCCTACTCCGGCTTTTGCATTATCCCCTAAATCCTAAGATACGTTTCAGCATTTACAACAAGAATTAATCTTCAAATGTGACCTCTTAATGGAAGTTGGTTTTCTATCCAAAAAAACTAGAAATAATCTTCAATGTGAGATCTCATCATGATTACTATTAAATTTTAGTGCCATTTCCGGTACCTTGTTCTTTGTGATGATATGAACTCGTTTGTCTGGAATCAGGTTTATCCAGCTTAGAGAGGATTACAAGAGTGCAAAACTCGCAGCCCGACTTAGTTCTCTGTGGCCAAGCTCAAGTTGATAGGAAGTTGGCCTTAAATCCGAGCTATGACCTTGTAAGTCTTGTATTTTAGCATCCATTAAGCTCTCTATAAGCTGTGTGACCTAATAATATGCCCGCATTCGTTGGCGGTACTGATAGAGAGTTGGAAATTTGTCCACAGCTTCAACTGATGGAAAGAAAAGTTGAGGAGTAGATTTTTCATCCTTTGGTTACTGTTTATTATTGTATTTTTTTGTGAAAAAAATTTAAGTCTGAGTACATTTTTCTTAAGTTAGGAGAATGGCAATAGTTTTATTATTAAGATTGAATTCATAGGTTGGTATTGTGGGACAGGTAACTTTAGGGAAGGGAACTCAATTATCTCCCATGGTTGTTGTAAGTTGTAAATGATTTGCCCTGTGTGGGGTTTTGACAACGATAATCTAGTGGCATGATGTCAATAATTTTCGATTGTTTAAATTCTTTCTTTATGTTCAATCTCCATTTGATTTGGTTATACCTTCTGTTGCCTTGTTTCCCAATTGTCTCATTTTAGAGATTTTTTTTAATTAAAAAAAAATATCCGTGAGTGTTCGAATCAGCTTGCATGCATCTTAACTAATCTCACAAGACAATTGCTTGACCCTACTACATTTGTGGTTGCCAAGGAATTACGTTGGATATTAAATCTTAAGTAGGTGGCCATGGATTGAACCAATTCCTTCTAAACCCTTTATTATGACCATGACCCTTATTGACCACTAGGCTAATCCATGATGGTTCATTTTAGAGATATTGTTTGCCGCTTTTTGTATTTCGATTGTTTATGGTTATTAAATTGTAGCTAATGAAATATGAAGGGGAATTTGCAATTTCCACCTTTTTTTAAATTATTTTTTTAGTTCAACGTGTCGGGTGGAGATTTGAACCTTTAGCCTTTTGGTTTAAGATATATGTGATCATCAGTTGAGCTATGCTCCATTTGACACAATTGTCACTTTCTAATCATTAGGTCTAAGTTAATAATTTTATGGATTATTATAAAAAAATAATTATTATTAGTCTTTTTTTTGTGTGTTCAACAATATTTGAGACGAAGGATTCGAATTTTTAACCTCTTGGTTGAGAGTACATGCTTTATGCTAGTTGAACTTATGCTTATGTGGGACGATTATTATTAGTTTGTAGTTCGTCTCTTTTTCATGTTTTATTTATTTGTAGCTTTTCTCGTTCTTTTTAAAAATCCATGTAGGTGTATTCATTTAATAATTGAAATCCACATCCTCCGTATTAGAAATTTTATGGGCAGTTTTTTTAAAAAATTTTTAGGTGCCCTGTTTTGGGAAGGCTAATCAATCCACAAAATATTTCATCATTTTTTTAGCATTCATCCAATAAATATTTTTGTATAGCCAAAAATGCAGTTTTCATTTCAAAATAATAATAATAATAATAATAATAATAATAATAATAATAATAATGCAGTTTTCTTTTCATTTTCGATCACGATCTTAAAAAAATTAGTAGATTTGATTATCTGTTAATCCTGCACCTTCAATGCAAGTTTCTAAGACTTTCAATATCTCATGAAGTTGATAAAGAACAGAGGAAATCTATTGATCTTTGGCTGGTCAAGAGCTTGCATGGTAGGATATTATTTTATAATATTCTGATTTATTGTTTATTGTTTGTCTTTTTATTTCTTTTCCCCTCCATGCGTGTGTGATTGTGTACTTTTACGACATTCTAGTATTTTTTTTTTTTTGAGTTCAACAACAGTTGAGGAGGAAAGATTCGAATTTCTGACTTCTTGGTCGAGGGTACGTGCCAATTACCGTCGAGGTATGCTCACGTTGACATTTATTTTGTTGTTCTTTAGGTAGATTTGGTGTAAAAGATGTGACCAATATGCTTTTCCTTTGTTTTTCAAAAAGAATTTTAAAATACCATTTCTTATATTTTTTGTCTAAAAAAATGTTCATTATTTTCTCTTTACTTTTAACACACACACACACACAAAAGAAAAAAAAAAAGCAAACTGTTCATACATATATTTTCTTACAATAAATAAGAATATTAGATAGGATTTTCCTTCCTTTTTCCTTTTTTTCTCATATTTTTATTTCTAATCAAATTAGGTTGAAACACATTTTTAAGGTTAAATAAGGTCACTGTATTAAGAAATTATTCTAGTCTAGTTAATTTTTATTTGATGACAAAACAATAACAACAATCTTCATTCAAGAAAAATCACAATGTGAATATGTTTCCTAAATTTTTAGAGGGAGATATATGAGGATTAAATCTTTTTTAGCAAAAGTTAACCATAAATTAATGGTAGAGACTAATTTTGAGATTTATTGAAAGTACAAGGATTAAATTTGGACATTTGAAAGTACATACACTAAAATATGATAAAATTTAAAATACATGGACTAAAATGATATTTGAACTAATATGTTGCGCATATTCAAACATCATAAAATCTAGAACTACTTTAAAGAACAAAGAGTGGAAATAAATTAATTAGGTTTAATTTATTTTAGTTTTTAAATGTTGTGCTTAGTTTCTGAATATTATATAACAATTTGTTTCTGTCCTTGTACTCATATTTTTGTTGGACATTTAACAAAAACCGTAGTACCACGTGAACTTATATTTAAGTCACAAATATCAAAATGGAATATTTAAAAAAAAAATAAGAACCAAAGAGACCAAAAGAAGTTCTAAATCAAATAATTGTCATTTTTGTCTTGGAACACATTTCTTAATTATTGAAGTTGCATTTGTTTTAAAGAGCACGTTTACTTTTTTTTTTTTTTTTTTTTAAATTGTCTGCTGCATTTTATTTTTTGAAAAAGAATAAAAAGGCGGGAGAAAATGAAATCCAAGAGGAGATAGGACATGAGAAATCTATACGACAAGAGAGAATATGTACTATCGTGTAGGCCATAATAAAACATCGTCATGTCACTAATAATAATTGAATCCAAAATAGTAAAGTAGGAGCTGTCAAAACTAATTCTCACTAAAAATCATATATTCCATGTGATTCAAAGAAAATCCAACCGAGTCGACTAAGAAGTTTGAACTTGTACGGTTTGTATTTAACAAATGAAAAATAATAAACTCGAAACTTGTAGTGCGTTGGATTTTGATAGTAAACATGTATATTGAAGTTTTGTTTTGAAAGTTTGTATGGATGTAATTTATGTTTTGTAGTACGTGGGATTAACAAACTCGTAGAAATGTGTTAAACTTAAAGAAAATAAAAAGATGGAAGGAACAAAAATACTATAGCTGAAGAAAAAGGTGGAGATGATTACTTGATTGAATAAAGAGATAAGAAGAAAGGCAAAGAAAGTTCATTGGACAAGACATTGCTGTGACTTACTGTGTTTTGTTTTTTTGGGTTAATGGAGAAAAAGAAGAGATTTGAAACTTGAAAAAAAAAAAAAAAAAAAAAAAACCCACCCTCAACCCCATCCATCTGTAATGATGGCAAATATACCACAATTGAAGGTCTAAATTGCAACTACATATTTACTCTTCTTTGCAATTTGGTTCACTGAATCAAAAAATAATATGGCAAAAGAGAAAGGAAAAAAAAAACACGAACTTAGATGCGTGACTGACTGCTGATTGTGACCATTACGATCAAACTCAATGTCCCACTCTCTCCTTTTTCTTTTGTGGTGGGGTTCTCTCATTACGAGAAATAATTAAACGAAACTCTCTGTAATGTAGCTAATAGTTTTACACTGTTGAATATATATGAGAGAGAAATTATAATCTATATGTGATGGTTATTAGAGACGTGCAAATGTTTAGATCTATATTCAATAAAAATTAGGGACAACCATATTGTGACGATATCATTCAATAATTTTTCTTCTCCCACTAAGAGTTATGGGATTTGTTTAGGGGAAAAGAGAGTATGTTTTTTGAAATTTGATGGCTATGATAAAATGGTTCCATCAATTGGAATGTGTTTGTGCCAAACCCACAATTTCCTTGAGAGGATGGTCCAATTCACCACTTCTCTCTCTCTAAAAGTAGAGCATACACATAAGAAAAGAGAGCATGTGCATTCATGGACAAACCCAAGAAAACAATCTCAAAGATAATGGAAAATAATTCCAACCCAAAGAGCACTACATAGGTTGTGGGCTCCATACTTCCTATTCTATCAATAGCGCTAGCAACGTACCATCCGTTCTAAGTCACATGTCAAATCTCTTTTATAGATTGTATCACTCTGTTTTATTTTAATTGTTTACTTTTAGGTTAAATTATACAAAATATCCATAAACTTTGAGATAGGTTTCAATTACGACCCTAGACTTTGAAAAGTTTATTTTGTGACCCTTGAACTTTGAAATTGTTCCAAAAAAATGTCATTCGAGAACTTTGACACATTGGTTGATTATAAAAATTGGAAGGCATATATAACGTCATTTACATCTCAATTTCAACTCTATAGAAGATTAAGGTCGTTGCTACGATTCATTTGAATTCAAAAGATATCCTTGACACCATTTACAACATCATTCACAAAATCATTTCCTACGCATCAGCTGTTGTGCCAATTTACATGAATTATGTTGTAGATGATATTGTGTATACTTTCCAATTTTTATACATTAGCTGCCATGCCAATTTTCATAAATTATTTTAATGAAAATTTTTCAAGGGTATTTTCTAGAACAATTTCAAAGTTTTAGAGTTAAAATGAATTTTTTCCAAATTTTAGGGACATAATTAAAACCAACCCCAAATTAGTTCAAGGGTATTTTGTATAATCTAACCTTTACTTTATTTCGCTATTGGTGTGTCACATCTCATCATATTAGCCAACATCTGTCTAATAGTTATGTCACATCATCATTTGTTAACAAAGTTTAAAATAGAAGTTGCATAGAAACAAAACTGAAAGTTCAAGGATATAGTTGAAAATTAAGTTACATCCCATCAAATAACGAATAGAAGATGAAAAGTTGTTTTTCAAATTGTCATTGGTCGACACGTAGTTAAATGTGATGGAAGTTGCAGTTGAAGTAGCACTGTTATGTCCCATTTCCCTAACTAGATAATGAACTTAGCTTAGTTGAGATGTATATGTGTGACCAACTTCATTTGCATTGGTAAAATCAACCAAAAAAAAAAAAAAAAACCCAAAGAAAAAGAAAAAAGCAACTTCCCCAACCCACCAAAAATCCTGCCATTCCTTTTCATTATCTTTTAACATCGACCTTTCATAATGCAAGTGAACATCAAAGAAAGAGGCGCGATAACGACGACTCGACTTGTAAAGTTTCAACTTAATTTTCTTACACCAATATACATCTAAAACAACAATATACTTTAAATTTGATTTAGTGAAAATGATTTATTTTAATTTTGGTTCAAACTTTTAGAAGTTTAATTAATTTTGATTCTTGAATTTTAGCCCACTTTCTATTTTGATTTTTTAATGTTAAATTTTAATTTTTGAAGTTTCAAATTTCATATTTAGTCTATATTGTAAAAGTGATAATGTGGATATGACACATTGATAATGAAGTCTCAAGTATAGTAATATATTATCATATTTTAAATAAATTAGTTATTTTTTTTATTTTTTATTTTTTTCAAATATAGAGGTTAAATGTAAAATTTAGTGAAAGTGGGAAGACTAAAGTTAAAGGTTTAAATGTTATGGAACTAATTTAGAAAGTAAAGATAAAAATAGAAAGAATCAAAATAGAACTTTGAAAACATAAAAACTAAAAAAGAAAAGGAAAAAAAAAAGATAGTCTTGTTGTAAAATTGAGAGGCGAAACCGGGCACCAAAACTTTACCAAATAATATAATAATAACAATAATAATAATAATAATAATAATAATACAAGTGGAGTATATATATATAATATAAACAAATAATACAAGTGGAGTATATATATATAATATAAACAAATAATACAAGTGGAGTATATATATATAATATAAACAAAAATAGGGATTTATGGCAAATTAAAAGCAAATGAAATTAGAGAGGTTTCTATTCCAAATATCTATCTCTATATTTATCCACCAAAAACCACTATTTATAGGCAATTTGGAGAGCATGATGTGGTACATTTGGACACCAATCTATGGCCTTTGTTGGACACATAGAAGACACTTTGGCTATGGAGAAAATGCCACTTGGCATGGATATTAAGTGGGCATGTGGAATGGGCATTTACATGTGCCATATTTACAATACTCCCCCTTAAATGCCCAGTTATATAAAATATGCCTCGTTAAAACCTTACTAGGGAAAAACCTAATGGGAGAAAAAAAACCCTAGTGAAGGAAAAAGAGTACATATTTTATATAGTTTACTATAATATATTCACTCCCCCTCATGGAGACATCACTTAAAGTCTTTGAGTCGCCGCATTCCAATGCTATATACTAATTTATCGAAGGTTGTAGTTGGTAATGCCTTTGTAAATAAGTCAGCCAGGTTATCTTTTGAACAAATTTGTTGTACAGTGATATCGCCATTTTCTTCAAGATCATGAGTATAGAAGAGCTTTGGTGAGATATGCTTTGTTCTATCTCCTTTGATATATCCTCCCTTGATTTGAGCTATACATGCTGTGTTGTCTTCGTATAACATCGTTGGAAGATGTTTACTTGAAGACAAGCCACGTGTCTCATGAATGTGTTGTGTCATCGATCTTAGCCATACACATTCTCGACTTGCTTCATGAATAGCGAGGATTTCAGCATGATTTGAAGAAGTGGTCGTTATAGTCTATTTCACTGATCGCCACGATATAGCAGTTCCTCCACATGTGAATAGATAACCTGTCTGAGATCTAGCTTTGTGTGGATCAGATAGATAACCAGAATCTGCATAACCAACTAGATCATACTTTGATTTGTTAGAATAAAATAAACCCATATCAATTGTCCCTCGAAGATATCGGAGTACATGCTTAACTCCGTTCCAATGTCTTTTTGTAGGACATGAACTATATCTAGCTAATAAATTTACTGAAAATGCAATATCTGGTCTTGTGTTATTAGCCAAATACATAAGTGCACCAATTGCACTAAGATATGGTACTTCAGGACCAAGTAGTTCTTCATTGTCATCTCGAGGTCGAAATATATCTTTCTTTATATCCAGTGAACGAACTTCCATTGGAATGTTCAATGGATGTGCTTTATCCATATAGAATCTTTTTAAGATTTTCTCTGTATAAGTTGATTGATGAACAAATATCCCATATGCTAAATGTTCAATTTGCAAACCAAGGCAAAATTTTGTTTTTCCAAGATCTTTCATCTCGAATTCTTTCTTAAGATATTCTATTGCCTTGGATAATTCTTCAGGAGTTCCAATTATATTTAAGTCATCAACATATACAGTTATAATAGCAAATCTTGACTGAGATTTCTTTATAAAAACGCACGGACATATTGAATTATTTTGGTATCCTTCTTTCAACAGATATTCACTCAGGCGATTATACCACATTCGTCCTGATTGTTTTAATCCATATAATGATCTCTGTAACTTTATTGAATACAATTCCCGAGAACTTGATTCATATGTTTATGGTATTTTAAATCCTTCCGGGATTTTCATATAAATGTCATTATCGAGAGATCCATATAAATACGCCGTGACTACATCCATTAGATGCATATCAAGCTTTTCATATACAGTCAGACCAATCAAATATCTTAGCGTTATTGCATCCACCACAGGAGAATATGTCTCCTCATAATCAATACCAGACCTTTGCGAGAATCCTTGTGCAACAAGTCTCGCTTTATATCTTGTGACTTCATCCTTTTCATTTATTTTCCTTACAAATACCCATTTATATCCCACAGGTTTGACGTTTTCCGGTGTTGGGACTACTGGTCCAAAAACCTCACGTTTTGAAAGTGAGTTCAACTCTGCTTGGATTGCTTCTTTTCACTTCGGCCAATCCTTTCTACCTTGACATTCTTTGATAGATTTTGGGTCAAAATCGTCACTTTCATGAATAATATCGTGAGTAACATTATAAGAAAAAATGTTGTCAATAATGATATCATTTCGGTTCCATCTCTTTCCTGTTGTAACATAGTTTATAGAAATTTCATTATTATCCTCAAGCGTTTGATTTTCACCAATACTCTTTTGAGTAGTTGTATTCTGGATTTCTTCTGGAACATCCATACCTTTTATTGAATCATTTTGATTCTCAACTACTTTTCTTTTTCGAGGATTTTTATCTTTAGAACCTATTGGTCTACCACGCTTCTGGCGTGCTCCAGACTCATTATTGACAACTTGTTCCTTTAGGATATCAATTTTTGATGGAGCATTTGCAGCTGGTATATATACTTTTAGTATCTGTGAATGTATCTGGTAGTTGATTTGCTATATTTTGTAAATGAATTATCTTTTGAACTTCAAGTTCACATTGATCTCTACGAGAATCTAAATGAGATAATAATGATGCATCCCATGTAATTTCTTTTTCCAACTTCTTAATTCCTCCCCCTAATGTTGGAAAATTTGTCTCATTAAAATGACAATCAGCAAATCGTGCAGTAAATACATCACCCGTTAGGGGTTCAAGATATTTAATAATTGATGGGGAATCAAAACCAACATATATTCCTAACCTCCTTTGAGGACCCATCTTAGTACGTTGTGGTGGAGCAATCGGTACATATACTGCACATCCAAAAATTCTTAGATGGGAAATATTTGGCTGCTGGCCATAAGCTAATTGCATTGGGGAGTATTTATTATAAGCTACTGGCCTAATACGTGCCAGTGATGCAGCATGCAAAATAGCATGACCCCATACCGATGTAGGAAGTTTAGCTCTCATAAGCAATGGTCTTGCAATTAGTTGCAGACGTTTTATAAATGATTATGCTAGACCATTTTGTGTATGAACGTGAGCTACAGGATGTTCAACACTTATCCCAATTGACATACAATAATTTTTAAAAGTTTGGGATGTAAATTCATCAGCATTATCAAGTCGAATGGTTTTAATTGTATTATCAGGAAATTGTGCTTTTAACTTAATTATTTGAGCAAGTAATCTTGCAAATGCAAAATTTCGACTTGATAATAAGCATACATGTGACCATCTGCTGGATGCGTCAATTAATACCATAAAATATCTAAATAGACCACTTGGTGGGTTAATAGGTCCACAAATATCACATTGAATTCGCTCTAAAAATGCAGGTGATTCAATCCCTACTTTAGCTGGTGATGGTCTAATAATTAATTTCCCTTGAGAACAAGCATCACATGACAACTCATTGGATTGAAGAATCTTCTGGCTTTTTAAAGGATGTCCATGTGAATTCTCAATAATTTTTCTCATCATTATCGACCCTGGATGACCCAATCGATCATGCCAAACACTGAATATTTCTGGATTCATGAACTTCGGGTTCATTATTCCATAACTTTCGATTACTCGTATATGAGTATAGTATAATCCAGAAGAAAAAGCAGGCAGTGTTTCTAATATACGTTTTTCATGTGAAACAATAGATGTTATATAGAGACACTCTATATTATTTTTACAATCAGTTTCAACATGATAATCATTTTCACGTATATCTTTAAAACTTAATAAGTTTCTTTTTGATTTGCTAGAGAACAGAACATTATTAATTGTAAATCTTGTTCCTCTAGGCAAAATAAAGTTTGCATTTCCAAAACCTTCAATCAGATTTGCAGAACCTGATATAGTATTGACTTTTGCTTCCAGCATTGTCAATCTAGTAAAATATTTTCTATTTATGAGTATCGTGTGCGTAGTTGCGCAGTCTGCCAGACATAAATCCTCATTGCTCATTTTCGAGTTACTCAACATATTGAAATTGTTCATATTTCTTCATTGAAAAGAAAAGAAAAACGATTACAAAGAGTCTTAAATATATATACAAACAAAACAACAACAAAAACATACTAAACAGTATTTAATTATATATTTTCATACAAATCATCATCTACTTGTTTGATTGCATCAATTCTCTCTCCAGGAGATTCAAAATAATCAGCTACATCAAGATGCATCATATTGGAGGGGTCAAACACATCATCTTCTTGAATGGCAAGATTTACCTCCACATTCTTTCCTTTTCCTTTTTCCTTCAGGGAAGCTTGATAGAGATCAACAAGGTGTTTTGACGTACGACAGGTACGTGACCAGTGCCCAGTCATTCCGCACCGGAAACATTTATGTTAATCACCTTTCGAACTTCTATCTTGTGGTGCCTTTCCTTTATGATCATCACTTCGTGTGGGTTTCTTAAAATTATAATGCCCACCACGAAAATAGGTATTTCTTCCTCTACCGCGGTCCCGACCTCGACCACGACCACGACCTCGACCACGGTTATTAAAATTCACAGCATTCACTTCAGGGAATGGTGTTGCTCCAGTTGGTCGGGATTCGTGATTTTTCATCAATAACTCGTTATTTTGTTCAGCAACGAGAAGACATGAGATAAGTTCAGAATATTTTGCAAAACTCTTCTCTCGATATTGCTGCTGCAGGAGCATATTCGAGACATGAAAAGTGGAAAATGTCTTCTCTAACATATCAACATCAGTAATCTTTTCTCCGCATAATTTTAATTTTGAACTAATTCTGAAGAGTGCGGAATTATACTCACTTATTGATTTAAAGTCCTGCAACCTCAGGTGCATCCAATCATAACGAGCTTTTGGAAGAATAACTTTTTTTTGATGATCGTACCTTTCTTTCAAACCTTGCCATAGAACGTAGGGATTTTTTATTGTAAGATACTCCATTTTCAATCCCTCGTGAAGATGATGGCGAAGGAAGATCAGGGCTTTTGCTTTTTCTTGATTTGATGCATCATTTCCTTCTTTAATTGTTTATCCAAGATTCATAGAATCTAAATGGATCTCAGCGTCAAGGACCCATGACAAGTAGTTATTTCCATTAATATCCAGGGCCGCAAATTCTAGCTTTGTAAGGTTTGTCATAATAACACTATCAAAAATAATAATATATTCATATTAGAAATTTAACATAAACCAAATGCGTAAAAATGGCTTACCTATAAGACTTACCTTTAGGGGGAAAAATGACAGAGTCTCGTGCTGATAACGTGTTGTAAAATTGAGAGGCGAAACCGGGCGCCAAAACTTTACCAAATAATATAATAATAACAATAATAATAATAATAATAATAATAATAATAATAATAATAATAATAATACAAGTGGAGTATATATATATAATATAAACAAATAATACAAGTGGAGTATATATATATAATATAAACAAATAATACAAGTGGAGTATATATATATAATATAAACAAAAATAGGGATTTATGGCAAATTAAAAGCAAATGAAATTAGAGAGGTTTCTATTCCAAATATCTATCTCTATATTTATCCACCAAAAACTACTATTTATAGGCAATTTGGAGAGCATGATGTGGTACATTTGGACACCAATCTATGGCCTTTGTTGGACACATAGAAGACACTTTGGCTATGGAGAAAATGCCACTTGGCATGGATATTAAGTGGGCATGTGGAATGGGCATTTACATGTGCCATATTTACAATAAGTCTCAATATTACATCATCACATTCTCAGTGGTTTATTTCGTTCAATCAACATCTCAATTTTTTAGAGCCCATCGATTGAAGGAAAAAAAGAAATGTCAAATGGCTTTGTACTTCGGCCATATTTTCATAATTTGCTAAAATAATAATAATAAACAAATAATATTCCAACTGAAAATTTGTATTATTTCCAAAGAGATTCCAAATAAAAAAATTTGGTTTACATTTTTTTGTCCTAAGTATATGTCATTTTTCAATTTCATATTTGATATTTAAAAAGTTGGGTAGAATACACTTTTGGTCTTTGAAATTTAAATTTAGTTTCTATTTGGTCTATGTGTTTTTAAAACTAACACTTTTGATAATTGAGATTTAAATTATGTTTCTATTTGATCTTTGACGTTTAAAAAGTGACATGTTGAGTCTTCAAAGTTAGAATTTGATTTCTAATTAATTCGTGAAGTTTGAATATTAAGTATTTACCATTAATAAACAATAAAAAAAATAATGAAGAAATTGAAAAGTAGTATATATGTGAAGTGTCTATTTAACATGGTTAAAATACTATTTTGGTTATTGTATTTTAGAACTTATTCTATTTTAGTTCATGTACTTCAAATTTTAGTTTTCGTACTTTCAATAAATCTTAAAATTAGTTTCTACTACTGTTAGTTCATTGTTAACTTTTCTAAAAAAGAAAAATCTCCATTAGTCTTCCCTTTATAAATTTTGGAATCATATTTACATTGTGTCTTTTCTTGAATAAAAATTATTATTATTGTTTTAGCAAGTATGATAAAAAATAACTTTATTCTAATAATGACTAACCTTAAGATTTATTGAAAGTATAGAAACTAAATTTAGACATTAGAAATTACAGTGACTAAAATAAAATGAGCTTCAGAATACAATAACCAAAATGGTATTTGAACCTATCATTTTAGTAGTAGAATTTCAATGAACTCACCAAGTTAAAATTTTGAGTATTACAAACTTGGAGAATAAAATATATTTTAGTGTCACATCTTCACTTCATTGCTGAATTTAAACATAAGATCAAATTACAATCTTGCAAAATATTAGAAACTATCTAATTCTTCGTGCCTACTGATCATTCCTGACCTGGGTGTTCTTTATTAAATAAATAAATCCATAAAAAAAAAAACCTAGCAATTTTCTTTATTTTAATTATGTTTTAATATTACAAAAACAATAATAATTATTATTATTAAGAGAAAAAAGAAAAAAGAAAAAGAAAAAGAAATAATAAGATTACAGTAGTTGGGGCGAGTCCCATACCTACACGTAGACTTGTGGCAGGCACGTCTTGGTGCACCCAACACGTTGCCTCTCCCTGGGAAATTTTTATGTTTTTTTTTTTTTGCCAAAAAAAAATGTATTTTTTTAATTTTTAGTTTGGTCCCGATCTTTTAGTGTTGTGTTTATTTAGTCTATTTTTACGTAAAATACTTTTTTTCTCAAGTGTTTTTGAAAATTTGATTTTGGATTTAATAGGTCTCGGTTGTTGACTTTGTTTATAAGTTACGTAGTATATATGTTAATTATATTATTTAAGGATGACACGACGAGCTACTTTCTGGTAAGATCATATAAGGTGACATAAGTTTTAACTTGGCAAAGTTAATGATAAAGTCTTACTAGACACAAATTTAAAAGTTCAAAGGTTTGTTATAGTATTTTTAAGTATAATTAAATAGATAAGTGCCAAAGTGAGAGCATACTCATTGGTAATTGACATGTATCATCGATCAAGAGGCTAGATGTTGGAATCTACTCACCCACAAATATTGTTGAACTCGAAAAAAAAAAACTAAATAGATAAGTTAACTTATACATAACTCAACTATTTAAAACACTTTATAACATAGACTACAAAGTTAGATGTTTGAATCTTCATTCTGAGATGATGTTAAATTTAAGGAAAAAAAAGATACAATCTTGAAAATTCAAAAGTAAACTTATAATTTAAATTAAATTACAAATTTAGTCTATAAACTTTTAAGCTTGTGTCTATTTGGTCTTTAAACTTTAAAAAATATCTAATAGATTTCCAAACTTTTTCAAGTTTATTTTTGCAATTTTTGTTTTCAAGTTGCAATTGTCCTTACACTTTGCTTTACAAATATTTTTGTTACACCGTTCCCTTGGGATTCAATACTTGGTACTCACATACCATTTTATATTACTTCAATCGTGTGCGCTTGCGTGTACACCTGATCAAGTTTTTGTAAACTTTTAGACTTGTGTCTATTTGGTCTTTAAACTTTAAAAAGTATCTAATAGATTTCCAAACTTTCAAGTTTGTTTTTAATAAGTCTCTGAATTTTAAAAATGTCTAATAGGTCTTAGAAATTTCAATTTTATGTTTAATACATCCCTTAGATATTCAATTTTTTTAAAAAGTAACTAATTTATTAAATATAAAACTGAATTTTAAAAAATGTCAAACAGGTTAGTGACCTATTAGATACAAAATTGAAAATCTAGGAACCTATTGGACACAAAAATTGAAAATTTAAGAATTTATTAGATACTTTTTAAAGTTTAAGAATCTATTTGACACAAAATTGAAAGTTCAGGAATCTATTAAACACTTTTTAAAGTTTGTGGACTAAAACAGACACAAACCTAAAAGTACTTCAGGTACTAAACTTGTACTTTACATTTAATTTAACACAAAAAATATGGAAAATTAAAATAAATAAAATGATAATGAAAATTATTGTTAAATTAAAGAAAGTGTTTTTAATGTCAATCCAAATATATTTTAATAGACATAACACTAATAACCATCTAAAGATCAATGGTTCGATTTCCTATTCCCACAATTGTTCAAAAAAGAAGTTTTTAATAAAAGTTACATTATTTTGAAGTTCGTTTTTGGAAACATATGTTTACTATTAATACGTATTGTGACAGAGAGAATCAAAATAGTACCAACTATGAAAGGAAAACGATCCACTAAACTTAAGATTGATGCAATAATTGTCAAAATCACATTGAAGGTTTGCTCGGTAACAAATGGAAAAAAGATATTGAATCTAAGGATAGGTAATGTTAGATAATTAGTATAGTTTAATTATTACTAGTTTAGCTGTTAATTTTGGATTAACTAGTCTTAATTAGTATTTTAGATTTAAATAGGTATTTACTTATTTTGGTGTAAGGCTATAAATACAGCCTATTGTAAGATTTATAATGGAACTTTTAAAATTTTATTTGAATAGAATTTTTGTTCTTTAGAGAGTTTTCTCTCAATCTTGGGATAAATTTCTCTTCTTTGATCATGAACTTGGCCTAATTTCGAATTTAATCCGCTGCCTGAAGAGCAAGGGAGAAAAATAGGGTTTAATTATCTAGTTTCAATCTATAGATATTATGTTTGCTATTTATGTGGAAGATATTTCAAATTTTTAAGCTTCATAACATTAAAGTTACCATTTATTTTAAATACCACAAATTCTGATTTTTCTTTTTAATTTTATAATTCTATGTACAACGTGAGATCTATCAAATAAAATAGTTATTTGAAACAATAGGCACTACAAACAAAATAGTTTTTTTGATTATCTCCATCCATATCAAAAGCCTAAATCACATGTATTTATTCATGCCAACAAATTTATTTTTATTTTGAACTTTTTGAGTGTTTTTTTAGTAGATTAAATATAGGGGGAAAGATTTAAACTTTCATCTCAAAGGGAGGGGTATATATCCTAAATGTTGAGCCATACTTATGTTAACAAATAATGTTTTAGAATATTTGAATATATATATATATATTTAATTTAGTCTCTATTATTTAGTTTCAAGTAAGGCCTTTAAGTATTAATATTTTTCAAATTAGTTCTTCAACCATTAGTAAATATTAAAATTGATTGATGAACTTATATGGTATAATACTTAGTGAATTGACAAAAATTTAGACGAGAAAAAGGTTGTCTAAAAGAAAAAATGTTATATGTGAGGAAAAAATTTAAAAGAGGAATTAAAAATTTTAATTTCTTAACATTAAACAGTTAATCATCATCAAATTTTAACTTTCATCGATATGGAGACAAATTAAATTAAAAAACAATAAAACGTAAAAACCAAATAGTACAATACTACCAACCGACATACAACGTATATTCTCGATTAAAAAGTCAGAAATTCGAATATCCAACTCACGTGTTGTCAAAAACTAATAAAGTATAAAACTTCTTTTATCTTTTGGGGAAAACAAAATAAACAAAGAACTGTCAGATCAGCGCCGTTAAAGTAATCCAACGGTTGGACAACCTCATTTCACAATCTGGATTTTAAATTTCTTTTTTTCCTTTTGTTTAAAAAAAGGAAATTAGTTTCGCCAATTCCTAGAAAATCACAAGGCACGCGAGAGGAGAGCGGGGCCCACATAAAATCTGCCAGCTGTCAAGCCGCCTCACCATGCCTGCGTGTACCGTCAAATTAACGCGCTCCACACAGTTTACACACAAAGTCAAACCTTTGACTCCCTCTCCACCGTCCGATCTCTGTTCAGATCATTCCGTACATTCGGCGCCCACTTGCTCGACTACAGAATGTAACTGACACTCGCTTTCTGCTCAAAGCACGTGGTGGAATCCTATTGGCCAAATCTACAAGCAACGGCAAGCGTCAGCTACATCATCGTATTTGCGGATCCCGGCTTCTTTTAGGCACAAGGGGAGTGCTCTTCGCCAAAATCACTACTTTATAATATTTATTTTATTTTTTAAAGTCTCAATTCGAATTTTGTGTCGACACCATCTCGAGCATAGCTTTATAGATAAAAGTTCCATTTCTCGTTATACGTTTGTTGAACTAAAAAAAAAAAAACTCATTTTAGTATTTGAACTCATAGTTAATTTTTAGAAAAAAAAAATCATTTATACTTCTAAATTTTGTTGGTTGAATCAACTAAAATCTTAAAATTTTATACGTGAATCAATTTAGAATATTTGTTAGTGATTCATAACTATTTTTATTTGGCTTCATTTTAAATCGACTCAAAATTACTTATAAAATATTATTATTTTTCCAAAATTCTACCGCAAGTAGCGAAAATAAATTATCATGTTATTCTTTGTAAATAAGTAAAGAAAAATAGAGGATGAAGAGAAAATGAAAAATCATTACAATCCACTTGATTATAGTTTTTTCCTCTAATATTGCTTTAATCAGTGCATTTAAAGAAGATTTGCACATGTGTTAGAATTATGTATTAACGATTCTAAAACGAAATCTAAATTGCTTCACATTTAAAAGTTTAAGGTTTTAATTGATACAATTATTTGTTTATAATTTTAATTGATTCAACAGACAAAGTTTAGGAGTATAAATTGATTTTTTCATTAATTTTTATTTTGGTTTTAGAAATTTTAAAATATCTATTTTAAAATTTCAACTTTCATGTTCCCTCTCTAAACTTTTAAAATATTCATTTGAAAAAACAACTATTTTGATTTTTTGCTATAATATTAAGGAGAATTCTTTAATATATGAATAATGTGATTTTATTTTTAAATATATATATATATTAATGAGTAGAGCGTGTAGATGTATATATTAAAGGATGGATATGAACTGATCGAATAACAACTAAAAGCAAATTATTCTTCTTTTCTAGTTCAGGAACTAAAGTAGACGTTTTAAAAGTTTAAAAAATTAAAATATGGACTAAAATAAATATACCAAGAGAATAAACTAAAAGTTAAGACATCAAGATGGAATTAATTTTTTTTTTCAGAAGAAAAAGAAGAGAAGTTTAAAGCAGAAGGTTGCAAACTTCTCCGTTGAAATATTTTAAATATTAAAATAAATAATAAGAAAATAAGAATGCCACGTCTTTATGCCACAAAATAGCAATTGGTTATATACTTTACTCTTTAAGGGGCCGTTTGGCCCATGAGTTTGGGTTGGGATGGGTTTGGGTTCCAAACCCAAAACCATGTTTGGCACAAGGTGTTTTGAAACACAACCCCATGGGTTACAACAATGCAACCCCATGGGGTTTGTGCCATGTTTTCCTCTTCCATTTTCCATTTTCCATTTTCCATTTTCGGCGACCACTCCGACAACAACTCCGGTGACCACTCCGATGACAACTCCGGCGACCACTCCGACAACAACTTCGATGACCACTCCGATGACAACTCCGGCGACCACTCCGACAACAACTTCGGCGACACTCCGATGACAACTTCGAAGACCACATTGGCGACCCGACCATCGCTAACGATTACCTCCGACTACTTCGACAACAACTCTGATGACAACTCCGGTGACCACCCGACAACCACTGATAACGACAACTCCGACGACCACAACGGTGACCCGACCACCGCTGACGATTACCTCAAACAACCACTGCGATGAGAACTCGAGAGACCAGTTTGACGATTACCCCTACGACTTGACCACCCCAACAACTCGACACCCTGATAACCTAACCACTCAAACAACCCGACTTGCCCGAACCACCGACAACAACCACTTCACTGACCCGATCACCCCACAACCATAGTTGATGATCACCTCGAAAACCTGACCATCTAGCAACCACCGTAGACAACCACCTAGTGAACACTCCGTGATCTGACCACCCTAATGACAACTTCGACGATTACCCCGACGACCTGATAACCCAACCACCCAAAACTACTGTTGACGACCACCTGGTGACCACTCTGGCTACTCCAACAACCCAACCACTGCCACAACCACCCAGCGACCACTCCGGCGACATGACCACCCTGATGACGACTCCAGTGACCCGACAATTACTGCTGAAAACCACCCAACAACCATTTCGACGACTTGACCACCGTGCAATCACCACCGGCAACCACCTCGGCATACCCAAACACCCCATCAATCCAACCACCCCAACAACCACTCCAACAATCACCCTAGCGACCCAACCACCTAGTCAATATTTTAAAAGGGCCCGAGTGGACGAGCTATATGCAAAACTAAAGGCGATCCCAAGGATGACAAGGCAAGATTGAATGGTTGTTGCAAAGACTATTCTCTCGGATAGTATGATATTGAACTCCTTCTTTACATTCACCCCAGATTGGAAGCATGATTACTACGTGACAATTTTGGAGAAAGCACCTAGAACCTGACTCTCTTTTCATCACTTTCATTTACCACTCTTATGACTTACATTTGTATTTGGACAACTACTTCTACTTTCTTATCATTTCATCTGGAATGTGTGTTATGATATTTTTAGAACTAGATCTTAGTTCTAATTTTTGGTTTTACTTTACCATTGGCAACACCATTCTTACATTGCACCTATTAATTATATGTTGCTACGCATAATCTTCAATTGTATGTCATCATGAGTGGAGTGAATGAGATAGCATATAGTTATACAAACTACACATAGTATAATTCAAATTGAACTATAGTTGTAACAATTGCTCTACATAATTGGTTAAATAGTTGGTATGTAACACACCAAAAAAATTATGAAGTTAAAAAAATGGAGTAGGAAAAAAAACAGTGTAAGATTTTTTTTAAAATAATAAACAGTTTGAAAAATTATAAAAAAAAAAAAACAGACTAAACAAACCCAGCCCAACCCAACCCTGCACCCCAAACACAGGTTTCAGCAAACCAGCCCAACACAACCCTGCACCCCAAACACAGGATTCAGAAACCCCAGGGTTTCTGATTCCAGCCAAGAAACCCCAGGGTTCCAGAACCCCAGGGTTTCTGATTCCAAACCAGCGCGCCAAACAGCCCCTAATATGCTTTGAATCTTTCTCCAATTTTGTACTAAAAAAATGAATCTTTCTCCGATAAACATGAAATTAATATTTCTTTTCGTTATCCCAAAAAAAAAAAAAAAAAAAAAAAAGAAAAAAAAAAAAGAAAAGAAAAAATAAACTTTTCTATAGTGTATCTTTTGATTGATATTATGAAGGATTTTATTTGAAGGGGAAATATTTTAGAACTACTAATGTCAAAAACATGAATTTGCGAGTAGCTCTCTATCGAATAAAAAGCTTATATAAAGGTGATTGTGGTAAGTTATGTGCCTTATGATGATAAAATTGTGAATTGATCAACGTTGTCTATGAGGTGATTATGACCTAGTGAGCTCTAATGTGAAATGAGTACCTCTAAATATTAATTTGACAGCCGTTAATATATTGAGCAAAATTTG
Source organism: Trichosanthes truncata (assembly GCA_033996785.1). Classification (NCBI taxonomy): domain Eukaryota; kingdom Viridiplantae; phylum Streptophyta; class Magnoliopsida; order Cucurbitales; family Cucurbitaceae; genus Trichosanthes; species Trichosanthes truncata. The sequence goes on from JAWPNB010000003.1 coordinate 2,520,640, forward strand.
TCTTACATTTGTTAATTTTTTTTTCTTTGTCAATGCTATAGGATTTACTTTTAATCTTTACAGTAAAATAGACTCGTTAGTTTATAGCATTTGGTTTTGAATGTATGTGTATAGTCATTGGTTATTAATTTCACAAATTATTCAAATAATTGAAGTCAAAATTGACTAATAGAACCAAATACAAAGGTTAAAAAAATTGGGAAAAGATCAACCCACAAAGTCAATACAAGCAATGAAGGCCACAAGAATAAAACTAAAATAAAGTAAATTTATTTGACCTACTTAAGAGAAATACAAACGACATTCTTTACCTCTCGATGAAGAAAACCATGGTTATTATAGTCAAAACCTTTAATGATTATTGATTTTGGGGTAGAACCCACTAGTAAGAACACAGAAAAAGAAAAAAAAGGGAAAAAAAAGCATAATTGAGAAAAGAAAAACAAAAATTATAATAAAATACTAATATCTTTACCAACATGAATATATTTCAATGGTTAAGACATTCACCCCTTTTTTAGGTTAGAACTTGAAATCTTCACTTCAATATTTGTTTTACTAAAAAAAAAAAGAATAATATTGATCGGTGCTACACGCAAGTGTACGTGATCAAAGTAATAAAAAACTGGAAGTATTCCAGAGTATCGTACCCAAGTTTATTAAAATGGCACAAAATTGTTGACAAACTGCCACTTAAAGTAACCATGGGTATAACAAGGTTTGTAAGGTGTTTTTGGCTAAAAGAAAAATTGTTTGAAAAATCAATGGAAATGAAATAAGGATTCAAGAATGCTAATGCCCATTTGGAAAGAAAATGCAACAAGAAGGCAATTGCAATCGTAGCTAACTCAAGAAACTAAGTAAACTGAATTCAACTCCTATTTGACCTTCTATGAAGTATCTTTAGGAGGCTAAGTGATTAAACATATATTTCTATGGCTAATCTAACTTAGATCTATCAGCGCAAAACTCTAGTGGTTTTGGAGTCTTGCCCTATGTCTACGGTCGATGTTTTAGGACTTATGTCTAAGCCTTTTCCTCTATTGCTTTTGCGACATCTGCTTCCCTTTTCCTCTATTGCTTTTGCGACATCTGCTTCCCTTAACCCTTTCAATATTAAGTTATAGCTTGGCAAGCAACACTAGATGGCCAACTAGAGTTTACCCAACATTGAACTCACCAAAAGCAAACAATAGTTCAAGTGTTAGCTAGATTTTTTTTGCTATCGAGCCTTACATCTTTCCTCTAGAACATTTACAAACTTGAATCCCTAAGGAAATTTAGCTCTTCATACTGAAATTAACAAAAAACAATAAGTTAAAATTGCTAAAACTCATTGATACAAAAGAATGAAGATGTAAAACACTAGCAATTCAAGCTTGGTTTCAATACCCAATTTACCAAAAGAATTAATCTGGAATTAATACCCAAAAGAAACTTCAATAATTAAACAACCTTAAGAAGAATTTTCAATGGGAAAGAAAGAACAAAATAATGGCTAAAATTTCAGAATTTAAACCACAGAAGGAAAATTACAACACTTTAATGAATTGAAAAGAACAAAACTACACTAAAAACCCATTCCTCTCGGCTCAATCGAACAAGGAATTTGTTCTTAACCACCATCAACTTTCGTTGTGATGAGATTTATGGAAAGTTTAGGAACTGAAATGTAGAAGAAAATACAACAAAACATCAACTAAAAATGAAAACTGCAGACGGTAATAAAACCCAAAAAACATAAACGAAATTCTTCAAAACTTGAGCTATCTCTCACGACCTTCTTTTCCAAAATATATAGGGACTTCATGCTAGAGTTTTCCTCTTGGTTGATGGACAATTACAGCTCATAATCTAGCTGAAATCGTGGATATATTCTTGCTCAAAATCCCTAAATTTGCATTTTTCCTTTATTTCTAGATCTGCCAAAATTGCAATTACATAGCAATTGCAATGTTGTTGCATCCCGCAAAAATTCTACACCAGAACATTAAGTGTGAATTTTTTTTCTTCTTTTGTTTTCTTTTCTCAACTTACTTAACTTAAAGGTATTCCAACAATAATGTCATTAAATTCAACAATTTGTCTAATTTTAATCTAATAATATGAATAAAATTGCTAGCATAACTAAGTTTAAAGGTCAAATAATCTTGATGAATGAGAATTATCAAATATGTATAATAAACTAGCCATTACAAATTGTTACTAGTTAAATTAAATTTTTTAAAGGCTAAAAACTAGAAATAAAATTCTTATTAAATGAATCTTTGAGATCAACATGAAATTTCAAATACTAGAGATAAAAAAAGAAGAAGAATATTTAGAAACCATCACATTCCACTAAATTAAGCAAACTATTTATGGGACCAATAAATAAACACTGAATAATACTTATAGACTTTTCATTATCATACTTTCAATCTATAATATAATAGATCCCTCAATATATATTGGTCTATATATGGAAAACATCAATTTCAAGTACAAATATATTGCTTAATTAATGTATGAACCAGGGCTACCACTCATAGTGACTTTTGTGATGTAGAGTATTAAATCACAAATTAAATTCATGATTTGAACTTTGGGTTGACATACAAAAAAATCAAGGGTGTTAATTAATTGTAGGAAATTTCAAAGCTCGAGCATTAATAATTGATTGAATTTTAAGACTCGAGCTTTATGTTTGATTTAAAAATAAATTTGGTGAATGAGAATAGTAGAATTAATTAGATGTATTTATTCTAACTATTTAACAACTTAATCTTAGTTATTGTTATTTTTTTAAATTAAAAAACCGTTTTAGTCATTGTATTTTCATTGAAGTAATGATTCAGTCCATATACTTTCAAATTGATAGCAATTTAGTCTTTAAATTTTGGTATGTAAGAATTTAGTCATTGTAGTTTACAATCTGTAACAATTTAGTTCCTTTCGTGAAATTTTTTTATCAAAATTAAGCATAAATTTTTATTATGTAATAGTTTAGACTTTGTAGTTTATAAACACATTTGATCATTTATCAATTTATCGATCTACATATATAAGAAATTCTATTAAATCTTAACAACATTTGTCACTGTAAAGACTAATTCATTACAAATCGTAAATTAAGGGACTGAATGATTACATACTACAGTTTAGAAACTTATTATTTTTTTGAGTTCACTATAGTTTAGATACTAAATTGTTATAAATTTGAAATTACAAAGACTAAAGTTAGACTAAATGGTTGCTTCAATGAAAGTACAAAATGACCAAAAGTGTATTTAACACTATTATTATTATTATTCTTATAAAAATAATTAGAAACACATTTGTTTTGTTTCTTACCTATCTAAAATTTTAAATTACAAAAATGAAAGTTTTATTTGGTTTAAATTGAAAAAAAAAAATCAAAACTATTATGTTTGTTTCAATTGATATTTTATGTGATTTATAAGTCAAAGAGAATGATAAAATGGTACTTTTATTAATACTAGAACAAATTTGGAAATTAAAAACAATGAGAACCAATTTTCACCCAAAATTGGAAAATAATGGTTTTGGAAATGTAATTTTAATTGAGGATGAGAAATAGACACATGATCAAATAACCTCTTCAAATTCTACTACTTAGAAATGAAAAAAAAAAAAAATTGAAATGAGAATATTGGTCATTATTCCCCACAACATTGGAATTTTGCCAAATTTTACCACCCAAAAGTAATGAAAATGAAAAAAAAAAAAGAAAAAGAAAAAGAAAGAAAGAAGAAGACCTTTAAGATGCTTAAGTTAACATGAAATGTATATCAATAATCACATTCTTTTGCCAATGTTTAATAGTGACAAATCCATCATACTATGGATTTACACATTTTTTGTAAGTCATAATTGGTTTCTTAATCAATTATGAACCCCAATGGATGGCCATGAGAGGCATTCATGACTCCTATGTTGTAAAAACAAAAACAAAAACAAAGTCAAAACATACTTTTAATAATCTTACTCTTATAATATTTTGGTTCTTATACTGAACTTCATACTCTTTAGTCTCGAAGAAACATAATAATAAAGTTTTTGGCACTAAAAGGTAAATTATAATCGAGTTGTATAAATGACCACGTAGTTAGGCCAAGTTTGAGTTTAACTGGTGAGAACACTATATATATTTCCTTCATTTACCTTGAAGTTACTTTCTAACCAGAATTTTAAAAGTAAAAGACTAAAATAATAATAATAAAAAGGTTAAATTACAAGTTTAGATCACGAATTTTTAAGTTTGTGTCTATTTAGTTCATAAACTTTAAAAAATATATAATAGGTGTTTGAACTTTCAATTTTGTACATAATAGGTTTCTAAATTTTAAAAAGTATCTAATACGTTCTTACACTTTCAATTTTGTATCTAATAGGTCCTTGAATTTTCTATTTTGTGTCTAATAGATTATTGACTTAACCGACACTTTTAAAAAATCACAAACCTACAAGACACTAAATTGAAAGTTTAGGGTCATAAAATTCAATTTTATAACTTATATAGACCAGTTAATTTTTAAAAAGTTCAAATATGTCAAAAACTTATTAGACATAAAATCGAAAGTTCTTGGACTTATTAGACATTTTTAAAATTTAAAGACATATTAAGCACAAAATTGAAAGTTCAAAAGACCTATGGAACTATTTAAAATTCATGAACTAGATAGACACGAACTTGCAAAGTTTGAGAACTAAACTTATAATTGAAGCTCTCTCTCTCTTTCTCTCTCTCTATATATAGGTTAAATTATCAAAAATACCCATGAACTATGAGGTTGGTTTCAATTATACCCCTGAACTTTGAAAAGTTTCATTTTAACCCTTGAACTTTGAAGTTTGTTTCAAAATAACGTTTGAAGGCTTTTTTTCGTTAAATTCATGGACGGAAAATGATGTTTTTGCATTTGTATTGTTGCTTATGTGAACATATTTAAACATATACGTTGAAAAAAAATCAAAACATATGCAAATACGTCATTTTTTGTCCATAAATTTAACGGGAAAAACTTTCAAGAATTATTTTGAAACAAACTTCAAAGTTCAAGGGTTAAAATGAAAATTTTCAAAGTTTTGAGGTATATTGAAACTAATCCCATAGTTTAAGAGTATTTTTTATAATTTAACCTATATATATCACAGTAATAGAAAAAGAAAAAAAAAACTCAAAAAAGGGAAAAGATTCCAAAAATAAATACAAAAAAAAAAAGTTTCATCCAGTTCTTTACCAACCATTACCCCACCAATAAAATTACGGCCTCAGTTTCAAAAAAAAAAAACAATAATAAAATCACCACCTTCTGTCTCCAATAAAATTGATAGGAGCGCACCAGTTTTCGCTACGTCCAGTCCCCTTCTAAGTTCTACCGTAATTTCTTTCATAATATACATTTTTGAATTAAAAAAATAAAAATAATGACTCTTTTTGTCTGTACGATCACGAGCTTGGATTGTAGCGTGTGGACCCGCACGCTTATCAAAATCAACCTCTCTTTATTTCTCTCTCCTTTTTTTCTGTCATTTAATAAATTGCATTTGGGCCTTTGACATTTTTTAAGTCAACCCCTACCCCCCAAAAAATCCAATCTTTCTTCAAATCAAGAAATAATCAAATGGGTATTTTTAAAAAAACTTTTTTTTTTAATAAGGGATGGAATTATAAAAAGAAAGAACAGCATAGAGATGCCTTCTTCCACCCCCACCTGTCTCTTTCTCTCTCTAAAAATTAAAAAAAAAATAAAAATAAAAACCCCAAAGTCACAACTTTCTCTTTCTATCTCTCCATTTTGGTTTCTATATATAATTCTTTTTTTCCTACTCATTACTCATTACACCCTTATCTCCAAAAGTCAGCGCCTTCTTTTGTCTGTGTTTTTTTTTTTTCTCTCTCTCTCTCAGAAAAAAACTGATCAAGAAGCTGAGACAAAGGTACAGATTTTTTCAGAGCAGAGTTTTTGTCTATGAAAATGGAAGTTGATTGGGATCTTTACGCCGTCGTCAGAGGCTACTCCGCCGCCCCGTCCGCCGCTGTCACCGCCGCCGTTCCCTCTTCTGACTTTTACTCTGTTTCTTCCAATTCCAATAACTCTGTCCCTTTTTCTTTTGGTAGAGACCTAACGAACCAAACGAACCATTTATTCTCTCTTCAAGATCCATTTGAAGGACCGAATTGTAATTCTACTGAGGAATTGCATGAGCTTTTCAAACCCTTTGTCCCCAAATCTCAACCCTCTCCGCCGCCGCCGCCGCTGCCTGCTCCACCGCTTCTTTCTTCTCCGGCGGCGAAAATTCTGACCCATCAGAAGCAACAACAGAACACCCATCTCCCCAAACAGCTTCATTCAACTTCTGTTTCTGCTCCAAGATCCAAACGCCGGTGAGTAAAATTCTTTAATTTCTTGATTCTGAAAAGTGCTTTTTTCTTGAAGCTAATCGATCTTGTGTTTTTTTTCTTTTTCCCTCTGTTTTAGGAAGAATCAGTTGAAGAAAGTCTGTCAAGTCCCGGCGGAGTCTCTGTCTTCTGACATTTGGGCTTGGCGAAAATATGGCCAAAAACCCATCAAGGGATCTCCATATCCAAGGTTTGAGCTCGATTTCAAATTTGAAATTAGGGTTTTGATTTTGGGGTTAAGGGTATTAATTTAATTTGGGTGATTTTGAAAAAACAGGGGATATTACAGATGTAGCAGTTCAAAGGGTTGCATGGCCCGGAAACAAGTGGAGAGGAACAGATCCGACCCCGGAATGTTCATAGTCACTTACACGGCGGAGCACAACCACCCGGCGCCGACTCACCGGAATTCCCTCGCCGGCTCCACCCGTCAGAAGCCCATAACGCAGCCGCCCGCCGCAGCAGGATCCGGATCCGAAAACCCCGACCCGAAGCAGCCCGTCTGCTCGTCGGAAGACCAGAGTACGATAACGGAGAGCAAAGAAGAAGAGAAAGAGGAATTATTGGCCGAAGATGAAGAAGACGACGATCTGGGGGTCTCCGATTTGATCGTCAACGACGATTACTACGTGGGTTTTGAAGAACTCGACAGTCCTAACGCCGACGACTGCTTTTCCGATCAGTTTCCAGCGAGTTTTGGACTTCCATGGCTGTTCAACAATGCCGCCACCGCCGCTAGCGGCATTTAACAGAAACCCAGTTGGCGGAATTGTAAAACTCCCCTGTTAAATTAATTTTCAACCCCCCCTTTTTCCGATAGAGATCTGTAAAATCAAAGAAGTTAGAGAAAAGATTTTAACAGTGTTTTAGCGAGCTTGGTTGAGAAGACGAGATATAGTTCATTTCATCTTCTTCAATCGAACTTTTTTTTTTTCTTTTTTTTCTTAAATTTTAGAACAAATCGAAGAAGAACAGTGATTTTCAGGTGCGAGATTCAGTGGGTTTGTGAGAATTTTTGAGGGAAAAAGGAATGAATTGCAAATGGGGTTGACTAATTAAAAAGAAATGAAATGGAATCAAGCCATGGATGACGTGTAATGGCGTTGACAGAGATGGAAATTAGAGAGATTTTGTGGAAGATTAAAAGCAGAGGTGAAGGAAGAAATTAAGAATATGCTTCTTTTTCAAAGCAATGGTGGAGAGAATCAGTTTTTTTTTTTTTTTTTTCCTATAAAGAAAAAGGAGGATTTGGAATTTATATCTGTAGTTGATGCCAGTTGGTTAAGATAAGTGGTAGCCATTCAACATCAAGATTGTGTATAATTGCGTCCAAAACTTGAATTTGTTTGTGCTTTTTTTGTTTTTTGATAGACAGATTCTGTTTCTTCTGTACGGGCTCAACTTTTGTTTTTTTTTTTTCCTTTTCATTCGAATTCACACACTTGTTTGTTTGTTTGTTCGTTCATGGAGTTTATTTGGATGTATCAAAAGAGCTAAATCAATTTGTTGTTTAGTTCTCATGTCTAAGAAAAAAATGAAAAAGATTGATAATTATTTCTAGAATAGAAAAATTATTATGCGATAGAAAACACTTGTAGAGATAAATTGGTGGGAAAAAAGTGTAGGCATGAAAAATTAAATTAGAGGTATAAATTATAAAGTGTGGAGAGAAAAGTCAATGAGAGAAAATGTGTGTAAAGAGACGAGATTGATTGTTAAAAGAAAGTATATATTGTGAAAGATTAAAAAAATAAAATGCTGAAGCCAAAAGTACTCGATAAAGAGGTAAACATCATTTTCTTACTTCGGCTTTTTTGAAAAGCACAAGCCCTTCCCAAACATACTCTCTATCAGTCCCCAATCCATTTCCAACATTTAGCATCTTTATTTCTGGTGAGAAACCTCTTGTATTGCTGATGTAAATCAGCTTTATGTTGGAAAATTGAAGGGCAATAAATTTTAAGGCCTGCAAACAGAAGGGTTTCAAACCCTTACTGGAAAATTTCAAACTTCTTCTAAATCCTTCTCTAATGTTCATTGTGTTCCTGCAATGGACATAACAAACTTAATGCAACAATACCAGGAGAATAATGGGTCCCTTGCTAATCCTCCCTTTGAAGTCGTTTGAGAGATCATTAAATACACCAAGAATATAGATATTTGACATCATGCCATGAGAAAATTTCGATTATTCTCGGTTAAGCAAGTCGATTAATCAAAACAAAACGCTTCATGTTTGCAACTACTTAAGGCTGTAGAAGTAGAAACCTTGTATCCCTGTGTAAACTTTTTCAATTTTGTAGTTTCACCAACTGAAGGAAGTCATTATGCTAAAATCTCCATTGTTATATAATCGACCTTGCACGCCTGTTCGATCATTCTATCCATAAGTTTGAATGCTTTGTCCAATCAATTCTTCTCCCTAAGGGCTTTGAAAACAGCTTCTATATGTTGTGGTGTTGGGCTTCACTGCTTTAACATTCATATAATCAAATAGAGAGAGAGCGGAATTGACCTCATTTTTGTAGATTTCTGTGTTGGGAGAAACCTTCTTGAAAAGCTTCATGGCTTCATCAGTGTTGTTGCTCAAACAATATATATATGCATGAATAGGAGCTCCATTAGTGAGGACAGTAGGTAAATGACCCTCCTCATTAGTCATTTTTTTCATAAATTTGTGAGCTAGTTTGAAATTCCCAATTCTACTGAAGTAGGAAATCAACTCCAACCAGCTCCATTTCATTGAGCAGCTCATTAGCTTTATCTAATTTGTTCTTCTTGCAAAACTCACTGATAAGAAGATAGTAGCGCAAACAACGTCCAGTCGGAACCCCACCTCTATCAACTTTGACACGACAAAGCTGGCATCATCCAACCTTTCCAGCTTGGGCTAAACCACATATCAAAGTATAACAAACAATGGGATCAGGAAAACATCCAGCTTTGTAGATTTCATCAGAAAACCCCATTGCTTTATCAATATTGTTGACTTTACAAAAAGCATTGATCAACGCTGTGCAAGTAACGGAATTACCTTTTTCCAGGCCCTTCTTCTGCATTTCCTTGAAGAACTCAATTGCAATGCTTATTCTGCCATGCTTCCACATTCCATCAAGTAAAGCATTGAGGAATCACATTTGGCACAACTTGTTCATTGACCATCTGATTAAAGAGCTCATGGGCTCTTTCAATTTCACCTGCCTTACAGTACTAATCAATCAAACAATTGTAGGTAACAGTATTGGGTGCATAGCCATCTGATCTCATCATTCCCATCAAGCATAGCCCTTCTTCTTGCCTTACAGAGCCCACCAATTAAAGTATTGTAAGTGATTACATCAGGTGCAACAACCTTGGCCTCCTTCTTTTCCCCCTTCACTTTCTCAAATACCTATAATGCATCATCAATCTTTCTGAACTTAAACAAATGGTTGATAAGAATAACCAAAAGTTATAACGTTAGGCTGAAATTTCCCCCTCCTTTCCTAATTCTGTCAAAAGCTCATTGCAGGGTGTAGCATTCTTAAGAGTTAAGACCATTTGACTTCATCACCTCATCTAAAACATTATATGCAAGATCTGTATTTCTACACCTACAAAGGTTGGAGATCAAATACGTTAATGTAATGGGATGATTAACAACATTGTGTTTACCAAATTTGGCTACCAACCCAGCAATTTCATCTTCCTTGACTCTCCCGTCCGACTAATTTATCTTCAACAATTTGGTGAAAACAATATCAGCAGTTATATCATTGGGTTGAAACTCCAAACCTGGAAGAAGCATTTCATCGAACATGTTCATTGCATTGTCAACATCCCCAGATTTCAGTAGCAAATCAATGATCAAATTACGAACATAAGTGTTTTTGTATGTGAATGTAGTTCAGAAAACACAGCAAACGCCTCATCAACCATATCAGCTCTTCCAAGACGCCGAAGCAAAAGAACAGCGGCAGGGCTGTTGAGCGAGACATGCTCTTTTGAGGTCTCGTGAAGCTCGAGAAGCAAATTCGTTGAATTGGGTTCTCGAGGAAGATGGTGATGAAGGAGACGCCATGATTGAGGTTTGAGGATTTGAAGGAATTTTGATCGCTTTAATGCTGAGGCCTGAGAGTGACATGGTAGCTCTCGTTTCGGCCCAGAGTAACAGCAGCGCCGATTACTGAAGTACAGGCTCATTTTGCTAGGGAAGCAGCTCGCAAATCTTGTCCTCTAGTTTTTTAAGAATTTATTTTAGTCGGTATATTTTGGTTAAATTACAAATTTGGCTCAACAATTTAACAAATTATTCAATGAGACCACCACAATATGATTATTTCATCATAATTGTTGGGTGTAGATTCAATAATTTTTATACCCCAATAACCACTAGATATAAATTTGATGTACTTCTCTCTCTACATCCAAATGATAAATTGTCAGCCACATTGTGATGGCCTATCGAATAATTTCTCCAACGATTTGCACTTAGTTTTAATTTGGCCCTTGTAATTTGAGTTTCAAATTCATCTTTTTTATTTTTAGAAGTTTCAATTTGACTCCTATGATTTGATTTGGACATAGTTTCAATTGGGTCCTTATAAATTGAATTTCAGATGGGTCATAAACCTTAATGTTGTCGTCAAATGACACAATTAGTCAAATAGAAAACATCATATCATTACTTATAAATATAAAACACAACACTTTGTTAATAACTTAATGGTAAGAATGATTTGTGATATTTGACCAAATCATAGAAATCAAATTAAATTTTAAAAAATTAAAAAAAAAAAAAAAACCAAAATTGCAACTATGCTCAACTCGTATAGACCAAATTTGTAATTTAGTTTAATAATTGCATGGGTGAGAGATTGAATCATTAATCTTTAGGATGATAATTGATGTTTTATATACTGAGCTATACTCAAATTGACTTCATTTCAACAATATTAAAAATACATATAATAGTATATTATATATATGTTTTTCCTTTCCTTCACATTAATAAATCATTATAGGTTTGCTTGGTGGTCAAGAAAATACATTAAAAAAGTGAAAGAAATTTAGGATAATGAATTTAATTTTCACAACTATCATCTATTTAGAATATTAAAATTTTACCGAACAACCAAATATTATAGAATAAGACAGGTACCCTCGAATTGCATGTATCTTGACCCGAATACTAACGGTAAAAAAGAAAAGATATATATTATTCTATGCACAAGTCAAATATGAAATTCATTTGGTAAGGTTTGTTCCATCCTTAAAACATCCCTTTAGTCCCACATAAATAGCTAAAAGAGCCACCAAGTAGATTTCAGATGCCAAGAACATCAACTGTTGTAATTGCTGGAAAACACTTTAACTTTAGATAAGCATATTCCTTGCATTGTGATTTGTGTGCTCAAAACCAAAAAGAAAAAAAAAAAAAAAGGTATTTTCCTTCTACTTGCTTATTCCACAACTCAATCTTTTATCAAAAACAAAACTAACCTTGGGCCATGGTTTTTTTTTTTTTTTTTTTTTTGTTCTGAATCCAAATGCAACTTCACATCGAATAACCTAAAGGGGATCACATAGACAAGTTGAGAAGAAACTCGTTGTCGGAAGAAAACACTGATTCTGATCTTTATGTATTAAGGGTGAGTTTGCATGTCTACTAGTTTAAATTTTTTTTTTTTAATTTTTTTTTTTAAAACTCTTTTTCATTAAAGTGATTTTAATTTAAAAGGCGTGTTTGTTTGGTTACATTTTTTTTTAAAATGATTTTAGTCACAATTTTGTTTGGTTACACAAAGTGATTCTACAAATGTTAAATTGCTATAAAGAGGAGAAGAAACTTTAAATTTGAGGGCAATTTTGTAATTTCAATATTGTTTAGGTTTTTTCATATAAATTTTGGATTTTTTTTTTTAAATATGAAGGGTTATTTTTACAGTGATTCTAAAGTTTTATTTGTTTTTATTTTTTATATTCACCTTTAAATTGATTATTGAGAAAATGATTATGAACAAAGAGTCTAGATTTTTTTTAAAAAAAAAAACGTTTTTTTTCTTCACAATCACTTACAAAAAGTAATTCAAACACCCTTAGCATGACGAGGGTGCTAAGGCATGTCGAGTAGATCATGGTAAACTAGCACGTGAGTGCAGACTTAAATGATAAAAGACAAATCCCCTCGACAATAAGAAAAATGTTTAAATAACTTCTCAACTTTTAATTTGTGTCTACTAAAATTATAAACTTTAAATTCTAGATCTCATAGGTCATTTAGTTATATTCTATTTTAGTTATAGTTTTAGAGAACGTTTATTAATGATTTATATAATTTTTTTTTCACAAAACTTTACCATTTAGTTTATTTTGAAATATTTTAAAAGAGATAATTAGATATAATTTTCTTTAATTACAAGAAACATTTGTTATATAAAGTTATAATATTGTTAGAGGTTAATTTATAACTTAGTTGTGATTTTTTTTATTAATTAGTAAGAGTTATATTTTATATTAAATTATTTAGAAAAATTGATTAGATAATATTTTAATTATATTGTTATTTAAACCCTCCAATTTTAATTGATTTGTTGAAAATAAATAGTATTGTCTAGGATAATAAATGTCTATGTTTGGATATGCAGAATAATTAATATCTAGGAGTTAAATGTTTGTATTTGTTTTATAGGTTTTTGTTTATGGAAAAACTAATTTAAATTGTTAGATTTAATTAAAATATTTATATTAATAATAACTTAAAACAATTTAGCTAAAGTGAGCTTAGCTCAGCAGTAATTAAGATCTACCTTTGACCAAAAAGTCAGATGTTCGAATCCTCCCACCTCCAAATGTTGTTGATCTCAAATAATAATAATAATAATAATAATTAAAATTAATTTACCATCGATTAGAAAATAATGAGTAATTTTCTCTTTTCTCTCTCCTCCTTCCAGCTCATTTCCCAATAGAAAAGTCTTTTGTAAAAAAATATCATCTCTAAAATGGATAATAAAATCTCATGGTTCATGGGATATTTTTATCCTTGGATAATAATTACTTTGGTTTTAAAAAGAGCAAACATCCATGAAACAAACATGGAGTTTCTAATATCATTGCCAAAACTCATGTCAAAACCAATTAAACAAACATGGCTAGCAAAAACTTCTTTAGGTTTGTTTGGGATGTATAGAACAGAAAAGGAAGGAAGAGGATGAAGAGATTAGAAGTAAGAGGAGAGAAATAAAAAGTAGGTCAAAATATCATTTTTGGTATCTGAACTTTTAAAATTACAAATTTAGTCTCTAAACTTTTGAATTTTTTAAAAGTCACAAATCTACTAGACATGAAAATAAAAATTTTAGTATTCCATTAAACGTAAAATTCAAATTTATATTTAATAGATCAATTAACTTTTTTAAAATTCGAATTTGTCAGAGACCTATTATAGAATCTATTAGACACTTTTAAAAGTTTACAAACCAAATAAACACAAATCTCAAACTTCCGAGACTAAACTTATAATTTAACATAAAAAATTGCTCCCATCGTTTTCTTGGATTATTTTGTGCAGTACCCTCCTTCTGTTTCTGGAAGGTTGCTTTTTCTGTTGGGTTTCTGCCTTCCCTCCTTGGGCTGTTGATTTGGTTAATGGGGATTTATTGTCTACCTAATTTGGTTGGATTTTATAAAGTTGCTTTTTTCAAAAATATAAAAATAAAAATAAAAAACAACCTGAAAAGTAAAAGAAAGGAAAGGAGCATGAAATCATAGTGTTTTTCTTTCTTTCGGTTCAACTACATTTGGAGTAGGAGATTCGAACCTCTAACTTCTTGATCATGAATACATAATAATTACCGTTGAACTATGTCTTTAATAATATATATATATATAAAAGAATGAAGTAAATTAATTGGGAAGTACGAAGGAAGAGATAAGCCATGGAGATTCATGTGAAGTGGATTTGAAGGAAAATAATAGTAAAGCGTAGAGAAAAGCACAAAATAGTACACGGTTTAAATAAGTAACTACTTGCTTGTAGGACTAAATTAACATTTCAAATTAAGGAGAGAACGAGACGGTTTATGATCCGAATTATTCATGCCAATAATTTTATGAATAGTTTATTTTATGAAATATTTTTATTATTTAGCTAGTATTATGAGACCTACTATTTCATAAACAATTCAAAATTATCATTGGAGTAAAAATTCGTTTAGAATTTTAGATGAAAGTCAATATAGCGGTGACTAGGACGCTTGTTTTAATTAAGTTTGGAAGAACGACGACGTTCCATCACATCCACTTTCCGTCTAACATTCTAACAAATTTATACTCCAAAAACATTTTGAAACATTTATGAAAAGTCAAAGATAATATTACAACTCTAAAAAGAATAGATATATATTTGAAATAAATGTCAACCTTCTGTTAGAGTGTTGATATAATTAAATTCACCAATCAACCCAAAAGCTTAAGCTGATGGGTTATGGTAAATTTAATTATATCAACACTCTAACACTCCCCCTCACTTGTGGGCTTGGAAATTTGTAAGAGGCCCAACAAGTGGAAATCAATATTAATTAGGGAGGAAATGACATTACAGGGGTTCAAACTTAGGACCTCCTGCTCTGATACCAACTTAAGATACATGGGCTACTCCTCTCATTGCCAATTGGTTTTGAGATGAAACCCCATGTAATCTTATTATGGTATCAGAGCCCATTAAACCCAAATGGGTATTCGGTCCAAAAATTAAAATTGGGATCCGATCCAAGAATGGTGAACCCAAAGTGGCACCATCTTGAGGGGGCATGTTGAGGATCCCACATTGGAAAAATGAAGAGTGACCTCACAATTTATAAGATATATGGGTCACTCCTCCCATTGCCAATTGGTTTTGAGATGGAACCCCATGTAATTTTGATACCTTCAACTTTTTTTCTCATCCCCATTTGTACCATTCCAACTTTTTCTTTCTTTTTCACAACTATTCCAATTTCTCTTGTTTTTATTCTAGACAAATTGTTGAAGGCACAACTACCCATGCTCAGACACACTTTAATTTTATGGTAATCACAAAAGAAGCCAAGCCAATATGTGTATTGAGAAAAGAGAAGTTACCTTATTCCATAAATTTATTTTTCTTGCATTGAACCCATTAGACATGCTATGCTAGATCAAAATCCAGATTCCATTTTTGGTGAAATTTTGATATAAGAGAAATCATGTGTTATAAATTTGGTTTCAATTTATCATAAGTTTAATTTAGTTTAATTTATTTTTTAATTATATTTAAATTGGGCTTAATTAAAATAGATTAAACTAAATTAAAATTAAGTTGGACCTTTAAAACTTGGTTCTCAAAGATAAAATATTCAAATTCATTTGGACCCAAAAATGGAGTGCCCAATTATGTATAACATCTTCTTGATATGGTAAAGCCATTTCTATAGCCATTTTTGTACAACCCATTTTTCTTTTATATATATATGTATGTATGTATGTATGTATGATATATGGGCATGGAGAGAGAGATCATCATGTATGTGTATGGGAGCATCATTCATTAAAAGAAGGGATTTATGGTTAGAAAGCAAAAAGAGAGAGAGAAAATTAGAAAGCCATTCGGCCACTTGAAGAGGGAGAGAAAATCGATTTGGGAAATCGATTGGGGTCTTTTTTCCGCGAGGTTCAAGTCGAATGAGAGTGAGAGAAGTGCTCGTGAGGTTGCCGTTGTTCACAAGCCTTCAATGTCATCCTTGAGCCGCCGATTCACGAGGAGCTGATGTCGTCATTTAAGTGATACTGCCAGTGGAAGAAGATCCTTGAAGAGACGAAGGAAATCGGTTGAGCTAAGACGATTTCTTCTTCTTGGAGTAAAATCTTTGGGTTCAATAAAGGTTGTATTGCTCTTTCTTGATCTTTCTCTGTTTTTCTTTAAGTTGTTGCTTTCTTTGATAAACCTCCTTAGATCTACATTCGTGCTTCAATGTTTTTGTATAATCTTGCTTAAATCTCTAATAATATTGACTCACAAAGGCCTCTAAGACTCTTTGCAAAGTGGAGTATGTTTATTGACCAAACCACTATAAATTCTTGTGTTTTCCCTCTGTTTTACTGATTTTTTTGTACTTTTTCACTGTTGTACAACACTGTTATCCTCAATAAAACTGCTCGAAATCACCTCTAATTTGCTTAAAAATGAATAAAACTTGGGTTGTGATCTTGGATGATTAATAACATCATGTACGTGGACATCCTAAAACCATCCATGAAAATACTAATTCAAATATGAAATTGGAATAAGATACTAGATTCAAGTTGAAGGGAAGAAAGAAAGAAAAATTGGAAGAATGAGATTTTGTAATTCAATCAGAAAATTAAGAAGAAAAACAATTAGAAAACCATAACACCGTATAAACATCAATTAATCTAATTCTTCATCCCTAAACCTTACCTTTCATTCAAACTTTCAAGGGTAAGTTACAAAAACTACCTCTCTTTTATTAGTCAAACCTTCAAGGGTGAAATTGCAACGATCTTTATAATTTAAGGATGGTTTTTACAATTTGTCCAACCTTTTAAACTACGCTTTCTCTCTCATCCATTTATTACCAAGGTATATTTTGTCCTTTTTTTAATTGAAAAAATATATTTTTGGTTAAATTACAAGTTTAGTCCCTCTTAAAATTTGATATTTGTGTCTATTTAATCTCTGAACTTTCAAAAGTGTCTAATAAGTCTCTAAATTTTCAATTTTGAGTTTAATAGGTTCAGCTTTAAATTTTGTGTCTAATAAATTTTGTGTCTAATAGGTCTTCTAAAAATTCAAAATCTTTAAAAATTAATTGATCTTTTAGATATAAATTTAAATTTTATGTGTAATAGAACCCTAAAATTTTAATTTTGTGTTTAGTAAATCTGTAAATTTTAAAGATTTCAAAAGTTTATGACCAAATAGACACATACCTCAAATTTTAAAGACTAAATTTGTAATTTAACCTTGAAAATGGCTTCTCTCTCATAATTTAATCCTTTTGTACCATTTCATCTCACCATTTATTTTATCCAACATCCAACACATTATAAATTAACATCAACCCCTTCCTTCTTCCTCAAGCCCAACACAAGCTTTCTCTTCTTGTTTTTTCAACTCCAAAACCTTTTTTTTTCTTTCTTCACCTCTTTTTCTTATCTTTTTCTTCCAACAAAGGCCTCCCTCTTTCCAGCTCCCTTCATTGTTCATTTTCAATTTCTCCAAATCACTTTTTTTTCCCCTCTTAAATTTGTAAACCAAGCAAGAAAAACTCACACATCCTCTCTTTGAAAATCTTTTTTTTTCTTTCTCCAGTCAGATTCCTAAACTTCAATGGGTTGACTTTATCTTTTTATCTTTTTTTTTTTTTGAGTTCAACAATTGTGGGATGGAGATCGAACCATCAACATTTAGAATGATAATTAGTGTCTTATCCAACGAGCTATGCTTAGATCGACAATATTCTACTCTTGATTGTTCTCTCCCTTTTTATATTTTTACTAGGGTTTTGGCATTTAAAAATCTCAAGAATCTCGCAGTGTTCCTGAAGGGTTGTTTTTTAAAAATTGCAACAAAATACAAATCTCACATTAATTTCTCTTTCTCGATCCATCTTCTCCAATGGCCTCATTCCCGATTAGCACACCAATGCTTAATCAATCCAGATGATTGGAAGATTTCAAACTTTCTCTTTGAATCCGTACAATTCAACTTTCAGGTTAAGTTAATATTAACTTTTATATATATATATACACACGTCACTATCAAACTTTATAAATCATTAGTTCAATTATCGGTTTAAGAAGGAACACCTATATATGAGGTCTTTTAGACTCACTCTAGAACACACAAAGTCTTTAATTAGATGTGTGTTTAAGTGTTTAACCTTTGCACATATATGATTTGATTTGCTCTTCCATGTGTTACGTTGAAGTATACTTTATTATATAATGATCAGTTTAATTCCTATGCTATACATGTTATGATCAACTATTTCAATATATTTTGTTTGCTCTACCATGTGTGTCGAGATAATTTAAATGTCAGTGTATGGTATGACTCACTTTAGATAATAATGATGAAAACCGCTTTGCTAAAAGAAATATTTTGCTAACACTAATTAAAACAAGCTCATATTCATTAATGTCTAATAATAAGCTTGTATAGACTTCAAAATAATAATAATAAGCTTGTATATATCTCCTTATGAATTATTTCTTAACAAGCTCATATTAATTATGAAGGGAATAATCGAATTAAACTCACAGCGGAAGCATAGAAATCGTCGATCTTTATCTCTTCCACAAAGTATTCTTGGCTATGACTCGAACACAGGACCAAGGCTTGTGGGAGCCTCTTAAAAGAAAATCCACGAGGGATTGGAGAGGAAGAGGTCTAGAGAGAATTCTCTAATTCTCTATGGAGGAGATGTGTGTTGTGAAGAATGCACAATGGCTCACCCCTAGGGTCCTATTTATAGTGGTCTAGGGAAAATAATTAAATAATATATTTTAATATCTAATATATTAAAATATATTTATCTAACCAATTTGAATCTTATTCAAACCATTTAAAATTCTCCTACGACATTTATTTCCTAATTTGAATCCAATTCAAATTTAATAAATATCTTTTATTTAATGTATCTAATATACATTAATTATTTTAATATTTAATGTATCAAATACAATAAATATATTTTTCTCTTTTATTTAATATATCTAATATATTAAATATTAATTTGAACACTTCAAATTTTAATATTTAATATATCAAATACAATAAATATATTTTCCTCTTTTATATTTAATATATCTAATATATTAAATATTAATTTGAACACTTCAAATTAAATATTAATTTGAACATTTCAAATTTTTCTTTCAACTAAATTGATCTTTTAGTGTTACTATGAGCTAGCAATGGGACCTTATGGACCTACAGATTATAAGCTCCGATGATACAAAATTAATTAATTAAACTCTTTAATTAATTAATTTTCATTCATTAACTATAGGTCACTCCACTATAGACCTAGAGTTGCACTCTTATGCACTGTAGGACAACTTGTGTCCATAGATATAATCATTACATGCAAGTCGATCATTCACGAATTGTTCGTAATTACAGCTGGGTCAAAAGTCCGTTTTACCCCTATAATTACATCTTGCACCTTAAGTACCACTGATTCTCTAATGTACAATATGTTTATAATCTAATTATAAACTAAGTCCCTCTCGGGCCAATGAGAGGGTGGGGCCACATTGTTCAAGTCCCGAAATCAGCACTTAAGGGAACTACTCATCTACTTACCCTATATGGGAATGAGTGAATTCCATCTTGTGAGAATATGTTCCCAGCTCCCTATTTGGTCAAGTCCTCAAAATGGTAGGCATATTGAATCGGCTACAAAAACCACTCTCACCCATGCAAATCAAATGACAAGCCTTCACAGGCAGGAGTTCATAACTCACTCAAGATTAAGATCGAGTCTCATATGATCATCCTGATGAAATATTAATCTTCTCAATTAACGGATTTATAAAGAGATATTAAATATTTCGTGATCCAGTCTTATACAAACTCATTGTATAAGATACCCCCACTCACATGTCTCCACATGAATGATTTGGATCAAATCATTTATAACTATTACAAAGTGGGTCGTATCAATAGTGTTACCAGAATAAGGCACCCAATGTTATCCATATACTATGACCCTTTAGGTTATTTCTTGAACATGATCCTCTCGTATGTCAACCACATATTGTTCAAGATTACACTAATAACCTTGGATTTTTCATATAATGGATAATATTATATTGCAAATAAAATAATCAAAATTATTATTCATTATTAAATAAATTATTAATTACGAGGCTTTAGGACATAAATCCCAACAAATTAACGTCTAATAAAGGTTTGGTAGTAAATGAGTACCATTTTACAAATTCAATTATAAAAAGTTTTAGTTACTCATTACATGCTTTATTCCAGAAAGAAGATATCACTTGATTTTATATATTCTTTATGGATTCAATCTTTTGGGTTTGTTAAAAAAATATATATATCGAAATCTTTTGGGTCAATTAATTACTTTTTACTGCTTTATAAATAAGCATTTCTTTATTTTTTGGTCTAATATTTTTTTCAAATATTACCTCACATATCGGTTGGGTTTGAAGCTAAGACCTTTTTGAAAAAGTAGAGATATCTTAACAAATGAATTGTTCTTATCTTAACTTGTAGCCTAACATTTTCAAAATCATACTAGAGTAGATCTAAAAAAAAGTTTGAAAGACTTTATTATATTCTAGCCTAACATTTTCAAAATCATACTAGAGTAGATCTAAAAAAAAAGTTTGAAAGACTTTATTATATTATGAAATTTCACTAAGATTTCAAAAATGTTTCTTAAAATAATAAAATTAGGATACAAAATTTTAGGCTCCAATAAATATTATTTCGATATTTCTATTGACATTTCTATAAAATTGGGGCCTCAACATTTCTATCAACATCAACGTTGGCATTTTAAACCTTGCATCAAAGTCCGATAAACTTGAAGAAAATATTCCTTTTTTTTCATGTGTTGCTTGGAAACTTACAACAACCAAACCCAAACATATTTTCATTTCTCTAAAACTTTTTATAATTGAATTTACATTTTGTATTTATTCATCAAAATTTTTATATTTAAAGAATAGCATTCATAATGTCACATTTTTAAAAAGTACAATTAATGAGAAAAATAAACAAAAAAATAGGGTTTATACATAAAAAAAATAAAAATAAAAATAAAAATAAACAGGGAAAAATGAAAAATTCTCCTTTTTAGCAGCATATTAATATTTTGTTTAAAACACATTTTTTGTCCTCTTCTTCAATTGAATTAATGATTTAATCTTTGAGGTAGCTTTAGTACGTAACAATTTAATCTCTATACTTTTGAATTTATCACAATTTAGCCTCTACACTTTAGTATGTAACAAATGAATCCATACTATATAAACTATTGTTAATATTTAATGGAGTTTCATACATATATGTAGATTGTTAAACTGCTTAGAGATCAAATGCGTTTTATAAACTAGATTAACTACATCATTACATAATCAAATAGATACTTTACATTTATGAAATTTTTTAGAATATGGACTAAATTGTTACAAAATTTAAATTAAATCATTACATATTAAAGTTTAGAGATTTAATCGTCACAAAGTTTAGTTTAAAAGTATAGAGACCAAATTGTTACATAATAAAATGAAAAAATTGCAAAAACTACCCCTGAACTTTGGGGTTTGTTACAATCACTCCCCTAAACTTTTAATTTGATCAATTAGCCCGCTGAACTTTGTTAAGTGTTGTGAAGCGAGCCTGTCGAGGGCTCGTCAAATTAAAATTTATAAACCGATCCTAAGCTACTTGTAGCATTGAGTGGACCGAGTCGATCTCAGGGAACCGAATATTAATTTCTCAAGTTATATTTGCAAAGGAGAAAGCAATTAAAAATGAGGGTTTTGTGTTTTTATAAATAAAATAAAACATAAACAATAAAGATAGAGATAGATCAAATCTTACCAAAATCCAATCCAAACTGTCGAGGGCTCGTCAAATTAAAATTTATAAACCGATCCTAAGCTACTTGTAGCATTGAGTAAACCGAGTCGATCTCAGGGAACCGAATATTAATTTCTCAAGTTAAATTTGCAAAGGAGAAAGCAATTAAAAATGGGGGTTTTGTGTTTTTATAAATAAAATAAAACATAAACAATAAAGATAGAGATAGATCAAATCTTACCAAAATCCAATCCAAAGGTACGGTTCTACTCAATTGCAAACATTGATCATAGGCATTCAAAATATTTAAACTTAACCATGCAAGTACTTGGTCAACTTATTAGGAAACCCCAAAAAGTGCAA
Organism: Trichosanthes truncata; assembly: GCA_033996785.1. Taxonomy (NCBI): domain Eukaryota; kingdom Viridiplantae; phylum Streptophyta; class Magnoliopsida; order Cucurbitales; family Cucurbitaceae; genus Trichosanthes; species Trichosanthes truncata. The sequence goes on from JAWPNB010000003.1 coordinate 2,542,989, forward strand.
ATTCCCTAAATTCATTAACTCTAACGAACGTCAAGTTAACGCTAATTACCTAAACAATTTTGACAAAACCGCTCCAAATTATTTAGATAAAGGCATTACGAACCTTGGAACGACCAAGACAACTAATCAGGTAAAACAACTTTCACCTAATTAAGAAGTTTCTTTAATTCCTAGAATTAAACATGCAAGCCATGCAATATGGAAACCCACAAAACATACACATGTGATAATCCTAATGCTACATGTTCATTCAACATGACAATTACGGATCATGATCATGATTAGCCATAAAATATGTAGAGTGATTAAGGCGTCAATTTAATCAAAATACATACTTATAAAATTAACACGGGAATTAAAGAATACTTGCAATTGAAAGAAAACTAAGTTAAAGTTCAAGCCTCACAATGTTGCAACTGATTACAACCGACCTCTGAACTGGAATCGCAGAGTTTAGCCGAGCATCGTGATAAAATTTGATACCATTATTGTCTAAGGAGAAAAGAGAAAATGAGTCTAAAAGCTCTCTAAAAACGTCTAGGCCAAGAGGCCAAAAAAAGATTCCCCTTGCTGTCCATAAGAAGGCTTAAATAGCCTTCAAGTAGACAACTTACACAAGTAAGAAACCCTAAATTCTAGAAAGATGTTTTCCCAAAACAATTAGGGAATAATATTTAAAATAAAATAAAATAAAGTAAATAATGTTCTCTCTTGTAAAATGCTGGAAAATACATCTAAAACTCGAAAATCCTTCCCTAAATTCTTAAAACAAACATAGAATGTTGCAAATAAGGAAAGTTTCTGGATTGCGCAGTCTTCATTATTTTGCCCATAACTTCTTCTCCAAACCTTGAATCAACGTGATCTTTATATGGTTGGAAAGATAATTCCGAGATCTTTAAAATGATATCTGATTTGGATATATTCCCAAACGTTAGCAGCAAGATAATGGGAACGGAAGTTGGCACAAAATATTCTCGGGTACAGCAGTTTTCCAGCAGGAGCAGTAATCACTCAAAATGCCATAACTTTCATAATACTTATTGGAATTCAATGAGTATTATACCGTTGGAAAGATAATTCAATAATCTTCGATTTGATACCAAATATGAATATATTTTGATCTCGAAATATCATGATATGATCGGTCAAATTTGGTATAGAAATTTAGTTGCTCGAATCACCTCCAATTTGGTCCGAATTAATTCTGAAATGGTGCAAACTCTTCAAAACACGTGAATTGTTCGAATCCCTAAAAAATAATAATAAAACACATAAAATCCTTCTAATTAACAAGAAATAAGTGTAATTAAATAGGACTTTATAGGTTTATAGGTCCTATCATGTTGCAATCACACCTCTAAACTTTTAATTGGATCAATCAGCTCTCTGTACTTTGTTAAGTGTTGCAATAAGCCTCATAGTTTAGGGGTGGTTTGTACAATTTTCTTTAGGTTAAAATACCATTTTGGTCATTGTACTTTGGGTTTCATTCCATTTTGGCCCATATACTTTCAAATGTCTAAATTTAGTCCTTGTACTCTCAATGATTGGCTCCTACAATTAGTTTAGTGTTAATTTTTTTTTTTAAAAAAAAAATTAGTCTCTATTAACCTTTTCTCCATAAATTTTTAAAATATATTCACATTGTGCCTTTTCTTGCATGAAAATTATTATTATTGTTTAATCCATTTCAATAAAAATTAACTTCAAATTTATCATAAGGGCCAACCTTAAGCTTTATTGAAAGTACATGGACTACAATTTGATATTTGAAAGTACATGAAGCAAAATGGAACGAAACCCAAAATACATGGACCAAAATGGTATTTTAACCTTGGTTAAATTATAGTTTTGGTCCCTAATTAACAAAACTATGCTTGGTTTTTGAAAACATATGTAAAAAGTAGATAACAAAATAAGGAAACTCATATGTGGAAATATTATTTATATACTTAATTTTTAAAAACCAAATGATAATCAAACGGAGTCCGAGTGGTTTTTGGAAAACGAACCATGATGAAATTCATTGAAGCCATTAGAAAAAGAAAGACACACTCACACAGTACTTTGCAATGCTATGCTCGAAACTAAACTAATTAATAACAGATCACAATATCAATCAATATATATCATCCATCCACCAAATCAAAACCAGTTTCCACTAACTGAAGAAGGCTAAATAGATTAATAGTTAAAATATCATTTTGGTCTCTGTACTTTGAACTTTATTCCATTTTGGTCCATGTACTTTCAAATGTCCAATTTTAGTCCATGTACTTTCAATAAAGCTTAAAATCGGTCCCTACTATTAGTTTATGGTGAATTTTTCTTTTAAAAAGTTAGTCTCTATTAGCTTTCCCTCTATAAATTTTGGAAGTATGTTCATATGGTGTCCTTTCTTATATTAAAATTATCATTATTATTTAACTAATTTTACTAAAAATTAACTTCAAACTTATCATAGAGACCAATTTTAAGCTTTATTGAAAGTACAGAGACTAAAATTGGACATTTGAAAGTATAGGGACCAAAATGGAACAAAGCTCAAAATACAGGGACTAAAATGATATTTTAACCTAGATTAATTTACAAATATATGCTTTTATGTTATTTTATTGATTTTTTTAGGTTTAAAAATTGCTAAAATTTACCCAAAAGTTAAATATATACAACCAATAGTTTTGTAAATCCTTAATTTCCTTGTTCATATTTATATGACTTTCTAATTTGTTCCTTTCATAATGGGTTACTTTTGTAAATCCAAAATTGCTAGAAACGGCTTTCTAATTAAACAATGCAATTAGAAAAATCTAAAGATTCTTAACTATTTATTAGATAACTAAACTTAAAATTACATAAAACAAAAATTTTAAATTTTATGCTTGTACGTATTTAGGTGAGTGAGCGAATTTTAACCTTAGGCTTTCAATTTCTATCATCTAACTGAAGAGAAACGTGAGAAAATTATGATTATCCATATTTAAAATATATGAATGATTTATCAGCTTAGGTGAATTCTTAAGATTCTTTTTTTCTTGTTGCATGGATTAGGCATTATTGAGCCTTCATATTGTTACTTTTTGCATCCTATTTGGTCGTCGAGAAATGGAGAGTCTAGTTTTTGAGGAATAAAATCTTTTCAAATTTGGTGCAGCTCCGCTCCGCTCTTTTACCCTGATGTTGGGGAGCTGTGTTAGGAGTGCAATCATTGATATATAAGTGAGAAACAATAGTGGAGATTCAAACTTCTTGTAGATGACATATGTCTGAACTAGTTGAGCTAAGTTCAGGTTGGCAACTAGGATAAGTTTATTAGTACGAAATATAAATGATGCAACGATGGCTGAGGAACTGCAAAATTCTGAGCTACTGGAACCACCCCGAAGAAATTTTTGGGATGTATTTAATAGTTATTTGATCTGTTTATTTGATATATTAAGCATAAGTATATACCGATTACTAATCAAATTGTAAATAAAATAATTAAAATACTATTTTAGTCATTGTACTTTGAGCTTCATTTTATTTCGGTTTGTACTTTCAAATGTCCAAATTTAGTCCTTATACTTTCAATAAAGCTTAAAATTGGTTTCTACTGTTATTTTGAAGTTTTTTTTATCGAAATTGGTTAAATAATAATAATAATTTTCATGCAAGAAAATGCACAATGTAAACTTATCTTTAAAATTTATAGAGGAAAAGCTAATAGATACTAAATTTTTTTTAGCAAAATTAACAATAAACTAATAGTAGGAACCAATTTTAAGCTTTATGGAAAGTACAAGAACTAAATGAAAGTATAGAGATCAAAATGAAATGAAACCTATGGTATAGAGATTAAAAATGATATTTTAACCAATAAAAAATTAAAGAAAAAAAAAACCTTTTGTTAAATTACAATTTGTTTTCCAACTTTTAAAAATTTCATTGTTGTCTGTCTTTCATGAGTGTTCGTGTCATTTTTATCCCCCTTCATTAATGGTACAGATAATGAAAATCCTATACTAGAGAGACATTGAAATGTAAAAGCTTAAAAATATAAATAAAACAATGAAAACTTTCATTTTATAGTAGTTTTTAAAATGTCAATTTCAGGCCAAGGGTTCAAATGAAAACTTTCTATTTTGTATTATTTTGTATTCTAAAAAAAAGGCCTTTGAAAGCATGATTCTCACATAATTCCCAAGCTAATTAAGTAATATTATATCATAAAAAAAGAAGGTTAAAATACCATTTTGGTCTTGTACTTTAAGTCTCATTCTGATTTGGTCATTCTACTTTTACATGCCCAATTTTAATCCCTATACCTTCAATAAATCTTAAATTTGGTCCCTATTGTTAATTTTTGCCAAAATAAAAAATCAGTCTCTATTAGCCGTCTCTCTATAAATTTTGGAAGTATGTTCACATTGTGTCTTTTTTTGCATGAAAATTATTATTAGTATTTGACTAATCTCAATATAAATTAACAAGAGCACTTGAAAATATAAGGACCAAAATAGAATGTGACTCAAAATATAAAGACCAAAATGATATTTTAACCTAAAAAGAAAAAGGAAAATAAGCATAATTCAACTCTACTTTCCCTATACGTCTTCTTTAATCTTTAATTTCATTACCTTAATTTGATTAGAATGGAGTAATTTTCTTGGATGACTTTGATAATCCAATTGAAAAACTTTAAGCCCCATTTGATAACCATTTATTTTTTAGTTTGAAAAAACTTAGATGCAGCTACTGTGCAACCCACTTCTACATCACATAATTTAAAATTAAAATAATAATAATAATAATAAAATAATAATAATAACAACTAGTTGTGCTCTTTTGAAAATTATACTTATAAATGATACTTCCACATATAGATCCATTTGTTTTGTTTTCTAACTTTTACCACGGCTTTCAAAATCTAAGTTGAATTTTAAAAATTAAAAACATAGTTTTTAAAAACTTGTTTTTATTTTTAAAATTTAGCTGAGAATTCTAATGTTTCTTTAAGAAAGATGAAAACTATTGTAAAAGTGATCTAAAGTCTTCACCTATCTTTTAAACTTGGAAATTGCTCATCGAAGAAACGGAACAGAGAGAGACCATTTGTAGAAATATTAATAGATAGTCAGAATAGTGCTGAGAATATGGGAGTTAAAAGCACTTACATTAATCAGTGTATCATAAGGGCTCTGGACTCAAAACCATATATGCTATCTACATACTGAACTTGCCGCTGAGTAGAAATCCCCTTGTCAACTGCTTTTTTAAGTAGCAATGGAGATACCACGACAGAAAGCGCTTTCTCTCATCGCAGCTTCAATTTTAAAGCACAAAAAATGGTTACCTTACCAATAGTTTTGCTACCAACCCCCAAAACTTGGGACCTAACCTACCAGAGAAACTTAAATCATCGTCCCATCAAGGAGGGATGATAAAATAAGCTTTCTTTCTACTGCAGATGCTGCTGCTGCGTGTTTATGTTGTTTTCTTCCAAGAAGCTCATGTCATTGTTAATGGGGAAGTCCAGAAGCAGTTCTAATGCGCTATCCGACGACTCCTCGAACTCGTTCACACTCGAGGAATCGGACTTAGACATCACAATGTCAGCCATGTGTTTGAAGTTTTTGTACTCCATTTCTTCATTCTCATTGCTTTCCATGGCTGAGGAACCAGTGTAATCGACTCCGTTATCGGTAGCAACAACGAAAACCGACTCACATTTAATCGATGAGGATATGGGACTCTGGCTTTGGCATGTGGTTTTGTCTTCTCTGCACCTACGAAATGATTCACCAACTTCAGAGTTCCATATTTGAAGAAAAAAGTCAGAATCAGTTGTTCTTTCCATGGAAAGTGGGGTGAAGAGTGATGACTCCCTTGAAAGTCGAGCTTCAGCTTCGAGCCGAGCACTCTCCCACTGTGCCATGTGGCGGGTGGTTGGAGATGGCGGTGCTGTAGAGGATGAGCAGCGAGAGTGGAAGGGTTCATGAGTCTGTGGATCGATACCGATGCAAAGAAGACGTTTCTTGAGGTGAGTGTTCCACAAGTTCTTGATTTCATTATCTGTCCTTCCTGGCAGTTGAGAAGCAATAGCAGCCCACCTGCAAAGAGTCTAGATCAGTAAAACTCTATCAAACAACATTCATATCTTCAAGAAACAATCTCGACATTCCATCCTAAAACGTGTTGAAGAAGTAGATGAGCTCGAGAATGTTGATATTTATCCTGATTTTCAAAAAATCTCGAAACCTCAGCTAAAGCAAACAACCACCAATTAATATGATTGGCCTCCAGGTTCTACAAATTACCATAAAGAGTCAAGATTTAGCCTTGAGTTTTCTTGACAGTGGTTCCAATGGCCAAACACGGGTTAAACATCTTTCTCTATTCAAATATCTACTTGTTACTCATTTACGTAGTACAGCATAAACATATAGCAAAAGATCATATATATGATCAAACAAAGCGTACCATAAACATATGACAAAATTTGAACTAAATGGTAGTTTAGAGGCGATTACTAAGAAGCACGGATATGGATACGAGACACGGACACGGTGAAACGTCATTTTTTAAAAATCTAGGACACAGACACGGCAAGGACACGTTTATTAAAATATGCATTTTTAAAATATGTATCACTTTTATCCATAAGAAAATTTAAAGTCAATAAATTTATGCATTTATATGATTAAAAATCTGAGTTTGATGTATTTCAATCTCAAAATTTATTATTTTCGTTCTATATTATTATGTGTCTATTTAGTATACTTAACAAGTGTTCAACTCGTATCTAACAAATGTTGGATTTATATTGACTTTGTACAAGTAGTGTCTGACATCATATCTATTATGCTAACAAGTGTCCAATACGTGTCCAACAAATGTCGGAGTGTCCAAGTGTCCGACACGGACACGCTAGCCAAACTAGAGTGTTCGTGCTTCTTAGGGTGATTAAACAAAAGATACCATAAATTTTAGCAGCCAAATCTATGATATTATTCAGGACGAAAGCAATGAAGCATCACCTGTTTCCAAGAATTCCATGGAGCTGAATAACAAGCTTCTCTTCCTCAGGGGTAAAGGGGCCACGTTTGATATCAGGTCTTAGATAGTTTGTCCACCTCAAACGGCAGCTCTTCCCACATCTTAGAAGACCTAAAATAAACACATCACGCACACAGACCATCCTATTCAATGTGAAAGACAAATTAAATAAATGAAGAACATAAGACAATAATCGTTCCCTCCCAACTGTGCAAGAAAATTTTTGGTGCTTCCTATGTGTAAGAACTAGGCTATTGAACAGAGTTAAGTTCGGGTATTAAAAAAATGTCCGGTCCAGGTGACCATACTCGGAATTTCATGGATTACACTGGAAACGGAAATTAGAAACTAAAGATAAATCAAAAGACCAGATATTATTATTTTAAAGGATGGATGAGGCAGGCAGGCATTCCTAGACAGGAGTAGAGTTTGCAAAACTCTTAGGTCCTAGTTTAGCTTCACTTTCCGGGCAACACAGAACGTTTGTGACAAATAAATTACCCGAACAAAAAATCCAAAATGATGCTAAAACCTTTTTCTGCACATTGTCTTGTAACAAAGCACGAGATATAGCTGTCGTTAAATCTATGAGATCAGAGAAAAGAGAAGGGTGGGGTATTGGGAGAATGAAAGGGAAAAGGGCAGGGCAAAGGACCAACTCAAGCTTCTTCTTCTTGTTTCCTTTTCCTTTTCCTTTTATCATTCCAGTTACAATAAATTTCGAAGTTATGAAGGAAGGAATATGTTCCAAAAGTTATAATAATAAACAAAGACTGCAGAATGAGAGATGACAAGTGGGAACTTGCAAAAATTTTGGATCACTAAACCTGCAAGCTTGGGGAGCGATCTCCAGCTTCCGTGGCCATTGTTTTCCTTGATATAATTAATAAGGAGCTCATCTTCTTCTGATGTCCACGGCCCCTTCTTTAGCCCCTTCTTATCACAACAAGGCGTTCTTCCCATCTCACAACTTCCAAAACCAGAGGCAAAGAGACCACCTCTAGTGACCAGAGTGAAAGAAAAAGTCCAGATCTTTCCCTTGGAGCATCAATTTTTCAGAGCCAATTACAGAGGGAGGAGGAGGAAGCCATGTGAAAGGGAAATATCATCTCAATCAATTGAAATTGGAAGAGAGAAATTAATGGCTATGTGAGTCTGAAGGGGAAGGACAAGAATCAGCTAGTTTCAAGCTGGTTCTTGCAATAAATACTGACATGGTTGAGTATAGTAAGAATTGAATCATCATTGAAAGTAAAATTTATCCAAAAAAAATTGAGGGAGTTAATGCAGAGGTTTCTTATTCTGAGGTTTTACAATTACGCACAACTGATATAAGAAATAGGCGAATAAGGAGAAGAATTAATTGCGGATTCTCACAATGCAGCTAGCATTTATTGAACAGAGAGAGATTTGAGACGCATTTATTATGATGAAAATGACATTCAGAGTACGGGACATACCATGACAAGACCAGGCCTTCACCACTGTTCCCTTGTGGGCCTTTTAAAACTTCCACTTCCCTCTTCTAAAATCTAATCTGATTGCTCCGCTAGAAATGAAAACAAGCCTGATTTCTTGCTGGAACTTCATAATCAGTGAACATTCCTGCCTAATTTTAGTAGGAAACTCTAAATTGTGAGAAACCTCCCCTGGATTAAGATAGTGTTAAACTACAAAACCTGTGAATATGTGCCTAAAATACAAAAATACATCGACCATACTTTTTTCCTATCTAAAATTGAACAGACCTCGTTTGTACATATCCTATTTAAGATCATCTTAAATCTTAATCATAGAAATTAATATTATTCACTGATAGTAAGCGCCACTATAAACAGAAGACGATAATTCACATGATTTCAACAATAATCGAGGTCAAAATGAGTCTAAACTTAAATTAGATAAATACGGAAAACAAAACAGAGTTACACTTTCATCTCACTGAGCAATCGAAAGTTGTGATAATAAATGCATACGAAAGAGAGAGAAAGACAAAATAAAATGTCATAATATCATTACTTCTTTTAGAAATTAGGTAAACGAGTTGAAATTGAACGAAATGAGAGAAGGTAAAGCGAGAAAAGCTGAGATTCGAGGGCGTTAGTTTCAAACTCTGCGAGCATCGGTCTGATGAATCGAGAAGAAACCAAAAATTGAAAGACAACAAACGAAATCTTTTCCTTTTTGTATGAATTTGCGGAATAAGAAAGCAGAAATTTGACTCACTGCGAACCAGGACGATGAGGAAGAAGACGATACAATCTAGTCCATTGAAAGCCACGAATAGCTCTTGCGATTGCTGGTTCGAATTTGGCGCCATAAAAGCCAAACCAGAAATTGGGTTTCTTTGTTTTTATTTAGTGTAGCTTAAATTATACAAAAATATCTCTAAAATACCTTCAACTTTAAAACCGTTTTAATTATGTTCTTAAAACTTTTTAAAGTTTTGTTTTTATACTTCCAACTTTGAAATTTGTTCTAAAAAAAAAATATCCTTTGAACTTTGTAATAATTCCAAAAAAAAATGTATTTTCTATTAAAATAAATAATAAAAATTAACGTGGAAGTTAATATGTAAAAATTAGAAGGTTCATGATATTATTTATAACTATATAGAAGATTAAAGTCGTTGTTAACATTTATTTCATCTCAAAATACATTGTTAAAATTATTTACATAATCAATTTTTATATATCAACTGTCACGTCAATTTACGTGAGTGATGTTATAAATGATGTTATATATGTCTTTCAATTTACACATGCGTCAAATTCCATTTTATTTTTAACGAAAAAAATATTTCAATGATATTTTGAGAACAAATTTCAAAGTTCAAAGATAAAAATGAAACTTTTCAATGTTTTTGGACATAATTGAGACCTACTCCAAAGTTCATGAGTATTTTGTAATTAATATGTCTAACACAAGCATATACCTTTTTAAAATATTAATACTTCCCTAAATTTTTTATTTTGTATCCTGAACTTTAAAAATGTTTAATAAATTTTTAATTTTATACATGTTAAGTCTTTGCTTTGACATATTAATATTTTTTAAATTAATAGATCTATTAGTCATAAATTTGAATTTTGTATCTAATACGACTCCCAAAATTCCACCATTAGTTATAAAATAAAATTTTGTATCTAATATGATCTTAAAATTTTAATTTTGTGTCTAATAAATTTATGAATTTTAAAATTGCCAAATAAGTTAAAGACTTTTAGACGCAAAATTAAAATTTTAGGGTCATAAATATTATTTATGTTTAAATCTTATTTTATAATTGTACATATTACTTATGGGACATGGTATCAAAATGTTATTTTAGATTTAAACTTGTTTTACTCAATGTAATTTCAACTTTGTTTATTTTAGTTTTTCTGTTTTTAAAATGTTCTTTTTTATTCTAATACTTTCAACTTTTATCTATTTTGGTTTCTATGTTTTCAATAGGTCCATTTTACTCTTTATACTTTTAAGAAATGACTATTTTGCTCATTGTTTGCAAAATATTCACATAAATTCAACCCACAACAAAATCATTTAATATAAAGCTATGACAATATATTCTAAGAAATTTATTTAATGTGGTGTTGTGTTAACATTGTGATGAAAAAAATGAGATAGTAAACAGAACATAGAGACTAAAACTAATACTTTTTAAATATACAAAGACTAAAATAGACATTTTAAAATTATAAAATTTAAATAGCCCATTTTTTATATTTTTTGAGAAATATATTTAAGATTTTAAATAATGGAAATTTCTATATTATTTCTGTTTTTCATAAAATTATGTTATTTTTAATAATATCTCACAAGATTATGTTCCAATTTTAGATATTAAAAATATTTCCCTTTCTTGTCTCTCTCTTTTCCCAGAAAAAATGTGGATAAAATTCTTCATTTTATTATTTCTAACTTTGTAGACCAATTTAAAAATATATAGTTTCTTTTTGGGCTATGTGGCACAAATTAAGAAAAAGAATAATGTTTGTTATTTTTGCAATTAACAATTAACATTAATTAAAAGTAATGGACAATGACTAAAATATTCAACTGTATATCAAACTTCAACTTTTTTTTTTTTTTGCAAAGTCAAACTACTACATTTTATTATAACAATTAATATTCACCTTTAATTAGGATAGATGAGGCAGAGAAAAGAGACTTAGAAAAACCCTTTCTATAGCCTATTTCTTTATAGTCCTAAATACGTTTTTATAAAACAGGTTAGTTGCTTTTAATTTTTTCTAAACACATTTATAAATCACTTTCAAACATAATGTTTTTGAGTAAGAAATGCTTTTAGGTACGAAAGAAGTACTTTTGGCTACCCCAAACATACCAAAGTGTTTTGGGTAAGAATTTGACCACAAAGAAATAGGTTTTTTTTCATTTATCTTGAATTGAAAATTTTGCAATGTTAATATCATCTTAGAACAAGGATCAATAGTGCCATAAAATAGCCTTTCTATCTTATGCAATTCTTTCTCCTTACGTATAAGACAATCTTATACAATTCTTTGTCCCTCGTATAAGACAATCATTCTTTCTATTGACTCATCTCACTTGTCTACTCAATACAACCATTTATAGTTAAACAATCCTTACAAGACATCAAATGGTTATCACGTGGTAGAAGTTATCTCATCATACTTCACATGGGAGGACTTTTTGAAGGCATGCTCTAACTTGCACAATTTCTATTTCAGATCATTGCATTTGGTAACACAATTTTTTTTTTTTTTTGATATCGATGAGTGTTCGGGCCAACTTGCACGCACCTCAACTAATCTCATCGAACAATTGCCTAACCCTACTACATTTAGTCAACAATAAACACGTAGGGTATTAAATCCTACCACATTTATTTCGTGACACTTACCTTAACTCTAGTTCTACAACATAATTATTTTCACATGACAGTCTACCGTTTTTACTCAAATCAATGAATTCATCAATGATCAAAACACCTCACTCAAGAATCTTCACAAAATTACATTATTTACAAAATTATAAAACGATACACTTTATTGATTTCTCTTATCATTTGTCCTTCAAAGTACTTGACTTGAACATCAGTCATTTCGACAAATGCTACTACTAGGGGCGAAACTAAAATTTTTCTTAGTGAAGTTGCAAGTAGAGAGAACTTTAAACTTTAATGTTTTTAAAATATTTTCTTAACTTAAGACGAACTGAAAGGGATGATCCTCTCTCCTTCCTTCTCTCTATGTCCTTTGCCGCTACCCGTACCAATAGTATTGCTTCTTAAATTTTTCAAGCATTTTAAGTTTAAAATCTTTTTTTTTTTTTGCCTCATACGAAACAAATAAGAAAATAAAATTATGAAACGTTAAATAGCAAAAAACCCATGAAGATTCAAGGACTCTTTATTGCATATATTGATCAAATAATTGCAAGAGACAACAGAGTCAAAAAGATTGATTAAAGATGGAAAATTGTCTCACAATAATGACAGTCAATGCTAAGTCAAAGCTGTCGCGTTGCATTTACTGCAAAATGCCAGTGCCACGCCACCCACCTCTTTTGCTTCTTGTCTTTAATCTAATTTTCAGTTTTATTTGACCCAAAAATAAATAAATTTGAGGACACAACATTAACGTAAACATTATTTTCCAATTTCCATCCATTAATCAAATTCAAACCGAACGTAACTCAACTAGTTAAAGTGTATACTCTCTATTAAGAGGATAAAGATTTAAATTTTTCTACTTCACTTGTTGTTGAATTAAAAAAAATTACCAATCGAAGAAAAATTCTTTCTCAATTCGTCTTAAATTAAAAAATTGTGTGACAAAGTTTACCTCTCTAGATTTTCAAAATTGAAAGATTATATATATATATATATGTAAAATTATCTCTTTATTAAAACTATCAGCTCCGCTCTTGATTCAATACTACTTTCTTCAAATTAAGTTGTAATTATCCCATCTAGAATTTTTTTTTTAATTTTCTTCATAATATAGTTATATTCAAGTTGACACTAAAATGTTTGTTATTGTATAAAGGAAATATAAACACTATTTTAATAGAATTTAGTAATATAATTTAAATTTCTTGGAATAAAATATAAAAGTTTACAATATGAAAAATAGTTATACATTATTGTAATCCACCAAAAGCATGATTTTGTTCGTAGGCTATATCCAAAGATATTGTCTTAGATCAATAGAGATATTGTTCTTATAATAAAGATTTTTCCATTTCTCACTTATATGAAAGAATATTTTAGGTGAAACTCAAATATGTACTTTTTCTTTTTAGAGGAAAAGCATTAGCTAAGTGCTTCTCTGTTAGAATAATTTTTCCAAATAATTTTGTTCAAATAAGTAATATCTTAACTATATTGAGTTATACTCAAGTTGACACTAAAATGTTTGTTATCGTATAAAGAAGATATAAATACTATTTCAATAGAATTTAGTAATATAATTTAAATTGCTTAAAATAAAATAGAAAAGCTTACAATATGAAAGAATATTTATACATTGCTATAATCCACTTGATGCATAATTTTGTCCGTAGACTATATCTAAAGGTATTGTCTTACATCAATAGAGATATGGTTCTTATTCGTATAATCAAGTTTTTTCCCATTTCTCACTTATATGAAACAGTATTCTACGTGAAGCTCAAGTATTTACTTTTTCCTTTTAGAGAAAAAGCATTAGCTAAGTGCTTCTTCTAAAAATACTTTTAGAATTTTCTCAAATAATTTTGATTATGTAGGCAAACACCATAATAAATTCAAAAACAATTTTAATTAATTAAAAGTCTTTTTCACTATCTAAAAGTCGTACTAAATTCACTCTAAATCAACCAGAATATTAAATTGAAAATGACAGTACAAATAGGAAGGACATTAAAGTGCACAACTTAAAATTTTGATAATCATTTAGGTCCTATTTAATAACCATTTAATTTTTTATTTTTTATTTTTGAAAATTAAGCCTAAAAATACTACTTCTAACTATGGATTTCTTTATTTTGTTATCCACTTTTTCCTTATGTTTTCAAAAACCAACCTAAGTTTTGAAAACTACAAAAAAGTAGTTTCAGAAACTCGTTTTTTATTTTTGAAATCTTGTTAAGAATTCAAATGTTTTCTTAAGAAAGATGAAAGCTATTGTTGAGAACTGTAGAGAAATGGTGAGAAAACAAGCACAATTTTCAAAAACCAAAAACTAAATGGCTATCAAACAAAACCTTAGTTTTTTGCTTGACTTTTGAAAATTAAGCTTATAAACACTACTTTTACCTATGAGATTCTTTTGTTTTATTATCTACTTTCTACCCATGTTTTCAAAGACCAAATCAAGTTTTGAAAACTAAAAAAAGTAGTATTTAAAAACTTGTTTTTTTTTTTGGAATTTGACTAAGAATTCAAATATTTCTTTAAGAAATGTGAAAATCATGATAAAGAAATTGTAGGAAAACGAGCATAAATTTCATAAACCAAATAGTTATCAAACGAGGTTTTAATAATTCAACGTGTGCATAATTAGTCAGTCATCAATCATACATATAATAAATAAGTGTAATAATTTTTATTATTATTATTTTAGTTCAAATAAATGTAATAATTGAAACCATAGGCCAAAATTAGTATAGCTCAACAATAATTAGCATGTACTCCTTCTCTTGAGGTTGAAGGTTCAAATTTACATACCCCATATTTGTTTACTAAAAAAAATAATAATTGAAACCATATGAATAAAGATTAAATTAACTCTTCATGTCTTGATTTGAACTTCTAGTCAAATCTTAAGGGCTCAACTTCATGGCATGCCATCCTATTCAAATCTTCATGTTCATATTTGTTGCACTAAAAAGAGGGGAAGGCTCAGTCTGACTCTCATGTAAACTATACACAAATTCCAGAAAATATAGCTTATTTTTCAAAGAATTTAAACTATTTTTAAGTGTGTGTTGGCATGCCTTTTGAAAAATATATTTTTAAGCAAACATTTATTGTATAAACACTTGAAGAAAATTAGTTAAATAATTCTTCTAAAAGCCCTTTAAGTATCAATTTAAAAAAAAAAATAAAAAATAAAATGCTTTCAATTGTTAAAAGTACCTTTTTACCGCCCTTAAAAACTTTAACCAAACACTACAATTAAAAAAATAATAATAATTTTAATCATCTCTAAGCACTTTAAAAAGCATACTAAACAAATTAGTTAAGCGCTTGCCTTAACAAACCATGGAGTTCGATCCTGCAACTACGTACTTTATTGTTTATTTAATTTTTTATTGTGAAGAAGAAGAAGAAGAAGAAGAAACTATCGTAATTGTTACGAGTTTGACCTATATTGACTAGTTCAACCGAAAGGTCTGCAATCCTATTCAATAAGTTTTGTAATTATTGAGATATTTGTCGAAAATTGCAAATAATTATTAACAAAATCTCATTCAAGATGGCTTTTATTTTTTAAATAGCTAAACACAAAGGCCTAGCTATGTTATTAATGTTGTGTCCAGCCATCCAACCTCTTCATTTTCAAGGCTCACTTGCCACACCTCTACAAAATCACAAATCGCTTTTTTAAATGCAGGTCTTTTGAATTCTAAACTTTTAATTTAATCGAATTGAACCTTAAATTTGGATAAGTATTATAATTTGTTTCTTAAATTTAAACAAATGTTGTAATTTTTACTTTCTATTAAACTTTTGTATGAAGAATTGTCCAAAGAAAAAATGTTTTGACGGATAAATTATAGTAGTATAAAATTGATTGGGACTAAAACCATTTTTGTTGAAATGTAGATCGTGTGCATTGGTTTGACTGTGTTCGATTTTATGCATTGTTCTTTAAAACTTAATTTTCATTGCAATTAGTAAATGTTGCAAGATTTTTATGTTACAATTTTAAGGTGAATATACCTGAAATCAAGCTCAAGATAGAAATTGCGACACACAAAAATCTATGGTTCATTTTGATAAAATTCAATATTTAGGGTAGAAATTGGTTAGTCTTGTCAAAGTTTAGAAGTAAAAATTGAAATTTCTCTATTTTAAAGTAACTAATTTTAGGTTAAAATTTAAATTAACATTTTATACCCCCATTTTGTGCTTGCTTTCAAGGTAATGTAGTCTATGATTTTAAAGTTTAAATTTGTTTAAATCAATCAAAACATTATTCTCACGTGATAGGGTTTTTTTTTTTTGTCAAATAGAAAGTCAATAAATTAGCACCCAAAGTAAACATACCACTTTAAAGAATTGGTTGGATAACATTTTAAAAAGGGCAAGAAACCGTTTAAATAAGTACAACTGATTGGGAATTAAGGTGGTAATTTAACCTTAATTATATATATGTAAACCGAATTCCATAAAAAAAAAAACAATCATAAAATTTAACAAGCATTTCAACAACTGCAAAACTGTTTTGTCAAAGTAAGCACGACTCAACAGTAATTGATATGTACTCTTTCCTTGAGGTTGGAAGTTCAAATCCTCATACCCCACATTTGTTGTACTAAGAAAAAAGATTAAAGTATCATTTTGACCGCTATACTTCAAAACTTATTCTATTTTAGCCCCTACATTTGAGACATTATGGTTTTGGGGTCGGCCCCGGTAACAAAGAAGGAATCCATGAAAACTTGGGATATAACACCATGATAAAATAATATCCTCGTGCAAGTTAGTTCTCGTACTTTCAATGAATCTTAAAATTAATCCTCTCTCTTAGTTTGTGGTTAATTTTTTTTTTTTTAAAAAAAGTCTATTAAGCCTCCCTTCTATAAACTTTGAAAAGATATTCACATTGTGTCTTTTCTTAAATGAAAATTATGATTATTATTAATTTATTAACTTCGATAAAAATCAACTTCAAAGTAACAAATAAAGACTAATTTTAAAATTGATTGTAAGTACAAAAATTAAATTTGAACATTTAATAAAACGATATCAAAATAATATTTTAACCCAAAAAAAAAACTACAATAATGCTTAAAAAACAGATATCAAAATATGATTTTATAAAACAGATATCAAAATATAATTTTATAAATACCTCTGATACCAGAAAAGCACAGGCCATGGATGGCCTCAGCAATAAATTCAGCTCCCAGAATGCTGTGTCTCTGTCTGGTTGGGTTCCGTGAAAGAAAAACTCAGCTTTCTTATCGCATTTCTGTCGGCGGCACCCTAACTCAATGGCAAGGCTCCAACGCAATTAATAAATACCATAAACTCACATCTCGAGTTCCAAAAAAATTTATAACACATTCTTTTTTTTTTTTTTTATTTGACACGGTATTAAATGATATGCTATATATAAATGAAAGTATATAAAAAAATTTATATACTACCGTAGTACTGAAAATTATTTCTACGACCCTCGACAACTCTGCAGAAACTAGGATGAGAACCTGAAAACATTAAATCCGCCCATTTGAACTATAGCTATTTGTGTAAAGAAAGAAAGAAAAAAAAGGCGTTTGCTGAGAACAAAAGCAACACTGTCCATTGAACTTATAGAAATATTCGAAACAAGGGGGGTTGGGGAGAGAGCAAAAGTTCTAAATTTAGGATTTGGAACAGCAGTCTATAAGGAGCGGATGGGGAGAGTTTTTTAAAGGAGAAAAAGGGAAAACGAGAGATTACAATACATCAAGAAAGTTGGAAGAGAGCAACCGAGGAGGAAAACAAACAGAAACAAACAGGTCAGTTGATAAAAATAAGGCAAATAACTGGGACCCAGAATTCATCCGTCTGGGATTTATAGATGAGCCAGTCTACATTCTCTATCCTAATCTCCTGTTAATGTCTTTCAGGCCTATAGGTTTCTAACTAATAGAATTCCAGGCCAACACTCTGCACAAGCTGAGTCGTCTTCTGTGATATTGACTCAGAAAATATGCCTCTGTCGTAGCCAGATACCGTTCTTTCGAGGATCTTCATTGACCTTCAAAAATAAAAACAAAACAAAACAAAAAGGAAAACCCATCAATGATTTTCTACACAAGATGATTTTACACAATTGTAGCAGAGCAGATATATCAGAAAACTACATCTTGGAGTTAATAGATACAATCTAATCATGTTCCAAACTTTTAACATTGAAATTTTGTAACAAAGCATCATATTGAATAAAAAGTTAGACCAACATCAAACAAAAGATGCAAGAATATCATCTGCTGCCACATTCTTATTACGAGGAGTATTGAACACAAATTGGTACGCCTTAATATGTGTGTGTGTGTGTGTGAGAGAGAATATTTGGACCAGTTTACATACACCTCGACTAATCTCACAGAACAACTGTCTGACCCTACTACATTTGGTTCCCAAGAAAACACGTAGAATATTAAATCCTAAGTAGATGGTCACTATGGATTGAACCCATTCCCTCTAAAGTAAATTAAACGTTGTACACCTTGTCTATATTTCTCTAAAACCATAATAGAAAAGCCTACCATTCCCATATGACTGTACTCCCTATAATGATTGGTTCGGAGTGTTGTACGAATTCTTGTTTTTATTTTATACAAAACTGTTATAGGTTTACAACAGTTCACAGAATTCTACTAGTATAGTTTAGTACGTAAGGTCAGTTAATGGGTAACCGGTGGTCAATAACATAATATCAACCTACCTGCCGCCCAAGTGCCTAATAACAACTAAATATAACAAACCACAATAACTAAACAAGACGGTTGGTTACAGTAAAATAAACCAATAAGAATGCTACGTCATTACCATACTTCAAAAACTCCGTCCCTAGGTATCAAATTTGTATCCATTTTGACATCTAGTCAATAAGTAATGGAACTATACGTTAAGGATAGAAACCTTTTATATTTATCCTATAATATTATTATCAAGTGAACACTTGTGTTAATAACCATAAATTACCAAACTGGCAGGTTATGAAAGCTGCTTAATATAGCAATAATGATCCACAAATATGAAGTATAATGAGAATTTGACTGCATTTTTGCCACCGCTCACCAATGTTTTAAAAGGCTTTTGAGGCTTGCCTCGCCTTTTAGCCTCGAAGAAATCCAGCAAAATCAAAATCAAGCCAATCCAACAAAATCAAGCCAAGACCATAATTAAAAAAAGCCTAGTAACCGACCCCCCAAGGAAGCATCCTAACCGCCTCCAAACCCTCGTCACAAGACTGATGTTTTTAATTAAATTTGAGGCTCATGCCTCGCCTCTTCAAGAGGAAAAGCCTCAAGGCCACCTTTAGTCTTTTAACACCTTGCCACTCGCACAAAATGCTCCTTCATTACAAGCACTGCCTGGTAGAAACTAGAGAACTATATTGATAACGAATAAAAAAAAGTACAGAAAAGATACCCAAGCAGTTGGAGCATGCTCACTCGAGTAAACTCAAGCCTATGCATCCACTCCCCTCATTCTATTTATTACTATGTCCTTAGCTAACGAGTAATTTACTTTAGTCTCCTAATCATTTTTCTAACATCTATACCCTAGAGGTATTCCCATCATTCGTTGAATATATCCTAGAGGTATTCCTATCATTTGTTCGTGTGTGTATGCATATAATAAAGGAGAATTAGGTAGCACAGTACGATTCTTACCTGCCAATTGTTTATCCTAGGATCCAATGCCCACCACAAATTACCGGCAGTAGATTGCCTGGTCAATATGGGGTGGTATTTGTTTTATTTCCGTCCCAAGTTCTTGCTCAATCCTGTACCTGTTGTATGAAAAATCACATTTCAGTGAATCTGAATGTACGATGATGGCAGTCATCAACTAAAACATCCTTTTAAAAGAAAAAAAACATACAAATTGAAACGATCCTCATAGGTGATTAAATTCACAGCTAACCCAAGATGTCCAAACCTTCCAGATCGTCCAACCTGCAAGTAAAAACAATTTTAAAAGATAAACGGAGAGGTAAATCAAAAGATTCAACAGGAACTGAAAGTGATACATACCCTGTGTAGATATGTCTCTGAATTCTTGGGAAAATCAAAGTTAATAACAACGTTTACTGCTTGAATGTCTATTCCTCTTGTAAATAAATCTGCAATTAAAGAAATTAGTTCAGGACAAGTGGCATAGTTTCATGGATTTTCTTTTGCCATGCCGTGTACAAGACATGCATATTCAAAAAAGGGATAAGAAAAATGTAAAGTTCCACAAGATGCAATAAAGAAAAGGATGTTTCAAATTTGAAAATTATTTTTTTTTTTAAAAAAGGCATGCTTACGTGCATGGATAATTATGCACACACAAATGACATACCAGTACAAACAAGATTTCTACATGCACCATTGCGGAAGTCATGAAATACTCTGTTACGGTGATCTTGCAGCATCTTTGCATGAATATAGAAACAAGAATAACCAAGTTCTGTAATTTTCTTGGCTAACAATTCAACTCGATTTACTGAATTGCAGAAGATAATTGACTGGTTAATTTGCAGCTGCAGATAGAAACATTAACTTTGTGATTTACACAGGAAAAGAGAATGTAGGGGAGGAAACCAAGAAAAGAATTAGCTTGCTTGGAATCAAACCTTAGAGAAAAGAGTATTAAGGCAGTGCACTTTTTGTCTTTCTTCAACAAATGCATAGAATTGGGTAATACCCTTTAGAGTGAGCTCATCCATTAAGTTTATAATATAGGGCTTGTGAAGATATCTATCTTTGAAGTCCTTCACAGTTACAGGAAAGGTAGCGGAATACATAAGAATCTGCCGATTTGAAGGCAAAAAGCGAATCAGCTGCTCTATTGAAGGTTGGAACTCTGGAGACAAGAGCTTGTCAGCCTGAGAAACAGAACAACAAAATGATTTAACATTTAACATTATTAAATCAATAATTTAATAGTTTAAGTTTTAGGTTTGAGGAGTGATTTAACATTATATCAAATAACAAAAACCATTTCAAACTTCTATGATTAGCTTTTCACAATTAGTTAACTAGATAGTACCATCATACTAAACCTCTCCACACTACCTCTCCATACTATATTATTAAATCAATACTAAACCCAAGAGCTTATGGCCCAAGAAAAGGACTAAATATAACATAGGAAAAGTACCATCATAGAAGTTTGAGATGGTTTTTGTTATTTGGTATATTGTTAAATCACTCCTCAAACCAAAAACTTAAACTATTGAGCTAAGATAAATTTAATCAATAGGCATACTGTCCAGAATATGGTAACCTTAACTTCTAGAACTACCCCAAAGATTTAAATTTACCCCAGAACATGAAGTGTCTCTTAAAGTAATAGTAACCCATACACTACCTCCTTGGGGGAAATGGGAACTCGGTAAGAAAATAAAAACATAAAATTAGACACATCACACTACTATGCAACATGTATAACAGACAAGATAATGCTTAAGCATACGAATGGGAGGGTGACAAAGGCAGTGAGAGAAAATAATCACAAGCAAAACTGAGAGTCGTCTAGGTATATCAATAATGAAAAACCTCAGCTTTTAAAAAAAAAAAAGACAAGAAAAAAAGATTAAAAATGTTGGACATAGTATAAAATGGGAGAAGTACTAACAGCAGTAACTCATGATGGAAAATATTACATGTTTTACATATCCTGACAACAGTTGATTTTATGTGGAAAAAACAGTAGAACAAGAGAAAGAAAAAAGAAAAAACTACAACTAACTAACTAACCAACTACGTAGTAAGACTTCTTTACATTATATTCCTTCAACATCATTCTCAAGTACATGAGGAAGGAAATGCAATTAATACTTGCCCAATCTATATATTCATACAATCATTTAGTTTACATAACACTGCTCCTCCAATATTGTAGGACTACTTCCTACTGAAAAATATAATGATATTGACAACAAAGCCACTTATTTGTGACCTCAAAAACTGAATATAGTTGCATTCATATCTCAGGTAATTACCTCATCCATAATAAGCATAGAACAATCTTTCAGTACACAAACACCCTTTTTTGAAAGATCTAATATTCTTCCAGGAGTTCCAACTAATAAATGAACTGGTTGATATAATCGCATGATATCATCCTTTAAACTGGTACCACCTGTTGTAACCATCACTTGAATATTCAAATTCTTCCCGAGTTCCTTACAAACTTGTGAAGTTTGAAGAGCCAACTCTCGAGTTGGAACGAGGATAACAACTGTTCATGTAAAAAGGAAAAAAAAAATGTCAAACAAGTGAACAGAACAAACTGAGATATGAATCAATATTGCCAAAGAAATGTGGCATAACAGCATTTTGAACGAACATGCATGAGAAGGCAACCACTCATCTCCGGTGCCTTGTGGAAGAATGAGATGACACAAGTTAAAATTAAGTCATAGTATAAATTATTGGGGGGGAAAAAATAATTGTAGTGGTTGAAATTAAGGAAAGCCATAGGCAATGCCTTCACCATTTCTTTTCATCATGAGGGTGGACATACTGAGTAGGTTGATGTATAGAACTCAAGAGGCTAGTTTTGTGAAAGGGTTTTTTGTGGGAAAAAATAGAATCTATCTCAAATTTACAACTTGCACGTGACCTTTTCTTTTCTTTTGGAAACAAGATATTGTTTTCATGTCTTAGATACGTCCAGAAGATCTCAAGTATGAGATTCAACATGAGCACCAGTTCTGTGGCCAGAATTAACACTCTGGTGGAAGAAGATAATAACAGAGCAAGAATGTTGTTGTGTAGAATTTCTTGCCTGATGAAAAAACTTGGTTTAAACTACAGTGCATTGAGAATGTTTGGGATAGCAATAATGCTATTTAGAATTTGAATGAATTTAAAGAATGGATCTGTTTTTAAACATAATATAAGATTGTTAACTGCAGGTCAAAAACAAACCTTGGATTACATGGTTATCCTGATCAATCTTTTCCAAGGCAGGAATGCAAAATGCAGCTGTCTTTCCAGTTCCATTCTTTGCTCTAGCAAGAATATCACTACCAGTTAAAGCAATCGGAATACTTTCTTCTTGAATAGGAGATGGTCTTTCAAAGCCTTTCTCATAGATTCCCATGAGTAATTCACGTTTTAGAAAATAGTCCTCGAATTCATTTCCTTTGGTAGCCGTCACATCCTGAAAATGGATAATGAGCAAGTCAGATGCTAAGAAGATTAGGCATGTTCTCATACAGAGATCAATGAGTATTTCCAATTGGCATGAACTTTACAGAAAACAAACTGAAGAATTAGAATATCATAATAACACTATCTGCCATGCCTGTGCATATGGATCAATCAGCATTCAGCAGTCAATATGTTGTGAACTGGCTGTAAAGCATTAAGAAGATTATTAGAAGGATACCTCTGTTTTATAGCGTGTATCAGGTGGTGGAATCTTTAACCTTGCCTTCCAATCTTGTGAACTGCGCGTAAAAAAAATGAATAACTGACAATAATCAGTTTCTACGCATGCCAAGCAATACAACTTACCAAAATTCAAAACCTTTCCTGTTAATAAGAGAAATTTGATAAGATATGAATGTTTTCTAACATGAGAACATCCGTATGTACAAAATCCTCAGTCACATGAAATATGCACAAAACATCACAAGTGGCGCTCAGAAAGAAAGATGGAGCAACGAACAGAGACCCAAAAATTTAGACTATACCCAATGCTTACTGGAAATGGGATCCACCATAATTACAAAATTAACAATGGGCCTGCGACTATTTTATTTTTGAAAAGCTGGGGATTGTGACTTGTCTTCCTCAGAGGATAAAGGATTGGCCCTTTGAAGTTCTTAATGCTTGGAATTTGTTGGGCTAAGCTAGGATCTTTGGGCAGTTGCACTACTAGAGCTCTTTTGTGCCATTTATGGTTGGAAAAAAATGATAGATCTTTTCAAGATAAGTTTCTTCATTTTGATGCTTTTTGTAATCTTGTACAAAATACGGCTGCTTGGTGGGCCTCTTTACATTCTAAATACTTTTGCAACTACAGTCTCCCGATGATTATCAGCGATTGGCAAGGGCGGTTGTCAAGTAGTTTTTGTTTGGGAGGGGGATTTCCTCTACCCAGCCCTTAGGCTGCCCTTTTGTTCTCATTTTATATTTATTTCTCACTGTTTCCTATCCAAAAAAGAAAAACCTATGTACCCCCTTCTACAGAAAATAAAACATAAACTCGCAACCCAATTCCCAAATCACAACTCAAACCTATATGAGCATACAGAGAAATGAACCCAACCATCCTATATAAAATGCCCATACAAAATAATGCATAAACAGAAACACAAGTCCTTCATGTATTTAACACGAACCTCGAATCAACAGCCTCCGACTGCACGGTCTTCTCCACCTCGTCAACGTTGGAATCGGCAGGACCGCCACCTAACTGGTTCCTTTTCAGCCACTGTTGTTGTTGTTGAAGCTGCTGGTGTTGGTTTTGGTGTTGATGTTGGTGTTGGTGCTGGTGCTGGTTCTGGTGCTGCTGTTGTTGATACTGCTGATTCGGCACCAAATTTCTTTGTACGTATTGCTGCTGGTGTGGTCTTGACTGAAACGGAGGGTTCGCATTCACGCCTCCGCCCCGTCCAGCGCCGATCCCTGGAGGATACCTTCCCCTATTGTTCATCACTAGTCTCACTGATCCCCTAACGACGTTCAAAAAAAAGCGGGAGCTAGGGTTTCCGATCGAATGATTGAATGACGACAAAACCAAAGAAGAAATCTAACGAAAACTACCAAGAAGATCCAAAAGGAAAAACAATAGACCACAAAAAGGGTTTCGCTCAAGTTGCCTAATGATGCCTACAATTTACAAATGACCAAAAATCCACCAGTTCTCGTATTCTCGGGGCGGATAAGAGGCAAATCTGGGACGAAAATGGAACAAAAGAACAGAAACAAGAGAAATTTGTACAGATCTAGGTCAAGAAATGGCAGAAAATTGCAGCAATAGAAAAATTTACAGAGCAATGAAGTAAATATTTTGATCTTTGAAGCTGCGGCAGATTCAAAAGAAGATGAGAGCGGCCGGATTATCTTTCGTCAATGTTGTTTTTTGGGTCGTTTGTGGAGAGAGACGGAGTGGAAGTTACTATCGGAGACCTCCTAGGGCATCCGAGGAAGTGGGTCTACCAATTTGCAAAATGATCCTTGTTCTACTTTTACTTTACATAAAAGGACAAAAGTATTCCCTTTATGTTCATTTCTTACCCGTTCTGTGCATTTGTTTATTGATTTCTCCACTTTTGAGGGACTTCGAAGAAGCTACGGAACTTGGAAAATTAATTTTATATTGTTTGTTCAATAATTAGGAAAATAATTCCATTGCCCTTTCATTTTGCCTCTTAAGTTAGTCTTGAATGTTTTCTTTTTTCTTTTTTTTTTAAGTTAATTTAGTCTTGACGTTATCCTTTGCTTAAGCCATTAAACAATTATATATGATATTTTTCTGTTTTAAATGTATATTTGTTAATATTTTTTCTTTTACTAGTGAATATAATTCAGCAATAATTGATATGTATTCCTTTTCTTGAAATTCGAAGTTTAAATCTCTAATATATATATATATATTACTTAAAATATTTTTTTTTTTTCTTGATTTTCTAATATAGTTTAAAAAATGTGTTTGAGATCATGGGGAATTTTTTAAACTATATAAAATTTTAAACCTTTTTTTTCAAAATTGTAAACGTGTTTTCAAAAGTAAAAAACTCTTTTTCAATTTAGTAAATAAGAAGAACAAATAATATTGACCAACTACACAAAACCGTTTGTAAGTTTTTATTTCAGTAGAAAATGTTATATATTAATTTTGATCTTCAAACCAATTTACCCCTAAGTTTAAAACAAGGACGATCTTAATAAGTAGATATAAATATGGTTATTAGATTCATCTTCCTCTTTTTGTAGAGTTTTTTTTTTTTTAAAATATATTTAAGGATTCTCTTCGTAGAATTGAATATCATAGCCATAGGTTCATCTTGAGATAAATTCTCAAAAAAATCAAATGAAAAAATAACTTGAAGTTCGACCATTGTGATCCCTAAGGATGGTTCAACCTCCAAACTGTCATCAGATTTGTATGAGTGAAAAAAAACTAAATAAATAAAAGTATATTTTAGTTGTAATTTTTTGCAAACATTAGGAAATGGGGTCTAACATTTTCATTTATTATTTCCCAATTTTTATTTATAAGGTAAGAAATGCATGTGTTCGTTGATTATTTCATATTTATCACTTTCATTTTAAAAAAATCATCAAAATTGTATATAAATGTTCAAACAAACAAAATGAATGCATATGTTTGATGATTGTTTCGTATTTATCGCTTCCATTAAAAAAACAAAAATCAAAATTGTATATAAATGTTGAAACAAACAATATATTAAATGAATGCATGTGTTTGTTGTTGATTATTGGTTAAATTACATGTTTAGTCTATGAATTTTTAGATTTGTATCTATTTGATCGTTGACTTTAAAGAATGTCTAATAGATCCGATAACTTTCAATTTTGTATGTAGTAAGTCCTTAAACTTTAAAAATATTTCAATTTTGTGTCTAATATGTTTATGACATATTCAAACAAATTTAAAAATAACTAATTTATTAATATAAAATTAATTTTTTTGTCTAGAATTCTTTAACTTGGAATCTTGTGTCTAGTAGGTCCATAAATTTTAAAAAACATAAAATAAGTTAAGGACTTATAAGACATAAAATTGAAACTCGAGCACCTATTGGACATAAAATTGAAAGTTTAAGAATATATTAGACAATTTTTAAAGTTAAGGGGCCATATAGACACAAATATAAAAATTCATGACCTATTAGCACTTTTTAAAGCTCAATGACCAAATAGACACAAATTTGAAAGTTCATAGACTAAATTTGTAATTTAACATTGATTGTCATATTTATCGCTTATAGCTAATAGGAGTCAAAATCGTATATAAATAATAAAACAAACAACACATGTTTTTTGTTTTTTCTATTTCCTTTTGAGTTCAACAACATGTGGGGTTAAAATTCGAAGCTCTAACCTCTTGATCGATGACATATGTCTTGACCATTGAGCCTATTGAGGATCCCACGTCTGAAAGATTAAGAGTTACCTCACAATTTATAAGATATATGGGTTACTCCTCCCATAGCCAATTGGTTTTGAGATGGAATCTCATGTAATCTTAATATGGTGTCAAGCCCATAAAACCCAAACGAGTATTCGGTCCCAAAAAAATTAAATAATAAATAATAAAAATTATGATCCGATTTAAGAATTGTGAACCCAAAGAGGCACCATCTTAACCCAAACGGGTATTCAGTCGAAAAAAAAATTAAAATTGGAATCCGATTCAATAATGGTGAACTCAAAAGATGAACTCAAAAGAGGCACCATCTTGAAGAGGCATATTGAGGATCCCACATCTATGGGTTACTCCTCCCATTGTCAATGGGTTTTGAGATGGAACCCCATGTAATCTTGATAGAGTCATGCTCGGGTAACAAACAACATAGTCTATACTTTATAATTGATTGTCAATTAAAATATTATGTTGGTCTATGTATTTTGGAACTCGTACTTTAAAATGTCTAAATTTAGTTTCTATACTTTTAGTGTAACTCAAAATTAGTATTCACCATGCATTACTTTATGGTTAAATTTTGCTTTAAAAAATTAGTTCCCATAAGCTGTTTGTCAAGAATTTGGTAAATATATCATATTTGTGTCTTTTTTTAAATGAAAATTATTGTTATTTGTCAATATGAACTAGTTTAGGCATTATAATTTCGACCTAAATTATTGTTTCATTTTATATACTAAAAAAAAACTTTTATTGTTTCATGTTTGTTTGAACACATGAAAAAAAGCCTTATTTTTACCTTTTATTACTTGTAAAATTCACACCAAAACAATATTAAAAAAAATAAAAATAAAATATCATTTTAGTCTTTGTACTTTGATTTTCATTGTGTTTTAATCTCTATACTTTTAAATGTTCAAATTTAGTTATTGTACTTTCAATAAAATGTAAATTTGGTCTCTACTACTAGTTTATAGTTAACTTTTCTAAAAGAACAATTAGTCTATATATTAGTATTCTCTCTATAAATTTTAGAAATATGTTCACATTGTAACTTTTTTTATATGAAAATTATTATTATTATTTAATCAATTTCGAAAAAAATTTAACTTCAAACTAACAGTGATGACTACTTTTAAGAGTTATGACTAAAATGAAATAAAGCTTCAAGTACGGGGACCAAAATGATATTTTAAATTTATAAGG
The DNA here is from genome assembly GCA_033996785.1 of Trichosanthes truncata. NCBI lineage: Eukaryota > Viridiplantae > Streptophyta > Magnoliopsida > Cucurbitales > Cucurbitaceae > Trichosanthes > Trichosanthes truncata. Next base: position 2,571,268 of record JAWPNB010000003.1, read on the forward strand.
AAAAAAATACTATTTAATAATTATTTTCCTTTTCCTATTTGCTGTATTAGTTTATTGGGAAATCGTTGGAAGAATTTTCGTCTTCTTCTGGTTGTTTCTGTTTTTTTTTTCTTGGAAGTTATATTTCTTGTCCATTACTCCATCACTATCCGACAATCCAAATTTATAGACATAAAATATATACGTACATAGAAAAAAGTTTTACTAGAAAAATACTCATTGACAATTTACCGCATAAATAAGACAGGACATTCGATAATGTTTTAGAGAAATGAAAATAACTAACGAAATATCATTTCAAATTTTCAATCGATTATAAATTTCATAAGCAAAAATATGAAGGAAAAAAATGTTAACTTGAACAAAAAAAAAAAAAAAAAGAAGTTTTGTTTTAGTCTCAATTTGGTTTATATAATTTGGACTTGATTTTAATTCAATCTCAATGGTTTAAAAATCTAAACTTGATTCATATGATTTTATTAAACATCACAAATCATTAGTACTAAGTTTGGTCTTTTTTTTTTTTTTTAATTGTGTCTATTAATCTACATACATTTAAAAAGGGTTATAGTTAGACCCCCGACTTTCAAAATCATGTACATTTATTATTTATACTTAAAAAATATTATAATAGATCTCTAAATTCCAAATTTGTGTCTAATAAGTATATAACCTTAGCCTTTTCAGTTTAACACTAGCTACCAAACGCCTAAAACCACAAAAATGAACCAACCCTTAAAATTTTCAAATTTGTATATATTTATTCTTTATTCTTCAAATGCCTAAGCTTTTAATTTTGTATCTAATAGATATATATAGTTTAAAAAAAAAAAATTCAATAACATATGAGGTGGGAGATTCGAACCTTTAATCTATTGATCATTGATATATATCTTAACTAATTGAACTATACTCAAGTTAATAATAGATATATGTAGTTAACTTTATTAGTTCAATATTTACATTGCCAAATATCAAACCATACTACATAACTATTAAATAAACAATTAAAAATAAAGATATTTTAGATACAATATTGAAAGTATTTTTTTTTTAGTTCAACAATTGTGGGAGTAGGAGATCAAACTATCAACATTTGGATTAATAATTGATGTCTTATCGAACAAGCTATGTTTGGATTGACCACGATATTGAAAGTTTAAACATTTAGGGTTTGTTTGGGGCAAGAGTTATAATAACATGTGTTATAATAATCTGTGGAGTACTCTGCAGTCCAAACACAAACTATTATAACTCCAGACTAAACAACTCTGCATTTTAAACAATATTATATTATTTCACAGACTATTATAATTCATGTTGTTATAACCCACTTAATATCCCAAACAGCCCCTTAATAAACCCTTTTAAAGAAAATATAAACCAAAGATACATGTCTAAGATCAAACTTGTATCTTAACCCAACAATAGAACAGAGACAGGAACACCATCAGGCACTACAAGTCTGATATTATTGAGTAGAATCAATGCTTTTTCATTCCACTAAATCACAAAGAAGTTTATTAGAATGAAAGATAAAGCCTCGATAATTCATATATCCCTCTCTTTCTAGCTCTCTCAAGATATAAAACCATTATATTATACATTTATCTACAACCTGCCATTATCAACACCAACCATACCTTCTGCACCAGCCGCCATGGCCGACGCCACCTCCATTCTCAGACTCTCCACTGTCTCTTTCAAACCAGATGCCTCCAAAGTTTCAACAATCTTCTCCTTTATCTCAGCCTCCACTTTCTCAACCTCTTTCAGATTCAACCCATCCGCCATTTTTGATTTCAGCTCCTCAATCTTCCCACCAAGCCCTGCCATTTCTATGGCCTTCTCAATCTCCCCATTGATCTCCTCTCTCAAACGCTGCACCTTCTCTCTCACCTCCGCCGGTGGGGCGGCTGCAGTCTTTTTCACCACTCCAATGACATCTAAATTTGCTGTCTTTAAGACATTGACAAGCTCTGTCTTGACTCTTTCGAGTTCCTCTATGAATTCTTTGTCCATTGGGGCCCCTTTGGAAACGATGTTGTCCCAATTGTCCTTCAATTGTTTCAGTTTTGCTTTTGTGTCTGATGGGATTTTGTTGTTAATCTCTGTTTTTAGCTCCTCACATTTCTTCTTCTCCTCAATGAGATTGTTGACCATGTCTAGCTTTTCAAGCTTCTGTTTCAAACCCAGATAGGAACCTGGCTTTGATAAGTTCTGCTTAAATTCTTGCATGATTTTGTCTACTCTTTCCTTCAGGTTTCTGCTGAGTGGTTGGTTAGGTGACCCATTTGCAGCTTTGGAGAGTTCTAGCTTGAGTGATTCAAGCTTCTCTTCTAAGCCCATGGAGATGAATGCGTTGGTTATCTCTCTGTCAACATCTTGCTTGAGTTTCTCAATTGCTTGGGCTGTGATTGGATCAGATGGGCCTTTAACTTTGAGAATCTTCTTCTTTAGATCCTCAAGTTCTGACTCTATGTCACCAGCCTTTGGCAGGCTGGTTTGAGATGGCTTCATTTTACGTTTTCTCTGTGGATCAATGGGAACGCCTTCTTGAAAACCGCCGATGTGTCGGTACTTGAGCATTCTGTGGTGGAGCAACTCTTCTGTACTCATGTTTGACAATTCCTGAACGAAGTCCATTTTAGCTTTTATTAGAGGGAGATTCATTTGAAGAAGGAAATCACATGAAGTAAATGGAAGATAGCTAGCACATCTCCTAATCTCAAATGCTTCAACTTTCCAAAAGAATGGGAAGAAAACTTCAAATGGACAATATGAAGTTTATAATTTCTGTGGTTCCAAATTGGAAGATGTGAAAGATACTTGCCTTCATTGCCTGGATTATTGAAGACTTAATTTGTTGGGAGGCCCATGAAGGATCAGCATGTGCACCACCAAGAGGCTCCTGTGAGTAGTCATTTATTAATCTATCATAAGCAATGTCCAGGAGAAGCCATAGCATCAGCAGAGTTTATTATAAAAAAAATGAAAGTAGGCAAAATTAAGAGTTCCCAAAGATCGGTCTCTCTCACGGGCGCGGAGGTTGTGTTGAAACAAATAGCCAAGCCAAAAGAAGCCATTAAATGAAACACCAAATCAATAGACTGATTACCAGCCAATAACTGATATACCTGTCCATATTTTCTTTCATTTATGACAATTATCAAGTGTCTAATTGCAACGCAATTCTTGTTTTACTTTTATATTATTATATCTCTTGTTTTACACTTGCTTCCTAAAGAAGGACAAAAGAAAAAGAACGGTGCAATCAGCATTAGAAGACAAGAAGCCTCGTGGCTCCTACCAAAGAGCAAGTACCAGTAGGGCAACGAAGTTGTTTTCCATTCTTTCTTTTTGTTTAATAATAAACTAGAACGCAAGTGATGCCATGCAAGAAAAAAAGTGTGGCTTTTGGATGAGAGATAATAAAGGGATAAAAATGCTTCCATTTCTATAAGCACTGAGAGCACATAGTTCACAGAGAAAAGTACTTACAGGGATGATACCATCAGCAATTTTGAGCCTATAATGTTCTTGAGCTGTGATTCTCAATTTCTCAGCAGCCTACAAGAGGATGAAACTTCGTGAGTTCGACAAAGCCGGTCTTGTTCTCAAATACGTACAATCATCAAACCAATCAAATACCTTAGGAGCTGCTTGGGAGGATTTCCACAAGATTGCAGCACAAGCTTCAGGACTGATCAGAGAGACAGGTACAAAAAATAAATCTATTATAGGATCTACACATATTATAGGAAAAGAAAATCTTGTTCCGTTCTGTTAAGTGTTACTCCATTATTGATAAGGATCAAAAGTGCTGAAAGTTTTGCTTGAATGCAGGATTAAATGAAGACATGAGACCTCAAATATCATTTACATGTAAAACGGTATCAAAACTATACACCAGAAAGTTCTCTAGCTCATAAAACTTTATCAAGCAGTTCTTCAACAAGTGTCTGAGCAACTGAAAAATCAAGGAAGGATTTGTTTTTTTGTATAAGAAAAAAATTATTGTACCTTGCAACATAGAAAGCAGAATTCTCCATCATGAACATTTTATTTGAACAAGCAATGGCAAGAGCTCCTCCTGAACCACCTTCACCGGTTACCACTGTTACAATGGGCACCTTTAGACCAAACATGGTCCTCAGGTTGTGGGCTATTGCCTCACCCTGCAAAAAATAAAAAAATTCTTAAGCCAAAACCATGTTATCAAATCAATCCAACAAAGTTTAATTTCCATGTTGAGATGAAAAGTGTCACCCACTTGACCAAGTTCCTCAGATTTTAGATCAGCAAATGCCCCAGGAGTGTCAACAAAAGTAAGAATAGGCAAACCATGATGATCGGCATATTTCATCATCCGTAAAGCCTTCCGGTAGCTGTTTTTTCAAACAATGGTTTTGGTTAGTAAATCCAATATTTACCAAACAAAACAAAAATTCCTCTTATTGCCTTGAGAGGCTTTCCACTGAAGATTTTCTTCTCACTACTATTTAGGTTCCAAACAACATAAAGCACTCGGGGGTATCTCCAAACATCTAAAATCCTTAAAGTGCGTTGAAGAAGAGTGTTAGACTCTGATACTGAAAAACTAATCAAAATGTACTCATTCTAATCTTCCTAATTGTTGGTTTAACTTTAGAGACTCTTTAAGCTTACCCATGAGGTGTTGGCATTGCGAAGTTGCGAGCAATGTTCTCTTTGGTATTCCTACCTTTCTGATGTCCTATACACATGTAGCTTTTACCTTCAATGCTCCCAATGCCAGTAACAATTGCTGGATCATCATACCCCGCACGATCCCCATGGAGTTCTACCCACTGATTGAAACAAAAAGATAAAAAGTTAACACTCAATTGCTATAAATAAGATGTAAAAAGTACAGTGAGGAACCTTTTCTGTGATGTTTAATATATGATCAAGAACTGTTGGTCTATTGGGATGTCGTGCAATCGATAATCGCTGAATTGGTGTCAAATGTGTGTACAAATCTTTAAGAGCCTGGACTTGAAACACAGAGCAGAAGAAGTACTTAAAATACAGAAAGATTACAATATCAGGATAAGGCAAATCAATGAATTAATACAGGGCAGTAAAACTCAACATACCATCTGATACTTGTTCTCAAGGGTTCCAATTTGATCACTGAAATCTAAACCGGTTTCATCAGCCAAATTACGGATCTGAAAAGAAGAGAGAGACTTATACACAAAATATATTATGAAAGGCTCCTATGTTCTAGTTTGTACCCTACTGATAATCTCATGATAAGGACAACGGAACCTCCACCTATCTCCATAGTGGTATGATATTGTCCACTTTGAAGATAAGTCCTCATGATTTTGCTTTTGGTTTCCTCCAAAAGGCATCATACCAATGGAGATAATTGTTCTCACTTATATACCTACGATCACTCCCATCTCTAACCAATGTGGGACTTTGTTTGCACTCCTAACATCTCATGTACAAAGGACAATATTATTTTATATGGTCTTTTGCCAAGATTTAAATAGGCTCCTTCAGTGAGGCAGACATTACTAAAAAAAATTCAAATTCATGAAAATAATGTTCAAAAGACTTTTAACTTTTTTCAAACTCATAGAAGGACTTACCTCAATAATCTTTTTCTCTAAATCAACCAGAGGCTTCTCAAATGGAAGTGTAACGGGTTTTGGTTTCTCAGCCAGAGGCTTGAAGTAAGACAGATAAGTCAAGTGCCCACTTTTAATGTCTGGATCCATATCATCTGGCCAAGGATAATCGTGCTTCCTCCACTTTTTAACCTTTGCAGTGACACACAATTTGTTCCTGCTCCTAATCCGAGGAACTTTTGGATCATCCAACCAAAATCCATACTCTCTTTTATATGAACTTCTAAGGAGTTTGCTAGCCAAAGGACCTTCTGTAAAATACAAACTAGGAAATTCCAAGCAGCAATCTTTGTTTCCAAGGTTCCCGGATGCTAAGGATAATGTTGTCATCTTCATGAAAAGTCAATATACTACTACAAGTAGATCCAAGAGTCCACTTGCTATATTCCTGCTCTTGTGTTTCATTTCAGGAGAATAACGTGGCAAATACCATTAGAAGGCATTGTTCATTACGTCCTGTCCTAAGAACAAAAAGCAGCACAATTTCACTAAAATGGAAAACAAATAATAGCATGCGATTGAGCGAGAGAGAGACGTCAGCGTTAAGAATACATATAAAAGATTAAATACACCTTAACTTTCTTTTTTTTGAGATCAACACCATTTAAAGGTGAGGGATTTGAATCTCGCTGAGCTATTCTCACTTTGCAATATATCCTTAACTTATCCGCTTACATTTTTGGATTTAGTGATAATTTAACATGGTAGTATGGATACTTCTTCGACCATGTTATTTTCTAATAGTCATTTATTGAGTCTTGGACTAATTTTGAAACCCGTGGTAAGAATATGTATAGAGGATTAAATATTTCATAATCTATTTGCATAAGCTTTATGAATTTAGTGGTGGTTTAATAACAATATTTTCCTTTTTTCTCTCAACTGCTATTGCCATTTTTCTCACTGATTTCTTTAGCTTTCATGCAAGCTCTAGAGTAATGAAATTCGACACCATACATGCACACTTTTACAATTCTAAATTACAATATTCTCAGTTCAGAATTCAGAGAAAGATAGTAATGACTAATGAGCTCCACACTCTTAAGAACAAGACACAAGAGAGGCATGTGTCTAACTGACATAGCAAATGCAGACATAACTTTCTCCAACAAAATCTGTATAATTACTCAGTCCAAGTAGAGACAACAAGAAAAAGATATTAAAAAACAAACAAAATCATCAATATCTCGAAACCCAAACCCCAAACCCCAAGTTTACTCAAGAACAACCCCTTTGTTTGGTTTCAACAGTATGCTGAATACAAGAAAAGGAAAGAAAAGTAGCAGGAATTTTCTCAGCAACCAAACAGAAAATCAACATGAAGAAGAATACCTCAAAAGGGTTCATTTGGATTTTACTCAAGAATCTGCAGGACGGCTCAGAGAGAAACAAATGGGATTTTTTAGACTGAAACTGGCAGTGGAAATGCATTTCTGTGCTTTTCAGTTATGGTTGAAGCTGAGTGAAAGAAACGCCATGTGAGGGAATGAGAGCGCGTGATTTCAATCGCGGCGGTGGGTGTGGTGGCGAACGGTGATTGGCCCGTGTACTCACGCGCTTTTCAAGAGGTTTTTGGTGATTAACTTTTGACAATTGTTGAAGATGGACAGGTCATCACAAATGCGGATAACTTTCCTCCCAAAATGGGGTCCACCTGGATTCATAATCCTTATTCCTCCTATCGTGTCTGGCTTCTTTTTCTTTCCAAGCCACTCGAGATAGGGGCTTTTGTGCAATTTTGTGAGAGTTAGTGGGGTCACTTTGGAATTGTGACGAGCTCGGTGGGTCGTGAGAAATTTTTTAGTACAGCCCGGTATCTACTCCCTCCGTTCACGCCATGAAACTTATTTCGTTAACAATTCTTTAATTCTTTACACTCATATCATTTTTAAATGATGCTAACATAACTAACAATTAACGATATTTTTTTTTTGTTTTTCAACAATATGGGAGCAAGAATTCAAACGTCTAATCTTTTTGCATAATGTCTAAACAAATGAGTTATGCTCCAATTGGTGGAAGTAGTATCCATATTATCCTATGTGTATAGGGAATTTTCTTGTGGTTTACTAACAATCTTTTAATTTATGGGGTTGGCCTATGTAAATATTGTTTTTAATAACAATGATGGGAGAGACATTTTTTTTTCATTTATTTCCTTCTTTCTTTTTTACAGCGTGTTAATGGATAACTTGTTTTTTGAAGTGAGAATGTTGCCATTTCTTATAAAATCACAAGTTTTTCAAATGATTTTAAAAAATTTGTGGTTGAATACTTTTTTCTCTAATTCAACCACATGTGAAGGTGAAAATTCAAACTTTTAACTTTTTAGTCGAAGATATAATATCTTAACCAATTGAGCTATATTCAAGTTGACAACATAATATGCATTTGAATGGTTAATTAGTGACAAACTAATTAATAATTACTAATTATTTAATAAAGTATTTAGATAATACAACAACATTTAATTGTGAATAAATTAGCCAAGAGTAGTAACTACTCATTTACTTACCATTTAGTAACAAAAAAACTGATTTTCTTTAACGGTTAATTAGGGACAGACCTATAAATAATTACTAATTAGGTAAATCATTCTTAAGATACTACATCCACATGTAATTATGATAAGTTAGCTAAGAGTATGACTATTCTTTAATTTAAGACAGATTAAAAACTAATTACTCATTTACATTGAGTAACCAAAAGGGTAATTGACTTCAAAGGCTCTTTAATTTTAATTTTAAATTTTATTAAAAAAAAAAAACAAATACTTCAAAGGCTAATAACAGACTTACTTGGATGAAGAACTCTAAAGAGAGAAACAGAAAACAAAAGAATCCCAAAGAATGACTCAAATTGCATTAAACCAGAGAAACAGAGAGCTAAGGCCATCATTCTGACTTGGAAGTTGGAACCCAGAAAATCTAAGTTTCCACAATTTAACCAATGTTACAATTGATTCAACAGACATACATTACACTCTTTTAAAACTTTCATCAAGTTAAATTGTTACACAAACAGTCAGTCGATTTTCATTTTTCCGCTCTGGTTAGAAGCAACATAAAATTTTCTCGGGTTTCTGGCTCATAAACACATTCACGAAAACGTCGAGAACGACAACAAGTCTATAATAAGTATGCTATCCTACTCAAGCAAGGATGATAATGTCCTCTAAGTTCTAACTAAGCCAATAAGAATATCTCACTGCGCAAATTTGGAACCTGTGCCTGCTACAAATTTCGAGTTCCTGTCTTGCAATCTCATGTAGTGATCATGTTGAACTGAAACCTGGAAAGCTGCTGTGGGATCGTCGATATAACCGGTCCATATCTCTGTGACATGTACGAAAACCGAAAACTAGTATTTAGCTTATAAACAGCATGATATTTTGAGACTAATGGGATTTACATGTACTATTAGTATCATCCAGCATCCAGAAAATCAATCTACGATTTATCCTTTCCTTGATATCCACCACACCGCATACTTGGCTTGTAATTAAGCAGGTTTTCGACATTGTCCGACATGCTAAAAATCACTTAAGAATATGCATGATAATAAACTTTTTTCCCCACTCCTATGGGTCTACAAAGAAAAATACAACTTACCTGAACATTGTCATAGAGCTCAAACAAAGGAACTGCAAGCAGCTTCAAATTTTTAGGAACAGCGAAGTACTCTCTTTCAGACAAGTGAACAATAAAAAGCTTTTTGCATTCCTGGATCATCAAAAACCCTGATTAGGATTTTCTCTTTCTCCTCATGGAAATAAAAAAGTGTTCAAGATAAGTCAGGTATTGAGAGGGAAAAAAAAGCTTCCTAAAAAAGATTTCTGCTCTCTTTATAATGCTAATCAAAGTAAGAAGGAAATGGTGGACCAGGACGTTCCCACAACCCAAAAAAAGGGAGGATAATAAAGAGGCTATCCAATCAGCTTGAATAATGAATGATAGGAATCGTCTACAATCCTCATAGAATGAAGCCCGAAAAAAGTAACAAAGCAAATTCCAATTAAAATAATCTTCGTAAAATATGTATATATATATATATATATAATTGATATCCTATATTCTTCTCTATCAAAGTTACCACCAAAAAAGTGTCACCAAGCATGGGGGTGGGGCGAGAGAGAGACCCATATACCTTGGGTTTCGTAATATGAGGGGGGCAATAAGGATACATAACAGTTTCAAAGTTTGGTCTCCACCAAATTGCCACACATTCACCAATCTGCAGGAAATTTGCAATGAAGAATCTAACTCCTTGTAGGAACATATATAACTTCAGTAAATAGATTTACAAACAAAAATATAAGAAATGATCCAAACCTGCCAATCAGGCTGGAGGGCAGGTGAATTTGCACCCAGTTTGCTCGTCAGTTTCCTCTTTAAACCTTCAATTTCTGCGGATGTTAAGATAAACATGAGAGAGAGATTTTACTCAATGGGATGTGGGGGGCTTCAATTGTATATAAAATCTTACCATTTTCTCCTGGCTTCAACCGGCCCCCAGGGAGCTTGCAAAAGGTATTTCCAATTTGCAGAAGTAGAATATGGGGATGCTTATGTTCTTGCACCTGTGGAAGTGAAAGGAAAAAATGAAAAGATAAAGTCACGCCTCAGTAAAGTACATGACTCTCTTGAATAATAGTCACTAGATTGCACCAACTAAAGAGAGAGCTTAATGAATTTAAGAATCATTCAGGGCCCAACTCAAAAAGGCAGAAAATTAGAATACTCTGGTCTAATTCTATCAAAGCTGCTGTTTGGAAATTATAGGTTGAGACTCGAGAGAAACTATAGAATCTTCAAAAACAAGTCTAAGGGGTGCAAAGCGGCGTGGGATCCTGCATTTCAATCAGCCTCCTCTTGGTATACCCAGAAAACGTTGTTTTTGTACTTTAGTGTGCCTTGTATAATTGAGGTCCTATTCTGTAAACCCCTTTAGATTTTGGGTTTGATTGCTTATCCTCCTGTTTTTGGACTCCCTTTGGTTCATCAACGTGGCTCTTTTTTCTTATCAAAATTCACAAAGTTAGGCTTTCCCTGTATTTCAGCATCCAACAGATTTCTCTTAAAATCAAGCTGCTAGAAACCACATTTCAAGCAATATTGGTTATTGGTCTTTTTTCCCCACATTTTTGGAAGATAAAGTCTAGGGAAGAGGGAAGTAAATGGCCATTCTCCTTTTAATTGGATTCCTTCCCATTTTCAGCATACAGTAATTATTAGTTTCTTAAATGAACTTGGAGATACACGTCTACGGACTTCCAGCAGTATTATATTATTACCTCTCCTCGTTGTATTTTACCTCCCTAATGAAGCCCATATTTTCTAGCTCACAAGGAGTTGAAGTCCTAGTCATTCTCTATCCCTGCCAAGGGCCTGATGCTCAGGCATGACTGAGATAGCAGCAAAAGATCCACATTAATGCTGGCTTTAACCGCTACAACACCTTACTCAGATTCTTCAACCATACTCGGCACAAAAAATAGAAGTCTCATTGACATATTACAAATGATTAATCTTGATGGAGTTTCTGACTATGTTAACTCTTAGAAAAACCTGGCCATAACTGTGTCCAGCATTCTACTCAGCACAGCTCTTATTAACACAAACAAAAATGAGATAATGAATCTCCTTGAAACCCTTGGAGGCCGAATTTTTTCCCCTAGGTCAGCTATTGAAAAAATTCCTCTAACCTCTGTCACCTTGGTCTTTTTAGTGTCTGGAGATAAGACAAGTACAATTTTCATTGAGACGAACAATAAGAATATCATTATTGGAAAAGGAAATGAAATATCTTCAGAACATTCTCTTCAATTATGTTCCAAGACTAATTTAAAAAAAGGACCATGCATCCATCACAAGCTGATGCTTTTACCTTTTCCGTACTCTCATCATCAGTAAAACCTTATTTTCTTTAAAAGGCTGCTTTAATGATTCTTTATTATTAGACCCAATGGGACCTTAATCAGGACCTTCAAGTAGAAAGTGGATTCCTTCAAGTCTTGAATAAAGAGCATCTTCAGTTCTCAAGCTGGCCAACTTAACAAAGGATGTACTCTGCTATTGTCGCATCTTACTAGTAGAATGGCATTTAGACGATTCCTGGGTTGGGAAGCACAATGCGATGAACTTAAATCCTACTGGTTCTCCAAGTACATGCAGTTGGACTTAAATGTCATCCGCAAATGTCATAACTAAATTGTTATTGCATGGTAGGCAGTACCTAAAGCATCAACTTCAGTGAACTTGTTTTACAATTTGCTCATGAATTTTTTGGGTCACATTCTGTATTTTAAATCCAACTTAAGCTTGGCTTAAATCCTAAAAGATTTTGGATATTTCGGATTCATTTTACCAAATACATAAATGTTGGTTACAGAGGTATTAAAATATCCACTTAAGCTTAGCAACCAAAAACAGATTAAGCAATATATTTGACATATCAGAACAATTAAAAATAGAAGCAATGTCTAAAACAATGTATTCGTTGAGTATCAAAATGTGCATGGACTTCCACGGATTACAGCAAAATTTTCCAGCTGGAAGTAATCATAGGTGGGGAGATCCCATGTTAAAGTATACAGAGATTTCATTGGATGTTTACTTTGTTTGGGTGTCGTCTAAAAGGTGATAATGATGGATGTTCAGATTTAACCGTCCTTGTATTTCAATACGTACCACTCAGGTAAAGAACAAAATGGAGAATAAAGGATTCAACAACACAATTTTCCCTTCAAATTGCATACGTATATGTTAATATTTTAGATGAAGGATGTAGACAAATAAGAAAATATATGTTTTCTTGCCTTTTTAATATCATAACTTGTTATAAAACATTTGCAGTGATTCACAATTCAATGGATTTCAAAATCAAATGAAGACATGAACCATGACATCCAACTAGTACACCTATATCTTAAAAGACCTATTTAAGCACGAAAAAAAAATAATAATAATAGTAAAGCAAGGCCATGAGTATATAAAGATGAAATATGATGAAGATGCGCACTAACCAGCAGAATTGCTTCAACGCTTGTCCTCATGCCTTCCTTCATATAGCTGTGAACCAAACACCAGTACAAGTTACTCATCCCACTCAATGCCCCTCCAAGGCCAGTAAATGGAAGATAAAATTTTCAGGGCAGGACGAAACAATAAAATCAAATAACAAAAAAAAAAAAAAAAAAAAGCACTAAGTTTGTCTATGAACAAATGGTTTGAATAAAATCAATAATACAATTTCATCCAGAAGTCTATTTATAAGTATTAACGAATTGATAAGGAGCCCTCCATACCAAGCTTGCGCATTTTCTTGAAATTAGAAACACATTATATACTCAGCTATATTTTTTACGTCTTGTAATTTCATAAAACCACTATGATCAAATCTTGCAACAAAGGGCCGAGGAAAATCATAAAACATACAACTTTTTCCACGATTCCATGTAGAGCTACACACATCAAATGCAAAATGACCAAGAATCCACCATAAGAAACGGCCAGAGTTCCTAACTTTCGAGAACAATACAACCCTAAGACGTTGAAAAAAATAATAAAATTAGGGTTTAAGGAATCGAGTAAATTTGCAGTACTTGACTTTCATGCGAGCAAGACGATCAGCGACGGAGGTGTCCTTCTCGAGCTTCGGCTCTTTGGTGCCGAAGGTGTAGCTGGAAAGTGGGTAGGTGTTCACCACCGGCGACGTCACCATGGCTGCGTTCACTCTGCAGCTGCCGAGCAAGGCCGAGAGGAAGTAGAAAAACCTTGGTGACGATGATCTGCGATCAGTCCTTGCGAGCTCTGCGGGTTTTTTTGGTTTAAATGTCTTTTAACAATGGGATTTGATTGAATGTCCAAAGATGTTGTCAAAGTAACTCTGGTTTTGTAAAATGGCCCTAGTCCAATGTTTGATAATTGGCCTTTTTTCATTTAGGATAATTGGCATGATATATTTCGAAATATTTTAGGCTCGTTTAAATCTTATTTTAGTATCTAAACTTTAGGATTTGTCTTATGTTTTGGTCTTTAACGTGTTCCTTTTGTTGTGTGAACTTTCAAGTTTGTAATATTTTGATTTCAAAATTTTTGACACTTGGTTTTCAATGTATATTAACGTATAGACATTGGCGTGTATTCAAATTATATGTGTTTGAAGATGAGTATTGGGTAAACATATATTATATGACAAAATAATATCAAGGACCAAGATATTAGACATCTATCATCGACTAAGATATCAAAGATTCAAACCTCCCACTTCATGTATGTTGTTGAACTAGAGAAAAAATAACTGGAAAAAAAACAAAACAAACTTTAAAGTTTGGGACCAAAATGAGATTTAAACATTATTTCTCATTTTAGAATAAATATTTTTTAGTTCAACAATAAGTGGGGTGGAGAATTCAAACATTTGACTTCATGGTTGATAACACATTTTTTATGTTAGTTGAGCTATGTTAGTTTGGCGTAAAAGTGCATAATTACAAATAATTTGAACATTTAGGCTCCGTTTGATAACCATTTGGTTTTTGAAAATTAAGCCTACAAATACTACTCTCACCCATAGATTTACTTGTTTTGTTATCTACCTTTTACCTGTGTTTTCAAAAACCAAGCCATGTTTTGAAAACTAAAAAAAAATAGTTTTCAAAAACTTGTTTTTGTTTTTAAAATTTGGCTAATAATTCAAATGCTTCCTTAAAGGAGATGAAAACTATGGTAGAGAAATTGTGAGAAAACAAGCTTAATTTTCAAAAACCAAAAACCAAAAACCAAATGATTATCAAACGGAGCCTTAGTTTCACGAGTTATATTTAACTTTAGTTAAGTAAATGATAAAGTTTGAATGATTGATTTATTATCCATGTAGACCAAATCAAATTGGATAATAATGGAAGTCAAGTTTAATGAAATTAATTGTTTCAATCTAATATTGCCATGTTTTTTTTATATCCGTCAGTGTTTGGGTTAGCTTGTGCGTACCTTAACTATTCTTATAGAACAACCGTTTGATCGTACTACATTTGGGACTACTAAAAGGGTGTTTTAAAACATTTTTTGTTCACATTTTGAATCAAAATAAATTAAATGCAACTTAGACTTAGAACCAAACTTACCAACTGTCGATAATTTGACTAGTTAATCAATATCAGTTTATTGTCGCACCAAGACATAAAAAACATACCAATTTCGATGAAACTATAATAGTATCATTACTACCTTAATGATTTTTTTTTTTTGAAACTACCTTAATGATAAATTAAAAGTAATTGCTATATGACTTTAAATGTGATTGTAGTTATCATGCTAAATAGTTATTGTTTCATTAACCACACCTCTGACATTTAGATGTATTTTCTATCTAAGAAGATTTGAACAACATTTGACTGTTTAGATGAAATTATAACGTTTTTAACCAATTAAGTTATGTTTAATTTGGCCTGTAACATTAAGATGTCGAGCATGCATTTAATTAACAAGGTTGCTTATTATTATTTTTGTTTAGTTCAACAACATTTGGAGTGGAGGAATTTAAACATCTGAGTTATTGGTCGAGAGCACATGTTAATTATCGCATAACTATGATCACTTTAGTAAGTCTGCTTATTCTATATGATAGGGTTGTGAGTAGAGATGTTCATTTTCTCTGCGGGGACCTGCACTAACGGGGTGGGGAAATTTTTTTCCCGTTAGCTAAACGGGGACGGGGATGAGGAATGTTCCCCGTCCCCGTCCCCGACCCTGTTCCTCACTCATGCCTCGATTACTTTATTTTTTTAATATGTATATTTATATATAATAATAAATACTAAATTTAATATTTTATGATGTATTATTTTATTTTTCTAAAAGAAAATTATGAAAAAATCTCTTTAAATAGAAATTTACTATTATGAATTAATAAATTAAATAGAAAATTTCTAAAAAAATATTTTATTTAATCAAAATTTAAAAAATAAATAAAAATATAAACGGGGAATACGATCCCAGTAAAATTAAATGGAGAATTTTTCGGGGATGAAGAATAAAATAGGGGTAGGGATGGGAACATGGAAGCCATCCCCGACCCCACTCCGCCCCCGTGGATATCTCTAGTTGTGAGCCATTACCAATTGGAGCATGACTCAATTTACTAAGACACATATCATCGACTAAGAAGTCAAAAGTTTAAACTCATTCACATGTTAAAAAAAGAAAAGGAAGTTGCAACAAGGCTCGGAGGTTGGAGGTGGGAACTTGCATCATACTTTTGAAGTTAGAGAAAAACAATGAAGGGCATTTTTGGAAACAAGAAGGCCCTTTTGACAAAATTTATTATCCGGACTGTTTGATAAATCTGATTTGTGAAAGTGACATTTCGCCAAAATTATCATCGTCCATTCTACTCATATGAGACTGCGATCAAATTTTCATTCGAGGCAAATCATTCTTCCCGAAGGCAAGCTTTGAGTGGTAAACGACTGTTTTATAGTCTATTCAGTGCGCTTTGTTTGGTATATTTCAATTGAAGATCATCTTGTTATTCATGGTTTGGTAGCTACCATGTTTCATCTCGTTGTGCACTTCTTGATTTTTATGCGTGCATGTGTTTCGGTGTATGATCTTCATTTTTAAATCATTTACCGTTAGCTTACTAGCTTCACTATCTTAATTTCGGTTTGAAAATTGACCATGGTGCTGCGTACTGGTTAAGTAGCTGGAAGAAACTTGCACTGTGAGGGGGTCAACAACTTAAAAATTATGCAGAAGGCCCTTTCATATGGTTTAGTTGATCTTTATTTGTTAGGTTGGTTGTGATTTGCGAGGTTAAGTCACTTGATGGGTTAGCTGCGGTTTGTATTGATATGGTGATGGTTTCTTGTCTTGTGTGGTGTATTTTATTGGTTTTGTTTACTGGGCTTTTAGAGTCTTTGCTCTTTTGAGTTTCTAGTTCTTTCTTTTTTCTGTGTGTTCCTTCTGTGTTTGGCTGGAAATTTCTTTTATATGCATGCACATTCTCTTGTGTTATATCTTGGGGTATTGGTAGTATCAACTACGATGGGAACATGGGCGTTTGTTCTTCCAGCAGCGAGAGGAGCCACTTGGTGGCCGTTGCCAAATAAAATATGGTTGTAGAAGACTATTTTTAATTTGGAATTGGTAGCACAATTGGATCTTTGGAAGATGATTGACTATAGGAAACTGCCGGAATTTGGAAGAGGGACCTGATATTTGAATTTGAGGATAAATCTTTTGAGTTCAAGTTCAACGATATGTAAGGGGCTGTCAGTTTATTCAGACTCTTTGGTCTTGGTGGCTGAACTTGTTCGGTTTATGTTTGGTGTGAAACTGTGATTGTTACGCTATGATTGGGGGGGGGGGTGCTCTTGAGTTCGCCTTTTCGGAAGAAGGGAAAAGTTTTGTGGCACGCTAGTTCTTTTTGTTATTTTGTGGGCCCTTTGGCTCGAGACTCAAGAGAAACAATAGGATTTTTAGAGGGGTGGAGAGGTCGTGTGACAAGGTTTGGGAGGTGGTGAGGTTTAATGCCTCCTTGTGGGTGTTAGTCACTAGGCCTTTTTGTAATTATGATCTTGGTTTGATTTTGTTGGATTGGAGTCTCTTTTTGTAGGTTGTTTTTTGGGATTCCCTTTTTTTTTGGCTTGTTTTTTGTATGCCCTTGTATATTCTTTCATTTTTCTCAATAGAAACTCAGTGTCTTACAAAAAAAGAAAAAAAGATAGGTAAGGGTGGGGATTCAAACCTTTGAGTGATTGAAGTTATAATGCCTTAATCGGTTGAGTTATTCTCGAGTTGACATTTGAGGATAAATCTTTGTGAAAGAAAAAATGGATGAGACATCATATTGTTGTTTATGCCGGGAAATTGTTATTTAAGTTGAGAGAATGACAACATGGAGTGGCTGCTTGAAAATGCAAGATTTTTTCTTTAATAAAAAAAAAATTGAATTTAAATAAAATTAAAAGTAAAAATAATTATTTTTATATAATCTTTTAACAAATTAAAACTCTGCACGTCGCTGTTTAGGGATTAAATTCTTGTGAGTATATACGAGAAATGAACTGGGGGTGGACCTCATCCAAATTGGTGGTGTATGTGCAAAAGCCATGTAGAGGACGTTAATCACATTTTCCTGCTGCACCCTTTGGCCAGAAAGTTTTGGACTCAAATTATGGATGAGTTGAGTTTCCAACTATGCTTTCCCAGCAAGGTTAAAGACCTTTGAATGGCAGTTGGCGTTTTCGTCCTTAAGATATATGTGAACCAGTACTTTCATCGCCTTTTTTGGGGAATTGGAAGGAGAGAATTTGAAGATTATTCCTTGATGTTTAGTATATATTAGGATGTGTTGATTCTTAAGGCTTAAAGTTTGAAATATCTTTATAAAGATTTAGTAGCTGCTTGCTTCTTTAATTTTGTCCCATTACTCATCTCACCTATCTCGCAATCTTTCACCTGGAATGAAATTACGAGTCAGTTGTTCTTGTGTTACCAGGTGCTAATGGAGAGGCAGGGTAAAGATGACTTGCATGACTGCACAATTAAGCTGGTTCTTATTTCCATTCTTAATTTCTTATTATTTTTTTTTGTTAACAAGTTGATGAAATAATTGTTAGATCTAAGGTGTTGGTGTCCGATGACAGAGAGTAAATCCCCCAAAACAGAGAGACAAGGTTTACATTGGCTGTGGAGCTGGATTTGGAGGCGATAGGTTAACAGCAGCTCTTAAATTGCTTCAGAGGGTCAAAAACCTAAACTATCTCATACTTGAATGCCTAGCAGAACGCACTCTTGCAGATCGCTATCAAGTTATGCTGTCTGGTGGTGATGGTTATGATTCAAGGAGTATGTCCATGTTTAATAATCATATTTAGCTTACAAATTTTTATCATTTCTTTCTCATATTCTATTTCTTGAAAGTTCCTAATATTGTTAGGATGGTACTTTTTTGTTAAGAAGTTGGCAAATGGTTCCTTGCATTTGTTGGTAGTATATATTAGTATTACTAAAAATATTAAAGCTCCTTTCTATATATTGACATTTGTAAATAGTGAATTTGGTAGAAAATTGTTGTTACTTTTGCGCAACAATATTTTTATTCCATGCTGCATTCAGATTGGAATCTGACACCTCATTTTGCCCTTGTGTCCAGTTCAAAGTTTGCTTTCAATCCAAGTATTTTGAAATGATGCAAAAACCAGTTACCTTGCTGTGATGGCATTTCATTTACTGATTTTAAGACATCTTCTCTTCACATTCAATTGCTGGATCTGATGTTATGAACCACCAAGAAGTTGGTTGGTCTTTTTATGGCTAGTTGCTGGCGAGTTTTCTTGTTTGTTAAGCTAATTGCCCTGGAAGTTATTTTGTAACAAATTCTACTAACTATAATGTGTTGAGCAAAATGGAAGTATTGAGTTGAAATATACAAGAATTTTACCCAAGGTTTCTCCATGATCAGTTATTGTTTTTGAACTTCAATCTCAGTATACATTTTCTTAACCCATATCTCCATTAAAACCTTTGATGTTAAGTCAGTTTTTACAAGCTTCTCAGCGTTTTGTTCTTGACTATTACTTGAATTACTCTATAGTTTCAGATTGGATGAAATTGCTTCTTCCTTTGGCTGTGAAGAGAAATATTTGCATAATTACCAACATGGGTGCAAGTAAGATCTTAAAGTCTGAATAAGTTTCAAATTCTTATCCTGCTTAGTTTCAAGTGGTGGTTCGATCTGGTGGTGGTGGTTCATTAATTATCTGTCATCTCTCCTTTTCTTTCGTGGGTAGTGGACCCCCCTGGGGCTCAGCAAAATGTTATAGAAATAGCAAGCAGTCTGGGGTTGAGTGTTTCGGTTGCAGTTGCTTATGAGGTTTCAGTAAAAGAACCAGGTAATTGTTCTTTATTATTTTCAGAGGTTTGAATGGATTATGTGTTCAGTAAGGATTGATTTCCAAGAATCGTTGCCTTGTCCTCCCAAATGGTGGCCCAAATATACAAGTAAGTTAAATAGTCCGTATCAGTACTCTTGCATGCCAAATTTTGAGCACTTCAGATCATGATAGAAACACTCTTGTTTATTGTATACTCAGGTTTAGGATCCTCAACTGAAGTGCATTTTTCTTATGCTTTATTGTCAGTTCAAAATAATGATATTCCCCTCCAGCATATTAGCAGCAAAATTAAATTCTTTTTCCCAGTTGATATTGTATAACATGACTTCACAAAATATAAATTACAAACCAACACTGGTAGTTTTTGTATATGGCAGCCACTCAAGACACTTTTCTTTTCCTCTTTTTTGTTCCTTAACGGTATCTTACTTCTAAAGGTGGAGCTCATCGTTGGTTTGATCAATGAAAGGCATTAGCACATACCTGGGAGCAGCTTCTATTGTTGAGTGTCTGGAAAAGTACCATCCAAATGTCATAATTACTTCGCGAATTGCAGATGCTGCCCTATTCTTGGCTCCAATGGTAGGAAGTGATTTCTGATGCTGTCGGCACAATCTTTTTGCAGCGATTTATACTTTCTTTTTTCAATATAACTTTTACCTTTAGAAGCAATGCTGTTTTTAAGAAGAATAGCAAGCACTTTAGAGAAGTGGCTTAGTGCCTCCTTCTTTGGGGGAGGGAGAGCTTTTTGCATTTTAGGGGTTTCGGCCTCTTTTTTGGGCATCAACCAAGGGGTTACTGAGAATATCTCCAATTGAATGTGATAGAAGAAATGTTGTAAGAATTGGTTAAACAACATCTAAGATTATATGTAGTTGGGACAAAGATAAAGAATATTGAAGAGATGGATTGCATTCATTGTTTTAGAGGAAATAGTGACGTTAGTGGTGATCATATTGGTAGTCTGGCTTTATACTTCATGCTATCTTGAATCACGATTTACCATAGCAAAATTTTTAACTCCTTTAGGATATTTCAAAGCATTTTTCAGACAACGACTCAATGACAATGTGGCATATATTTAGGTCTATGAACTTGGTTGGAACTGGGATGATTTTCCACGACTAGCACAAGGAATACTGGCTGGTCATCTTCTGGAATGTGGCTGTCAACTTACAGGGGGATACTTTATGCATCCAGGTCCACTTCTCCTTCCTATCCACCCAAACCCCAATTCTTTGTCTATGGAGCATGGAACTCATGGTAGTAGTTTGGCTATATGATTCAAGCAATCTTTAAATGTTATCTTCTGTAGGAGACAAGTATAGAAGCATGTCTTTCCAACAGCTTCTGGATATATCACTGCCTTATGCTGAAATTGAGTGTGATGGAAAAGTCTATGTAGCTAAGGTAGAAGAGACTGGAGGTCTTTTGAATTTCAGTACATGTGCCGAACAACTTCTATATGAGGTTGGTGATCCATCTGCTTACATCACTCCTGATATGGTAAGTCAGATGTTTTATAGGACTATTTTTGATGGATTTGGATTGAATACAAAGGCAAAATACAAATGTAGCTGATCGTGAATGCAGGTGGTTGACTTCAGCAATGTTTCGTTTTGCTCTATATCCAGCTCTAAGGTTTTTTGTTCCGGAGCAAAACCATCTATTCAAGGAGTGCCCAAGAAACTCTTGCAGTTGGCTCCAAAGGTATTTATTTTTGTCATAAACATCTAACATTTTAACGGACGGATAAATGAGTCCATTTGATTCGGAGTCTATGAGTGACAAATACCTTGAAGATCAAGAGATTAACCTTAATTTTAACATTGGGGATTGGTTTAAAGTAAACTAAGGGATCAATAGGAAGACCGACAGGGTTTTGGCGCCCTCCCAACAAAAAAAAAGGGAAAAAAAGTATATAACAGAAATATTAGTATATTAGAGTAAAAACTTTCCAACTTCGAAAACTAACTTCTCAGGTAATTCCAAAATGTTGTTGATGACTAGCTGGGAAATATTTTTGGATCACAATTTTTTTTAACGGAAACCTTGCAGATTATATGCTTGTCCATTAATCTTTACTCATGAAATAGCAGGCTCTGTGTTCCCTAGGCATGATTAGAGGCAATGCTGCCTATTTGTCTTTTGGCTCAAGTAGAGTGCATTTAGCAATGCAAAAGAGATATTCTTCTGGAGAAATTTCTTGATTATTTTCTATCTTCGCAAGCTAATTGTGAATGTTACATATCAGGACTGTGGATGGAAAGGGTGGGGAGAGATATCCTATGGGGGACGTGAATGTGTTCTGCGTGCTAAAGCTGCAGAATATCTGGTAATTCAGTAGACAGCTTATCACTATAATTTTCTATCTTTGACATTTTTTATAATTTTGATTCATATTGGCTTCTTGAATTGACTATTGGTTCTATGTTAAAGTAAATTAAAACTCTAAACATTACTAGTTTATCACCCTTTTCACGTTTTTCCTTTCATAGGTTCGGTCATGGATGGAAGAAATATTGAATGGTGTTAATCAGCGTATTGTTTCTTATATAATTGGACTTGACAGCCTTAAAGCATCCAGCTGTAGTAGCAATAGTGTTGAAGATATTAGGTTACGCATGGATGGACTATTCGAGCAGAAAGAGCATGCTCTTCTGTTTGTTAGAGAATTTACAGCTTTATACACAAATGGGCCAGCTGGTGGCGGTGGCATCAGGTTGATGTGCACTCATAATTGCCCTTTCTTTAACAATGACACTCTGAAATCTGTTTCTATTAGTTATTTGCTTCGTATTCATGATTGTTTATGTATCTTTTTCTCCTTTTTAGTATGATTGTTTTTGTTATCTGGTCTTCGATACTTTATACAAACCTTTCATCATAGAAGTTTATTGAAGTTTGAGTTTTTTAGTTAAGCTTTAAGGATAATGAAATGATTGTGAACTGATCAAGCTCGCCTTGAAAATGCCTTCTGGTAGATTAGGATGATTACACATACCGAATGAGTAATATGCACATAAATGATAAAACCATGTCTATTTACATTAGTAGTACAAACATCCAAACCATTTATATTAACCAGACTTGTTGAAATATATAGATAAGACTCAAAGTTGGATGGTAACTTTTGGTTAAAATATCCATGTGCTTAACCTCAGATATGTTCCTAGTACGTGCGTATTAATCTGGTGCTAGATAGGAAGCATCTAACTTTTAGAAACTTGTGGGTTTAAGATATTATTCGCTCCTTTCTTTTTGTGGTCCATCTTTGTTCTATAACTTCATTTTACGTGACAATGACAATGATTTTGTCCTATTTTGAATTGCAGCACTGGGTACAAGAAAGAAATTGTGCTTGAAAAACAATTGGTACCTCTCTCTCTTTAAGCAGATATCTGGATTAAGATTAACAGTATTTCAATTTCTCCATTGAGTTCTATCCGTAACCCATTGATGATCTAGAGTTTGATTCTTGGACATTGCCATAACCTCATTATCATTTTTTTCTTCTTCTTATATTTTTTTTGTTACAATAGTGAAAATTCATTTGAATCAAGCCCGGCTCTCTCTTTTATTTCCACAACGTGCTTTTCCCATCCTTCATTATTCAGTGTCTTTTCCACTTGATTGTTTCTAAATTAGGTTGGGCGCGAACATATTTTCTGGCAAACCGGAGTGGAGTGCACTAAAGCAGTCAAATTAGACAGTCAACCAACAGATCTTCGAAAGGATCCGGAGGAGGCACGTTCTTCGCCCCGAGTAAGATTGCCATGTCCAATATCTGATTATGCAGACAACCCTTGTACAGGCTTCTTTCCACCTGAAACTGGCCATTCCCCTATTCCATCTGGCCAGAAGATTGCTCTTTACAATGTAGCCCATAGTAGAGCTGGAGACAAAGGGAATGACTTGAACTTCTCTGTCATTCCTCATTATCCTTCTGATATTGAGCGGCTGAAGAGGATCGTCACGCCCGAATGGGTAAAGGAAGTTCTCTCGTCGCTGCAAAATTCATCGACACTTCCTGATTTGGATGCTGATAAGAAGAGAGACGAGTGGGTAGATGAACATGTGAAGGTCGAAATATACGAAGTTAAAGGTATCCATTCTTTGAATGTTGTTGTTCGTAACATTCTAGATGGTGGCGTAAACTGCTCTCGGAGAATTGATCGCCATGGAAAGACCATAGCGGATCTCATCTTGAACCAGCAAGTTGTTCTGCCGCCATAGTTTGGTGGTTCAAACAAAAAAGATAGCTAAAATTTCTGAAGCAGAAGGTTCTTATAACCAGAAGCTTCTCTAAACTCCTTACTTGTGCTTCTAATGTTTTAATCTTATGCAATCAAGTATGGGTTTTCCTTAACTTCCAAAAGTTGGATTAATGTTAACTTGTTGCTGTGAACTCATATTAAATCATTAATGTTAACTTCTTGTTATTAGTTTTCATGCCAAATGAGCTTTTACTGTATTGTGTCGTTAATAATTGATTTTTTTTCCGTCAAAGAAAGTAAAATTTAGTCTCTTTATCTACAAAGTCGGGTGGGAACTTTTTTGGTTGGTAAATTACTTTCAAACTAACACTAGGTACATCTCTTTCAAACTAGCACTATATGGGGGCGTTTGGAGCACTGTTTCGAAATCAAAACCCTGGAAAGTTTGTTCTGGGGGATTTGAAAGTCTGAAAATCAGAAAACAGTGTTTGGAATGCAATGTAGTGTTCTAGAGCTTGGAAATAAAAAAAAATAGTGTTTGGAGTACATTATTCAAAACTATAGGACTGTGTTTTAAACTCATTGGGTTCTGAACACAGTGGTCCAAACAACTTCTTGGGTTTGGACTTCAAAACCATCTAAACCCAACACGGTGCTCCAAACACTCCCTATGTGTTTTATATAGCATCCCAAACTTTTATTCATATATTTGTTAGAGCTATGCCGTGTTAGAAGTGTGTTAAAACTGTAGTTGATCATGGAAACTTTTTTTTCCTTTTTTTTTTTTTGTTGAAAGAATGGTAATTGAAACTTTATAAATGGCTAAATTCAATAATTATATGAGCAATATTGTTTTCAATGTCAATCTAAATATGATTTAGTAGATAAGGCATCTATTATTATTCTTGAAGTTAAGCAGACCTGCACAGAAAGACCTTATGAAGCTTCACTGCTCCTTGGAAACATTGTTCTATTATTTAGCCCCATAATTGTTGAAAAAAAAAATGGTAATATAGACTAAAATGGTATGTCCAACTGAGATTTATCTATTAACCCATTGTGAGAAAATCTTTGTATCAGTCTTCAAATTTATATTTTATCATGTACATCAAAAAATAATGGAAATTTTTTCTTTTAATCCTAAACTTGTCGAGTTGTATCAATTTGTAGCCTACACTTTTAATGTCATTAAATTGTACCTCAAACTTAGATAAATATTACAATATTAACCTTAAACTTAAAAATGTGTTACAATTTTTACCCCTAATAAATTTTCATTTGAAAATTCATTAAAAAAAATTATTATCATATACTTTTAATGAATTATAAAACATGTGTATGGTAAAAACTTAATAGGATTTCAAATAAAAAGACATTAGAGCTAAATTTCTATTAAAAATTGTTAGTTTTGACAAAATTATTCAATAGTTAATTTTTGCACTAATAAAAATAAAATTTATGCAGAGCTTGATATTATTGAAACAAGCGAGTTATGAAAATTGAAAATTTAGAGTAGAAATTCATATAACATGACAAATTTAGGGGTAAAAAATGAAATTTTCTCCAAAAATAATGATCGGTTTAATTTTCAATATGATCTTAATACAATTCGGCTGCCAACATGTCTCACGCTCCATACGTTTAAAAAAAATAAAATAAAAGTCTAAGAAAACCAGACAAAACTGCGTCGTTTAAGCGATGGTAAAAGCCGGCAAACGCTGTCTTCCTGTTCAACGAACACAACGGCGAACCAGTCGGATAATCGAATGCAAATGGCTTTCATCTTTCTCCCTCCGCCCTCCATTTTTCTTCTCTCCAAAAACTCCATTTCCTTTGAAATCGTCAACCGACCTGCCCTTCTTTCCCTCCAAGACAAGCCATTCTGTCCGGAATTGGAGCTGATCCAACTAGTGATTCACACTTCTTTCCCACATTTGGATTCACGCCCCCAAATCCGACGTTTTCTGATGTATAAATTTGCTTTTGTAGTTTATCATTCGAAGCCTTTCATTCTCTCCCTTGCATCTGATTTTGTCTGGTAGACCGAGGCTTCGGACGGCTTGGGGTTTTCATTGCCCTACTTTTTCTTCGTTTCTGGGGGTGTTTTTTTTTTTTTGTTCTTGCGTCTCGGATCGAGTTGATCTTGTAAAACAGTGATTGCTTCATAATATGGCTTTCACAGGAACGTTGGATAAATGCAAGGCTTGTGATAAGACTGTTTATGTGGTTGATTTGTTGTCTCTCGAAGGGAATCCTTACCATAAGAATTGCTTCAAATGCAGCCACTGCAAAGGCACCCTTTCGGTTCGTCTCTGTTTACATTTTGCAATTTCGAATCACCGTTTCTTGTTAGATCGTTTGAATATGGCGGATTTTGCCCGAATTGTTTGTTTATGATGACAGATGAGCAGCTACTCGTGGATGGACGGTGTCCTGTATTGCAAGACTCATTTCGAGCAACTCTTTAAAGAATCTGGAAATTTCAGCAAGAACTTTCAAAGTAGTACAACATTTCTTTCCATTTCTCCTTTTTTGTCTGTTCCTTTTTCTTTTCCCGTTTTCCTGACATTCTCTTGTTTCAATGGTACAACAGCCAAGCCTTCTGAGAAGCAACAGGAACTGGTATGCTTCCACTGTTTTCATTTTTCCCAGGCCTAAAAAGCTGATCCCTCCAATGCTAGAAATTATTTGAAGAGGCCGCCATAACGTGACTATCGATTTTGTGTAGGATGTATGTGAAAGAAACTACAAATGTCTGATTGTTATTAGGGGGCATGCAAATTAGAAAGAAACTACAAAAGTATAGTGGTTGTTAGGAGCATGCAAATTTCAAATTCATATCTAATGGTTATTAGGACGCAATCTCTTTGTAGTGGCCTCATTCAATAACTTTTATGAGAAAGCAACTGTAAAAGTCTGGTGGTTGTTAGGGGCATGGAAACTTTCAAATTCATATATGACGTGGAACAACCAAATTGTAGTGGCCTCATTCAATAATTTTTCCTCCCATGCCTCGTTTTTCAAGTCATGGTTTTGAATATGCCATTCCTAATATGGTTAGCTTGCTGAAAAGAAATAAAAAGATTGGCATAGGAATATTGGTACCTCTATGATAATGATTTTGTTTCTAATTTTCTACCTTGCTTTTGAGTCTAACGATGATTTAACATAGTATGAGAGGAAGAAAAGCTTAAAGATCAAATTCCTATGATATTATTTTATCCTCATTTCGTATTTGGTGAATTGGCATAGTATGAGAGCAAGAAAAGCTTAAAGATCAAATTCCTATGATATTATTTTATCTTCATCTCATATCAGTAGTGTGTGTGTTAGGCTTTGTGAATCAAATTCGACTTTAGAAATTTCAACCTTGTGCTTTTCATGCAAATACTGTAATTTTTACATAGTATTACAACTTTCAAAATCTTTAACAGACAAGGACCCCCAGCAAACTCTCCTCCATGTTTTCTGGAACTCAAGATAAATGTGCTGCTTGCAGTAAAACAGTTTATCCATTAGAAAAGGTCTGCAGTTCTTCCTTTTTTTTCTTTGATAATACATATGTTACTGGATTGTTGTCTGATTGAAACCTACAAGTTCTCAAATTTGTGAAAGAGAAACTCTGCAGGGCTTTGAAGAGAAATGGACATAATTTATATGTGGTTAGGAAAATTGAAATTGTCATTATTTTTGGTTCCTAACAGGTCAGTCTTGAGGGGGAATGCTTCCACAAGAACTGCTTTAGATGTGCTCATGGTGGGTGCCATTTGACACACTGTTCTTATGCTGCTCTTGATGGAGTCTTGTACTGCAAGCACCATTTTGCTCAGCTCTTCATGGTCAAAGGCAACTATAACCATGTCCTTGAAGCTGCTGCAAACAAGAAAACCACCACGCCCCCGGCCGAACATGCCGAAGAAGATGGCGAACCTCAGCCTGAATCCGAGGATCATGCAGTAGAGCAATCTTAAAATGCTTCTTCTGCTGTTCCAGCCTTTGAGAATTCTTCTTCGCTTTAATCTTCTTATAAAAAGAAAAAAATTATTTTTCTGTTTGGAATGAGAAACCATTTGTTTTTGTTCTCATTCACATTGACTTCCAATTTATAATGTAATGTCAGCCAGATAAACAGAGCTTTCAAAGAATTTGCACCATTTGTTTCTTCTGTGAGTGAGATGAGAAGCTGGAATAAAGCAGATCTTCTGCTACAATTTCAAATAATCACCAAAGAGGTTTTAGAAAAATATGATTCACCTTATTTTGTGTATGGCGTAAAACGGTGAACTCTCGCGCATTTGAAAATAGTTCAAAATGGTCTCTGAGTTACTCGTGTTTTATGATATAAGAATTTTCGTTCAATGTCGAATCTCGGTTCTTATTGTCGATGTAGCAGAGGTTTGTGCTTAGAATCTCTTGCACTATGGCCATGTCTTTTCAGAAAACTTTATTGCCTTCTCAAGTTATGCTATCAAGTTAGTTTAATATCTCAGCATATTCCCGAACAATATTCTATGAAGCAAATTTGTCCCATTAGCACTATTGGCTATACTTTCATGTCGTCTTCAATCTCAATATAGACAGTCTTGGATTGTTGACGATTGTGATTGGAGTGTAGTCTTTATAAAATGGAGTTCGTATCATATTAAACGATCTCGATGTTCTAATAAGCTCTATCAATATGGGTTAATCCGAGCATAATTAAGTAGATTAAGTACCAATTACCATCCCAAAGGTCGATAGTTTGATCTCCACCTGCAATTGTTTGATTAGAAAAAATCTATTGATATGGAGTAAAATTCAACAGATCAATTGATGAATTGATATTTTTATAAATAAATAAAAATTGATTTTAGTGATTGATTAATACACCAATCCATACTAAACTCAGTAAATAAGACATCTATGACTTTTTTTAAGGTCGAATGTTTGATTGTTGGCGTGAGTGCTAACCTAAAACAATAAAAGATTGATCGATACTCTTGAAATACCATATGGATGTCAAATTAATATAAAAGTAACGTTAAACAGGAAGTTGTAAATACAAGTATCAATCGGGAGATTTTACAATTTATTTAAATAAAATGGAATTTTTAGTGTGCATATTCAAATGGTTTATTTGTGTTTTCTTTGTATTCGTGGTATTTTTATGGAAAATATATTAATATTGATATTTTATCAATCTTTATAAAATTAATACATTGACTCAATGAGGAGATAAAGATTGGCTAATTTTTAGAGTATCATAACTTTTTGGGTGGGAATATAAATCTACGATCTCTGGATATAAGTTTCTGATCACGTTGGTAGAAGGTAAATACTCAAACACACGATTATCAAGTAAGATATATACATTGACTTTTTTTTCTTCTTTTTTTTTTTTTTTTTTTTGCTATCAATACTTATCGAAATTGACAATTGTTGATAATATTTTGTTTCAATCCACTTGAACACGACACGATTAGTTAGGACATCAGAAGCCTCTTCTAAAAGTTCCATATTTACATTATTCTTTTTGTAGTGACTCGCCCTTCCTTTTAACTGTAATATATTTAAAATTTTAGTTATGTGTATATATTTATAAAGTTAAAATATTATTTTGGTCTCTGTACTTTGGACTTTTTTCATTTTGGTCTATGTACTTTCAAATGTCCAATTTTAGTCTATATACTTTCAATAAAGTTTTAAAATTGGTCAATGTGATAAGTTTGAGTTAAATTTTATCAAAATTTGTTACGTAATAATACTAATTTTAATACAATAAAATACACAATGTGAACATATTTTCAAAATTTATAAAGAGAAAGCCAATAGAAAATAATTTTTTTGTATCAAAAATTAACAATGAACTAGTTGTAGGGACCAATTTTGAGATTCATTGAAAGTACAATGACTAAAATTGGATATTTAAAAGTACAGGGACTAAAATGGAACAAATTCCTAAGTACAGGGACCAAAATATTATTTTAACCTATTTATAATTAAAGGACATTGAATAATTAAAGGTCAAATTACAAATTTGGTCCATATAATTTAGAGAAAATTATAATTTAGTCATATAATTTGATAAAAATTATAAATAGTCTATGTCGTTAGAAGTCACTAACATATTGAATACCTGACTGTTAGAAGCTACTAATGTATTAAATATGTGACAAGATAGCTAACTACCACTAACGGATTAAGTATTTGACAAGATAGCTAACTATCACATACTGAATTTGTTAGTGATTTCTAACGGATACTATTTATAAGGTTTTATCAAACTATATAGACAAAATCCCTACTTTTAAAATTACAAGGACTACATTCTAACTTGGTTAAAATATCATTTTGGTTTATATACTTTTAAATGTTCAAATTTAGTCCCTATAATTTTAATAAAACTTAAAATTAGTCCCTAATGTTATTTTGTAATTAATTTTTATCAAAATTGGTTAAATAATAATAATAGTAATTTTTCATGCAGGAAAAGATACAACGTGAACATATTTTCAAAAATTATAGATAAAGACTAATAGGAACTAACTTTTTTTTAGAAAAATTAACAATAAACTAATGGGAAGTGCTAATTTTAAACTTTATTAAAATTACAACGAGCTGAGAGACCAAACTCTCTCTCTCCCTTTATTCGTCGGTTGCATTTCACGCGCTTCAACGCGCGTGGCCAAGCTCCTCTTTTATTCAGAGTATTCCAACACTCCGCAAACGAATCAACGATGAGCCCCATCGACCAGTGAAGGGCCATTTCAGTAAAATCGCGAGAAATATCAAAGAGCAGCTGCTGGCTTTCTTTCTCGTCCAAAATTGTACATTTTTCCCACCATCCAAACAAAAACAAAACACAAATTCACTTCAAATTTTCCTCTCTCATTTGTTCTCAATCTCCTTCACTTCTTTCCATTTTTGATTTTTGCAACACCTGCTTCAGGACTGTGATTGCCGGAGCTTCGTTTTTCCCCCAACTTTCTCTGCCGCAGACGTCTCTCCATTGTTTTCTCAGCCTTCAGCGTCGGTTTGTTCATCTTCTGTATCGAAATATAGTTTAATATGTCTGAATAGTTCGTTTTGGGCTGTAAACGTTTTGTGAATGTGTATTAGTAGCTCGTGTGTATTGGTTTTTATTGTTTTTTTTTTAATCTGCCGGCTGCTGTTTGGATTTGATTGCATTACTATGTTGGTTAGTGCTCCGTGTGAGTAGTTATATGGTGTTATTGATTGATTTATTTTAATTGAATGCATGAGTGCCTGATCGGACGAGTGGAATGATGTTCGTGTTTACGAGTTAACATGCATGGTAATAGTTTTAGGGTTGATGGTTTGTATCTGCATTTCATGAGCGGTTCTTGATTTTGTTTGACCAGGTGTTTGACTGAATGTCAACGGTGGCTGAATGATTGGCTATCTTGGTACGGGTATGTAATTGAATACTGGGTTTTGGAAAGACTTGTCTCATATTCCTGGAACCATGGATTTATCTTGTAATATTTGGAAGCAAAATGTGTTATGTGGTAGTGAAAGAACATATTGCAAGACGTTGGACCAGTTTGGTCCTAGCTATGCGCTTAGAAGTAGAATTATTGATGCCAAGTTGACTGGTGGTTCAAGAGTAATTTATAAAGTGCCTAAGAAAAGAAACAGAATTGTAGCTGTTAGCAATTCCAATCATTTGTGTCTGGTTTGTGCTAGCAAGTTTGACGTTGCTTTGCAAATTTTTAAGCACAAGAGATTCTTGAACTGTAGCAATAAGATAATTGGAAGAAGGATGGGGATGGTTCATTCAGAGTGTCAAAGCAATGATTCTTTAGCATTTATTGATGGAAATGGCAGAAATGTGGAATATGTAGATACTGGTGATGAAGGATCCAGTTCTGAGTCTGCTGATGGTGTTGGGTCAGCTGGTTCCAGAGAAGCTGGTGGAGAAGCAGAAGCGGTAGAAACAGATGCACCGACTGTGGATGAGCTTAGAGAATTGCTGCAAAAGGCTATGACAGAATTAGAAGTTGCGAGACTTAACAGTACCATGTTTGAGGAGAAGGCCCAAAAAATATCAGAAGCAGCAATAGCTTTGCAAGATGAAGCGGCTCATGCTTGGAATGATGTGAACTCTACTCTCGATTCTGTACAAAAGATAGTGAATGAAGAATATGCGGCCAAAGAAGCTGTTCAAAAGGCAACCATGACTCTTTCATTAGCAGAGGCAAGGCTACAGGTGGCAATAGAGTCATTGGAGCTGGCAAAAGGAGGAAATGATTCTCCAGAAACATCAATAGATAGTGAGGGGGAGATTGATGGCAAGGAAGAGCCAGAAGTGTTGTTAGTTGCTCAGGAGGACATCAAAGAATACCGGGCAAATTTGGAAAATTGTGATGTAGAATTGAAGCGCTTACAGAGTAAAAAGGAAGAGTTACAGAAGGACGTGGACA
Organism: Trichosanthes truncata; assembly: GCA_033996785.1. NCBI lineage: Eukaryota > Viridiplantae > Streptophyta > Magnoliopsida > Cucurbitales > Cucurbitaceae > Trichosanthes > Trichosanthes truncata. The sequence goes on from JAWPNB010000003.1 coordinate 2,603,471, forward strand.
GACTAAATGAGTTAGCTGAAAAAGCACAATTGAATGCGTTGAAAGCTGAAGAAGATGTGGCAAATATTATGCTTTTGGCTGAGCAAGCTGTTGCTTTTGAACTTGAGGCTGCCCAAAGGGTCAGTGATGCTGAAATAGCTTTACAGAAAGTGGAGAGATCTTTATCAAATTCTTTTGTTGACACTTCGGAAACCGCACAGGGGTCAAATGTTATTGAAGAGGTTGCTAATGAGGATAATAAGGCAGTTCTAGAAATTTCTGGTGATATTGCTGTTGAAATCGATAGAGATTTGCCACTTAGTGGCGATTCCTTAGCTGTCAAATCTCTACCAGGTAGCTTTTCAGATTCTGAAGACTCTGATCAACCATATGACTTAAGTGATAGCGAGAATGGAAAATTGAGTTCAGACTCCTCAAAGGAGGTTGAATCTGGAGCAGAGAAGTCTATTTTGAGTCAAGCAAAAAAGCAGGAAACGCAGAAGGATTTGACCAGAGAGGGCTCACCTTCAACTTCCCCCAAGGCTCTATTGAAAAAATCTTCTCGTTTTTTTTCAGCGTCATTCTTTTCCTTTACAGTTGATGGGACAGAGTTCACTCCAGCATTAGTCTTCCAGGGTCTCCTGGATTCCATGAAAAAGCAATTGCCGAAGCTAGTTGTTGGAGTAGTACTGTTAGGAGCAGGGTATGCTCCAACATATTCTTTATCATTTCTGCATTCGTTTCTAAAAGAGTGTGAAGGCCCATAAAGATAGTTCTTACAATTATATTGCTAATTGCTTAGTTTAGCAAGCATATTTCATCTTACTGATGAAGGTATTGAACCAGTATCCTCCTTCCCCAGGAATCTTAGAAAAAAGAGATTTTTGCATCCGGTTTGTATTTCTTACTGTAACAGTAGCTGACACCTCAACTAAAGTAAATAAATAAGTAATAAACTTTAGAAAATTGATGCCATGTGAAAAGCACACCAGCTTCATAAGCATGAAATGTATCTATTGGTATATTGGTTTCCTTTGTGGACAATACTATGCACTTTGATTTTGTTGTTGTGTACGGAGAAGAGATTCCTTCATATAGTCACTAGATGTTGAAATTCATCTCAGGATCACTATCTTTGGAAATCGGGCTGAAAGGAATTCTCAGATGTTTCTGCAGCCTGATGCTGTCACCACTAGCACTGATGAAGTTTCCTTGAATACAAAGCCTTTATTTCAACAATTAAGGAAATTTCCTGAAAGAGTGAAAAAGTTAATCTCAAAGATTCCCCATCAAGAGGCATGTACTCGTTAATCCCTTTCAGAGTTAAGATTTTTCATAGTGACTTTTAATGTCATTATCAATTCAAAAATTTCAGGTGAATGAAGAGGAGGCTTCACTATTAGACATGTTATGGCTGTTGCTTGCTAGTGTTATATTTGTGCCAACATTTCAGAAACTTCCTGGAGGTGAGTACATTTACATGCTTTTCCGGATGGATCTAAATTTCCTACCGGCCTGCTTGCTTGCTATTTTCCTTTTAAATGTCCTGAGGTTGATTGCTTCAAAGTTTTTGGTTTCATGAAAATCAATGTCACGGGAAGACTGAAACTTTTACTTGCCACTATTTCACTTATCTCTCGTGTGGTCTACTATGCTTTTGTAAATTTCACACATCAATGAAATTGTTTCTTATCAAAAAAAAAAAAAAAAAAAAAAAAAACTATGCTTTTGTGACATCAACTTCTGGTGTTTCATTAGAAAAAATGAAATGACCACTTGTGCAGATTACGATAGAGCTAGGTTTGTAGATTTTATACTCTTTTTTGACTGGATTTATAGTAGAAAATGTTGCTGCCTGTTTCATGATAAATTGGTGCAGATACATTTGGGTTAGTTTATATAAGGCTTTTTGGACAAGTTTGTATACGTGTCTGTCTCTATATTTTCAACCAATGGTGTATTTTATCCAATGTGCTGTATAGGAAGTCCTGTCCTGGGGTACTTGGCTGCTGGCATTTTAATTGGGCCATATGGTCTCTCCATAATCCGTCATGTGCATGGAACAAAAGCAATTGCTGAATTTGGAGTTGTTTTTCTCCTGTTCAACATTGGCCTTGAGGTGATCCTTTTAATTGAGTTGACTTTGTTTTTATTTCAGTTTTTATTTACTTGCATTATACTTTTAGAATGTTGAACCTGAGTTCTTGTTTTTCCAGTTATCAGTTGAGAGGCTAAGTTCCATGAAGAAATATGTTTTTGGGTTAGGGTCTGCACAGGTGATTGTGAAATTCCATTCTTTACTGTTGTGGGGCCAAGCTGACCCTTGCTCTCGTCTGTAAGTGATCTACCTAGGTATTTAACCCTATTCGGAAATGCAGGTTTTGGTTACAGCTGTGGTGGTTGGCTTGGTTGCTCATATTGTCTGTGGGCAGCCTGGCCCAGCTGCAATTGTCATTGGAAATGGTTTGGCTTTGTCTTCCACTGCTGTTGTCCTTCAGGTGTGGTCACGGATAAGTATTTTCTTCCCAAATTGTAGCATTTTCTTTCATTGTACTATAACATTTTCACTTCACGGATGATAAATTTTTATGTTCTGTAAACTGTGATACTGCTATAGTTCTTGACGGAGTTGTTCCTGAAACTAACTTCGACTCCTTTAGTCCTTTTATCTGAATCTATGCTCAGGGAGAAAATATTCTTCCCTGTTCATTGCTCATCTTTCTTTGTTAATCTCGTGCAATTTTCTAGAAGTTGACTTTTTCTTGGCTGCTAGTGGGAATTGCGATGACTTTATATCTCAAATATTGAAGATAAGAAGGAAAGAGCATCGACCAATTTTTGTGATCCTAATATTCTTGAATTTCTCCGTGTTAAAAAAAATATGCTTGAATTTTCTCACTCACAGAATAGAAATAGTAATTATTATATTTGCTAATTAGATGTTGTTGCATGCTTTTCAACGTGCTTTTTATAATTATCATCTTGGTCTCATACTTTTGGATTGGAATCTGTTCTTGTAGCTAATGTTGGGACTTCCTTTGCAGGCTTTTTTTTTTTTTTTTATATGTCGTAATTTTTTCATTCTTCTCAATGAAAGCTTAGTTTCTTACCCCCAAAAAAGTTGTTGCATGCTAATAGTCTAGTCATGGTATTCTTGTATAATCAAAAAATTAAGACTATTTTTTCTGTCTTATAATCTCCCTACCCCCCTGCATATGAGCTTCTTATACAGAATAAAAGCTGATGTGAATTAACTAATTCTCAGCGTTGTTTGATGTTTATGGTCCAGCACTTGTTTTCTCAAAAGTATTCTACTTTTACCATATCTAGTTACTTCTTGGGCTCTTTGTTAGCCTAAATCACCATTTGATCGACTTATGGCTGATTTATGCATCCCCTCTCCAGAATGTAGCCAAATATTAGCTTTCTTCTTGATTGATATTGTAGGCTATAAACTTATAAGCCTACATGGGACTTTTTGGATGATATCAGCTTCATTCATGGTCTCTTTTTGCAGGTGTTGCAAGAGCGAGGTGAGAGCACTTCACGGCATGGGCGAGCCACATTTTCTGTCTTACTATTCCAGGTATCTTGATTATTTCAATTGCATTAATATGCTTTTAGACCATATAATTGCCATGCTGGATGGTTTTATATGGACAACCTACTTGTCTGAATATGATCCTTACAGTTACAGATATAAATACGTAATCTCATTTTGCATTTTAATTTCATTGTGGTCATTATAATTGCCATGAACTTCTTCTGAGGTGTGAAAATTTTGAATTGACTGCATAATATGCAATGTGTAATTCACAGTTACCATTTTGTGCTTCGATCTAATGAGAGTCTCTATCTTGTCTTTATTATTTTGGGGGGTCTGTGGTCCTATATTGAATTAACTGGCCTACTTTTGAATTTTGTTGTTGACGTGAAAAATCTGTAATATTGAATGTCCTCTGTGCTGGTGTTCCCATGGCTAGTTTCCTTGTGTTTTTGGAAAAATAAAATGTTATATCAGAATAGTTTGTTTTTACTGTTGCTCAGGCTTCAAGTTAACTTTCTTTCCCTCCGTGTCCAGGATTTGGCTGTTGTGGTTTTGCTGATTCTCATACCTCTAATTTCACCTAATTCATCCAAAGGAGGGGTAACAACTTCTAATACGTTGTCTTATCCAGTGTATTGTCTTTTTTTTCTAAATATGGGCGTGACAGTTATTTGATAACCTTATTACGCAGTGACACAGTTCAAATTTAACACTCCCTTGGTACTCTCCCTTTTCATTTTTTTAGGAGCATAGTGTTGGATATCTATTTTGTAGACTATTACTGTAATAGTGTATACTAAACCCCAAGTGCTGGAACAAAAAAATAAGAAAATAGGAGAATTTGAGAAGTGTATATTTGTTGAGAAACCTTGATCACTAAGTCTAGTTAGTGGGTAATTTTGGTGTGCAATGTTCTTCCAAAACAATTTAATATTAAGCCCCATTTTCCGTTGTATTCACTATTTAAAAATGTCTTCAACCATTTCAATTGTATGTTTGATTCTAGGAGCCACTATTTTTCACAATTTCTCAAATCAAAGAACACACAAGTTCACAACTGCTAGAATTAGACCCTCCACATAATAACTTACAATAAAAATTAAAGCAATAACATTATATATATAAAAAAATTAAGGTTGCTCCTCTTGCTACATCATATACTTGCTAGATTTTTTTTTCCACACACACTACTTGGTCTTCTACTTGTATTTTGGTCACTGGTTAGATGCATTGTGTTTTTCATAACTAAAACCAGAAAATGAAGAGGACCACTGAGGAGCAACTGAAATGCCCAATGACTAATTTCAGAATAATTGAAAAATATTACAATAAATTAGTTAAACTAAAAATATATTAAAAGATCGTGGTACAGGGAATTTATCAAGTGGTCTTGGTTCAAAACCTTTTGATCCACCTAGCTGGATAGGTTTCTTTGATTCCAAAAATGTTGCAGGGTTAGTGGCAGTCCCAATTTTAAACCTTGTGAGGACAGGAGGAAGGTTTAGAGAAGGAAAAAAAAATATTTTTGTTGTTGTTGTCATTGTTGTTTTTTTCCCCTTTTATTTTGTTTTTTTAAATTTAATTTATTTATAGATTTTCTTCAATGAAAGATATAAAATATGAGATGCTACGATCTTACTTGAATAGGATTTGTTCTATAGGTTGTACAACTGTGTCCTTGAGTTCTAAGGAAAATAAAATATGAGATGCTGTTTAGATGTTGTTGATCTAACATTTTATTTACATCACGATTTGTACATTTGTATTCATCTGCTCTTCACCACTTTCTGTTGTAGTTGGGAATCAGGTTCAAAGTTTTCCTCCACTAATATTAGTTTTAGTTCTATAATCATCGTATGCTATTTATTTGGACCTGACTATATGACTTCTACATTTTGGCTGGTTAAACTTATTACAATGTGTTAACTAAAATAAAAAAATCTATATTTTTTCAGATTGGTTTTCAAGCCATTGCTGAAGCTCTTGGCCTGGCTGCTGTTAAGGCAATAGTTGCCATTTCTGCCATAATAGCTGGTGGGCGCCTGGTAGGTGGTGATTCTATTTTTTACAGGCGCTGAGCTCTTATCTTTCCTGTTGTATTCTTTCTTCAGTGATGAAAGGACGTTCTTTTGGAAAAATATGATCTCCTCTAGAACGTTACTGTTTCTAAAATGCCTGATTGTTAAAATCATCATTTAGGGGGAGTCATTCTTGTTGGAAATGTGAAAAAAGGATGTGGGCGTTCTTGAGATTGTATGATAATCGTGGTCTTTCTCTGGTTGTCTAAGAAACACCACCAAAGTGTTTTGTAATTTGCCCTTGTTTTCTACTTATTTGTGTCATGGCTGACTGGAGTCCACTGACTTCATCTCTAGGTCCCCCTCTCCCCTTTCTCACACGTTTTTTTTTTCCAATACGTATTTTCTACCCAAAAGTTATCAACATAACATTAAAAATGCTGTGAAAACTTCCCTCAGGATTATTGAGCATTTCACGTCTAGACAGTATTTCTTGAAACCACATTTTCCTATCAATTAGTTAATTTTAATCTGGATAAGAATTTGACTAATTCTTACCTTACCAATTACCTTTATGCCTTTGGAGGGAATGATCTTTAAGGCGTCTGTTAGACTCAATTGGAGCAAATTATTATTTAAAACAACAATCATTTAAGATATCAATACTAGATCTTGTGCTTTGTTTTCTAATTTCTTCTTCTTGTTCTCTCTCCTCCTAATTACAGCTATTACGACCAATATATAAACAAATAGCTGAAAATCAAAATGCAGAAATATTCTCTGCCAACACACTACTTGTCATTCTGGGAACAAGTCTACTTACTGCCAGGGTACTGCTTTGCACTCTTTAGGATTCTTTTTCAGGAACTTACTGAAATAATATTTCATTTGCTCATCTTCTTTTGTCTTTTTTGGGTTCCCTTTTTTGCATCCTTTGAGAGTAGGCTGGACTATCAATGGCGCTGGGTGCCTTTCTAGCAGGTTTACTACTTGCAGAAACGGAATTCTCCTTGCAGGTTGAATCTGATATTGCTCCATATCGTGGCCTTCTATTGGGTCTCTTCTTCATGACGGTAGGTACTTCATGTTGGATACTTTTTCAGAACAGTTAATGATGTCCTTCTATTAGACATTTTAGGTTGGTCACCTGATATATGCTCATGTTGGCTTGCGTGCTAAAAGTAGTAGATATGAAGAACGCTTGTATCTTAGCTGTATGAGATTTTTTTTACAGGAGGCGTGTTATTAGAAAATATATATGAAAGAAAAAATAAAAAGAAGGGTTGAAGGGGGAAGATAAGACATCCCCTTATTTGCCGAAGCCAAATAAATTGCAGTAAGATTTTCAAAATGGAATAGTGAAAAGGATAAATTTTTTTTTTTTTTGATAGGAAACAAAGACCACTTCATTGATATATGAAATAGATACAAAAAGTCCTATCGGCAATAATTACAAAAAACTCCTCCAATGAGCGATGAGGGTTGTCATACTATAATTACAAAATGGAGGATAATTTTTACTCCAAGATATAGCAAGATAGACAGTAGAATCAATAAAGGAACCAATGTTTTGTTGTTTGTCTGTAAAGATTCGGGCATTTCTTTCTAGCCATAAGTTCCATAAGAAAGCATAGACAAAGTTGTGCCATAAAGTCTTCTTCTCCTTCTTGAAAGGGTGGCCAATGATGGTGTAATTGAGTAAAGTATAAATATCACCTGGACGTGCAGTATACCAGCAAAAAGCTTGTTGTATGTAGTTCCAAAAAGTGGTTGCAAAAGGGCAGTCACTAAAAAGATGGACTTGGGATTCGTTACTCCTTAAGCAAAGGTGACAGCAACTAGGAGAAATGGTAATCCAAGGTGATTTCCTCTGAAGCTTATCAAAGGTGTTAATACAAGCATGGCTAAGCTCCCAAACAAAGAATTTGACTTTTTTGGGAGAGCAACCTTTCCATAATTGGGAGTAAAAATCAGAATGGATCAAATTGCCAGTAGATGCTAGAATTCTAGTAAGTGAGCTTGTGGAAAACAATCCATCCTTTAGTGAAAAGGATAATAAATACTACATATCGTATGGAGTAGAGCTTTTTTTTTCGACCGTATGGGGTGAACGAAACAACTTCATTTTTTGTGACAAAGAAAGATCCTTTGATAGCGTTCTTGATTCATTAGGTTTTTTTTCTTCTTCTTCTATGACTTGGTGTAAAAATTAATCTTTGTATAAGAATTTTGCTATCTCTTATCTTACATCCCATTGGAACTTTGTTTTTTTGGTAATTTCGTGGGTTTGGGCAATCTGCCCTTTTGTGTAATTTCATACTATCAATGAAATTATAATTGTTTCTAAAAAAAAGAGAAACTTATGTTTTTTACTGTTTTTTTTTTACAAGAAACAAAACTTTTCATTGAATAAATGGAAAGATACTAATGCTCAAAGGATACAAACTCCACAAGGGAGTGAAACAAGAACAAAAAAGGACAAAGGAAAAATAAAAGCATCCCAAAGTAAACATATATTTCGTAAAGAAAATCCATCAAAAGACTTTGAAAGAGAACGATAAGAAACAAAAAACTCCTTTTGCAACGGGGAAGAGGCTGTCAAATGCCAAGATAATGATCTCATTGAGAAAACACCAGAAGAGACCAAAAATCAAAGATTGAAGATCACCAAAACCCAATCAAAGCCACACAAAATGTCCGACGAGGCAAAACAACCAAGACTACACCCATCAAGTTGCACCAAGCTTCGAACTAGAAGAAAATAATATCTAGAAATCAAATTGAAGAAGTGCACTAATTCCTTCTGCAGACGACTCCTCAAAAAAACCTTCAGCCCCATTAAATTGAAAAGAGAGGAAAACAAATACAAAATTTTATAGCTAAAGAACTTGGATCTATAAGCTAGGAAACAACTTAAATGAAAGAGGGCTTTGACCTTTCAATTAGCAACCTATAAATTCTTTGGTTCCTTACACTGGAATTTCGTTAAATAGGAAATTCTAAATTCAAATTATTGCAATGTTATTTTATCCACATGATGAAACTAGTAAATCAAACTAGTATTTGAATTCACACATAAGGGGTGTTGAAATTAACATAAAAAGATAAACAGCTTAAGCTTTTACACAGTGGTGATGGAAATATACTTGGATCGAGGGTATTATACATCTGTCTTAAAGTTCCAAAAAAGTTTCGATGGTTGAATCCCCACCCCTTATTGAACTCAAAAAAAAGGAAAAAGAGAGACTGGGATAGAGAATGTCGGATATGGAAAAGGACACATTTGCTAAGTTCTTGCCTTTTGGTGTCGTTGTAGCTGAGGGAGTCAGAGACTGCGTCATTGGGGGAGAGAAAAATGGATAGCTTTCTCCTTCTTAATTGTCTGAAATCTTGAGCTTACCATGGGTACCAACCAAAGGAAGAGCTTGATTTTCCAAGGTGTACTTGAAAAATTCAATTGGGTCATAAAATGACATAGAGGAAGAAGAAAGACAGATTTTGAAATCTTGAAACGAAGACGAGAGACCTGGAGTAGTATGGATAGTCTTTTTTGTAATTATATTCTGTCAATTTTGAGAGAATAAGTCTCCATTGTATATTTCAATATGTGCAATTTAGGTCTTCTTATATAGGAGAAAGACCTATTACAATATGGAAATAAATAAATTCAATAAATATGAAAATATTTTACAATTAATATTTATACAAAAACATTCCTAAATAGTAGAAATTCCAACACTCCCCCTCAAGCTGGTTTAAATATGTCTTCCATAGCCAGCTTGTCAATCAATCTGTCGAATTGCTTCTTTGGAAGTCCTTTCGTTAGTATATCAGCAATTTGTTCTGATGTAGGAAGGTAAGGGATGCATATTGTACCTGCATCAATCTTCTCCTTAATAAAATGCTTATCAACCTCGATATGTTTTGTTCTATCATGTAGAACTGGATTATGCGCTATAGAGATGGCAGCTTTATTGTCACAATAAACCCGTATAGGTGTCTTCAGAGGGACCTTCAATTCTTCAAGTATCCTTTTAATCCATATTCCCTCACAAATTCCATGGGCTAAAGCTCTAAACTCTGCTTCAGCACTACTTCTAGCCACCACATTTTGTTTTTTACTCCTCCAAGTAACCAGGTTTCCTCCAACAAAGGAACAATAACCAGAGGTGGATCTTCTATCTGTAGTACTTCCTGCCCAATCTGCATCAGTATAAACTTCTATTTGGAAGTGATTATGCCTTTTGAATAAAATGCCTTTTCCAGGAGTCCCTTTTAGATATCTCAGAATTCTATAGGCAGCTTCAAAATGAGTCGGTCCAGGCTCATGCATAAACTGACTTACCATGCTTACGGCATATGCAATATCAGGACGCGTATGAGATAGATAAATTAATCTTCCAACAAGTCTTTGGTATCGTTCTCTATCCTTTATTTCTTCTGCTTTTGCTACTTGTAACTTTAGATTAGGTTCAATAGGAGTTTCTGCAACCTTGCAACCAAGTAATCCGGTTTCTTCAAGTAAGTCGAGGACGTACTTTCTTTGATTAACAAAGATACCCTTCTTTGATCTTGCAAACTCCATCCCTAGAAAATATTTCAACGGTCCCAAATCCTTGATTTGAAACTCACTTGCAAGATTTTTCTTGAGGTTAGCTAAACCAGCTTCATCATCACCTGTGAGAATAATGTCATCTACATAAACAATCAAAATTGAGATTTTATTATTCTCAGAGTGTTTATAAAATATAGTATGATCCGCTTGACTTTGAAGAAATCCATAATTAGACACAACTTTTCCAAAACGCTCAAACCAAGCTCTCGGAGACTGTTTAAGACCATAAAGGGATTTCCTTAATCTGCAAATTTTACTACATCCGAGTTCTTTTTCAAAACCTGGTGGTAAGCTCATAAAAACCTCTTCCTCCAAATCACCATTCAGAAAGGCATTTTTCACGTCCAGTTGGTAAAGTGGCCAATCTGAATTGACTGCAAGTGACAAAAGAACTCTAATAGAGTTAATTTTAGCAACAGGAGCAAATGTTTCTTGATAATCAATCCCATATGTTTGAGTGAAACCTTTAGCTACCAATCTGGCCTTATATCTCTCAATACTACCATCTGCATTGCATTTTATGGTGAACACCCATTTACAGCCCACTGGTTTCTTATCTTTTGGCAACTCTAATATTTCCCAAGTCCCATTTTGTTTTAGAGCATTCATCTCCTCCATAACTGCTACTTTCCAATTTGGATCTTCTAAGGCCTCATGTATATTCCTTGGAACAAACAAGTCATTTATCCTAGATGTGAAGGCTTTATGACTATTTGACAAATTTTGATATGACATGTAGTTTGCAATAGGATATTTGGTACAACTTCGAGTACCTTTTCTAATGGCTATGGGAACATCAAGATCAGACACAATTGGTAAAGCATTTTGAATAGTTGAAGAAGTAGTAATAGAAGAAGGATTACCAAGATTTTCAATTTCATTCGTCGGAGTCTCAGATTGGCTCTGTGAAGGATCAACTATCTGGTCTTGGTTCCTTTGATTGAATTTTCTTCTAGTATAAAACTGAAACTCGGGAATTTGATTAGTAGGATCATTCTATAGTATTTCTCCCCCTGATTGAGAAGTTTCTACACTTGGCATCGAAGGACTAGTAATATTTGGACAAACAAGACTCGAAAGAGGAGTATAGATATCCCAAAAGTTATCTTCCAAATTTGGTTTCTCCCCCTGAAGAGAACTGTGGGTAAAGTAGGGTTGTTTTTCCACAAAAGACACATCCATGCTCACAAAAAGTTTTTTTGTCTGAGGATCAAAACACTTGTAACCTTTTTGGCTTGAAGAATAACCCACGAAAATACATTTAATAGCTCGATGATCAAGTTTTGACCGAAAGTGGCTAGGTATGTGAACATAAGCAGTACACCCAAAAACTTTGAGAGTTAGGTCAGAATATATGCGAGATGTAGGAAAAACAGTTTTAAAGCAATCAATGGGAGTTTTAAAATTCAAGATCTTACTAGGCATTCTATTTATTAGGTAAGCAGCTGTGAGGATTGCTTCACCCCATAAATATTTTGGAACATGCATGGAAAACATTATAGCACGAGCTACTTCAAGTAAATGCCTATTTTTTCTTTCAGCAATCCCATTTTGTTGAGGAGTATCTCGACAAGTAGACTGATGAACAATGCCTTTATTTTTCAAAAACTCACCAAAGGATTCATTAAAATACTCAGTCCCATTATCAGAGTGTAAAATGCAAATTTTGGTTTGAAATTGGGTTTCAATCATATTGTAAAAATTTTGAAAAATGTCATTCACCTCCGATTTTTTTTCCATTAAATAAACCCAAGATAGACGAGTATGGTCGTCAATAAAGGTAACAAACCATCTTTTACCACTATGAGTCCTAATTTTAGAGGCACCCAAAACATCACTATGAATTAAATAAAAAGGTTTGGAAGCTTTGTAAGGTTTTGGTAAATATGTGGACCGATGATTTTTTGCAAACATGCAACTTTCACAATCAAAAGAGGAACAATCAATTCCCTTAAATAAATTTGGAAATAAATGCTTGAGGTAAGAAAAGTTGGGATGTCCTAGTCTAAGGTGCCAAATCATAATTTGTTCTTTCATAGAAAGAGAACTGATACTACTAAGACCCTGAGTTATTTTATTACTAAAAGAACCTTCATCAAAGTAGTAGAGACCATCAAGCATCCTAGCACTCCCAATCATCTTCTCCGATTCCTGATCCTGAAAAATACAATGAGATTCAAAGAATATAACACGACAATTAGAATATCTAGAAATTTTGCTAACAGATAAAAGATTACAGGCCAATTTTGGAACATGGAGGACAGACTGTAGAGAGATATTTTCAGTCAATTTAATGGTTCCTTTTCCTGCAATAGAAGAAAAACTACCATCTGCAATTCGAATTTTTTCATTAGAAAAAGAAGGAGAGTATGAGTTGAAAAAATGGGAAGAGCTAGTCATATGATCAGAAGCTCCAGAATCAATAATCCAAGGAGAAGAAGTACTACAAGAAAAAACTTGAGGACAATTACCTATTTGTGCCAAGGAAACACAAAGATTACCAGATGATAAATTGGTTTGTAGCAGTTTAGAGGGTTGATCAATTCGCTCTTTACAAAAGGAACTTGAGTTAGTGGTTGTGGTATCAAACAACCCAATCTCGGTCTTACTCTGTATTTGAGCCATTTCAACGATCAACTTAGACAAATCAGCAAAATAGTTAATAAGAAACCAGATAAAGTCTGAACCAAACCAAACCAAACCAAATCTGAAGGTTATAAGGCCAGAATTTAATGAACCAAACCCGATCAGATCTGGAAAAAATAAACCAAACCTGATCAAACCAAACCAAAATAAACCGAACCGAAACTGGTCTGAAAAAAAAACTGAACCAAACCACCAATAATCTGCAACCCACGAAGGACAAGTCGAATAGGTGTTCGCGGAGGTGGGACGGAGTGCGAAGACGAAGATGCAGACGAGGAGCACGCGAATGGACGAATCTGGACGGACGAACACGAAGGGTGCGTATGAAGAGGATTGCGTGCGGTGAGTACAGAACACGCGGATCTGGTGTTCTCGGATCTGAGTGGGCGTCTGAGGTGTTCGCCGGTGCTCGCGGATCTGGGTGTTCGCGGATCTGGTGTTCGCGGCGTCTGGGTGTTCGCAAATCTCGGTCTGAGGTGGGTGTTGGCAGATTTGGCGCAAGTCTGAGGTTGGATGTCAGTCGGACAGAGACAGACGGAGACGAAGCTCGCGGGTTAAATCGAAGACGAAGCTTTGAACGTGTTTGCCGGTGAGTAGTCGAAGACGATCTACGATGGTAACAAATCTGCGAGAGAATGATCAAAACTTTCGCCAATCGTGCCGGAAGTAGGTTGCGCCGTTTTATGACGGCTAGGGTTCCGGCAACGACAAAGCTAGGGTTCCTACAAGGACAGTGGATGCTCTGATACCATATTAGATTACATGGGGTTCCATCTCAAAACCAATTGGCAATGAGAGGAGGTAGCCCATGTATCTTATAAATTGTGAGGTCTCTCTACATTTTTCCAATGTGGGATCCTCAACATGCCCCCTCAAGATGGTGCCACTTTGGGTTCACCATTCTTGGATCGGATCCCAATTTTAATTTTTTTGGACCGAATACCCGTTTGGGTTTAATGGGCTCTGATACCATGTCAATTTTGAGAGAATAAGTCTCCATTGTATATTTCAATATGTGCAATTTAGGTCTTCTTATATAGGAGAAAGACCTATTACAATATGGAAATAAATAAATTCAATAAATATGAAAATATTTTACAATTAATATTTATACAAAAACATTCCTAAATAGTAGAAATTCCAACATATTCTTTCCTTGATTTGTGTCAAAGCAGAGGACTTTTTTTTTTCTTTAACTCTCTGCCTTTGTTTTTTTTCCTTATGAAAGAAAAGGAAAGAAGACAAGCCTATTCTCTTAGGCACTTCCTCTCTCTCTCTCTTTGGGGAGGTGGACTCTGGTGCACCTCTTATTAAGAGATATTAATATATATATATATATATATATATATATATTTTTTTTTTTAATGGAAAAAAAGAAGGGTTAACCATGAACACTTGGCCTCCACAGGTATCCATGTTATTTGAGCATCCTTGTAAATTAACAAGTATCCCCTTGTACTCATTAAAAAAAGAAGTTATTTGAGTGTCCTACTATGAGTAGCTGAAAGATACACTACTAAATTAATTTACTCACAATCAAGTGAAGGTGCATTCTCACACTACAACATTGTGAACAATTGGTTGAGCTTTATATGCAAGTTTCTTATGAAATCTAATATATTTATGTGTTGGTTGTACTTATAACATTGCTTTTAATGTTTAGAGATTTGTAGTTACTAAATTACCACATTTTCCTGGTTATTTTTACTTTCAGGTTGGGATGTCTATAGATCCAAAACTTCTTCTTTCTAACTTTCCAGTTATCACGGGGTCTTTGGGACTTCTTATTGGTGGGAAGACTATATTGGTTGCCTTGGTTGGTAGATTTTTTGGCATCTCAATTATATCTGCGTTAAGAGTTGGGCTGCTTCTTGCTCCTGGTGGAGAATTTGCTTTTGTGGCGTTTGGTGAAGCTGTCAATCAGGTTATATTCACATAACTTGCATGATTTAGCTGTTTTATTATGGATTCAAATGCTTAGCTTCATTACCCACAAACAATTTTTCCAGCTATCTTCTGATTTTTATGACAAACATTTATTGCCAGACCAAAAGTTGCTAATTTTCTCAAAAAGCCAAAAATTGGAACCTTTGGTTGTAATTATTTGTTCGGAGGCCCATTTGTTTCATTTTGACTTTGTTCTTTGTAGGGTCATTTTGTACTTTCCTTATCATAAAAGAGATTTTTTAGCAAAAAAAAAAGGTTGCTAATTGGTGTTTTCACAGGGTATAATGTCTTCTCAACTATCCTCTTTACTGTTTCTTGTTGTGGGAATTTCAATGGCCCTTACACCGTGGCTAGCTGCTGGTGGCCAGTTAATTGCTTCTCGTTTTGAGCAGCATGATGTTCGGAGTTTATTACCTGTTGAAAGTGAGGTAAGATACTAACACGAAAAGAGATTTACCTTTAAAAGTTACAAATTCTTACTAATAAATAAAAACCCTTGATGTCTCCCGGGTCCGGGCCTTGGGGCGGGCATGGGTGCCTCGGGTATAGGGGAGCAAAGCTCCGACTCCTGGTTATCAAAAAAATGTTCAGGCATAGTCACTGGTTTCTTCTATGATATTTATTGCAATGTATATAAATGAGAGGAAGATGCTCTAATTTTGGATATCATCACTTCGAGATGATCATCTTTTTCTTAGAGGTTGATAAGATTGATTAAGTAGGTTATCGATTGATAAATCTTAGTAGGGTAGCCGGAAGGGAAATCACCTTGTTTTGACCCGATGATCAATGGAGAAAGCTAGATCTATGATTCACACTTATCCAGAATACAAAATACCCTGCAAATTTCTCGACATCTATTATAGAATCATACAATTATCTTGTTGAATTAATGGAGAATGGAGATTGAATCTAGCTCAAACATCCACCTTTTAAGGGTTTCTTCCTTGGCTAGGCATGTTCATGGTGTGCCATAGGAGTTGACCGTTTATCATATTATATTATTTTGTTTGGTGAAGATAGTTTTTTTTTTTCAGTTTTCTTTGTTTGAGGTCAATTTATCATAGTATTACAACAAAATTTGAAATTTTTGAAAAGGTGAATATAATAAGTTGTTGAACTAACAGTATCATACTATTACAACAAACTTCAATTTATCAACTTAGTTTAGTTATAAACTAACCCTGGCTCCTTTTTTCTTCTTTTTTTTTTCGTGATTTCACCAGACTGACGATTTACAAGATCATATCATTATTTGTGGATTTGGACGAGTTGGTCAGGTCTGGTTCTTATACATAGTTGCTAGATAAATTGTTTTAAATCTTACTGATGGGGTTCGGTATATTAGTATTATGGCATTTACTACAATACTTTACCTCTGTCTTTCTTTGTCACCCTCAGATAATAGCCCAGCTTCTGTCAGAGCGACTGATTCCTTTTGTTGCCCTTGATGTGAGGAGGTATTTGACACTAGAAAATAAAATTTCTTTACTGGCCTTACAGAACAACTAAAGCTTATGTCTTAATCCTGTGTAGCATGACATGCTTTCCTTCTTGGAAGAAAAAATATGTATCATTGAAGTTTGCTGACCTGATTTAATAATGGGTATTTCAGTATATTTTGGAGTAGTTTATTGCCACTGATCTTCTAATGCTGTCAATTTTAATTTTTAGTAAATCCTCAAGAAATAGATGACAGATTTCTAAGTAGAAACTCTTTTACACACAACTAGTCTGCAATTACTATTTTACAAGTGAAGAATAAATGACTATCTAAGAAGCACGGATATGGATACATGACACGAATACGACACGACACGACACGGTCATTGTGACATGTCATTTTTAAAAAATTTAGGACACGGACATGGCGAGGATACGTTTATTAGAATATATATTTTTTAAAATGTATATATTTTTATACGAGAAGTAAATTCAAAGTCCATAAGTTTATGCATTTATATGCTTAAAAAAATGAGTTTGATGTATTTTGTTCTCAAAATTAATTATTATGTCTATTTAGTATACTTAACAAATTTTCGACATGTGTCCAACAAATGTTGGACCTATATTGACTTTGTACAACTAGTGTCTAACACATTTATTGTGTTTTGTTCTTTTAGTGATAGAGTGGCTGTTGGACGTGCCCTGGACCTTCCTGTGTATTTTGGAGATGCGGGAAGTCGAGAGGTAAAAAATTGCATATGAGAAACTAAGTTCCTGGCTTATTTGTCTCTTTATATGTTTTTTGTTGGTCTTGTTCATTCTTTTATATTTCTCAAATGAAAGCTCGGTTTCTTATAAAGAAAAACATGTTTTATGTTGGTAACTAGGTTCTTCATAAAGTTGGTGCTGAAAGGGCATGTGCTGCTGCAATAACACTGGATACTCCGGGTGCAAATTACAGAACCGTTTGGGCTCTGAGCAAGTATTTCCCTAATGTTAAGACTTTTGTTCGAGCTCACGATGTTGATCACGGCCTTAATTTGGAGAAGGCTGGGGCAACTGCGGTATCAGTTTTGAACTCTTAAATGATGTGATGCTGAGTTTTGAAATTTTAAAGCATGACATGTTTCTTTTCTTGTGATCTAACGCACCCAATACATTTCTTGTGATAATTTTAACTTTTGCTTTATAGACTTATAGAATGATTAAATTGAAGGAGAATGAGTGGTCTGGTCCATTTTATGTCACAAATTTAGTTACATCTTTGTCTATGCTGGAAAACACTTGCAGGTGGTTCCTGAGACGTTGGAACCAAGCTTACAGTTGGCTGCTGCCGTTCTTGCTCAGGTAATTTCATTATTATGATAAACTATCACTGGTGAAAACCAAATTGATGAAGTTTTGGTACTTGTTACATAATAAGTGTACTTCAAATGCTAGTTTGAAGAGATTTTGCATTCAAATCACGATCGTCCTTTGAAGTATAATATGTCTGCAATTACTATTTTTCTATAATTCTAAAAAAAAAATCATGATTGGTGGGAGGCTTTTGCATTCAAACCACGATCCAAAACCATACTAAGGGGAAAATGTTTTTCTATGATTACATATGAATGCTATAACAAGTTTTTCTTCGTTAGAAATATGTTTGAAGTATTCTTCATGCTTTCTGGATCTCAAAAGTTGATCGTTTTCCTTTTTAAGGCTAAACTACCCATGTCGGAGATTGCTGCAACAATCAACGAGTTTAGGTCCCGACATTTATCCGAGCTTACTGAGGTACTTTGTGTTTGTCGTTTTCATACACAAATTTAACATTGATGCGTGTGCTGAATCCAGTAACCTTACACTAAGCGCTAGTAAGATATGGGTAGGACTTGAGCTTACAATTCTAGTTTGCATTTTCAGCTATGTGAAGCCAGTGGAAGTTCACTCGGATACGGGTTTTCTCGAATCATGAGTAAACCGAAAATTCAAACCTCTGATTCTTCAGATGAGAACCAAGTTACTGAAGGAACACTAGCTATATGATATCAGTGATCCATGAGTTCACAGTCAAGAGAAAGAAAGAAAGAAGGGGAAGAAGGGTGGGGTCCAATATCCAAAAAAAGGAAGTCAAAAGCCTTCAAGAGTGGACTAACAATTTCACATTGGTATAAAAGTGTACAGAAACTTGGTGTTAAAAAGAGGGTTAACCACAGTGTTGATCACCACATTTTGCTCTATAATTAATTTTGTTTCATTTTTTCTCATGAAAATGTTGCTTCCTTATGTTGTGGACTTGGTGGAAGAGGAACTTTTTTTTAACCCTCTACAAGACCCATAGGAACATGACAATTAGACACCAAATTTAGATCCAACATTCTATATTTTGTTTACTATAATTGTACAGGGTTGCATTTTTTTAGACATTATTTGCTCGTTTGCTTCCATTGTTTTTGTATTTTTGCATTGTCACTTTTAGATCACTTAGTGAACTTTCAATTTTGTTTCAGTTTCACTTTAATCTTATCTTATTATTGTTCTATTCAATTTGGCATTATTTTTCTTTTCTTTTAAACATTATTTCTTTAATCTTCTTGAAATTTTAGTATTTATAAGCGAATTTGCTCCTTTTTCCCCCCTTCTATAGTGGAGATATTCGCATGTAATGACATATCACAACCATATTATTAAAAGCGGTGGTAAGAACAAGTTTCATTTTAGTGCTTGAAAATAATATTCCAAAGTTTTTGTATGTTAGTTCGACGTATGTTAGAGTATATAACTTCGATTATAGGGATCGATTTCTAGTTGCATAGTTTCATAATAATTTTGTAGAGCTTTTGCACAATTTTCTTTGGATTGAATTGATATTCGTTATTCTATTAAAAAAACCTCTATTCCAGAACTTTATGTGAGATTCTCCCTGTTGTAGATGTTTTAGAAATGTCTATGATCGAGTAAATAGCTTGATGAACGAATAGATCAGATCAAATTGAAAAATGAAAGATTTATACAAGTTATGCCTTTTGTCACCACTGTGGAAAATTGTTAGGTATGAATATGTTAGATATTTGTGACTCGATTGGAGAAATAGTATCTCTCCAAAAAAATATGTTTTTTCTTATTGCCGCACAAAGAGAATATTTCTTTGTGAATGAATAAGACATCCATTTGTATAAAAGAATTATGTACAAAATTTAAGTTTAATTTTGGAAAGAGGGACTAAATTGGTCATTTTTTAAAGGTATAGGGGCTAGAATGGATATTTTGAAAGTACAAATACTAAAATGAATAAAAGTTGAAAGTCCAAAGACTAAAATAAATATTTTGAAAGTATAAGGACCAAAATGAATCAAAATCAAGAATACATAGTATTTAAACCATAAATAAATTTATATAATTTTATTAATAACTAATTTGGTTGGATTTTTTTTATCATTTTTATTATTTTTATTTTTAATTTAACGACATTTGGTACTTTGATCGAAGGTAAATGTCAATTTTAAACAAACTTAAAAATTGAAGGGAAAAAAAAAAAAAAAAACTTCCTCTGCCGAAGTTAATAGTAGTGTTCACGTTTAGGGAATCATTTTATTTCAGCCGCCCGTCCCCCTCAATCTCTCTCACTCTACTCTATAGAGTCCGGCGCCGCCACTCCTCCGCCGTACTCTACGCCGGCGCCGCCACTCCTCCTCCCTCTTCTGTTGATTTCGCCTGCAAAAGCAACTCTCTCTTTGTTTATCGTGAGTGACACAGAGAACGAAATAAGTCTAATTTTTTTCTTCAACTTTTGCCTTCGTCCACTGTTTCTCTTTGCTCCGCCGCTCTGTAGCTCTATAATTCCTAAATCTTTCGCAAAACGTGCAGATTTTTCTTACGCCATTTTCTAATGGCGTCTTCGATGAAATTCACAGATTGTTTCACTTCATCCACTGTTCGTCTTGTTCCCTCTACTCGAATCAGTCTTCGAAGCTCCGATGGCGCTGTTCTCTTTCACCGTCTTCTTGGCGTTTCCCGCCCTGCCTATCCTAGAACTTTTGTTTCTCGATCTTCAATTTCAAATTTGCCCGTCATCTCTGGTATCTCTCTCTCTCTCTCTGTCTCTATCCATGTTTTGTTTATGAAGAACTTTACTGATGACTTTTTATTTAGAGCTTCAGGTTTTGAGGATCTGCCTTTTCATTTTCATCTAATTTTGCTTCTGGAGCTTTTGGAAACTCTAGAATGTTTTTGCGTTGATTTTAGGCTACTTGCAAGCATTCTAGCTTCCGGAGTAACTGGTGCTAAAATGGTGTTAAATTGTTGTAGTTTTATATGCTGGCTGTGCAACTTCAGAGGAAGTGTTCTGTGTATAAGCATGTAGGTTATGGTGGGAATATTGTGGTTTGTTCATAGTTTTTGATGTGTTTATTTCAGTAACCAAACCATTACCATGGAAAAATCAGATTGATTTTCTTAGTTAGAGCAATGGAGAGCTTTTTTGTGGTTTTTAGTTTTTTGTAAGGGATTCTGGACTCTTATTTTCTTGTTATTTAAGCTTCAATTTCGACCGAGGCAACTGCAGAAGTGATTGATGGAAAATTGGTGGCGAAGCAGATTAGAGAAGAGATTACTGCTGAAGTATCTCGAATGAAGGATGCCATTGGTGTTGTTCCAGGCTTAGCAGTCATCCTTGTTGGAGATAGGAAGGATTCTGCAACTTATGTTCGAAATAAGAAAAAAGCTTGTGAATCTGTGGGTATTAAATCTTTTGAAGTAAATTTGCCTGAAGATTCTACTGAGGAAGAAGTACTCAAGTATATATCCGACTTCAATGATGATCCATCTGTCCATGGCATCCTGGTTCAATTACCTTTGCCTAAGGTATGTTTACTAAACTTCATTTCTTTTGCCAAATAATTTATATTGTCACAGCTTACTATATTATCTTAGCATATTACTAACGGCATTCTAAATTTAAGGCCCCATTTGCGTACATTTGGTTTTTGAAAATTGAGCTTATAAGCACTACTTCTAACTATGAGTTTCTTTGTTTTGTTATCTACTTTCTAAAAATGTTTTCAAAAACTAAACCAAAAGGGTTTAGAGGGGATGTGTTCAAACCATGGTGCCGACCTACCTAGGGTTTAATATCCTATGAGTTTCCTTGACAAACAAATATAGTAGGGACAAACGGTTGTCCCGTGAGATTAGTTGAACAAGCTAGCCACATACTCATGGATATAAAGAAAAACCAAGAAATTTGAAATCTATAAAAAATTAGTTTTTAAAAATTAGTTTTGTTTTTAGAATTTGACTAAGAATTCAAATGTTACTTTAAGGAAGATAAAAACTATAGTAAAGAAATTGCGAAGAAACAAACAAAATTTTCAAAAATAGAAAACTAAAAACGAAATAGTTACCAAATGAAACCTAAATAATCTGTTACCATAAGCTCCCGAAAAAGACATTATATGGACTGGATTAAAAGGGTCAGTCATCCTAAAATTAGGATTCATTAAGTTACGGTCTTGTCTATCTTTAGGTGCTGCTTATTTTATTAAATAATCTTTGGTATCTGCGTTATTTGTTTGCTATCTTTATTTTGCGCACATGCCTTATCCTATGTTGTATGTAAATGTAGATGAGAGTTTGAGCTTGGATTTTGCCTTGTTTCATTTAAACTTTAAAACATATTTATAGTAGTATTATGGCGCAATAGACCCTATTACATTGGCAATTGAAGGTCAAAGATAATATGTCATCTGACTTTATGTTTTCATTGATTTGACAGCATATGAATGAACAGAATGTACTGCATGCTGTTAGCCTTGAAAAAGATGTAGATGGATTTCACCCGCTAAACATCGGTCGTCTTGCGATGAGAGGTGAAGAACCATTGTTTGTTCCATGTACGCCAAAAGGGTGTATTGAATTGCTGCATAGATATAACATTAGTATCAAAGGAAAGAGAGCTGTTGTAATTGGTCGAAGCAATATTGTAGGAACTCCGGCTGCTCTTTTGCTTCAGGTGAGATTTTATTTGTCAATCTATTATCTGTGTATCATTCTATCAACTTCATTTATCGTTGAGAAGCTTCCGACCTATTTTATGTCTCTCTTTAGAATCCCGTGCTCTGATAGTAAGAGTGTTGAGAAGCTTATGAGAAACTTCTTGTGGGAAGGGGTGGACGAAGGAAAAGGTTCGCATCTTGTGAGTTAGGAGGTGGTCTCTAGGCTGTTGTACCTGGGAGGGTTAGGAATAGGTAATGTCAGGGCGAGAAACAAGGCCTTGTAGGCTAAATGGATATGGCGATTCCATCATGAAGTTTACACCTTATGGGACAAGGTTATTGTACGCAAGTATGGTCCTCACTCTTTTGATGGTCCGTTGGTGGGGTTCTTGGCACTTCCAGAAATCTGTGGAAAGAGATTTCAGTCGAATTTCCTGTCTTTTCTCAGTTTGTTCAGGGTGTGGTGGGTGATGGGAAGGGATACTTACTTTTGGGAGGTTAGGTGGTTGGGGGATAGATCCCTCTGCTCTAAGTTTCCTCGATTATATCACATGTCTTTGTTAAAGAATCATTCGATGGCTTCGATCCTTTCGCTCTCTCATTCCTCTTATGAAGCCACTCATTCTCCCTCCTTTGCTTTCTATCGTGTGTTGACCAATAGGAAAACATCAGATGTTATCTCCTCGTTGTCCTTGATCAATGAGTTTCAGTTTTAGCCCACATAGGGGGAATGTATGCCTTTGGAGTCCTTGTCCTTCCAAAGGTTTTTCGTGCCATTCTTTCTTTCAGTGCTTAGTCAATCCTACCCCGTCGAGTGGTTCTGCGTTCTCCTCTATGTGGAAGGTAAAGGTTCCAAAGAAGATTAAGTTCTTTGTGTGGTAGGTTTGGCATAGAAGGGTTAACACCTTGGACCAGTTGATGGTCAGAGGTTCCCCCCTGGTTGGGTCTTTTTGTTGTATTCTTTGCAGGAGGGCGGCTGAGGACCTTGATCAAATTCTCTGGTTTTGTGACTTTGCTCGTGGTATTTGGATTTGTCTCTTGGAGGAGTTCAACTTTAGCTTTGTCGGGCATCAGGATAGTAGATAGCTATTTGTGGAGCTTCTTCTCTTTTCGCCTTTTCGCGAGAAACGATTGTTTTTGTGGGAGGCTGGGGTTTGTGCTATCTTATGGAGTGTGGACGGAGAGAAATAATAGAATCTTTAGGGGAGGGAGAGTTCTGTTATGGATGCGTGGTCCCTGATCAGATTTTATGTTTCTCTTTGGGCTTCAATTTTGAGGCTTTTTTGTAATTATTCGTTTGGTCTTCTTATCTCGCTTGACTGGAGCCCCTTTTTGTAGTTGGCTCTCTCTTTGTTGTGGTTTTCTTCTTTTTGTATGCCCATGTATTCTTTCATTTTTTTCTCAATGAAAATTCGGTTTTTCATTAAAAAAAAAAAAAAATCAACTTCATTTATTGACTTCAATATCTACAATTTTATTGCTTTTAGATTTTGTCTTATAACATTTGTCATTTTGTGTAGAGAGAAGATGCGACTGTTAGTGTAGTTCATTCTAGGACCAAGGACCCTGAAGAGTTAACAAGACAAGCTGATCTCATCATCTCTGCAGTTGGCAAAGCCAATATGGTTAGGGGTAGTTGGATAAAGCCCGGTGCAGTTATTATCGATGTTGGAATTAATCCAGTAGAGGTGAGCAAAATACTTCTACACTAATTTATACCACTTTGATCTTTACGGTGTGTCTATGTACATATGGCTAAGCCAAACTCTTCTAGCTTGTTTTGAATGGCCTTTCTACATTCTATATTTCACACTCGTTATGTTCGTGTAACAGGACGCAAGTAGTCCTCGTGGGTATCGACTAGTCGGGGATGTCTGTTATGAGGAGGCCAGCAAAATTGCTTCAGCCATTACTCCCGTACCGGGGGGAGTTGGACCTATGACGATAGCGATGCTCCTCTCGAACTCACTCACAGCAGCAAAAAGAACACATAACTTCCAGTGAAGTTTTGGAAGTTTATTATGCTTTTACAGAGAGCTTTCCTTTAGCAAGGATTAAGCGGTCAAATAACCCCATGTGTGAGCACACATCTTTTCAAGTCATTTTAACTTATTTTCTTTTGGGTGAATGGCTTGTGGAGATTGTTGTGTTTGTGTTGAGTATCAACCTTGTATTGGTTGGATCTTTTCTATTCTGAATAATCACATGGGGTACACATTTTGTAGTTGCATTGTGTCGAGTCCAGTTCGGGTGCGAATTATAACGAACAAAACTGATTGAAACAGAAATCGGTCGGTTAGTTTGGAATCAATCTGTTTCAATCTTGGTCAGCTTGATGGGTTGCTCGATCACATTCAAGCAAAAAGGGGAAGGAAAAATAAACAGTCAAGAAGATAACTATAAATCATCCAATTGACTAAAAATCGAAAGAAACTAAATTATTTTTTGATAAGAAACTTGAATATATTAACAGGCAAAAAGGAAAAACAGCCTTAGGGCTAGGGGAAGGACCCCCACCCACAAAAGAAACTAAAGAAAAGCTTTCCAATTATTCATGACTATGGAGAGGCCGTAGTTACAAAAGAATTTTTTATGGTTAAAATACCACGAGGAAGATGTGTATTGTACATTTCTAAAAAAAATCAAAAGAGGAGGCCTTATCTTCAAAAATCCAAAGATTCCTTTCCAACCAAATATGCTAAAGGAGCGCTCTAGCTGCACAACTCCAAATGATTTTAGAACGTTTAGGAAGCCTCCAACCATCAATTTGCTTGGGTAAGCAGCAAGAAAGATCGAACCTATCCAAGAGAACATACCACCCACTAACAGCAAAAGGGTAGTGTAAAAAGATGTGATCAATAGACTCGTCATTTTTAAGGCAAATGTTGCAAGCCGTAGGAGAAAGGACCCAATTCCTACACTTTCTTTGAAGAAGATCTTGTGTATTTAAACTTCTATAAGCCAAAGACCAGAGGAACACTTTAACTTTATTTGGAATTCGAAACTTCCAAATTGTCGAGACTGCCGAAACTTCCAATAGAAAGAAACTAAATTCACCGATAAGTATAGTTCAAAAGTGATTTTTTTTCTGTTATCTTGGACAAAAGTTCAAAATTGATTTTATGCAATATAATTGATCAATTTTTTCAATTCCGATACTGTCTACCACATGTTTGGGAGTAATTCTTGGATAAATTCTTGGATCACAACCTCAGCAACCACTCAATTGAGTAACAAAGCCATGTCCTAGCAAGAGTTTCCAAGGTTAGTGGTTTTGTTGCGTCGACTCTTATTTGAAGATAATAAATGATTCAATCCCTCTACCCCGCACTTGTTGAACTAAAAAAAAAATAATAATAATAACAATAATAATAAATAAATAAAAAGCTTCATTTTTCAGTCAGCCGTTTTACACAGCTAGGAACTTCAGAATATGCTCGATGGCTATTAACTAAATAAGTCTGGTTACCAAATTTCACTTCTTTTAACTTTGGTATAACTAAAACCTGAAATTTGATGAGTGTCAACATAGCAGCAGCTACGCACCATGAGAATACCATCTGATCTGAACCTAATTTGTTAGTTTAATTTTCAATAGATAATCAATGCCCTTATCTGCATCTTCAAATTGTTACTCGAATAAACAAAAACAGAATGGAAGTTCTACAATTGTGACCTTTTTCTCTGCAGAATTGGATGGTGATGAAGATGGAGAGAACATAATTCTTGCATCTCGTTCTGGCTATAGCTGTGTGGCATATAATTATTAGAGCTTCCCATTGTTGGAAAGATCGATACGTGCTTCAAAATGATCGATTCCCATCTCATTGTGTTGTTTTGTACTCCGCAAAATGGAGACCTGAGACAAGACAATAGAGGGTAATATGATTGTTTGAAATGTTCGTATGGAGAGATGCATGCTTTGAGACGAATAATCTCGACACTGCAAAGGCCACTGCAAGGTAGTAGACGTGGCTAGGAATTTAGAGATGGTTGATAACGATTTTTTAGTGCCTATATTTTGAAAATAAATGTGTTTAAAACTTGTGAGTACATTTTGGAAAAAAGGTTTTGAAGTGTTTATGTCTTCCAAAATCTCACTTTTACTTCTTTGACACGTAATGAATACCTCACAAATAGCCTCTCTTTCTCTAACATTTTGTCTCCGACATACCTTTCTCTAACATATCTAGCACTAATTTTCCTCTCTAAAACAGTTCTCTTCTAACTTTTTTTTTTCTCCCAAGGACTTCTCTTTCCTTCTCTCTCATATCTCTGTCTAAATTTTCTCTCTAAAATTCCTTTCCATCTCTAACATCTCTTTAAGATTTCCCTTTCTGTAGCTTTTCTTTCCCTCCCTGCTCCTCATTCTAACACATCTCTCTCAGAATTCTCTTTCTATAGCTTTTCGTTCCCTCTCTCTAACATCCCTCTCTATTTTCCCTCTCTAGAATTTCTCCCTTTCCTTTCCTTCTCTCTAAAATTTCTCTTATAACTATTTAACATGATCACAGAATCAGAGAACTGTAAATAAATACCTTGGGTCGTTCCATAGAGCTTGCAAAGTAACCCATTCCAAACGAAAGGGAAGAATAAGCAGCAGCAATCTCCACGGCTTTCAACTTCTGTGGATTTCCTGGACAAGACTTAGATACATAATTACGACAAATGAAATAACAAAAAGCGTTCATTCAGTAGGTCACCAATTTAGGAGCATCCGCCTGGACAAGTAAAACCCCAGCACTCTTATCAGTATTATGTTGACTGCTTTCTTGGACAAAATTGCGTAGAACTTTCATGCAAGCAGAGGCCGGACCTGCCTGTGATCTGAGTGGACCACATATAACAATGTCAAACAAAATAACAGACGACATAACATAGCTAACTAGTAAGTACGTGTTCCTTAATGGGCAAACAGTAAGACCTAATAAGAATAAAAGCAACGAATAGTGAAAGATTTTCAAATGGGCATTATCTCATCAGGTAATGTTATCAGGGAGCAAACTTGCCTACTCTTAATATATTACCTACTTTCCAGATTCAATACAGATATGGTTGCTCGGTTCGAACTATTTATCCAGAAATTTTAACACTTCGGTATGTGCCTTCAAATTTCAGCTTGGGTGCCCACTTGAAATATACAAACTAAAGGTGATTGATATTAGTATTACTATAGATAATCTATGCCGATGAGGAAAATACATCGACAATATGCTTTATGCAAAATTTTCCTTCTAGCCAATCCTCCAACTAACAAGTTCTTAGGTAAGTTGTCACCATGGCTTGAACTCATTCCCTCTAAGCTCTTTATTATTTACATGGCCCTTTTTGACCACTAGGCTAACCCATAGTGCTAACATTCTATAGAATAAAGTCCTTAACACTTCACAAAGACCTCACCTGTAGAAACCATATATGGTTGATGTTCTCATGAGAACATCATAAGAAATTCATTCAGGTACATTGACAATAATTAAACAATGAACACAGATGATTAGGTTTAGTTCTACAATGTACAATTATAGAAAGCTTTAGGTTGAGGTCAAAGTTCCAGGGTCTGTGCATGCGCATTTTGGATAAGCAATTTCAGAATAAATAAAATGACCTCAAAATAATGAAGTGTTTCTCAGCACTGAAAATCCACTGATACTTTACATAAACTGAAAACTTAATCATGGGTGGTGGACAAACATACAGTGATAATGAGACACAGCATTCCCTAGCTGCAAAACCTTTCATTAGATACTCTCCTCCACCAGAAATACAACCCCCGACCATGAAGGGAGCCCCAAATGGACCTTTTGATGACGCCCAACAACCTGAACCATACATTGCTGCTAATCCTACACGTCCACTGACCTAAAAGTTAAAATCTGTTAAAATCCTTCTTATCTAATCATGAAATTATACTTCTACCTCATTCAAATAATATAAGGGGAAAAGCATCAACCACCTTCATTGCAATACCACCACTTGAGGCCCCAGATGCAACATGTCCTTCACTGTCAACACATATAACACCAACCGTGTCCATAGTACAATCCTTTTCTGCATCATTTAACGTTGATGACTGGCATGTGGTGCCTTCCAGCGGATTGTGTGATTGGACTTCTACACAATTAAAATAAAAAAAGTTAATAGGAGTAGGTGAGAGGAGATGGTTAAAATAGGATAAATTTATTGTATCATCACCTATAAAATAGAGAACCCAAACCTGATATTCTAGCATTGTCTTGAGGACTACAAGAATTCGTTACATTAGAAATTCCTCTCTCTTCTTTTGCACGTTCAATCATTGACTTGTATCTTTCCCATTGAACTTTTGCCCTTTCTGTCACCAACCACTATATGTGAAGGCAAAAGATGAGAAGACTCACACAACAATGTAAGATATTGTGAGTTAATAATCAAAGAGTTTCAATAGAATGCTTAGATAAGTCACAGAAGATATTGCTTAGTTACGCATATAACCTCATTAGCCTCTGCAATATTTTCTGGCAAACAAATGCCTTTGGACTTTGCCCATGTCCGAGCACCCTCACCAACTAGGAAGCTGCACAAGGAAAACCTTCCTGGTGATTGGATTTTAGAAATTAGAAAATTCAAGAATGAAGCAGCATACTAGTTGGCTAGTCGCTACATACTCTACAATCTACATTCGAGCAATACCACATCCAATTTTGATAAAAACAAAACAGTACGTTGTTTTCCACAACAGTTGAGGATCAAAGGGAAGAATAAACATAGAAAAAATAATTTAAAAATATTAATGGCAATGGCATCATCCATGACAATGTTAGACTTGAAACCAACTCGCATGATGATGAGAAGGCAAGGCCCCCAGTGCGCTTTACGCACAAGAGGAGGAAGGAGGGTTGCAAAGGAGGGGACAAGTCAATGATTAGTTAGTTGGAGTCAGTGCATTGTGGGTGTGCATTTTGTAACAGGGTAACGTGGCAATAGGCTTCGTAGGGTGGTATTTCATTTGCGGGTTGTATCCGTGCATGGAAATTCAGCTAGTAAGACCCTTTTGGCTGGAGCTTGCCCTAGGAAGGACAGTACTTGGCTTCTCGAAGCACTGAGAGTATTGTGTGTGTTTTGGACTGTTTTCAGTGTTTCCTTCCTGATTTTCTCTGTAATTTCGTGAGATAGACCAACTGAGGTCTATCACATGACAACAATATCCTATTATAGGAAAAATGCTAGAGCCATTGCAAGGAAAGATAATGAAGCAATGCAATCTCACAATAATAATTACATCGGAGGTATAAGGCCCAGCAGAGACGATCCCAATATTTGTTCCTTTGCCAGTAAAGCAGCAATTTGGATAGCATTTCGGACACCTGGTCTAGAACATATACGATAGATATCGATTAAATTAACAGAATAACTACAGTAGCAGTACTATTAAAATGTGTGAAGATGCGGTCACGCATAATATATGGAAATCAAAATAACCAGAAGCCAATGTTGATAAGTGATAACAAATAGTTTCATCCTTAGAGAATGTTAAACCTGGCACTGCACCAACAGCTCCAAAAGCACCTGTATCACCATCCATAATACTAGCATCACATTCAACATGACCATCTTCAGTCAAATTGGAGCCTCGTCCAGCATTTGTCACTGGATCGTCCTACAATAAATTATCTCTTTAAATTTAGATAATACAAATAGAAACTTTAAGAGTTCCAGAGAACAACGGGTCGCCATATTATAACATTATAGCCCTTTTATAGGCACTAGTACAGCTAATTTGTCGTAGAGAAAACACTTAGCGAGCCAACAACCGCAAAGTAATGGAAATGGTACCACCAAAAGACACGATCCCAGTAAGACTGGTATAGACACTTTGTCTCACTAGATATCATCCGATTTCAGTGATCCAACCATTCTACAACAGCCATTTGCTATGATCTGATGATTTCCATAAAGGATACAGAATAGCTATTCTTATGTTGTAAACCATAAATTACCGCTGGTAAAATTACACAACAACACTATGAGGAAATAGAATGAAATAAGATATTTGAAAGGGAAAATTACCTCTAAAACTTGTATAGCTGCGGAAACAGCATCTAAACATCCGCCTGAGCCCTGAAACAAGACAAAAACAATAAAAGGATTTTATAAGGCTATAACGAAGAAGATACCAACGAACTTCAAATACATATTATTCGAAAAGAAGAATATGAATTGGTCGTCGTCCTCATGCACTTCTCACATAACTCGATTCATGCCAACAGTACAACGAAGAAGATATTTCCAATTGAAATTAATCGATAAGAAGAACAGGCAGTGGTCGTCCTCGTGAACTTCTCAATAACTCGATACAGGCCAAGAATGCAACGAAGAAGATATTCACGAACTTCAAATGAAAATTATTCAAAAAGAAGCATCACTCGATACAGATCAACAATGCAGCGAAGAAGATACAGACGAACTTCAAATAAAAATTATACAAAAAGAAGAATAGCAAGTGGTCGTCGTCCTCGTGAACTTCTCCAAAGCTCGATACATTCCAACAAAATTCATATCTACAACTACATTGAACAATGAATGTGGCTCGCTTAACACATTCAATTGGATAAGGAAAATGCGAAAAGCTACAAATCCGGTAGTCCTAGTTTCAATTACCACGGGTGAAAATTGAAAATGCGTCAGTCTTTGTGTTTGATTGAGTAGAAAGATTATGAAACAAACCTTTCGAAGAACTACAGCGGCAGCTAAACAAGCGCGTTTCATGGCCGACCTAAGGGCTTTCTCGTTGGAAGGAGCATGAAATCCCGCGCCAACATGAACTGCAACGAAGAATCTATGGCCTTGATCTTGAGCCTCGGCGGCCATTTCTCACGATCAAAGACTACGTAGAGCGGAAGAACGAGTTTCCGGCGGTACGGGCAGCCGTCGTTGGAATCGGCGAGTCAAACGCCGGCACCGCACGCTTCTAAAGCAATGAAGATTCCATATCCCTCACCTGTTTCCTTTTTAGTACACTACAAGCTACAATACAATCTTTTTTTTCCTTTTTTTAATGTTGATATTAGCATTTTCAAATATTCCTCCAGACTTTTTTGTTCATTATTTTAATTTTTAGAAAATAGGCTAAATATATATTTTAGTTTGAATATTATTTTCAATTTAAACTTTATGGTTTAAAATTTTCAACCTAGTTCTTTATGTTTTAACATTTTTTTTTAGTTAATTTAAACTCTTAGGAGTTGTTTGAGGTACTGAATGAGTTATAATAACATGAGTTATAATAGTCTGTGAAATAATGTAATATTGTTTAAAATGTAGAGTTGTTTAGTCTGAGATTATAATAGTCTGTGTTTGGAGTGCAGAGTACTCTACAGGTTATTATAACACATGTTATTATAACCCTTGCTCCAAACATCCAGTTGGTAAATGTTAAAATTAGTTGACGATAAACTTACCTAATATAATACTTAAAGGAAAATTGTCTTTAGTGATTGGAAATTATAGCAGTCTATGCTTTATTACAGCTTCTCCTCTCACTGACAGAAAACTATATGGTACATTGTTTTCCATGCTTTGATGGCAAATAAATAATGTTTTGACTGGCCTTAAACAAAAACTCAAAATGGTAATGAACTTGTTACAAAATGAACTTGAAAGCAAAAAACCAAAAGTAGCTCAAAAATATAAGAAAGACAAGGCTTCTCCAATCATGGTGTGTGGATGAAGCAGAATGAAGGCCATTTTTAAGTTTGCTCTACGGCTGCTTCCTCGGCCTGCGGCTGAGCTTCAGCCTCGTCTTCCTCCGCTGGTTCAGGAGGCGGCGTGGTGGTTTTCTTGTTTGCAGCAGCTTCAAGGACATGGTTGTAGTTGCCTTTGACCATGAAGAGCTGAGCAAAATGGTGCTTGCAGTACAAGACTCCATCAAGAGCAGCATAAGAAGAGTGTGTCAAATGGCACCCACCATGAGCACATCTAAAGCAGTTCTTGTGGTAGCATTCCCCCTCAAGAGTCACCTTTTTATGAACCAAAACAAAACAAAACAAAAATTGATAGTTTCACTTTCAATTAGCCAACATAATCTAGTAACATTGTGTGCCAAAAAAAAATGAAGAACTATAGACCTTCTCCAATGGATAAACCGTTTTCGAGCAGGCCGCGCATTTGTCCTGAGTTCCACAGAACATGGTAGAGAGTTTGCTAGGAGCTCTCGACTGCTAAAGATATAAAAAAATACCAAGTCATGTAAAAACTATAGGAATTCCATTCGAGCGTATATTACATGAAACCAGATATGTAAACTATAATATGAAATAAGGAAGATCTCATACTTTCATATATCATGTTAAAGTACTACTAAATCTAAATCAAATCATTATCGAACGAGTACTGGAATTCGCGCGGATTGGAGATTAGCATTGTAGGCATTTGGGAGATGAAAAGAATGAGAGCATACCAGATCATTTTGCTTCTCAGAAGGCTTGGCTGTTGCCATTCAATATAATGCAAATGAGAGAATGTTAGAAAGATAGGTAAAAAAAGGGGACAATCATTAAGAGATGGAAAAGAAAAATATTACAAGTTTGAAAATTCTTGCTGAAATTTCCAGATTCCTTGAAGAGTTGCTCAAAATGAGTCTTGCAATACAGGACACCATCCATCCATGAGTAGCTACTCATCTGTCGTAAAATAAAACGGCTCGATTGGGTCAAAGCGGTCACAACAAACACGATGATACGAACAAATGAAAAAAACTCGATTGAGACGTACCGAAAGTGTGCCTTTGCAATGGCTACATTTGAAGCAAGACTTGTGGTAAGGATTCCCTTCAAGGGAAAGCAACTCAACCACATAAACAGTCTTATCACAAGCCTTGCATTTATCCAATGTTCCCGTGAATGACATCTTTACTTCTCCTCAACTCAAATGACTCGAAACCTCAACACGATAACTCTCCGAGAAACTGCGAAAAACAAAAGAACAACAATAGACAAACAAATGGAATGTTTACCAAGTTGTCTACGGATGAGATCTCAGACAAGATTATGAAGAAAAACAAGTGGAATGGGATAGAAACAGAATGGGAAGTCTTAGGATTTTGTGTGTAAAGAAACTAAATTTAAATACATCAGATTATGTTGGAATTAAGTGTCTTTTTCTATCCAAAAGGGGCAGAAAAGCTAAAATTTACTTGTTGGAGATGCTCCAATTTCGGACATTGTCCTATGTTTTTTGAGGGAAATAAGGTGGTTTCTTTGACCTTTTCAAACTAATCATATTTCTTAAAGTGGAGAGATTGAAAACCAACTGTTTTTGTAATTTGCTTGGTTGGCAGTTATGTTAGTTGAATATGATAGGCCTTTTTTGAGCCTCATGTGAAAGATGGGTTTTTTTTTTTAATTTTTATTTTCAATGTATGTGAATTTGGACAGCCAAATATGGGTGTGTCATGAGAGAATGGTTATGATTAGATATGTTCTAAAGGCTTAATTTGGATTCATTATAATATATAACACATTTTTTTAAAAATTATATTAAAAATACAAGTCTTGGCTATAGAGGATAATGAACTTTCAAAAGAACTTCCATCTATCAAAAGTATTGATTTAGTTGAACTTTGGCCTTCTCATTAACAACTCATAAGATTATATTCAACCAATGGTGTCTTTTCAATGTTTGGATTTTGTTGTATGTTTTGCTTTTACAACTTTGTGACCAGAATCCATATAGAATACAAGTTCCTAAGTTTTACATGGAGTAAAATCCATAAAAAAGTTAGAAATAAAAAGACATCTATAGAAAAATTATTAAAGAATAGAAAGAAAGAAAAAAAAAGAAGTAAGAGACATCAAATGGCCTTAGTATTCATTCATCGTGGAAAAATTAGGACTTTGTAGAGCATACTAAGAAAGAAAATAAAAGAAACAAATATTGTTTGAGCATTTTTCAAAGTTAAGACAAATTTGTGAGAGGTCGTTTAGAGTTTGCGAAAGATAAAATTGTAGAGAATAAACTTATAAAAAAAAATTGGTGCTATTTATTTTCCTACTACCTTTCTCTTTTCTCCTTGACGTACTTATCACTCTCATTTAGCAAAAATAAGATTCTGATTTTTTCATTCACATATGGTATCAGAGTCCATATTACAACACCGACACCAACATGCCATCAAAAAATTGGATTGATGGTGAGATCAAACCCAAAATTAGATGTGTGAGGAAGAGATTTTAGGTTTTCTCACATCAATTGTGAAAATTAGTGTCTATCAACATTCTATCTATAAATTTGAAAAGATATTCAACATTACATTGTATCTTTTCTTGAATGAAAATTATTGTTATTACTTTGCAAAGTTAAATAAAAAATTAACTTCAAACAAATGATGAAGACTAATTTTAAGATTTTATGAAAGTTCAGAGACTAAAATTGAATGAATCGTGATTTAAAAAAAAAAAAAAAAAGAATGAATCTCAAAGTATGGGGATCAAAATGATATTTTAACCATAGAATAATAATGCTTTTAATCAAACTCAGAATCAATGAACAAAAAACAAACAAATAAATCAATAAAGTAGAAGAAAATTGTTTGAAATACTGTAAATTCATTAATCTTATATTCCCTTCTACTCCTGATTGCTACGATCACTTGCAGTCATTCCTGCTGTTAAACTCTAACTACAAATCTCACAGCTTCAGACAATAACAGAATCTTTCAAATTTACAAACAACCTAGCATTAAAAAAAACTAACATCCCCGGAAAGATTTTGAATGTGATCATAACTGATGCATTCACTTTAATCACTTTCTCGAACCTCTTTTGCTAGGACTAGCTAATCCAAGCTCTTTGCATTGTTGTTCATCTGGATGCAGGCTCCCGGGGACGGCACCGAAGACTCTTCGAGACCCCTCGAACCCAAGAGTCACATGATGTATATATGCTGATGCATCATCAAATTTTCTACCAAGTTGCAGTGATAGAGATAGAAACTTCTTTGAACGAGTTCTTTGGGGTTTCCTTGTAAGTGGTTGCTCGAGTTCAGCAGCGCTTAGGAAACGTTCTGTTGCGGCCTCCCATGAGAGCTCGTGCCTCTGTGCATCTGTCAGCTGCTCCGGCTCTTCGGTCAGTGCTTTGGAAACTGCCTTAACAAAGGCATCACTGTTGTCATAGAGAATGCAGTTTGGGAATTGCCTGAAGAACTCATTTGAGGGATGATCAGCGCATACAACGAATTTGCCCATTGCCAATGCTTCAGCCGTGGTAGTGCAAACAACGTCTGTGGTGCTTGGATTCAGAAAGACTTTATAACTGAAAAAGAAACAGGAGCAACTCAAAACCAGCCAATGGACACTATTTAAACAAGCGGAGAAAAACTCGGCTTCAACTTTCATTCGAGCCAATTTACAGTTCTTCTAATGCCCACCAGATTTCTAATTCCAGGTAATTTACTAGTCATAACTGTTACAAATTAAAGATTAAGGAAGTTGAAAGAAGTGATCACTTCCAAGCGAGCAGTTAAGACGTAAACCTGTCAAATCACAACCACTGCTCATCTGCAATCAGGACAGAATTATTTAAATGAAGAATCCTACCACATCCTGCTTTTTGTCCACTTTAATTCAGTCATTTTCACTCTATATTCAGTCAGGGTAAACAATTCACATAGCTGGAGCAATCATCACCATTTCAAACTCAAATAAATGATTCCAACAGTTTCTTTATGCGTTTCAACAAAATTAGTTCATAAAATGCTGTTAGCAACCCATGAAACAGAATCTTGTAATGATTGAACAGGGTTTATTCCTTTATCCTCTAGCTAGAGATAGAGTAGATGGAAATAGTAAGTTTATAAGCTAGAAGAGGTTAAACATACTCATGGAAGATAGGATCTGTGTGATCGCGACCAGGATGAACTCTAACAGATAATTCCAAGTCTTGAGTAGCTTTCTGGACTTCGTCAGAATCCTCTCCATTTCCAAATAAATCAACCTCCAGCCCAGCTAACTCCTTTTGGTGATCGCTAAGCAGTTTAAGCAGCTCCCTGTACCCCTTGCTCCATATCATCTTCCCTATATAATAGGCCCCTTTGCCAAAAACTTGCTCTCCATTTTGTCGCTGTTCCATCTTCTTCTTACCAATCTCAATGAATTTGGGATTGACTCCATGAACATTGCAGATAATGGACTTTGGATAATCCTGGGTAGCAGCAGATAACCTAATCACCTGAAAGCTTATACAAGAATTGATGAATGAGGCATCCACATATCATTATGAAAATAAACTAATTCTATTTACTTATTTATTTTTTAGGCAAAAGCCAGGAACTGGAGTAAGAAGGGAAAAATGATCACAATGAACAAAATGTAGATTATTTCAATTGGAAGTAACATATAGCAAAAGTACCTTGTGGCAATAGATATGAACAACCCATCTATTTATATATTCAAGAAGAAAAGCTTCAACTGCCCCATTCTTCTCCCGTTTAACATATTCCAAATAGTTGGTATGGATAATTCCTATGACTAATTTGAATTTATTTTTCCATCTCCTTCCATGGTGATACCATGTTAGATGCTCAGGCTCCTCAAGGATAGCAATATCTGATTCGTCATCAGGGATAATTTCTGAAATATCACCTACAGGGAGAATGCTCCTTTTATCCACGGAAAACTGCAGAATTAAGTGAAACCTCAGTTGGCAAAACTAGA
This sequence comes from Trichosanthes truncata, assembly GCA_033996785.1. Classification (NCBI taxonomy): domain Eukaryota; kingdom Viridiplantae; phylum Streptophyta; class Magnoliopsida; order Cucurbitales; family Cucurbitaceae; genus Trichosanthes; species Trichosanthes truncata. The sequence goes on from JAWPNB010000003.1 coordinate 2,640,333, forward strand.
GTTAAAAAAAAAAAACAGGATAAAGAATGCCATGACATGCTTGTATAAAAAACAAGGAGAGTAAAGAAAAAACTTAAAAGAAACACAGGCAAGGAAAAGACTTTTGGACCATAACCAGCCTTCAGGTAAAACAAGTATCAACAGCACAAATTTCAAAATAAAGTTAAAGTAGATATATTGAGTTGGCTTACGGATACAAGAACCAAAAAGCTGATGTTTCTGCATGTCATCAACCCAGAAATGGAAAAGTAAAAATTATTTGGTCCTCAGAGGCCAGACTACGAACACAATCACACACAAAAAAGCAAGCATCATATTTAAGATATTGATTATAATTAAATCATGCTATAACTACCTTCCCAGGATAAAATTGGAGGGTGAAATTGAATTTTGAGCCTGTCCTTTCTTCTAGCCATTGCCGAATGTATTTCTCCTGCTGTGAGGGTAAGATGAAGGTTATGTTGCTGGGATATACAAGTTCCTGATCCCTTAAAGATAACCAAGGAACCACCAGTGTGATCTTTCTATTCCCACTGATTGAAAGATAGGCAGCTCGAAATAGAGGGTTTACTGCAGTTCCAGTCATCCATGGAAGACTGGCTGTCGTAAAAATTGCAATATGTTGCTTCCTATCCATCCAGTTCTCAAATACGAACAGAAAATATGGCCATCATTGTAACTATTTCCGAAATTTATCAACACCTAATTATCAAGGAACCTGAGTCTCAATTAGAATATTCTAGGTTTCAACCACAGGAAATAACCACATATTATATACAATTACAGAAAAAAAAAATCTTAAATAATTAACCAAATCAATTAAACAATTAACTTCCATTCATGCTATTACGATTCATGACCAATCATGATCAAATAAAAACCACTATTCACAGTCAAAATTATGAGGAATCATGAGGACGGAAAAAAAAAAAAAAAAAAACAACAAAATACAGCTTTAATTTCCTACGATTCAAAAAATGCGTCGAGGTGAAAACAAATAGCTCCGTTTCCAATTCAGTAGTTCCATCTTCGAATCCGAGGGTATTCCAAATCTTACAAATCAGTCACTAATTATAACCATACATTCGTCAACCATGTGCATTCTTCTAAACATAAATTACGTTCTCCTTCCAACACGGAATTCCTTAATTCTAGCCAAATGCACATTGAATAATACAGATTTCATATACTATCCATGATGTGAGAGAGAGAAGTACCGGCGATCAAAGCAAACCAAGTAAAAATTGACGAGCTTTAGCAGAAACGGGAAGAAACCATGAAATTAGAGACTTCTTGGAATCGACAAAGATGAAAATATGGATTCTCGAGGTTCCTGTGCGAGAATGGTTTTCGGGGACAAGGCATCGAGAGAGAGGAGAGAGAAAATGCAGCGACAGAAATAAGCGAGCGACCAATGGTCGTTGGAGATTGCAAATGCAAATGGAAAAAGAAGCCTTCAACGCGACGTCGTTTGACGTTGAGTTGTTAATTTCGGCTTCTTTCTAGCTATGAGCTGTTTGGATGTTTTTTTACGTTAAAATATTGTTTTGGTGTTTGTACTAAGATTAAAATTGGTCTTCATTATTAAATTTTTTAAAAAAAATTTAGTCTCTAATAACCAATTTCGAAAAAAAGTTAACTTCAAAATAACGGTATGAACCAATTATAAATTTTATTAAAAGTACAATGATTAAAATTGAACATTTGAAAATACATAAACTAAAATATAATGAAACCAAAGTATATGGACCAAAATAATATTTTAATCTTCTTTTTAACGACAAAGGTGATATTAAAAATTTCATCTCTATTACTCCAAAGGTTGGGTGTTGGATTTTTCTTTTTTCGAGTTTAACAATTATGGGGTGAAAATCGAACCGTCAACCTTTATGCATTGGTGTACAAATATTTGAATTTCCAACCTAACATGTTGTTAAACATTTATGTATCCTCGACCCCTGGTCGAGATTCAAATCTTCACTCACATATTGTTGAACTAAAAAAAAAACTTTTAAAGATCGAATTGAAACGTTGCCTAAACACCAAATTGAAAGTTAACCTAACAAAAATGTATTTGATTACTTTTCTTGTTCTTCTTTTTAATTAGCTATTTTTTGTATTTTTGTAATTTATTTCTATAAACAAACTAATTTTTGGTTAAAATACCATTTTATTTTTGTAACTTAAACTATTAGCTAGGGATGTCCATTTAACCCGCGGGGCCAGGGCCCCGTGGGGACCCGCCCCGAACGGGGCGGGGAATCCCTGATTACATGGGGAATGGGGGAGGGAGCGGGAAGTTTTTTTCCCCGTTGGCTAAATGGGGACAGGGAATATATTCCCCACACCGCCCCAATTCCCCGATTAATATAATATATATATATATATATATATATATATATATATATATATATATATTATTACCTATAAATAGATTTTTTTTTAAAAAAAAAAACTATAGTATGAATTAGTTTAAGACTATTTCGTTATAAAAAAAAAATTAAAGTCTATGTTGTAATATTGAAATTTGAATTTTTAAAAATTAAGTTGTTTCGACATTATAGTATTTTTACTTATGGTATATTATTGTTTTTATTAGGAAATTTTATAACATTTACTTTAAATAGAATTATATTGAAAATTATTCATTTAGAAATAATTTTTATTATGGTTGAGAATAAATTTTAAAAAAAAAAATAAAAAAAAGATAAAAAATAAAAAAATAAAAAGGGAAAAAATTCCCCCCGGGGAACCCGATCCTCGCGAATTCCCAGCGGGGAATTCCCACCCTGATCCCAGCGAAATTAAACGGAGAATTTTGCGGGGACGGGAAATCCATTCCCCGGCCCCGCCCCGTGGACATCTCTACTATTAGCATTGTCTCTATAAATTTTTTTCAACTATCATTATTATTTAACTAGTTTCGATAACAGTAGGACCAATTTTAAGTTATATTGTATATAGATTAAAATAGAATGAAACTCAAAGCAAAATAGTATTTTAACAAACTTTTTTCCTTTTGGTGGAATGAAGCTATTTTGTAGACAATTTTTTTAAAAAAACTAATGAACACTTTTATTCTCTCTGTCATTTTCAATTATGAACACTTAGAAAATTGTCTCCCCAGCTCTTCTAGGAAATGTTTTTTTTTTTCGAGAAAAAAAAAAAACTACTCAGAACAAAAAAGTATTAAAAAATAGGTAAAATACATTTTTTTACATGAGGTAAAATACATTTTTAGTTCATAAGATTTAAACTTAGTTTTTATTTAGTCACCTAATGGAATAATCACATGATAGTTAACATATGCTAACTAGATTTTGATAATCTATTTTTTAAATGAGTTAATCTTTGTAATTAGTAACCAAATTCAAATCTTGATCACATTTGAAATACCTAAGACCATTGTATATACAATTTTTTTTTGTAATTTCCATTAATTTATGTGTTATTTTTAAAGGCATTTTTTTTAGTTCTATAACATGTTTTTTTAGATAGAAATTTATTTTTTTTAATTCAACAACATCTAGAAATAATTTGAAGCTAACTAAGTTCACTTTGGCAATAGAAATTTAATCAACCTTGTCCATCTACACTCAAGTTTAACTCTAATGAGAGATTGGTTAATATCTATTTCTCCGACCCATTGAACTATGCTTAGACTGTTTCATTATTCTCCCATACCATAAACAAATGTTCTGATCGTTGTTTTTATTTTTTTTGGTGAAATAATGCGTTTTGACCACATTTCATTCAAACTTGATCGAATGATCGTTTACACTTTATTCCATTTGGAAGATACATGTTCATCTTTACTGTTGAGTATTTTCATTACATTAAGTAAAATATATTTGAAATCAAGAAACACATCTAAACTTTCTGAAATATTTCGTACCCAATTTAAAATTAAGTTCAATTTTGAACTACAAGCTCGCTTCAAAAAAAAAAAAAGCAGTACGACAATCAATCACTTCAAACATCACCATTCTCCTTATTCGATTCAAACTCCACATAGTTAAAAATACGAATTGGTTGATTATTTTCAAAATTGAAATCAACATTTTATATAATGTAAGAAATCAGAGATGAAAGCAAAATCAATGAATTTAAAAAACCAGATCCAAATGCAAACTCCTAACTATTTTCCTCATCTTTGAAAACCATGCTTGAAACTGAAACTCATCACCCGAAATGTCGAAATTCAAATTGCCATGACTAAATCTCAAGAATGCGAAACAGATGAAAGAAAAAATCGAGAACTCGAATCTAGATTGGAGAGATCAGAGTGTGCTAATATGGAAATTCGTCACGGTTTATTCAGAAACACGGACCAATGTTGCTCATCATATCTCAGCCAAACTTCAAGAAGATTCAAGGAAATCACAGAGTAAACATAAAAGAAGACGATGAGATTTCAAAGAAAAGCAAGTGACAATGCATTCGAAAAACTTGCGGGACAAAGTGAAAAGCATCAGAGACTTAAATACGAAAGTAATCACGAAATTCTTCGATCATTTTGTTGCAGTTATTTTCCTCATCCTCTGCATCATACTTTGTCCCGCTACCAAACAAGAAAAAGAATCAAAACGGCGACGAGTATTCCGATCAACGACGCCGGTACAAGACGATGAGCAAAAAGCCAAGATGAACAAAGAAGGCGAGATACCACCGAAATAATAGATGAAGGTTTCCTAGGGTTTAAAGCGTTATTTATAGGATTCTGGGAGCGAACCCTAGAAATTGGTTGAGTTTTGAATGGGCCTTCCGTTTGGGCCCATTCCATCGCTCTTCCACTGCACTCATTATACAAATTTATGGGCTTAGCCCAATAAAGAAAGTATTATTTTTCCAATTAATTTTGTTATTGGTAAAATTGATTCTAATTTAAACAAAATTGTTGTAAAATTGAGAGGCGAAACCGGGCACCAAAACTTTACCAAAACATATAATAATAATAATAATAATACTTTACCAAAACATATAATAATAATAATAATAATAATAATAATAATAATACAAGTGTTATAAAAGGGAGTATATATATATATTATAAACAAAAGAAAGTGGAGATTTATGGCAAATTAAAAACAAATGAAATTAGAGAAAATGGGAGAGAAAAAAGAAGATTGGAGAGATTTCATTACCAATTGTCTCTATATATTTATCCATCAAGAACCACTATATATAGGCAATTAGGAGAGCATGATGTGGTCCATTTGGACACCAATCTATGGTCTTTGTTGGACACATGGAAGACACTTTGGCTATGGATAAAATGCCACTTGGTATGGATATCAAATGGGCATGTGGAATGGGCATTTATATTTACAATACTCCCCCTTAAATGCCTATTTATAAAATATGCCTCGTTAAAAACCTTACTAGGAAAAAAAACCCAATGGGAAGGAAAAAAAAACCCTAGTGAAGGAAAAGAGTACATATTTTATATAGTTTACTATAATACATTCACTCCCCCTCATGGAGACATCACTTAAAGTCTTTGAGTCGCCGCATTCCAATGCTATATACTAATTTATCGAAGGTTGCAGTTGGTAATGCCTTCGTAAATAAGTCAGCCATGTTATCTTTCGAACAAATTTGTTATACAGTGATATCGTCATTTTCTTCAAGATCATGAGTATAGAAGAGCTTTGATGAGATATGCTTTGTTCTATCTCCTTTGATATATCCTCCCTTGATTTGAGCTATACATGCTGTGTTGTCTTCGTATAACATCGTTGGAAGAGGTTTACTTGAAGACAAGCCACGTGTCTGATGAATGTGTTGTGTCATCGATCTTAGCCATACACATTCTCGACTTGCTTCATGAATAGCGAGGATTTCAGCATGATTTGAAGAAGTGGCCGTTATAGTCTGTTTCACTGATCGCCACGATATAGCAGTTCCTCCACATGTGAATAGATAACCTGTCTGAGATCTAGCTTTGTGTGGATCAGATAGATAACCAAAATCTGCATAACCAACTAGATCATACTTTGATTTGTTAGAATAAAATAAACCCATATCAATTGTCCCTCGAAGATATCGGAGTACATGCTTAACTCCGTTCCAATGTCTTTTTGTAGGACATGAACTATATCTAGCTAATAAATTTACTGAAAATGCAATATCTGGTCTTGTGTTATTAGCCAAATACATAAGTGCACCAATTGCACTAAGATATGGTACTTCAGGACCAAGTAGTTCTTCACTGTCATCTCGAGGTCGAAATATATCTTTCTTTACATCCAGTGAACGAACTTCCATTGGAATGTTCAATGGATGTGCTTTATCCATATAGAATCTTTTTAAGATTTTCTCTGTATAAGTTGATTGATGAACAAATATCTCATCTGCTAAATGTTCAATTTGCAAACCAAGGCAAAATTTTGTTTTTCCAAGATCTTTCATCTCGAATTCTTTTTTAAGATATTCTATTGCCTTGGATAACTCTTCAGGAGTTCCAATTATATTTAAGTCATCAACATATACAGTTATAATAGCAAATCTTGACTGAGATTTCTTTATAAAAACGCACGGACATATTGGATTATTTTGGTATCCTTCTTTCAACAGATATTCACTCAGGCGATTATACCACATTCGTCCTGATTGTTTTAATCCATATAATGATCTCTGTAACTTTATTGAATACAATTCCCGAGAACTTGATTCATATGTTTCTGGTATTTTAAATCCTTCCGGGATTTTCATATAAATGTCATTATCCAGAGATCCATATAAATACGCCGTGACTACATCCATTAGATGCATATCAAGCTTTTCATATACAGTCAGACCAATCAAATATCTTAGCGTTATTGCATCCACCACAGGAGAATATGTCTCCTCATAATCAATACCATGCCTTTGCGAGAATCCTTGTGCAACAAGTCTCGCTTTATATCTTGTGACTTCATTCTTTTCATTTCTTTTCCTTACAAATACCCATTTATATCCTACAGGTTTGACGTTTTCCAGTGTTGGGACTACTGGTCCAAAAACCTCAAGTTTTGAAAGTGAGTTCAACTCTGCTTGGATTGCTTCTTTCCACTTCGGCCAATCCTTTCTACGTTGACATTCTATGATAGATTTTGGGTCAAAATCGTCACTTTCATGAATAATATCGTGAGCAACATTATAAGAAAAAATGTTGTCAATAATGATATCATTTCGGTTCCATCTCTTTCCTGTTGTAACATAGTTTATAGAAATTTCATTATTATCCTCAAGCGTTTGATTTTCACCAATACTCTTTTGAGTAGTTGTATTCTGGATTTCTTCTAGAACATCCATACCTTTTATTGAATCATTTTGATTCTCAACTACTTTTCTTTTTCGAGGATTTTTATCTTTAGAACCTATTGGTCTACCACGCTTCTGGCGTGCTCCAGACTCATTATTGACAACTTGTTCCTTTGGGATATCAACTTTTGATGGAGCATTTGCAGCTGGTATATATGATTTAGTCACACTTTTAGTATCTGTGAATGCATCTGGTAGTTGATTTGCTATATTTTGCAAATGAATTATCTTTTGAACTTCAAGTTCACATTGATTTCTACGAGAATCTAAATGAGATAATAACGATGCATTCCATGTAATTTATTTTTCCAACTTCTTAATTCCTCCCCCTAATGTTGGAAAATTTGTCTCATTAAAATGACAATCAGCAAATCGTGCAGTAAATACATCACCCGTCAGGGGTTCAAGATATTTAATAATTGATGGGGAATCAAAACCAACATATATTCCTAACCTCCTTTGAGGACCCATCTTAGTACGTTGTGGTGGAGCAATCGGTACATATACTGCACATCCAAAAATTCTTAGATGGGAAATATTTGGCTGCTGGCCATAAGCTAATTGCATTGGGGAGTATTTATTATAAGCTACTGGCTTAATACGTGCCAGTGATGCAGCATGCAAAATAGCATTACCCCATACCGATGTAGGAAGTTTAGCTCTCATAAGCAATGGTCTTGCAATTAGTTGCAGACGTTTTATAAATGATTCTGCTAGACCATTTTGTGTATGAACGTGAGCTACAGGATGTTCAACACTTATCCCAATTGACATACAATAATTATTAAAAGTTTGGGATGTAAATTCACCAGCATTATCAAGTCGAATGGTCTTAATTGTATTATCAGGAAATTGTGCTTTTAACTTAATTATTTGAGCAAGTAATCTTGCAAATGCAAGATTTCGACTTGATAATAAGCATACATGTGACCATCTGCTGGATGCGTCAATTAATACCATAAAATATCTAAATGGACCACTTGGTGGGTTAATAGGTCCACAAATATCACCTTGAATTCGCTCTAAAAATGCAGGTGATTCAATCCCCACTTTAGCTGGTGATGGTCTAATAATTAATTTCCCTTGAGAACAAGCATCACATGACAACTCATTGGATTGAAGAATCTTCTGGCTCTTTAAAGGATGTCCATGTGAATTCTCAATAATTTTTCTCATCATTATTGATCCTGGATGACCCAATCGATCATGCCAAACACTGAATATTTCTGGATTCATGAACTTCGGGTTCATTATTGCATAACTTTCGATTACTCGTATATGAGTATAGTATAATCCAGAAGAAAAAGCAGGCAGTGTTTCTAATATACGTTTTTCATGTGAAACAATAGATGTTATATAGAGACACTCTATTTTATTTTTACAATCAGTTTCAACATGATAATTATTTTCACGTATATCTTTAAAACTTAATAAGTTTCTTTTCAATTTGCTAGAGAACAGAGCATTATTAATTGTAAATTTTGTTCCTCTAGGCAAAATAAAGTTTGCTTTTCCAAAACCTTCAATCAGATTTGCAGAACCTGATATAGTATTGACTTTTGCTTCCAGCATTGTAAATCTAGTAAAATATTTTCTATTTATGAGTATCGTGTGCGTAGTTGCGCAGTCTGCCAGACATAAATCCTCATTGCTCATTTTCGAGTTACTCAACATATTGAAATTGTTCATATTTCTTCATTGAAAAGAAAAGAAAAACGATTACAAAGAGTCTTAAATATATATACAAACAAAACAACAACAAAAACATACTAAACAGTACTTAATTATATATTTTCATACAAATCATCCTCTACTTGTTTGATTGCATCAATTCTCTCTCCAGGAGATTCAAAATAATCAGCTACATCAAGATGCATCATATTGGAGGGGTCAAACACATCATCTTCTTGAATGGCAAGATTTACCTCCACATTCTTTCCTTTTCCTTTTTCCTTCAGGGAAGCTTGATAGAGATCAACAAGGTGTTTTGACGTACGACAGGTACGTGACCAGTGCCCAGTCATTCCGCACCGGAAACATTTATGTTCATCACCTTTCGAACTTCTATCTTGTGGAGCCTTTCCTTTATGATCATCACTTCGTGTGGGTTTCTTAAAATTATAATGCCCACCAAGAAAATAGGTATTTCTTCCTCTACCGTGGTCCCGACCACGACTACGACCACGACCTCGACCACGGTTATTAAAATTCACAGCATTCACTTCAGGGAATGGTGTTGCTCCAGTTGGTCGGGATTCGTGATTTTTCATCAATAACTCGTTATTTTGTTCAGCAACGAGAAGACATGAAATAAGTTCAGAATATTTTGCAAAACCCTTCTCTCGATATTGCTGCTGCAGGAGCATATTCGAGACATGAAAAGTGGAAAATGTCTTCTCTAACATATCAACATCAGTAATCTTTTCTCCGCATAATTTTAATTTTGAACTAATTCTGAAGAGTGCGGAATTATATTCACTTACTGATTTAAAGTCCTGCAACCTCAGGTGCATCCAATCATAACGAGCTTTAGGAAGAATAACTATTTTTTGATGATCGTACCTTTCTTTCAAACCTTGCCATAGAACGTAGGGATTTTTTATTGTAAGATACTCCATTTTCAATCCCTCGTGAAGATGATGGCGAAGGAAGATAAGGGCTTTTGCTTTTTCTTGATTTGATGCATCATTTCCTTCTTTAATTGTTTCTCCAAGATTCATAGAATCTAAATGGATCTCAACGTCAAGGACCCATGACAAGTAGTTATTTCCATTAATATCCAGGGCCGCAAATTCTAGCTTTGTAAGGTTTGCCATAATAACACTATCAAAAATAATAATATATTCATATTAGAAATTTAACATAAACCAAATGCGTAAAAATGGCTTACCTATAAGACTTACCTTTAGCGGGAAAAATGACAGAGTCTCGTGCTGATAACGTGTTGTAAAATTGAGAGGCGAAATCGGGCACCAAAACTTTACCAAAACATATAATAATAATAATAATAATAATAATAATAATAATACTTTACCAAAACATATAATAATAATAATAATAATAATAATAATAATACAAGTGTTATAAAAGGGAGTATATATATATATTATAAACAAAAGAAAGTGGAGATTTATGGCAAATTAAAAACAAATGAAATTAGAGAAAATTGGAGAGAAAAAAGAAGATTGGAGAGATTTCATTACCAATTGTCTCTATATATTTATCCATCAAGAACCACTATATATAGGCAATTAGGAGAGCATGATGTGGTCCATTTGGACACCAATCTATGGTCTTTGTTGGACACATGGAAGACACTTTGGCTATGAATAAAATGTCACTTGGTATGGATATCAAATGAGCATGTGGAATGGGCATTTATATTTACAATAAAAATCACTTTTTCAATTACAATAAATTGTAAAATCGGGTTAACAACTGCTTTTAAAATTGGCTTCCTACAAAATTTAGTGTGTTCTAACAAACTTTTTAAAATTTTCGTACATTGTCATACTTTTCATGTTTAAATTAGAAATTTGGCTACTAATCTGAGCATGATTCAACTAACATATATTGAATTAGATACAAGCACATGGACAATAATTTAGAATTAAAACACTCACATGTTTGATTACATTTTCTAAAAAGTGTTTTTATACACAAGTTTATTTAGTTTATCTACGCTCAAAATACTTTTACTAATGTCAAATTGCCCTAAATGATGACTATTAAACACTATGAACTAACAAGTTCAAATTTGTATTTATAATACTGTGATCGGTCAACCACAGCCAGAGGGAGTCGTTAGAATTGGTGGTTGTTAGTCGTTGGAGATAGTTGTTGCCAGTCACAGGAGATGGTCGCCGAAGGTTGTCGTCAGTCGTCAGAGGTGGTCATCGACGATGGGCGGCAATAATGTGATGATATTTTGATCATTTTCATAAATGTTAAATTATCAAAAATACCCTTGAACTATGAGGTTGGTTTCAATTATACCCCTAAACTTTGAAAATTTTCATTTTAACCCTTGAACTTTGAAGTTTGTTTCAAAACAATCCTTGAAGGTTTTTTCCGTTAAATTTATGGACGGAAAATGACTTATTTGCATATGTTTTGATTTTTTTTCAACGTATATGTTCAAATATGTTCACATAAGCAACAATACAAATGCAAAAACATAATTTCCGTCCATGAATTTAACGAAAAAAAACCTTCAATGGTTGTTTTGAAACAAACTTCAAAGTTCAAGGGTTAAAATGAAACTTTTCAAAGTTCAGGGGTATAATTGAAACCAACCAATTAGTTCAAGGATATTTTTGATAATTTAACCTTTTCATATATCATGAAAATTTGAGCGGGATTCCAAATTAATCACTTAAAAACCATTTTTCTAAAAGTTGATTATAAGTGTTTCACTCAAAATAGCCTATTTCTCAAGCTCATTTTTTTAAAATTCATTTTGAGTGGTTACCAAATCCTACAGTTTTTATTAAAATGATTTTTTTTTTCAAAATTAAACACTTAAAAAGTTAAACCAAATGAATCCTATATTTGATTGTCAAATAAATTTATAGGATTCTAAAATTTAAATATGTATTACTATGGTTTGAACTCATTTCTCTAACAACCACTAAGTTGCTGAAGTTAGAGTAGTTGTCATTAGTAATCTCTTTAATATCTTTAATTTTGTTTAGTCATTACAGTTTATGTTTCAGTGTGAGAAGTGGAGGAGAATAAGCGGGTGAATTAACCCTAATTATTTTACCAAATACAAACATCAAAATCAAAATTTGTTAAGAGTCCAACCAAAATGATTCAACTTGGCAAAACTACCAAACAAATTATTTTTTATTTCATACTATAAAAAAATCCAACTGACTTTTTTTTTTCTTTTTTTTTTTTTCAATTTATCTTGAGGCAATGCCATTTTTATATAGGTGAAATTGCTTTTTTTTTTTTTCAATTGGGTGTCCATTTTTGTTCAACATCCAACCAGCCAAAATTTTATCTTATACAGAATAATGCAACCACATTTGGGAGTGCATGAAAGGGAATTATGATATACTTAAAAAAAAAAAAAGAAAGAAAATTATGACGTAAGCACAATGGATACGTGTCTTCTCATGGACGACATATAGTTTTTTTTTTTTTTTTGTTAAATTGCAACTTTAATTTTTGATTTTGTATTTGTGTCTATTTAGTCTTTCAAAAGTGTTTAATAGATATATGAACTTTTAATTTTGTACATAATAAGTTCTTAAACTTTAAATTCCGTGCCTAGGTTTATGGCAAATTCAAAATTTTAAAAGTTAATTGAACTATTAGATATAAATTTAAATTTTATGTCTAATGAAATTTTAAAATTTCAATTTTGTGTCAAGTAAACCCGAATTTTAAACCATTCGAAAGTTTAGAGACTAAATTTATAATTTTGAAAGTTTAAGAACCAAATAGATACAAACCTCAAAATTTAAGGATTAAATTTGTAATTTAATATTTATTTTTCAATAGATTGAATTAAAGTTTATCTATTTGGTTTTTTTTTTTTAAAAAGAAAGATTTGTGTCTACTTGGCATTTTAACTTTAAATAGTGTCTAATAGATCTTAAGATTCGTGTCTATTTTCTCTGTGAAGGTTAAAAAATTTATACAAGGTCCTTAAACTTTTAATTTTGTGTCCAAAAAATCTATAATTTTTTTAATTTTGTGTCTACTAGCTCATTTATCTATTCACCATTTTTTAAAATTCACACACATAGTAGATAAAAAAATTGAAAGTTGAGAGTTACGTTAACATAAAATTCAATTTTATAACTAATAGATCAGTTAATTTTAAAAAATTTATAAAATAGATATTTATTAAACACAAAATTAAGACTTCAAAAACCTACTAAATATTTTTAAAGTTCAACGACTTATTAGATACAAAATTAATAACTTAGATGTTATTAGTAATTTTTAAAGTTGAGGAATCCAAACTTGTAATTTTATACTTTCAAGTTTCAACGCAACAAAATTAGTTAAGAGAAGTAAAAAATCGAATGGCAAAGTTGCGAGTTGAGAGGAACGACAATGGCGAAACCTCCTTCTTCAGCAACTCCTTCGTTAATCTTAGAGTCGCCGACGATTCAGATAAAGAATATGTCTGAAGAAGATTTACGCGGAACTATACAAATGCTCAATGGATTGAGCGGCTCCGGCCAAATTCCGGATGATTGCAACACCAAGGACTTCTATTCCGACATCAGTCGCGGTCATCTCCGGCAGCTCCGCCTCGAACGCGGCCGTCTCACCTACCTCCTCTCCGTCAAACCTGCTATCTCTGTAATTTCTTAATTCCTCTTTCAAATTTGCTTTCTCATCGACTTTAGGAGGAGAAATTTGGTATTCGATTTCTACTATTGCGTATTCCTTGTGTCTGATTTGAATTGAAAAGATATCTTTGGGATCTTGAAAATTAGCTATTCATCATCACAGCGATCTATTTTTTAGCCCAGAAAATGTGGTGTTTGATTAGAATCGAAACAATATATTTGAGAACTCGAAAATTCACTATTCATCATTATAGTGTCATCTTTGTTTGCGAGAAAATGCGGTATCTGATTTGAATCGAAATGATATACTTAGGAACTTGAAAAATCTATATTCATCATTATACCGATCTGTTTGCTTGCCGGGAAAATGTGGTGTCTAATTTGAATCTAAATAGCATCCATCTATGGGAACTTGATAACTAAATATTCGTCATCATAGCGGTCTGTTTGCTTGCTGAGAAAATGTGGGTTTTCAAATTCTCGTTATCTGCATCTATCAGTTTTCGATCGCGTGGATCCATCTATTAGATGCAATGAAAACAGAACATCAACATTTTTTACATTCACATTAACAAAAGATATCTGTGAAATTTCAGAATATTTATGGCTCTTTACATGGAGGATTTGTTGCTGCGGCTGCTGAGTTCTTATCAATTGCTTGTGCTAGAACTATCGTGGGAGAGGATAAGGAATTATTTCTTGGGGAACTGAGCATTTCTTATCTCTCAGGCGCTCCACGAAATGTGAGTAAAATTTAAGTTAGTGCTCTGCTCTCTTGTGATTGTCTGAGTTGGGGGTGCAAGTAGTTCAATTAAGTTGACAAAACTGACAACCAAAATTGACCAAAACTGAGTCAAACCAATAGAAGCCATCAAAACTAACCAAAATTGAAATGAACTAGTTGAACCAACAAAATCCGAATGGATCAAGAATGACACTTCAAATTGAATGAACCGAATCGGTTAATTCTGCTGGTTTTCTTAGTTTTCCTTTTTTTTTTTTTTTTTTTTTTTCTTCCAGTTTTGGGAGTTGGGAGGTTATAATAGAAACTGAATGTTTAGATTTCTCAGACGTTAGAGCCCTGAGATTGTTTTCCTCTCAAACTTTTGTGTACTTTACCATACATGGGTTGGAGGGTTGCAAGAAACTAAAACATAAATTGAGAGGGGACAGTTTTACTCCTTATAATTTGAAACTCGATTCTACCATTGTGTCTATTTTTCATTGATTTGGGTATTTTCATGGCTTTGCTCACTTCCAACACCCTAGCCTTTATTGTTTATGGAAAAATACCATTCCTTTTCTTTATTAGGAGGATTAAGTAGAAGTAGGTCCATTCAAATCCTGAATTTTCGAATTGAGTGATTAAGAATTAAACGATAATTGCCACACTTTATAATCTTCTTGGTGTAACATCAGTATTGTGATTATCACCACATTCTACATAAGAACCACAAATGGGACTGAGTTAGTGCATGTTTGGGAGTGATTGTTGAATGATTGATTTTGGAAAAAGAGATTTAATTACAATTGATTTTACAAAATTAATTTTCATATAATCATTTTAATGTTTGGTTTGAAGTGGTTTTTATATAATTAAAAGTGATTTTGAGTTATTAATGTTTGGTTTCAAGAATGAGTTTAGAATTACCAATTTCCTAAAAAGGACATTAAATTTGAGAACATTTAACTAATCAATTATTTAGTATTTACTAAGCAATTATGATAAATATCTCTCTCTCTCTCTCTATATATATATATAACTAAAAGTATTTAATTAATGACATTACAATTAAGTCTAGAAATGTTTGTACCATGAAGAACTTAACCTACTCATTTGTATTGAAATACAAACTATATAATAAAGACACTAACAAGACATAAGAAGTTTTGCAATTTTCTCCAACTTCTCTTCCATCTCTCTTCCATGCCAAGAAGTTTCACTTTCCTAAATATAAAAAACACTCAACTAGTTTCTTTCATGAGGGGAGCAAATCTTCATCAGGCTTAAATTCAAAAGGGGATAATTGCTTCGTTTGTCAAAATCCTACAGAAGGAAACATAAAGAAAATCCATTAAACAATTAATAAACTTAATCATCCAACATATCAATCGAAAGGGAATTAAAAAACTGAAAAACTTGAAGCTAATGACATCGAAAAATTCATCAACGCATCAATCAGAACAAAACCAAGACCTCCATAGAGTAAAACAATAGAAAAAGGAGTCTGGATACAATGATATTCGAAATTGAAAGACTCATTTTAAAAGAATGATATTAAAACTTTTGTTCCAAATAATAAGTAGAAGTCAACTGGAAAATAATAGATTTGATCTAAATGTTGACATGTCAATTTGGACAAGTTTCTCTTTAGCAATTTCTAGACAACTTTCTTTTTAAAAGAATAGTTCTTTGCTTTCAGTAATAATAACAAAGTTATCATCAATTTCTTTTCTATTCCAGACCTTAAATATAAACAAACACAACGAAATCAATACATCTACATACGACATACCAAATGCTTAAAACGAGAGAATGACCAAATAATTCAGGACTTGGTGCAATTCATTACCAAAAAACTTGTACTTTTTTGGAAAATGAAATTCAGCATAACACTCACTTGAATGATCCAAGTAAAAAATAAGCATGCAACTAACAAAATAAAGTAAAAATTGAATAAATTAAAGAAGAAGAAGAACTCTGCCCAACGTATTGCCAAGTATACAAGCTGAATGAGGAAAAGTATTACTAATGTTTAAAAACTCAAAATGAGGATAATTTTTAACATGAGAAAACTTTCTAATTTTTAACAGAGAACATAGTTTAGATTGTAAAGAAACCAAGATTACTAAATCAGCTCTAGCAATGCCAGGACAGTAACACTCCAAATCAATATGCTGTGAATCTCTATAGCAGAAAATCAGTACATGCTTTAGTTAGAGGTCATGGTCTATTCGCAGATTAATACTTTCATTATTTGAGGCATGAATTTAGAAATTAGAAGCCATTAAGTCATATTGTTATATATTCTTATTGTGAAGAATTCCCCCTCACCTCTCCTCTTCATGACTGTTGCCTTGTATATTCTCTGACCAAATTAGTTTCTATAAATACATCTTGAGTATGTTTTTCCCTTCCCTTAATTCTTCAAAACATCGAAGGATCTTCGCATCAACTCTCAGTGGTAATATATTAAATATAGAGAGAGAACAAAAGATGTAAAAAGAAAAGAATGCTCGAACAATTTAACTTGAATAAAATTCTCCATTTTCTTCCCATCCAAACAAAACTTTGAACAAGGTATTAATAATGGATCGGGATTCTTTAAAGAAAAAAAGCTATAGAGGCACCGCCTTCGATAAGAAAGACGTCCAATAAATGGGAAATCAAGAAACTCCTCTTTCAAAAGCTTCCCTGCTAGCATCATCTCTTAAAATCTCACAACCAGAAATGAAACCCGATAACAAAAAAAAAAAAAGCAATAAAATATCCAAACGCCTTGTTTTCTTTAGCAAATAAGAGCCCCTAAACCAGCCAACAATGATCAAGCTCAAATGTTCATTAATCTAGAATTTTACAAGGCTACACAAAACCAATCTCTTCCCCACCACAAAATTCAAAAAATCACAATCAAAACAACCCAAACGAATCCCATTATCCCAGATCGAAACAAAATTACACAAACAAACAACAAAATCAGTGAAGAAGCTACAAGTCCAAAACTCAAACACGGATGAAGATAACACCTACCTGAGAAACCAAAGAAGGAATCATGAGAATGAAGATGTTGCAATGAGAGTTAGGGCTGAAAATGAAGAAACCAAGGAGCCTGCAGTCGAGAGAGCCTCTAGTCGAGGGAGGGAAGAAAGAAATGAGAGTTGTTGAAATTTTCCTTTTAAATATAGGGGCATTTTTGGTATTTCAACCATGGAACAGAATGAGGGTAAATATGAGTGGTGATTCCCGGTCCATCACCTAAATAAAAATCACCTATCAACTAATACTTCAAAAATCAATTTTAAATGATTTCAGATTTTTCCAAAATCAATTTTATCATTTGAGAGGAAAGTGATTTTGGTCATGGCAAAAGTGATTTTGGTCATGTCAACATCACTCCCAAACATACCGTTAGATTGGGTGTTTTAGGATACAAACATAGTAGTTTGGTACCATGTGAACAAGAAGGGTCTTAGCATATAACACTAATAACTGAACTTCTAGAAAATTGAAGCTTTTCACGTATTTAAATATAAGTAGGTGGTATGAACTTACCAAGCCTTGAGTACATCATTGATTGCATCAAGTGTTCGATTCAGACTTCGGTACAGATCAACTTATGGAGGATGTGAAAGATGGTATGTTGATGCCATTTTGTTGTTCAAAGAATTTGTTAGGATTCCACTAACAAGAAAACTCAAGAAAAACAGAAAGATAGAACTACATTGCAATATAAAAGAAATTACAATAAAACCGTTCGAGAGGACTATCTCACCTCTAAAGTCCCAACCCTGGACAATACTAAAATCATTCCTCACTTTTTAAGATCTTTAACTTCATTATTTATAACCAAGTCACTCCCAGCTAATTACCAATATGCCCTTACTAATGTTCTACTAATATTTCCAACATATCTCCTATCGGTACTCTCACAGAATGGTATTAGCACTCACATCCCAGGAAAAGGTGAGCAGACGTTTTACGATATGGTTCACAAGCACACACAAGAAAAACCTTCGATTGCTTTAGGTGGGTGGGTACAAACAATACAATGTGAAATTTGGTATTTGAGTAATTTAAACATAGTTTTGATTGTTCAAGTTAGCTTACATTTTCACTCAATTATTCGTTTTGAGCTTTAGCAAGATAATGCTATCTTCCACGACCTTACTTGAACAGGACTTGTTCGGTAGTTTGTACAACTGTGTCCTTAAGTTCTAAAACATGCTATTTTATGGCTTTGTTTTCTGTGTGGGGTATAAAAATCGTGTTGTTGCAGGCAGAGGTTGTAATAGATGCTTCTGTTTTAAGGAGTGGAAGAAATTTGAATATAGTTTCCATAGAGTTCAGACTTCAAAAGACAGGGAAGTTGGTCTACACAGCTCGCTCTACCCTCTATAATATGCCAATGGCAAAGTTGTAAAAATCTATGCTTTGGTCCTACACATATGAAAATTGTTCAGGTGTCTAAATATCCCCAATATTCTTCAACTTAATATTCTGAATTTTTAGTCGGATTGAACAAACATGTCAAATATATCTACTTGTGTAATGTTGAAAAGAGTAGGGAAATATATTGATTAGATCCTTGTATAATATTTATAAATTATAGAAAATACTGGAGTTCCATGCTATAGTTTCACAAATACTTGATTATGAAAGTATAGTTTAGTGGATAAGACATCTATTACTATTTTAAAAGTTGATGGTTCGATTCTGCAATCATTAAACTAAAAAAACACTAGTGATAATTCAATTAAATAGATAATATTAATATTTACTGCATCTTGGTCAATGAAATATTGGTTAAATGTAATAGGGTAATATCAATCAACCAAAATAGAGACTAACTTTTTATTTTTTGAGTTCAACAATGTGTGGCAGTGGATATTTGAACTTCTGTTCTTTTGGTCAAATATATATGGCTTAAATAATTTAGTTATGCTCAGATTGACAACTTTTTTTTTAGTCTTTTAGGCCCCATTTGGTTTGTGATCTGGAAATGTTTTTCGAAAACAAAAAATTCAGTCGAAAATAAAAACAAATTTCTTATTTTCATTATATTTGAAAACACGTTTGGTTCCAATTTAAAAAATGTGTTTGGTTGAAATTTGAAAACGCAGGAAAAGATTAATATGTGTTTCATATAATCAATTCTTTAAGAAAAAAACTAATATAATTATTTCTTATTATAGCGAATTTGAATCTATTATTGCCGAAAAGGAAAATGAAGATTGTGGAGATAGCAAGGTTCGAAATGTCGATGTTGATGGAAGTGTCGAGGTTCAAAATTTATGGAAATGTCGATGGAAATGGAAATGTCGATGGAAATTTCAAGAGAAATTTACGGAAATCATGGAAATTGATGGAAATTGTTTGAATTAGCCAATGAAACTTAGATTTTGACTTAATTAGACTATAATGGACTATTTTTAAGCATCATATCTAAAAATTATGACAATATTTAGATATAAATGTCAATTGAAATTTGAAATGTCGATGCGACTAGGAATTTGAAAAAAAATGGAAATTGATTAAAATTATTTGAATTATTTCATGAAACTTTAATTGTGACTTAATATATAGTATAATTGATTACTCTTAACATCATATATCTAAAATATATGTAATATTTATGTTCAATGAGACAATTATGAAGGAAATTTGAGAGAATTGAAGTGAATTTAAGAGAATTAGAGGAAATTTGAGAGAATTGGAGGAAAATTAAGAGAATTGGAATTGGAGTGTAGAAATTCCTTGAACCTATTATCTAGCGCTTCAAATGACCTAGTACGGGGGTCTCGCTGCCCGGTCAGCGAGTCGGGGTCCAGGGGCGAATCAGTTTATTAATTGGGCATATTCTGTATTAGGGTTTAAGAGGGGTGCTATATATACACCTTCTAAATTCTTATCCAATTGCTCTATGTATTTTGTACTCAGTTTCTCCTATAATAAAATTCTCTCTTCCTCTGCCCATGGACGTAGGTTATTAGTTATTATTTATCAACAAAGAAAAGATTAAATTTGAATATATATATAAAATCCTGCATGCATGTTTCTATGTTTCCCATGCCTTTCCCATTGAATTTCATGGCTATTGTGACTAATTGAACTAACCTTAAAAAAAAAAAAAAAAAAGGACGACATGTCGTCGAAAAGGGTGGGGGGGGGGGAAGGACATCCCCCCTAGACGACATGTCGACAGACATTTTATACCCTGGGAGATAGCAAAGATAGCAAAAGGAGATATGGTTTAAAAAAAATTGATTTCTTGAAATACAAGCAGTAAAATTTATAAAATGAATAAAATTTTTCCAACCAAAAAAAGGAAAATAAATTATTTCCAGTAAGAGAGAAAAAAAACCATTTATCGAAAATGATTAATGTTTATACAATGTTGTGCTAGTTAAATCAATAGTATAATCATTTATAAATATTTTCAACAACTTTGGTTTGTTGATCCTTATTTTTTGTGGCTTTTGTAATAAAAAGTTATTCATAAAAATTTAATGATAGATCCACTTTGTAGATAGAGGTACGCTTATGAGTTTTGAAGAAAAAAGATAAATTGTAATATTCAATTTTGTTGTTTTGATGAAAGCCGTGTTTTTTGAGAAGTGTATTTGTTGTTTTCATAATTTTTAAAAATAAAGAAAACAACAATTTGTCGTTTCCGAAAATAGAACATTTTTGGAGTTGTTTTTGAAAATAATTGTACCAAACACATTTTCATCGTTTTTCTTGCATTTTTTGTTTTCAAAAATATAAAAATGAAAATGGATCACGAACCAAACGGGGCCTTAATCTTTTATGTTTTTTTTAGTAAAGTTTTCAAATATTTTATTTTATTCCTTGAATTGTGGATAAAAAACTATCTAATTGACTGCAATGAAATGTTACTTTTAATATAATTTTTTTTGTTAGCACAACAAATGTAGGATATGAGAATTTGAATCTTAGACCTCAAAGGAAGTACACTCCAGTTATCACTAAGCTATGCTTACTTTGACACATTTTAACCTAATTCAACCTTTCAAAGTCACATTGTAGTTGACTATATGTTGAGAATTTTTTTTTTTAATGTATATAGATTATTATAAGATACTTTAAAAGAAAGATTATAGATGATTTAAAAAATTAACAACAATGACTAAGATTAAAATAGACCAATATAAAACAAAATTAATTCAACATGAAATTGGAATGTAACTATATATTAAGGGCGAGTTTGGCATGCTCACTAGTTCCAAACACTTATAAAAAAGCATGTTTTTATTTTCGTAAAACTCTTTGTTTGGTTGCACAAAGTAATTTTATAAATAAATTACCATAAAGAAAAGAGGAGAAACTTTAAATTTGATAACATTTTGTAATTTCAGCATTCTTAAAAAAAAAATTCATGTGAATTTTGAAGTTTTTTAATATGAAGAGTTTTTTTGTTTTAAAGTGATTGACTGTGAATCACTTTAGAATCATTTTTTTAAAATAATCACCTTTAAATTGATTATTGAAAAAATAATTATAAAGGCATGTCTCATTTGATAACTATTTGATTTTTTGTTTTTAATTTTTGAAAAATAAGCTTATAAATACTTTTTCTATTTCTTTGTTTTGTTATCTTCTTAACCACTTGTAAATCAAGGTTTTAAATGTCAATATCGACGAAAATGTTGAAGTCCTAATTTTATGAAAATGTCAATAAAAATATCAATGTCTATGGATCTTTCTAGAAAGATCTTACCAAAAATTCAAAAATTAAATTAATAAATAAATATTTTACACTCTTTAAAATAGTTAAAATACTTATTATTAATGTTATATTACATTAGTTATATTTAATTGCTATTTTTTTTTTAGTATTCTACCCATTTTTTTACAATATAATAAAAATGTCAATTCTCCACTGTCGAACCAAAATGTCATGAAAATTTATTACTCTTTGCAAAGTTAATCGAAACAAAGAAAGAAGAAGAAAAAAAAAAAGAAGAAGAAAATGACGAAAAAAAGGAATATACAAAGATACAAAGCTTTTCTCCACAAGTCAAACCAATATGCAGTTTTATAAAGTGGCGTGAATGGCAAAAGCTGGGAGGGACGACGACATTAATGGCGAAACCTTCTTCTTCAGCAACTCCTTGTTTCATCGCAGCGTCGCCGGCGATCCAGGTCAATGACATCTCTGAAGAGCTTTTACGCGAATTCATACAATCCTTTAACCGAATGGCCGGCTCCGGCCAAATTCCCGACGATTGCAACACCTACGGCTCTCATTCCGATCTCATTCGCGCTCTTCTCCGTCAGCCTCGACTCGAACGAGGCCGCGTCTCCTGCATCCTCTCCGTCAAACCTGCTGTTTGTGTAATTTCTCCATTCTTCTCTCTTATTTGTTTTCTCATCGAGTTTAGGACGATAGAATTGGGATTAAGTTTCTTCGATTTCGTATTCCTAGTGTTTGATTTGAATCGAAACTCTTATCTGATGGAACTCGAAATTTCACTGCTCATCGTTTATTGTGCCTATTTGTTTGCCGATTGTTAGATGAACAGTAATTTGTTGTAAGGATTCTTTCTCAGAATCAGTTGTGTGGATCCATGTTAGATGGAATCAAAGCGGAAGAGTAAAGTTGTTTGCATTTACATTGGTGTGGCAGTGGCTGATTTTGTTTTGAATTCATTCAAGTTTTTTGAAGAATCAAACGCATTAACGAAGGATTTCTGTGAAATTTTAGAATCTTTATGGCTCTATTCATGGAGGATTTGTTGCTGCTGTTGCCGAGTTTTTATCAATTGCTTGTGCCAGAACAGTTGTGGCAGAGGATAGAGATCTTTTTCTTGGGGAACTTAGCGTTTCTTATCTCTCAGGGGCTCCTCAAAATGTAAGTCAAAATTTAAGTTAATGCTCACTTTTGCTTGTTTGAGTTGAGAGTCATGAGAAAATGAGTAGCTAATATGACCCGATCCATACATAAAAATCATTAGACCGCCACAACCAGACTGATATTTTTGCAATATATGAGAGAGAAATTGTAAAAGTACCTCAATTCTGTATCTAACAGTCATTAGGAAGCAAATAATTTGTACCATCTACACCCCACAGTTTTAAAGAAGTAGCTACATTGTGGCGGCCTCATCGAATAATTTGTCCATAATTGGTACTAAAGGTATATTGATGCAATGTGAAAATTTGGTAGTGAGTAATGTATATTTAAACATAGTTTCGACTTTTGAGTGTTCAACCACATAGATATGGTTAAATTACATGTTTAGTCCATAAACTTTCAGATTATGTTTATTTAGTTCCTAAACTTTAAAAAGTGTTTAGTAGGTCCTTAAACTTTCAATTTTGCATTTAATAGGTTTCCAGACTTTAAAAAGTGTCTAATAGGTCCTTAAACTTTCAATGTTGTGTCCAATAGGTCCTTAAAATTTTAATTTTGTGTCTAATAAATCTTTGACTCAATTGACATTTTTTCAAATTCACAAATCTATTAGACACAAAATTGAGAGTTTAGGAACCTATTAAGGCCCGTTTGGTTGGAGGGTATATGGGGTGAGAATGGACATGGGTTTTTGAAACCCACGTTTGTTTTAAGGTTTTGAAATATATACCTGGGTTTCAAAAACCTTTTTTTTATTTAATTTCTATTACTTTTCCTTCTAATCTTTCTTTTTCCTTTCTCTGTTTTTTTTTTTGTTTTTACTATTTTTCTCTTCTCATTTTTTCCCTCTATCTAACATTCTATTTTTTTTTTTTACTTTCTATTATTAATTTTCTTCTCTTCCTTCTTCTTTCTCTTTGTCATTTTTCTTCTTTTTCTCTATTTTTTTACATCATTTTTTCTTCTTTTTTCTTTCTATATTTCTTTTCTAGTTTTTTTTTTCTTTTCTTTTTCTATCATTTCTCTATTTTTTAGTGGCCACTTTTAGACATATTATATTTGATTTTTGAAATATAACAGTCATAGTTAATTTTTCAACTTGATTATTGTACTGATTAATTATAATTAAAAATTTGTATAATTTTATTAATTACATTTCTTTGAGGATAATTATTAAGATTGATGACTAAATAAAATTATAAATCTAAAATTTAAGATATATTATTTATAATAAGTTTACTAATGAATAAAAATTAAATTAAAATTATTTTAATAAATTGACTTAATAAAAATAAATTAATAAGAATAATTATTTTAAAAGTAACTCATGTAAATCTGACAACATTCTCATGTAACACTAAATACATAAATCATTTATTTCCATAAAAATCTGTTAACATTCTCATGTACAACAAAACACAATTATCTTTAATTTTCAGACATCTTATTTTCAAGCATCTTATTCCCAAGCATATTTTATTCCCAAGCCTCTATAAAACTTTAAACCAAACGGCCCCTTAAAAACTTTTGAAGTTCAAGTACTTTTTAGACACAGATTTGAAGGTTCATGAACTAAGCTTGTAATTTAACCTATTGATATTCAATATTTACGGACTTATATTTTTGGTTGATGCCTAATTCACGAGCTGTTTTGTAGCTTTAATTTATTAATGGGTATGGAATTGCCTTTGATGCAGGCAGATGTAGTAGTTGATGCTTCTATTACAAGGAGTGGGAGAAATTTGACCATAGTTGCTGTAGAGTTCAAACTTCCAGAGACAGGAAAGTTGATCTATACAACTCGCTCCACCTTCTATAACATGCCAATTGCTAAGTTGTAAAAATTTAAATATTTACAATATTCTCTAGCTTCATCTCTGAGTTTTTGTTTAGATTGAAAAATCATACCAAATATCTACTTGTGTGATGTCGAAAAGAGCATAGGAATATATTTATTTACCTACTTTATTGTTCTATTTTTTTTTAAATATAGCACTAATATGCAAGATTACGTTAAAGAGATACGATCATAGCTGCTAGAGTTTGGACTTCAACATGTGGAAGTGCAGATTTAAACTTGTTCTCTTGGTCGAGCATCCAATGTTTTTATCATTTGATCTATGTTATGAGTGTAAACAAAGTCTCACATTGGTTAGGAAAGAGAGTGATCGTGAGTATGTAAATGAGGACAATTATCTCTATTGGTATGAGGCTTTTTGGGTGTAACTAAAAGTAAAGCCATGAGAGCTTGTATCCAAAATAGACAAATATTATACAATTGTGAAGATAGGTGGAGGTTCCTTATCCTTGACAAGATATGCTGAGGTGGGCAAGAAACATAAAAGTTAGTCTACATGACTTGTGCAACCTCCTATTATTAACACATGCCATTGCAAAGTTATAAAGTTAACTTTTATCTCTTAAGTTTTCATTCAAACTGGAAAAATTGAACCATACCTATTTTTGTGACGTTGAATTGAGTGAGTGTATTGCATAACTTTAATTTCTTGCCTAGTAGGTCCATGAATTGTAAAAAAATATTGAATAAGTCGAGAACCTATTAGACACAATTGAAAATTTAAAGACCTATTAGACATAAAATTGAAAGTTTAAAGATTTATTACACACCTTTTAAATCCCTAGGACGCCTGTGCCACGGAACCCCGAGGCTAAATTTAATAAAGTTTTTTTAGTACCTAAATTTAATAAAGTTTGGTTAAATTACAAGTTTAATTCATAAACTTTGAGATTTGTGTCTATTTTGGTCCTTGAATTTTCAAAATTGTCTAATAGGTCTCTAAACTTTTAATTTTGTGTATAATAGGCATTTGAACTTTCAATTTTGTATCTAATAAGTTCTTAACACATTCAAACTTTTTAAAAGTTAATTGATCAATTAGATATAAATTTAAATTTTATATCTCATGGAACCCTAAAATTTTAATTTTGTGTCTAGTAGATTCGTAAATTTTAAAAAATTCAAAAGTTTAAAAATTAAATTTATAATTTTGGAAGTTAAGGAGTAACAGATAGACAAACTTCAAATTTTAGATTAAATTTGTAATTTAACATAAATGTTTAATTGTCTGACTTATGTTTAAATTAACAAGATAGAATGGCAAAGTTGTAACTGGTAGGGGCAGGGCAGCAATGGCGAAACCTTCTTCTTCAGCAACACCTATGTTCGCCAGATCGTCGCCGGCGATTCAAATAAAGGATAAATCTGAAGAACATTTAGAGGAAACTAGACAATTTCTCATTCAAATGAGCCGCTCCGGCAAAATTCCCGACGATTTCAGCACCAAAGACTTTCACTCCGACCTCCTTCGCGCTCATCTCCCCCAGCCTCGCCTCCAACGAGGCCGCGCCACCTGCATCCTCTCCGTCAAACCTGCCGTCTGTGTAATTTCTCAATTCTTCTCCCATTCTCGTTTGCTTTAGGAATTAGGAGGAGCGATTTGGGATTAGGGTTTTGCTTTTGCAGTTTTGCGTGTGTATTTCTTTCTAGTGCCTGATTTGCAACATCTATGAGAACTTGAAAATCATTTCTTCTCGACCTGTTTTTTTTTTTCCCTGAGAAAATGTAGTTCTCGTTAGATAAACTGCCATTTTTCTGCTTTCTGCATTGATCAGGTTTTGAATGAATCTATCTATTGGATGAAATGAAAGCAGTAACAGTAGAATTGTTGTTTATGTTTACATTCGTGGGCTCAGTTTCTTTTGAGTTTATTCAAGTTCTTTAATTAACAAAGGATTTCTGTAAAATTTCAGAATTTTTATGGCACTATACATGGAGGATTTGTTGCCGCTGCTGCTGAGTTCTTATCGATTGCTTGTGCTAGAACTGTTGTGGCAGAGGATAAGGATATTTTTCTTGGGGAACTCGCCATTTCTTATCTCTCAAGGGCTCCTCTAAATGTAAGTCTAATCTAAGTTTCTGCTTTCTTTTGTTTGTTGAGTCCATGTTTAAAATGTTGACCTCGATAGAAATATCGAGATGTCCAATTCTCTCTTCATGTCGATGTCAATGAGGACATATCGATGAAAAGGTTGGTTAAGTTTACAAAATCTGCCATCTAACTGATCTAGGATGAATCAACCAAAGGCAACTACCTGACCAAAAGTCTAAAACTAATTGGAGCAAAAAGTCGACTACTAAATCAACCGAGATTGAACTGAATCGACTGAAATGAACAAAAAGAAGAATCTATCCAAACCAAACTAACCTAATGTTTTTCGATTTTAGACTAGAGAAAACCCCCTAGTGATAATGATAATGATAATTTTAAGAACATTTTTTGAAGTGATTTTGAAATTGTTAAAATCACTTTTGTCGCATTCAAAATCACTCTGAAACATGTTTTTAATTATTCAAAGTCAATTTTTATAGAATGAAAATTGCATTTATAAGTGTAAAATCAAATACTAAGTTGATTTTAAATGATTAAAGACATGTTTTGGAGTAATTTTGAACCTGACAAAAGTGATTTTAACTAAATTGATTCAATCAATGTCATTGGTTTTTAGATTTCGATTTGCACCCACAGTTTGAGTTGCAAAGTCCATAATGAAAATGGAATGGTTAGACTTTAGAGCCTTGAGATTGTTTTGCTAACCCTCGATGCTCAAACTTTGGTGTAGTTGACTATGAAAGGGCTAGTGGGTTCTTGCATGAATCTGTCAGTCGGAATGTTTTATATATTGAGAAGAATGCCCTTTTGTCTTCTGATTTGAGACTGAACTCTGTCATAGTTTCTATCAATCATTGATAAAGGGGTGTATTTTCATGGATTTGCTCACTTTAGCTAACCTCAAACCATCTTGCCCTTATAGCCTAGACAAATATCATTCCCTCCTGAATTTTCAAATGGAGAGAGATTAAGTGAGAACGTTATTCTAGGAGGAATGATACCCACGGTACCAGATTTAGAGAATTAGTGCACTGTTCGAGGCAACATAACAATATTCCTTTAGAAACCCCCAAAAAAAATTCAAGGAGAAAGTGAAAGACATTTTGTTCCACCACACAAAATTAATTGATTTTTGCATTTTAACAAATTTACATTATACATTAGAACATGCATTTCTAGGATTTAATGATTCATAAAAGTGGAGTTGAAAAGGTCTTATCGATAAAATTTCCATTTATCCCTTCTTTTCCTAATCTCATTAGTTGCCCTGACGAAAATACGTCAACGCTCAAATTACAAGACCATACATAGGTTACCCTAATGTATATGTCTCAACGTCATGACTAGGCACCACATTCTAAACCAGAGCAACCAATGGGAGGAGTTTGGTAGGGTACAAAACATGGTAGTTTGACACCATATGAACAAGAGTCTTAGCATGTAACACCAATGACTGAATTTGTAGAAAATTCAAGCTTTTCAATTATTTAGTACGTGATACGACTGACATTAAGCATTTGATTCGTAATTGGAATTGAGGTAACAAAAGAGGTCAACTTTGAAACATGGTACTTCGATGCCATTTTGTTGTGCAAAGAATGGTCTGGGCATATTACAGCTCAACTTGATACTGAATCTCTCACATCTTGGGAAAATGTGAGTTGATGTTATGAACCAACCATAAAAATCATCGATTACTTCAAACAGATATGATATATAATTTAAACATAGTATCGAGTGAACATGCTCATAAAAATCATCGATAACTTCAAACAGATATGACATATAATTTGGAATTGATGCTTTACCTAATTACATTTTTGTAGCTTTATTTTCTGATTGGGTGTAGGAATTATCTTGATGCAGGCAGAGGTTGTAATAGATGCTTCTGTTGTAAGGAGTGGGAGAAATTTGACAATTGTTGCAGTAGAGTTCAAACTTCAAGACACAGGAAAGTTGGTCTACATAGCTCGATCAACCTTCTATAACTTGCCAACTGCAAAGTTGTAAACATCTATGGTTCTACACTAATTCAAAATCTGTGTCTAAATATATGTAATATTCTTGTACTTGTATCTCCTCAGAATTCTGTTTAGATTGAACAATCATATTAGACATCTACCTATGTCTACTTTTGTCATGTCATTGAATCATATTGAATTTTCTATTATATTATTTATCGAATCATATTCAATGAAATATTAAATTTAACGAATGACATAATATCAATACAAAGAGAAAATATAGAGCCTTGAAGAAATGACCCATTAACATTGAAAACAAAACCAAAAGTGTAGCATCTAAGATACAAACAAATAATGGCATCAAACATAGGATTCAATTGTGAATGCCATGGGTTCAAAAAAAATGAAGCATCAACCTCTTTAGGAGTTTCAGTACAAATTGGGTGTATGGGAAAAACTGGAAAACTAAAAAAACCACTTAGCCTTTTCTAACCCACAGGCCTGTAACCTCAAGGTCACGAGCACCGCTTTTCTAACCCACAGGCCTAGGGCCCGACACCTGTGCGTGCCTGGTATTATTCAAACGGCAAACTGACCAAACCGTCGGTTCATCGGTTCGGAGCAATTCGGTTTGGTTTTAAATATTTGGTGGTTTGGTTTTGGGTCACACTCAAACGAGCCGAGCCTTTACCCCCCTAATACAAATATGTATAGTTATGAAGGGGCTGGACCTAATAATCTTACCAATCAATCAGGAGAGTTTGTTTGTTGAAGAGTTGTCATCAAAACCATAGATGTGTAGATCTATGCATTTTGCTCAAACGCAGCAAACTTTTTTGCTTCAATTTCCAACCAATATTATGGTTTGCACCCTGTGCTAGAACTTAGTAATGTTGCTTGGTGTGCAAAAGTGGGTGGATCACAAAGGAGAAATCTATAATAGCAGAAAACATAAATATATAAATAAATCTCTATAAAAAAAAAAATCCAAATTTCTGTTTAACATCAAGAGATAATCTTCTACAATGCAATGCAAGGGCACCTAAGATAATAACTATAAATTATTTGTTCATTTATAGGAAGGTATAATACGTACTTCTTACCTTTCAGCTATTATCTTAGAACATTTCAAAGAGATACAAATGGTCAGAAGATTTTTTAATTAAAAATAAAAACGATTGACTAGTCGGTATACTAACCATAACAGCACAAGGACGAGTATGAAATAATGAAGTCGAATTCAATATCTAAGAAAGACCTATCAACATGTCATTAAACTAATGAGATCCTTGTTTATGAGAACTTGCAATAAATATTCCATTGCCTTGAAATGAAGTTTCGATACTTGATGCCCTGTAGCAACAAGAATAAAGATCGGTGGGAAATTATATAAGCCCCGTTTGATAACCATTTGATTTTAGTTTTTGAAAATTAAGCTTATAAACACTATTTCTACTTACGAGTTTCTTTGTTTTGTTATCTACTTTTTAAGAGTGTTTTTAAAATTCAGGCCAAGTTTTGAAACCTAAAAAAGTAGGCCCCATTTGATAACCATTTGGTTTTTGGTTTTTGAAAAATGTGCTTGTTTTTTTTACCATTTCTCTACAATGGCTTTCATCTTCTCTACAATAGTTTCCATCTTTCTTAAGAAAACACCTGAATTATTAGTCAAATTCCAAAAACAAATACAAGTTTTTGAAAACTACTTTTTTTTAGGTTTCAAAACTTGGCTTGGTTTTTGAAAACACATCTAAAAATTAGATAAGAAAACATGGAAAGCTATAGGTGAAAGTAGTATTTATAGGCTTAATTTTCAAAAACCAAAAACAAAAAAGCAAATGGTTATCAAACGTCGTAGTTTTTAAAAACTTGTTTTTGTTTTTGACATTTGACTTAGAATTCACATGCTTCTTTGAGATAGGTGAAAACTATAGTAAAGAAATTGGGAGGATACAAGCATAAATTTTAAAAACATAAAACTAAAAATGAAATTGTTACCCAACGGAGTTGTAAATACCTCCCGCTTAAGTATCCAGGTTGCAGCCCTGAGATTTGGAAAATAAATTATATTATGAACAAAGAACAACATTCTTGGATTGAAGAGAAAAAAATGAATCACAGAAATATTGGAACTCACATATTAGATATCACTAGCAAAAGGGATTTTTTTTTGGAAAAGAAAAAAAGAAGAGGAATTCTTTCCTCATAGTAAAGTAATGCCATGAAATAATTGAAGATAAGTTCTTTTCAAAGCAGATTTAATCAAGACGAGTTGGACAACAACGTTACGATTGACACAATTCTTTTCACATATATAACTACGACATGATTACTATAACAATGCTAAATATTCCACATGCCATGATAAAAGAAACTGAGCTCTCCTACAGACAAACATGTTCATGACCTTCATATGATTGTGTTATTACCTTTTTAGGAGTCTTGAGTTTTTCTCAAAACGTAGAGTAGAGAGTTGGAAGTCGAGTTCAATTTCCGACTCTCAACAGCTTCCATCTGGTAAACTTTTCAATTGAGAACAATGAAGGGAACAGGGTCAAGTCATGCCATACCCGCTTGAATGGAACTTGCATCTCTAGTAGAGAAGGAAGAGAGCCTAGAAACATAATCTGTTGTATTACAATATGGAGGAGTTAATTCTTGTCATGATTGGGAATTGACTACCGCTGTTCTTATCTTGCTTGAGTTGCGCCGGTAGGAAAACCTCTCTACCAGAAGTCTCCACAAGAACATTTTCCTTCTTTGAAGTGATGGAAACAATTTAAATCTCTCAAAATAATATGCCTATCAAAAACACTAGATATATATTTCATTGCTGAATGGCAGTCCCCACATACCCTGAGATTTTTGAAAATTCGAATCGGTGCTCCTTTCGGGACTATGAGAAGCCCGAACGCAATAGCCAACTTTTCGCTATGATATGCTAGACTACGTTCCTTACCCTCTTCATCCATATCACGTAATGCAAAGTTCCTATCTGGAACATGCCCAGCTTCCTTTATTAAGATCATCATTTCATCAATCTTAGTATATATTTCAGCTGTCAAAGGGTGGCTTCTATCTTCAGATATAAATGTATGCACTTGGCTCTTCATTTCAATCCAACTACATCCGGGCTCCTTGTTAATACCCATTGTTTTCATTAATCTTCGAATTTTTGCTGCATCTTCCCATCTACCAGCTACAGAGAACATATTGGACAATAAAACGTAAGGCAAAGAATTCAAAGGTTCCAACTTAATGAGGTTTTTTCCTGCTATTTCTCCAAGTTCTAAGTTCCCATGAACCCTACATGCAGAAAGTAATGACTTCCATATGGTTGCGTCAGGTTCGACCTCCATTCGATTCAATAAATCCTCTGCCTCATTGAGTTTTCCAGCACGTCCCAATAGATCAATCATGCAAGCATAATGATCAGGAGCTGGCTTTATTCCAAAAACTTTTTCCATTGATTCAAAGTAAGACCGACCAGTTTCCACAAGACCTGCATGGCTGCAAGCAAACAACAAACCAATAAAAGTAACAGGGTCTGGCTGTATGCCATCGATTATCATTTGATCGTAAAAATGAAGAGAATCCTTCCCTCTGCCATTCTGTGCATAACCAACTATAATGGCGGTCCATGATATGACATTTCGATTTACCATTGAGTCAAAGACTTTAGTTGCATCTTCTAAGCATCCACATTTGGCATACATTGTCATGAGAGAGTTCTCTGCAGATAACAATGATCCAACACTAGATTTGATAAAATCTGCATGAACCTGTCGACCAAACTCGATAACTGTTAGTTCAGCACATGCACTAAAAACACAGGCAATTACAAATTGGTCCAGATCAACCCCTGCAATTCTCATGTCACAAAATAATTTGAGAGCCTTTTCATGGAAGCCATTGTGAACATATCCTGTGACCAAGGAGGTCCAAGATATTACATCTTTATCTAATATATTAATGAAAACCTCTAATGCACAACTCAAGTTTCCCAGTTTAGCATACATGTCAACAAGAGCATTGCTCACCGTTTTGCAAGCATCAAATCCAGTTTTAATAATCAGAGAATGAACATATTCTCCATTTTTCAGGCCCCTACAAGAAGCAAGAGAATTCAAAACAGATGGATATGTGAAATCATCAATTCGTATATCCCGATTATGCATCTTGTGGAACAAAACTAGAGCTTCCTCCATATATCCATGCGTCACACACCCAACAATCATTGAGTTCCAGCACACAACATCATCAATTTCCATGATATTTAGTACCATCCTCGCACTATCCAAGTCTCCACATTTGGCATACATATCAACTAATGCACTTTGAACAAATACATTAGCACCAAAACCACTCCAAATAATACATCCATGTACCTGCAGACCAAAAGCATACGCTGAAATTGCTGCACATGCTGTCAATATGCTGGGAAATGTGAATTGGTTAGACTCTATTCCTAGTATTCTCATCTCCTTAAAACACTGAATTGCCTTCAAACTCTCACCATTTTGAGCATAACCAGTGAGCATAGCAGTCCATAAAACATAGTTTTTCCGATCAGGCAATGATACGAAGAGGTATACAGCCTCCAGAAGACACTTACACTTGGAATACATGTCAACAAGACCGGTGGCAACAAAGATATTAGCTTCTAATTGGATCTTTATTACATAGCAATGAATCATTTTGCCACTATGGAGCAAACCCAAAGTTGAACATGCTCTTAAAACACTCCCCAAGGTATATTGACTTGGCTTCTGCCCCTCACTCCACATTTGATTGAACAGCCTCAAGCCTTCAACTTCACACCCATTTCGGCAATATCCAGATACCAGGGATGACCAAGTGATAGAATTTTTAGTTGGAGTTTCATGGAAAAGCTTGCGAGCTTCGACTAAATTTCCTGAATTGGCATATGCAGAAATCATAATATTCCATGTGTACTTGTCCCGATAAGGCATTTGATCAAACAACTTACGTGCTTCACCAACTCGACCATCTTTAGATAACTCACTCAGGAGCTGATTGGAGACAAGATTTGACGTATAATTCACAATGTTGTGAATGCAACGGATAAAAATAGGGTGCTTGAAGTGAAAGTAGCACTTGGTGAAAGTGTTTGAAGTTTGTAGATATATGTTGAACATAAGCACCTCTTTCTTGGTGCCCAAGTATCTCTACAATCTACATAAATCATGAAGATTACAATTTTCCATACCTCTAGCAGGTTTGTTAAGTTCACTTAGATATGTTCCTCCGTATTAATTATGGTCCCAGCTGCCTTCAATATCTGGTACATGTAATCATAATAGAAGATGAGAATATGGTATCCAAATCTAACAATCTTACACCATAAAAACTTACTACAGCATTTCATCAAGCTAAACAATAGACGATACAATTCATGAATTCAATTATGTATCATTATTCTACGAAGTTAGTATGATGACCCAACTTTTTTGGACTTAGACTGACTAAGAATGTTACTACATCCATGCTATTATCATTTGAAAAAACTTGAGAAAGGATATAGAGAGATATTTTTCTATGAAATATTTAAATCTCTTTATTCGGAATCCCATTGAAAACATTTGATAATAATTTAGTTTTTGATTTTTTATTTTTGAAAATTAAGTTTGTTTTCTCCCATTTTCTCTACCATGGTTTTCATCTCTCTTAATAAAACATTTCAATGCCCAGCCAAATTCCAAAAAAAAAAACAAGTTTTTGAAAACTAAAAAAAATAGTTTTAGAAACCACTGAGAAATTGGAAAAAAACAAGCTTACTTTTCAAAGACCAAATGGTTATCAAACGGAGCCTTTATTTACTAAATAATTCTATTTCTACTTGTCATCAAGTAATAAGCTTCCCTTGAAGCTGTAATAATCTATAAATTATTTGTCTGATTTTGCCTTGAAGCTGTTATTTAATTCATACCTTACCATTTACGAAGACTTTTCAACTAAAAATAAGAAAAAAGATCAACTAGTCGGTAATACTAACAATAACACCACAAAGAAATAACAATGGTTAGTTCTTCGTCGTTTAGAGCAGAGTTATGAACATGCTGAAATGAACGGAGGACGGAGTTCCTACGAGTTTACTAAACTTTACAAATGGGGTGGGTAAACTATAAAAGGAATGCAGACAAATTCCGAGACAGTGGTGAAGGGAGATATTGATACTGACCATATTGTACAAATCATGAAAATATGGCATCAACAAAGGCCTCTGGATCAAAAGGTTGAAGATCTTCTAACCCTTCACCAACGCCAACAAACTTTACAGAGTGTGCTAATATGGAAATTCGTCACGGTTTATTCAGAAACACGGACCAATGTTGCTCATCATATCTCAGCCAAACTTCAAGAAGATTCAAGAAAATCACAGAGTAAACATAAAAGAAGACGATGAGATTTCCAAGAAAAGCAAGTGAACATGCATTCGAAAAACTTGCGGAACAAAGTGAAAAGCATCAGAGACTTAAATACGAAAGTAATCACGAAATTCTTCCATCATTTTGTTGCAGTTATTTTCCTCATCCTCTGCATCATACTTTGTCCCGCTACCTAACAATAAAAGAATCAACACGGCAACCAGTATTCCGATCAACGGCGCCGGTACAAGACGATGAGCAACAAGGCAAGATGAACAAAGAAGGCGAGAGACCACCGAAGGAAAAGATGAAGGTTTCTTAGGGTTTAAGGATTCTGGCCCACTCCATCTCTCTTCCACTGCATACAAATATATGGGCTTAGCCCAATAAAAAAAGTGTCCAATTAATTTTGGAATTATTAACAGTGTTTATAGAAGAATTTAAACCTTTTTTTTAGCATTTGGTAAAATTGATTCTAATTTCAACCAAATTGTTGTAAAATTGAGAGGCGAAATCGGGCACCAAAACTTTACCAAAACATATAATAATAATAATAATAATAATAATAATACAAGTGTTAGAATATAAAGGGAGTATATATATATATATTATAAACAAAAGAAAGTGGAGTTTTATGGCAAAATTAAAAACAAATGAAATTAGAGAAAATGGGAGAGAAAAAAGAAGATTGGAGAGATTTCTTTACCAAATGTCTCTATTTATATATCCATCAAGAACCACTATATATAGGCAATTAGGAGAGCATGATGTGGTCCATTTGGACACCAATCTATGGTCTTTGTTGGACACATGGAAGACACTTTGGCTATGGATAAAATGCCACTTGGTATGGATATCAAATGGGCATGTGGAATGGGCATTTATATTTACAATACTCCCCCTTAAATGCCCATTTATAAAATATACCTCGTTAAAAACCTTACTAGGAAAAAAAAAACCCAATGGGAAGAAAAAAAAAAAAAAACCCTAGTGAAGGAAAAGAGTACATATTTTATATAGTTTACTATAATACATTCACTCCCCCTCATGGAGACATCACTTAAAGTCTTTGAGTCGCTGCATTCCAATGCTATATACTAATTTATCGAAGGTTGCAGTTGGTAATGCCTTCGTAAATAAGTCAGCCAGGTTATCTTTCGAACAAATTTGTTGTACAATGATATCGCCATTTTCTTCAAGATCATGAGTATAGAAGAGCTTTGGTGAGATATGCTTCGTTCTATCTCCTTTGATATATCCTCCCTTGATTTGAGCTATACATGCTGTGTTGTCTTCGTATAACATCGTTGGAAGAGGTTTACTTGAAGACAAGCCACATGTCTCATGAATGTGTTGTGTCATCGATCTTAGCCATACACATTCTCGACTTGCTTCATGAATAGCGAGGATTTCAGCATGATTTGAAGAAGTGGCCGTTATAGTATGTTTCACTGATCGCCACGATATAGCAGTTCCTCCACATGTGAATAGATAACATGTCTGAGATCTAGCTTTGTGTGGATCAGATAGATAACCAGAATCTGCATAACCAACTAGATCATACTTTGATTTGTTAGAATAAAATAAACCCATATCAATTGTCCCTCGAAGATATCGGAGTACATACTTAACTCCGTTTCAATGTCTTTTTGTAGGACATGAACTATATCTAGCTAATAAATTTACTGAAAATGCAATATATGGTCTTGTGTTATTAGCCAAATACATAAGTGCACCAATTGCACTAAGGTATGGTACTTCAGGACCAAGTAGTTCTTCACTGTCATCTCGAGGTCGAAATATATCTTTCTTTACATTCAGTGAACAAACTTCCATTGGAATGTTCAATGGATGTGCTTTATCCATATAGAATCTTTTTAAGATTTTCTCTGTATAAGTTGATTGATGAACAAATATCCCATCTGCTAAATGTTCAATTTGCAAACCAAGGCAAAATTTTGTTTTTCCAAGATCTTTCATCTCGAATTCTTTTTTAAGATATTCTATGGCCTTGGATAACTCTTCAGGAGTTCCAATTATATTTAAGTCATCAACATATACAGTTATAATAGCAAATCTTGACTGAGATTTCTTTATAAAAACGCACGGACATATTGGATTATTTTGGTATCCTTCTTTCAACAGATATTCACTCAGGCGATTATACCACATTCGTCCTGATTGTTTTAATCCATATAATGATCTCTGTAACTTTATTGAATACAATTCCCGAGAACTTGATTCATATGTTTCTGGTATTTTAAATCCTTACGGGATTTTCATATAAATGTCATTATCCAGAGATCCATATAAATACGCCGTGACTACATCCATTAGATGCATATCAAGCTTTTCATATACAGTCAGACCAATCAAATATCTTAGCGTTATTGCATCCACCACAGGAGAATATGTCTCCTCATAATCAATACCAGGCCTTTGCGAGAATCCTTGTGTAACAAGTCTCGCTTTATATCTTGTGACTTCATTCTTCTCATTTCTTTTCCTTACAAATACCCATTTATATCCTACAGGTTTGACGTTTTCCGGTGTTGGGACTACTGGTCCAAAAACCTCACGTTTTGAAAGTGAGTTCAACTCTGCTTGGATTGCTTCTTTCCACTTCGGCCAATCCTTTCTACGTTGACATTCTACGATAGATTTTGGGTCAAAATCGTCACTTTCAGGAATAATATCGTGAGCAACATTATAAGAAAAAATGTTGTCAATAATGATATCATTTCGGTTCCATCTCTTTCCTGTTGTAACATAGTTTATAGAAATTTCATTATTATCCTCAAGCGTTTGATTTTCACCAATACTCTTTTGAGTAGTTGTATTCTGGATTTCTTCTGGAACATCCATACCTTTTATTGAATCATTTTGATTCTCAACTACTTTTCTTTTTCGAGGATTTTTATCTTTAGAACCTATTGGTCTACCACGCTTCTGGCGTGCTCCAGACTCATAATTGACAACTTGTTCCTTTGGGATATCAACTTTTGATGGAGCATTTGCAGCTGGTATATATGATTTAGTTACACTTTTAGTATCTGTGAATGCATCTGGTAGTTGATTTGCTATATTTTGCAAATGAATTATCTTTTGAACTTCAAGTTCACATTGATTTCTACGAGAATCTAAATGAGATAATAACGATGCATTCCATGTAATTTATTTTTCCAACTTCTTAATTCCTCCCCCTAATGTTGGAAAATTTGTCTCATTAAAATGACAATCAGCAAATCGTGCAGTAAATACATCACCCGTCAGGGGTTCAAGATATTTAATAATTGATGGGGAATCAAAACCAACATATATTCCTAACCTCTTTTGAGGACCCATCTTAGTACGTTGTGGTGGAGCAATCGGTACATATACTGTACATCCAAAAATTCTTAGATGGGAAATATTTGGCTGCTGGCCATAAGCTAATTGCATTGGGGAGTATTTATTATAAGCTACTGGCCTAATACGTGCCAGTGATGTAGCATGCAAAATAGCATGACCCCATACCGATGTAGGAAGTTTAGCTCTCATAAGCAATGGTCTTGCAATTAGTTGCAGACGTTTTATAAATGATTCTGCTAGACCATTTTGTGTATGAACGTGAGCTACAGGATGTTCAACACTTATCCCAATTGACATACAATAATTATTAAAAGTTTGGGATGTAAATTCACCAGCATTATCAAGTCGAATGGTCTTAATTGTATTATCAGGAAATTGTGCTTTTAACTTAATTATTTGAGCAAGTAATCTTGCAAATGCAAGATTTCGACTTGATAATAAGCATACATGTGACCATCTGTTGGATGCGTCAATTAATACCATAAAATATCTAAATGGACCACTTGGTGGGTTAATAGGTCCATGAATTCGCTCTAAAAATGCAGGTGATTCAATCCCCACTTTAGCTGGTGATGGTCTAATAATTAATTTCCCTTGAGAACAAGCATCACATGACAACTCATTGGATTGAAGAATCTTCTGGCTCTTTAAAGGATGTCCATGTGAATTCTCAATAATTTTTCTCATCATTATTGACCATGGATGACCCAATCGATCATGCCAAACACTGAATATTTCTGGATTCATGAACTTCGGGTTCATTATTGCATAACTTTCGATTACTCGTATATGAGTATAGTATAATCCAGAAGAAAAAGCAGGCAGTGTTTCTAATATACGTTTTTCATGTGAAACAATAGATGTTATATAGAGACACTCTATATTATTTTTACAATCAGTTTCAACATGATAATTATTTTCACGTATATCTTTAAAACTTAATAAGTTTCTTTTCGATTTGCTAGAGAACAGAACATTATTAATTGTAAATCTTGTTCCTCTAGGGAAAATAAAGTTTGTCTTTCCAAAACCTTCAATCAGATTTGCAGAACCTGATATAGTATTGACTTTTGCTTCCAGCATTGTCAATCTAGAAAATATTTTCTATTTATGAATATCGTGTGCGTAGTTGCGCAGTCTGCCAGACATAAATCCTCATTGCTCATTTTCGAGTTACTCAACATATTGAAATTGTTCATATTTCTTCATTGAAAAGAAAAGAAAAACGATTACAAAGAGTCTTAAATATATATACAAACAAAACAACAACAAAAACATACTAAACAGTACTTAATTATATATTTTCATACAAATCATCCTCTACTTGTTTGATTGCATCAATTCTCTCTCCAGGAGATTCAAAATAATCAGCTACATCAAGATGCATCATATTGGAGGGGTCAAACACATCATCTTCTTGAATGGCAAGATTTACCTCCACATTCTTTCCTTTTCCTTTTTCCTTCAGGGAAGCTTGATAGAGATCAACAAGGTGTTTTGACGTACGACAGGTACGTGACCAGTGCCCAGTCATTCCGCACCGGAAACATTTATGTTCATCACCTTTCGAACTTCTATCTTGTGGAGCCTTTCCTTTATGATCATCACTTCGTGTGGGTTTCTTAAAATTATAATGCCCACCAAGAAAATAGGTATTTCTTCCTCTACCGTGGTCCCGACCACGACCACGACCACGACCTCGACCACGGTTATTAAAATTCACAGCATTCACTTCAGGGAATGGTGTTGCTCCAGTTGGTCGGGATTCGTGATTTTTCATCAATAACTCGTTATTTTGTTCAGCAACGAGAAGACATGAAATAAGTTCAGAATATTTTGCAAAACCCTTCTCTCGATATTGCTGCTGCAGGAGCATATTCGAGACATGAAAAGTGGAAAATGTCTTCTCTAACATATCAACATCAGTAATCTTTTCTCCGCATAATTTTAATTTTGAACTAATTCTGAAGAGTGCGGAATTATATTCACTTACTGATTTAAAGTCCTGCAACCTCAGGTGCATCCAATCATAACGAGCTTTAGGAAGAATAACTATTTTTTGATGATCGTACCTTTCTTTCAAACCTTGCCATAGAACGTAGGGATTTTTTATTGTAAGATACTCCATTTTCAATCCCTCGTGAAGATGATGGCGAAGGAAGATAAGGGCTTTTGCTTTTTCTTGATTTGATGCATCATTTCCTTCTTTAATTGTTTCTCCAAGATTCATAGAATCTAAATGGATCTCAACGTCAAGGACCCATGACAAGTAGTTATTTCCATTAATATCCAGGGCCGCAAATTCTAGCTTTGTAAGGTTTGCCATAATAACACTATCAAAAATAATAATATATTCATATTAGAAATTTAACATAAACCAAATGCGTAAAAATGGCTTACCTATAAGACTTACCTTTAGCGGGAAAAATGACAGAGTCTCGTGCTGATAACGTGTTGTAAAATTGAGAGGCGAAATCGGGCACCAAAACTTTACCAAAACATATAATAATAATAATAATAATACTTTACCAAAACATATAATAATAATAATAATAATAATATTATTAATACTTTACCAAAACTTATAATAATAATAATAATAATAATAATAATAATAATAATACAAGTGTTAGAATATAAAGGGAGTATATATATATATATTATAAACAAAAGAAAGTGGAGTTTTATGGCAAAATTAAAAACAAATGAAATTAGAGAAAATGGGAGAGAAAAAAGAATATTGGAGAGATTTCTTTACCAAATGTCTCTATTTATTTATCCATCAAGAACCACTATATATAGGCAATTATGAGAGCATGATGTGGTCCATTTGGACACCAATCTATGGTCTTTGTTGGACACATGGAAGACACTTTGGCTATGGATAAAATGCCACTTGGTATGGATATCAAATGGGCATGTGGAATGGACATTTATATTTACAATACAAATCACTTTTTCAATTACAATAATTTGTAGAATCGGGTTAACTACCACTTTTAAAATTAACTTCCCAACAAATTTGGAGCATGTTTGGTAGACAATTTGAAAATAGAATTTTGAAAACAAGATATTTAAGGAAGATAGAGTTGTATTTTATGTTTTCAGATATGTGTTTGTTAGCATATTTAGAAATTGGATTCCAATTTTAAAAGTTGTTCAAAATGTGTTCTATAATATATTTATAGACCATAAAATTAGTTGTAGTTGCAAAACTAAATATTATGTTGAATATAAACCGTTATTAATTAATTTATGAACATGTTTTTTGTTATAAATTTTGTATAATTATTATTTTATAATATTATATAACTTATAATATAATATAGGAAAAAAATCAATTTTATCCATAAATTTTCCAGGTTGTATCAATTTTAACCATAAACTTTCAATTTCATCAATTTTAACGTCAAACTTGGAAGAGTGTATCAGTTTTAACCCTAAACTTTCAATTTCATCAATTTAAACCTCAAACTTGAATAAGTGTATCAATTTACACCATCGATTAAGTTTTCATTTCAATCATTGTTATAAAGGTTTCCCACACATACCCAAAGTCACTTGTTGCTCTATGATATGTACTTGTTTGTTATTTTTTTCAAAAAAAATTACCAAAAAATTATTAAATCATTCCAATCGGGTCACCACCATCATGAAAACCATGAACTCGACTTTCGAAAGTAGGACCCACATGAAAACAAATGGATTCTTGTGTTCCCTTCGCCTTTGGTGTTGATACCAGCGATGACGAGTGTGAAAAAGATCTAGGCGGGTGACATCATTGAAGGCAACAATGACCATGGTGGTGTTGTCGACTTCAGTGGTGAGGAGTTTGAGCTCGGCTAAAATGTGGGAGAGAACAGGGAAGGCGGTGGTGGACAGAGTGATGCCTATGAACACTATAAACTGGACGTAGTCGAGCCTTGTCAGCTCCATTGACAGTCTTACAAAGGATTAAAGTGACATTGATGTTAGAGAGGAAGGGGACAAAGATTCTGACGAAGACGATTTCGAAAGCCTTACGTTCATTGAGACAAACAGATGACAAATCGAGCTCGAGGCCGACAAGAAATTAAAAAAAAAATCAATATTGGCGACCGATTCAAGAATGAGAGTGATCCATTGAAGAAAACACATGGTGCAAATAAGCTTTGTTTCTACTTAAAGCTAATGGATTTAGTAGAATCCCGCCTTAAAATTAAAATATCCCTCAATTAATGAAACGAAAAAAACAGCATAATTAGAGAAGATAAAAAGTAAAAAAAAAAGTCATGCTATGAAATCGAAAAAACATTATGATGAGTCTACTCCAATTTTCTTCAGCAATTTTATTTTTTTAAAAAAATAACAAAGGTGTATTTGTTATAGAGCAACACGTGGCTTTGGACATATTTGTAAAATCTTTCTAATGGAGATTGAAATGGAAACTTAACCGATGGTGTAAATTGATTCATTTATTCAAGTTTGAGGTTAAAATTGATGAAATTGAAAATTCAAGGTTAAAATTGATACAATCTGCCAAGTTTGAGGTTTAAATTGATGAAATTGAAAGTTCATGGTTAAAATTGATACAACCTACTAAGTTTAGGGTAAAAAATGATTTTTTCCCTATAATATATTATACATATTTTAATTTAACAAAAATAAATTGAGTTTATAACATAAAATACTATATTTATTAACGTTTTTAATATAATTTTACATTTTAAAATTTCAAATTCGAAATATGGATATAATAAAAACATAAAAATATTGTTTTCAGAATTTCTACTATTTGGATCACAAAATCCGAAAATAGTTTTCAAAAACACATATGTCAAACTCATATTTACTGAATTCAATAAACTCGAAAACATAAAATATAATCCAAATTGCCTATCAAATAGGCCCTTAGTGTGTGTTCTAACAAACTTTTTAAAATTTTCCTACATTATCCTACTTTTCCTACTTAAATTTGAAATTTAACTTTATTTCCTGTTAAAAGCACATTCAACAACAGATACAAGCACGTGGACAACATATATAAATTATGTTAATTTGACCATAATACTGCAACATATAATTATGTTAATTTGACCATGATACTATGGACTTGTTTGAATTGCCGCCCGTAAACAAAAGTATTTCTTAAAAATGCATTTTGTCAAAAACATTTTTTATAAAAACAGTTTAGAATTAAAATACTCATGTTTGATTACATTTTCTAAAAAAATATTTGTATACACAAGTTTGTTTGGCTTTTCTACGCTCAAAATGCTTTTACTAATGTTAAATTACCATAAAATATGACTATTAAGCACTATGAACTAATGAGTTCAAATTTGTATTTAAAATACTACGACCAGCCGACCACAGTCGACTATAGCTAGAGGGGTCGTCGGAAATGGTCCTCGGTAGCTGGCAGTTGCCACCAGTAGTAGGACGTTGTCGTCCGCGATGTCGCCAGAGGTGGTCATCGACGAGGGCGGCAATAATTTGAGGGTATTTTGGTCATTTTCATACATCACAAAAATTTAAGAGGGATTTTAAATTAACTACTTAAAATCCCTTTTTCTAAAAGTTGATTTTGAGTGTTTCACTAACTTATTTTTCACTCATTTT
The DNA here is from genome assembly GCA_033996785.1 of Trichosanthes truncata. Taxonomy (NCBI): domain Eukaryota; kingdom Viridiplantae; phylum Streptophyta; class Magnoliopsida; order Cucurbitales; family Cucurbitaceae; genus Trichosanthes; species Trichosanthes truncata. The sequence continues at coordinate 2,684,764 of JAWPNB010000003.1, forward strand.
TTAAATAGTCATTTCGAGTGGTTTCCAAACACTACAAATTTTCTTATAAATGATTTTTTTTTTAAATTAAATACTTGAAAAGTTAAACCAAATGGACATGTATTTGATTGTTAAATAAATTTATAGGATTCTAAATTTTAAATACGTGCTACTATGGTTTGAACTCATTTCTCTAATGACCACTAGGTTGTTGAAGCTAGAGTAGTTGTCATTAATAATCTCCATAGTACATTGACTAAAATAGTATTTTAATTTTTTTGTTTTTTAGTTTTGGAAAAAATTCAATTTTTATTGCTAAATTTGTAATTTTTACCTTAAACTTTTAATTTTATCAAATTGAAGCCTAGACTTAAATAAGTATTGCAATTTCTACCAACTATTTAATTTCTATTAATTTACTCACCAATTTTAAACAAAATGAAATGCAAAAATTCTCCATAAACTCACTAAATTTAATAATGTCAAGTTTTGCACAAATTTTAGTTGGATTAATGCACAAATTTACTATTTAATAACTTTGTCAAAATTTCCCTTAAAAAAACTATCAAAACTCACAAATTTTAACTATAATTTCACTTTATTTTGAAATCCTATCAATTTTGTATCATACATTAGTTTTAAAATTTAATAAATGCATATGAAAAAGCTTTTTTTAACAATCCTTAAAACAAAAATTTATTGCTAACATGAGCGTAGTCCTTTATAAGTTTAAGGAAGTTAGATGTTCGAATTTTCCATCCCACACATTGTAAGAAAAAAAAAACAGCAAAACAAAAACAAAAGTTTATCAAAAAAAATTGCACCACTTTATAAGTTTAAGGTTAAAATTGCAACACTTAAGTTTGAAATAAACTTAAATTTAAGAGTAAAAATTGATTTTTTTTTTTTTTTTTCATTTCTTTTCTTTTCTCCTTTCTTTTAATAATTTTAAAAATTTAATCAAATCTCAAAAGATTTAGGTGAAAATCTTAAGAAAAACGGAGGAGGAATTATTCAATTACACAACCAAATCAATAACCATTAGATATAGATCCAAAAAATGCTTGCCCCTAATAACAAATAGATATAAAAGCAAAATACTTTTACAATTTTTCTCTCACACAATACATCCAACGGTATAAAAGAAAAGCAATAGTAACCACTGAATCATATTATTTTATTATTTATAAAATCCTATTCAATAAAACATTAAATTTAACGAATGACATAATATCAATGCAGGAAATATAATAGAGGCATGAAGAAATCACTCATTAACATTGAAAACAAAACAAAAACAAAACAAAAAGTGCAGCATCTAAGATACAAACAGATAAAATGGCATCAAACATATAAATAATTCAATTGTGAATGCCATGGGTTCAAAAATGAAGCATCAATCTCTTATGAATTCAATACATGTATGGTTATGAGAGTTCAACTGGACCTGAGAATCTTACCAATCAACCATTCAGAGCATTCTACATTTCCACTTGCTCGGCAAAAAGAATCGCAGGCAGCGAACTTTTCTTTGCTTCAATTTCAATACCAATATCATGGTTTGCACCCTGTGATGGAGCCTAGTGCCGTTGCTTGGGCTCCAAAAGTGGATGGATTTTCAAAGGTGAAATCTGTAAAACCGGAAACATAAATAAATAAACGATTTAGACTCCGTTTGATAACTATTTGGTTTTTGAAAATTAAGCTTGTTTTCTTCCATTTTCTCTACAATAGTTTTCAGCTCTCCTAAGGAAACATTGGAGAAACATTGGAATGCTTAGCCAAACAAGTTTTTGGAATTTGGCTAAGAATTCAAATGTTTCTTTAAGAGAGATGAAAATCATGGTAGAGAAATTGAGGGAAAACAAGCTTAATTTTCAAAAATCAAATGGTTATCAAACGGGACTTTATTTACTAAATAATTCTACTTTTGCTTGTCATCAAGTGATAAGCTTCCATAATGCAATGCGAGGGCACCTACGGTAATAATCTATAACTTGTTTGTCTGATTTTCCCTTGAAGCTGTTATTTAATTCATACCTACCATTTAGCTATTATCTTAGAACATTCCAGAGTGTACATATTGTAAGAAGACTTTTCGACTAGAAATAAGAAAAAGATCAACTAGACGGTAATACTAACAATAACACCACAAAGAATAGCATGAAATAACAATGGTTAATTCTTTGTCGTTTAGAGCAGAGTTATAACATGCTGAAATGAATCGAGGACGGAGTGCCTACGAGTTTACTAAACTTTACAAATGGGGTGGGTAAACTTTAAAAGGAATGCAGACAAATTCTGAGACAGTGGTGAAGGGAGATATTGATACTGACCATATTGTACAAATCATGAAAATATGGCATCAACAAAGGCCTCTGGATCAAAAGGTTGAAGATCTTCTAACCCTTCTCCAACGCCAACAAACTTTACAGGTATGCCGAGCTCGTCGACTACACTGACCTGAGAAAGAAGGATTGTATCATCAGATAGTAGTTGGCGGCAATCGTCATTTCAAGAAATTGTTCAGCTAGCTAAGAATTTTAAGACATACCACACAACCACCTCTGGCAGAACCATCTAGTTTTGTCAAAATTAAACCAGTAATTCCAACTACCTGTTACAGAAACCAACGAGCTTGTCAATTGAAATTTCTTGGTGACTAAAAGCAGCTTGCAACATTTTTTTTTAATGAAAACCCGAACTTTCATTGAGAAAAAATGAAAAAAATACACGGGCATACCAAAAAAAAAAGAGAAGTCCACAAAAGGAAGCCAAACTAAAAAAAGGAGCTCCAATCAAGCAAAATAAGACCTAACGAGTAATTACAAAAAAGTCTCGATACTGAAGTCCAATGAGAAACATAGAATCTAACCCACCACACATCACTAGAAGATCTCCTCTGCCCCCTAGAGGTTCTATTATTTCTCTCACCCCACAGACCGTACAAAATAGCACAAACCCCGACCTGCCATAAAAACAGGCCTTTCTCATGAAAAGCAGCTTGCAACATGCATTCACACTTGGGCTCGTTTGATGTAAATTAAGTGATGAATTCCAGACAATCAACCAAGAACTCCATTAGTTATTGTGTTTTAAGAATACTTGCCCCCAGGTAAAAGATTAAACCAACAGGCATATGACACATGAATATAATAATCCAAATGCATATATTGTACCCAGCAGATGATGCTAAATTTTACTTTTGGGAAAATCATGAATGCTTACAGCATTACTAAGATTAGTATAGAACTTATGTAGATGGTCCTTTTCCTCTTGTACGTAAGAAAGAAAAATTGCAAAATGGCAAGAAATGATCCGTCGTCCAAGAATATTAATTTAGAAGGAAAAGGATAGTAAAAGTTACATCATTGAACTCCCTTGCTTGTGGTAGCATATTCAAACCAGTCGTCCCATCCAATACCTGCAGGATCTCCTGCAATTGTAATGGAACTCTTAATCAGTACAACATGACAAGGTAGAATTTCATTTTAATGATCAGATATCCAACTTTTGTAAAATTCTTCGTTTCTCCTTGAACCATAAATGTCATGGGAGGCAGTGTTGGCATGAATGAGATGATAAAAAGTAGAAAAATGGAATTTTCATTGATCTGAGATCTGCTTCACCACTAATAGTGTCATCTTTAAATAAATTATTTTCCTAATATAGAAATCAAGTTTGATTTTAACACTGTCAGCTAACAGCCGGAATCATTTGAGGAAAAGAGAAGAAATCTCAAAGAAAAGATGGCATTCACCACAGTCCCGTGCATAATAACGTTGAAGATAAATTGAATGCTTATGTAAGTATGAAGTGCAAATCCCTACAGCGAAAATACAAGAAAAACGCTTTGTAGTTGCACTCATTGAGATCTTGGCAAGTGCCTATACGTTATACAAAATACTTCTTTATTACTTGGTTAAAACTTCAGAACTTCAATTAATACTGGGAAGCCGTGCATAATAATGTTGAAGGAAAATTGAATGGTTATGCTGCTCTAAAAATGTAAATGCCTATACATGTGCCTTTTGAAATAGAGCAAGTCAACAAGGTAAAACGATTAAAATAGTAATGCTTACATTGGGTGCCCCTGGAATAACTTTGCCCACAGCTTTCTTACATGCTACTAACTCTTCCATCAAGCTATAATTTGTATGCAGACCTATGAAAAAAAATTCCAGATTTCCATCTATTACGAAGACACAAGAAAGAATGGCAACAGTAAACCACTAAACTACATGTACTTACGTCCAGACGTATCACACAAAACAATGTCAAAACCACCTTCTTTTCCTCTCTTTACAGCCTGTGATAGAACTATCAGGGAAACACTTCAAGATGATAAGTTAGCATCTATAGTATATGATACAAACTTCCTAAAAAATTACAATGTCAAGAAAAAGAACAGAGCACTATAATTACTGCATACCTGATGACGCTTTGGCATGCTCTTTTTCAGCAACAACAATCTCACATCCAGTTCTCTCCGCCCAGATTTCCAGCTGATCACTAGAAGCTGCTCTAAAGGTATCACCAGCTGCCATCAATATCTGGCACAAAAAATTGTAAATTACTATATTTCCATCTAGTAATTTTTTTTTAATAAGAAACCAACTTTCATTTAGAAGGGTAGAAGAATAATAAGCGGATGCTACACGAAAACAAGGTCAGACAAGCCTAAAGGGGCATGCAAAACCAAACAAAGAAATTTCAAAATAGAGCCCAATTATTGGTAGTAAAAAATTTTAGAAAAGAGGAATTAAGTTTCATAATGCTGCAATGCATCATATTCCGTAATACAAAACGAGTCCCCCAACTGCATGTATATCCACTCCTCTCTCTCTCCCTCTAACCCAAAAGGGAATGCCAAAACAAAACCAAACATAGAAACTACAAAATAGAGCTTCTTTGTTGGTAATAAAAGCATGGAAAGTACAAAATAGAGCCTAAAAATGAGTCTCTCTCCCTCTCTCTCTGGTCATATAACTAACACATTATTTTTTAGCATTGTTATAGTATAAAGCTACCTTTTTTTCAAAAGTATAAAACTACTCTAAACAAAAATAATGTTGACAAATAGCTTCTCAAGTAAAGTCAATTCAACAAGGGTAGAAAAAAGTATCATCTAACCTTGGCCCCTTCGTTTTTTAATCTAAAAGCCAGCTTTCCTGCAACGCGGAGTTGTAAAGATATTATTGGGTAATTTGAGTAATAACAGTGCAAATAAATATATACCGATGTAGCAAATAGACAGAGAAGTAGATAGTTTAACTTTTTGCAATATGAGGACATTTTAATTTCATACACTTGCCTTATAGGAGTAGTAATAAAGAAATTGCAACAAATAAATGGGAGTTCTCACTAATAAACTATATTTAACACACTTTTTAAAGGAAATAGATTATGTCGAGCCACATTTTTTTTTAGGAGGTCGGGCCACATGTATATCAAAGTAAATATTTTTAAAACTAGGAAAAATTTCTCCCAAAAAAATTTAAATCACAAGAAATGAGGTTTAAACTCAATAGAATATCCATACCATGTTAACGCTAGGTCTTACCAAGAGATGTTGTCTTTCCACCTCCGTTAACACCAACTATCAAAATCACAGCTGGTTTCCTGATGACATAATAAAAGTAGAATCAGAATTAGTGTTTGAGATATCATGTTTGGTTTGATAGATTGCACAAACTAGAAACCATAAAGAAAGCAGACCGAAATCCAAGTTGAAGGTCGGTTTTGCTCCCCTTCCCTGTCAACAACTCCAAAACATTCTTCTTCAACGCATCCTAGGATCATTTTGATCAGTGTATATGATCAAGCATTACAAATTATTTGGACATAGAAATATAGAATTGAAAACCAAACTTGGAATCTAAGTATTTTTTTCGTCAAATTGCCTATCATCAACCAAACTACCACTTCAAAAACGAAATCCAAAATTCCATGATTCAAAAATTAAAGCAGTACATAAAATTTTTCTTCGACTAAAACTTAATGAACATAGAAATTTCTCCAAAATGAACCGAATTCGAATTCCAAAAAGCACGAAAGACAGGTAAATTTCTCACTTGTGCCACTGGTGCTTGATTTAACGTTAAACGTAATAATTATTATTTCATTTCCGTGTAGTAGAACCTTTCTTTCTTAGAACGCAGAGTAACTGAGTAATGAAACAATTCGTGAACTCATTACCTTTATTTCACTACCCGATTTAAGCTTCCCTGCCAATATGTCGTCACGCAAGCTCTCCACGATCTTAATGGTGATCCTCGGCCCGAAATCAGACACCAATAATGCCTACAAGATTTTAAACACTACGATTAACCATAGTTTTTCATTCACCTTACAAATGATTTTTCGAAAGACTCCAATATTAAAAGGACTACCTATATCAATATATAAGAAAATAGCCAAATTACTAAACATCCAAGCCAGTTCTGAAAGAAGGTTGGATTTAAGTTCATTCTCGAAAATAAAGACTTGAGAAAAGTTTTAAGAGAAGAGACAAATGTAAACCAAAATCGAAGAACATCTCGGTTGAATCCACATTCCGGAAAAGAAAGCTGAAAGAGAATAGTGGATTGGTTTTGACAAATTTGAGTTCAATTAATCCAAGAGTTCCTGAACAGAACTGTTTTCCTTAGCAGGAAATGCTACCTTGAGACAAACATAAAACAAAAAGAATATAGAAAAAGGAACAGAAGACTGACCTCTTCGAGTTCGTCGAGAACTCTATCGGTTTCCGCGAGGTTCCAGTAAAGAAGAAGCTCGTCGACAACAGCAAGGTTGTCTCGGGTCTTTGAGAAGCCCGAGAAGATCTTCTCGACATCGCTTTTGGCCTTCTCCTTGAGCAGCCTGCCAAGCCGAGTGAATAATCCCGTCTGACCGGCGGAGCATCTGAAACGATAACCACCGTCGCGACCTTGCCTGGAAGGAGTAGTTGGCCGGAGAGATGGAACTATTAAGCTTCGAGGTGAAGGGTTTGAGAGAAAGGAGAGTTGAGAGAGTGAGGCCGCGGCCATTTTTGTTCCAGCTCCAAGAACAGAATGTTTCAGAACCAGATGGATAAACAACTACTTTCGGAAACGTCAAAGAACGACGTCGTTGTCGTTTCCTGCTTTTGGTTGATCTTACTCCTTTACACGCCGTCGTTTTATTTGGGCGTCTAAAAATAGGCCCAATGTTTCTAGCGCCCAAGTCCATAATAAGGCCCAAATCTTCGGGCCGAATTGCATCACCACCTTTGAACTATATTAGGGGTAGTTTGGCGCGCTGGTTTGGAATTAAAAACTCTAGGGTTCTCGATTTCTTGGTTGGAATAAAAAATCGGGGTTTCTAATTCTTGTGTTTGGGGTGCAAGGTTGTGTGAGCTAGTTTGCTGAAACATGTGTTTCAGGCACATGGTTGGGTTGGGTTGGGTTTGTTTAGTCTGTTTTTTTTTTATAATTTTTCAAACTGTTTATTATTTTAAAAAAAATTATACTGTTTTTTTTTCCACTCCATTTGCTTAATTGTTTAATTTTTTTGGTGTGTTACATACCAACTGTTTAAACAATTATGTGGAGCAATTGTCAGAACTATAGTTCAATTTGAATTATACTATGTGTAGTTTGTATAACTATATCCTATATCATTCACTCCAATCATGACGACATAAAATTGAAGATTATGCATAACAACAAATAATTAATAGGTGCAATGTAAGAATGATGTTGCCAATGGTAAAGTAAAACAAAAAATTAGAACTAAGATATGGTTCTAAAAATATCATAACACATAGTCCGGATGAAATGACAAGAAAGTAGAAGTAGTTGTCCAAACATAAATATAAGTCATAGGAGTGGTCGATGAAAGTGATGAAAAGAGAGTCAGGTTCCAAGTGTTATCGCCAAAATTTCCACGCAATAATCATACTTCCAATCTAGGGTGAATGCAAATAAGGAATTCAGCATCATACTATCTGAGAGAAGATTTTTTGCAACAACCATGTAGTCTTGTCTTGTCATCCCTAAGATCGCCTTTAGTTCTACATATAACTCGTTCACGCGGGCTCTTTCAATCTTGTCCTTCTCAGACGGCCACGATGCAATCCTCCCAATTTGTTCGGCTGTCAAGTGGAAACTATTATTGACACACCCCACCCCAAATTACCCTAACCAACTTGGGATGTAGCGTGCCGACATTAAATCCCTACTAAACTATGGAATCCAATGTCAAACTTTGCATGACAAAATCTTTTTTTTTTTTAAACCACAAATGGCTAGCCAAAACTTTGTTAACACCAAATTATATAAAAATTTCGGCAGAGTTTCCCCTGAAAACTGAGTAAAACACACTTGAAAAGAAATATATATACCTCCATAATAATATATTCAAACTCCAACCATCATTTCAGAAATTCAATATAAACCCATAAAACTTAAAAGTAGATAAACATGTGGGTTTCATATTACAAACCAAAGGGAAATCCCAAAATGGTACTAGCCACATCAGTTACACAAAAAGTATTTGTAAATATGTACATACAAAATGATATGCAAACTATCAAGTCTGGTGGCAAATATCAACTTCTGTAGGCTCGTTAGAAACTCAGTCGCTACCTGGAGGAAAAATTTAGGAAGAAAGAATGAGCTAATATAGCCCAGTGAGTGGTAAGTTAATAGGAAAAATAACCTCTCGACAAAAACCTTTTATATTAAAAGGAATTCAAAGTTCAATAAAACTTTATATACTAAGCACAATCTAAATACACAAGATAAGTAAAACATCATAGAGGTTTGCTGCAATAACTCTTTAAAGAAAGCACAAAATAATAGGCTAATAAAACTCATCACCAAACATGTACCCAAATCCATGTCATACTATGCATCGAGTAATCTCCAGATACATAGCATAACAAATTTATGTCATACGTGCACGTAGAGCAAACTCTATCATCTGTAATACTTCAGGACCAGGATTTGGACCAGGATTCGGAATCCGGATTTGACACCTATGGCCCCGGCATTCTCCTGCATCCCCTGCGGCCTGAGCACACTATCATACTATAGAAACACATTCTCATAGCATACGAGGTAATCACTTTTAACATAAAATTCTTAATTCTCAAACTCTTTCTTAAAATCGTGTTTTCTTGCTCTAAACAACTTTTCATAAACTTGAGAGATTTCTGAAATAACATTAAACATTTATAATTTCTCAAATAATCATCAAATCTCTCAAATAATATAAAACATTTTCAAAGTCATTCTTTCTTTAAAACCACATGCTATAAACCTCATATATTCCTCAATATCATGAAATATCTCAAATACTTCTCTAAAACGATAACTAGAACTAAAATCATAAGATTACTGAAAATTCATAAAAAGTTTATGAATATCTCATAACAATTACTCTAAATCATATCAAATTATTGAATACTTGAAATTCCATAATAATAATTCAATAATGAAAACATTCGTAGAAATAAGCCACTCACAACTACTACGAACGAGGTTTGTTTGGGTCATAAATAGTTCCAATCTCCACTTGCCCTGAAATCATAATTTGTCAACATATTACTAACCTCTTAATGCCAAAATTAAAGTGTAACAACACTAAATTATCCAAGCCTTTAAATTTCTCACTAACCCAATAATTAACCATTCTTTTCATCATCTTACTCTTCAGATTACCAAGAAATTGAGACCATAACCCAAAATAAAGTTTCAAATAAACTCCATTGTAATCATTCTTCATAAGAAATCTCATTCTTTTCATTTCTTCTTCTACATGAATAAATTCATTGGTTTTCTTTCCCTAAAAAGTTTGCAATTTCTACATACAACTAATCCCCTTCAATCTATACTTTGATAAAACTCATGACTTTCATCAAATTTCCTTCTTTTACTCAATCATCACCCCCATCTTAGTTTTCAAGCTAGTTTATGGAGTTTCCAACTAAATAAAGAAAACCCATAAGGAAACCCACTAAATTAGGTTCTAGAACTCATGAGAAACCTTAATCAAAAGTTAGAAAACTTACCAAAAGCTTCAATCCAAGGTTGTGAGAGGTTCTCTTTGTTTATTTTTTTTTTTTTTTCCACTTCAAAATAGCCCAAAAATCACACTCCTTCTCTTCACTTTCTTCCTCTTCCTCTTCCTTACGTGATAACTTCTCCAACAATACCCATTTTTTTTAAATTAAACAATATCTATTAAAGCCACATGTTTTTATTTAATAAACAAATATAGTTATCTCACTTTCTCTTTCTTTAATGCCTATTATTTAATTAATAAAAAGAAACCAAAACCCTAAATATCCAAATTCCTAATTTCTCAAATTTCATACTTTCCAATTATATAATTTTTCCAAAATTGTAGAAATAGGTGTAACAAATATTCAGGTTGTCTGACATATTGGAGCCCAAGGACATACGTCTCCTCCTACTTAGGGTTGTTCATCAGTCGGTCAGTGTAGGTTTTGGACGAAAACCGAAGTCGAAAACTAATGTATCGATTTTGGTCGGTCGGTGGTAGTCGATTTTGTTGGGATTTATGCCCTAAAGCCTCGTAATTAATAATTTATTTAATAATGAATAATAATTTTGATTATTTTATTTGCAATATAATATTATCCATTATATGAAAAATCCAAGGTTATTAGTGTAATCTTATACAGTATGTGGTTGACATACGAGAGGATCATGCTCAAGAAATAACCTAAAGGGTCATAGTATATGGATAAGGTTGGGTGCCTTATCCTGGTAACACTATTGATACGACCCACTTTGTAATAGTTACAAATGATTTGATCCAAATCATTCATGTGGAGACATGTGAGTGAGGGTATCTTATACAATGAGTTTGTATAAGACTGGACCACGAAATATTTAATCTCTCTTTATAAATCCGTTAATTGAGAAGATTAATATTTCATCAGGATGATCATATGCGACTCAATCTTAATCCTGAGTGAGTTATGAACTCCTACCTGTGAGGGTTTGTCCTTTGATTTGCATGGGTGAGAGTGGCTTTTGTAGCCGATTCAATATGCCTACCATTTTGGGGACTTGACCAAATAGGGAGCTGGGAACATAATCTCACAAGATGGAATTCACTCCTTCCCATATAGGGTAAGTAGATGAGTAGTTCCCTTAAGTGCTGATTTCGGGACTTGAACAATGGGGCCCCACCTTCTCATTGGCCCGAGAGGGACTTAGTTTATAATTAAATTATAAACATATTGTTCATTAGAGGATCAGTGGTACTTAAGGTGCAATATGTAATTATAGGGGTAAAACGAACTTTTGACCCAGCTGTAATTACGAACAACTCGTGAAGGATCGACTTGCATGTAATGATTATATCTATGGACACAACTTGTCCTATAGTGCATAAGAGTGCAACTCTAGGTCTATAGTGGAGTGATCTTTAGTTAATGAATGAAAATTAATTAATTAAAGAGTTTAATTAATTAATTTTGTATAATTGGAGCTTATAATCTATAGGTCCATAAGGTCCCTTTGCTAGCTCATAGTAACACTGAAAGATCAATTTAGTTGAAATAAAATTTTGAAATGTTCAAATTAATATTAATTTGAAGTGTTCAAATTAATATTTAATATAAAAGAGAAAAATATATTTATTGTATTTGATATATTAAATATTAAAATTTGAAATGTTCAAATTTAATATTTAATTTAAGTGTTCAAATTAATATATTAGATATATTAAATATAAAAGAAGAAAATATATTTATTGTATTTGATACATTAAATATTAACATAATTAATGTATATTTGATATATTAAATAAAAGATATTTATAGAATTTGAATAAGTTTCAAATAAATAAATATCGTAGGAGATTTGAATGAGATTCAAATAAATACAAGATATATTTTAATATATTAGATATTAAAATATAATATTTTAATTATGGCAAATATTTTCCTTTGGTCACTATAAATAGAACCTTTGGGTTGAGCCATTCTTCACAACACACATCTCCTCTATAGAGAGAATTAGAGAATTCTCTCTAGACTCTTCCTCTCCAATCCCTTGGGAATTTTCTTTCAAGAGGCTCCCACAAGCCTTGGTCCTGTGTTCGAGTCATAGCAAGGAAGACTTTGTAGAAAAGATAAAGATCCGCCAAAATATTCTTCATAATATTATTTTCAAGGTATTTATTGCTTAACCCTTATATTTTAGTTTAATTCTAAATAAATCAAAGACGATTCATATGCTTCCGTTGTGGGTTTAATTCGATTATTCCCTTCAGATTTTAAGATGCTTCATGAAACTGACCGACCGAATACATCGTCGGTCGGTCGATATTGTCAGTTTTCAGTGGTGATAAATTGAGATGAGGGAGAAAAATGATAGAAAGAGAATGAGAAAAGAGAGAGAACGTGAGGAGAAGGAGAAGAAAAAGTCTCAATGGGAAAAAAGATGAAGAGTGAAAAGAGAGAAAAAAGAGAGGGAGGAGGAGAAGAATAAGTCTTGGTGAGAGATAAGATGAAAAGTGAAAAGAAAGAAAAAAGAGAGAGATGAGAAGAAGAAGAAGTTTCGGTGAGAGAAAGAATGTGAAGAGTGTTCAAGAAAAAAAAAGAGAGAGGAGAAGAAGAAGTCTGAAAAGAGAGAAAAAAGATTAAAAAAAAAATTGATTAAGTAAATTTTTTTTGAAAAGTAATCATTACTTTTAAAAATATTAAATATAATATTTTTTAAAAGTAATCATTACTTTTAAAAAATATTAAATATATATATTTTTGAAAAGTAATCATTACTTTTTCTTAAAAATGAATATATGGTTGGGGCAGTGAATTGTATGTGCATAGTTACACTGTCCAAGAGTCTCTGACCATCTTTTTTCCTTTTTTTTTTTTAATATTAATATGAGGTTCGTCCGTCGGTCAAAAAATTCTATATCGGCCACTCCGACCGACCAATCAATCGGTTTGCTATATGCAAAATCGACGTCGACCAACCGACATCGATTCGGTCGGTTTCGGTCGGTCGAATTGGTTTTTTGAATAGGGATGAACACCCCTACCCCTAATCGGTCTGGATGTTCCGATGTCTCCTGTTCGACTCGTGGGCATGGCTGATGTGTCCTCATCCATTGACGCGTCGAGTGGAGGTGGATCGCGGAGGAATGAATCGTCAAACTCAGGGTTGAAGTCACCATCTAGGTCAATTGTAGCGTCTAATGCCATATCATATGGGGTATGTGCGCCTGCCCCCGTTGCTCTATCTTTTTCAAATATGATCGCGAGATCATTAAACCAGGGGAAGGGCTTGTTTCGAAGACCTCTGGCAGTTGGGTGACCCTGAATCATAATATGTTAACGATAAAAAGATAAAATCAATAATTATAATAATATTCCTCTTACCTTCACTAATAAGCCTTAGAATTAAGGCTTATTTAAGTCCCAAGTGCTCAAAATATTCGTGTTTGTCCTAAGATTAATTGAAAATGGTGGAAAATTGTTTGAAATTAGGAAAGAATGAAATGTGATAGCAATTGGAAGAGAGTTCTAAGTAATGTGGTTCTTTTTGCAGGAATTTCGGAAATTGCCAAATCAAATTGCTAAACCATTTTGGCAATCCTGGGCAGAGCATATATGGAAAATCTGCACCCGCGTGAATGATGAAACCCATAAATGGGAAGAGGAAATTTCGCACGAATCAAGGGAATTGGAGCGTGATTCTTGGCATAATTGAACCCTAAAACGTTCTACAAAAGAAGATTGAAGAAGCCGGAAGAGGAGGGGAAGAATTCCTCGGTCGATTCGAAGAATCAGTTTTGGGTTTTCAATTTTCATCCCAGCCTCTGTCTTCGTATTTCTGCTATTGTCTTTGGTCATTTTAATTAAAATTTCATCTCGATTTCTTTCAGTTTGTATCACAAGAACACTGTTAATTTACTTCTTGTCTCGATTTGTTGTATTTTGGTTAAGATTCGGGTTACTTTCGATTTACATTAGTGGGTAATTTTTCTCAAGAACGTCCTCTGTTTTTCTTCAGTTTTTATTCATTCTTCTTCACCAAGACTGCATTCACAGTGTATCAATTTTGCTTTCTTATGATAAATGGTTATGAGAATTATCCCTTTGTTGGATGCAAGCATGTATTACTTTCAAAGTTTACTTGAAATATTTCTTGTAGAATTCTATCCTCAGTTCATTTTTGTTCAACCAATTTTTGCATTCTCCTTGAGTTTTCCAATCCGATTCAAGAGTTTCTTGAATCGTTAAGATCAATTTTTCTCTAGAAGTGGAGGAGATTGAATCGATTGGATAGGTAGGAGTGTGTTAGTCACCGATTGAAATCCTTGCTTCATGCTCTGTTTTTTTTTTCCTTTCTTTTTCGTCTAGCTTCTGTAAGGAAAAACATTTTTCAACTTATGTTTGTAATAGTCAGGGCAGAAGGTAGGAGATAAGAGAATTACTTAGTTACCCTTGTTATTTTGGCTTTATTTCCCTTATTTGTCCTTGCTGGAATTTCCTAGTAACAACAACTTCATTTTATAAGTTAGTATTTCATTTAATTGATTTACACCATTTTACTATGAACTTTTTCTTTAAAATTAGTTTTAGGATTTTCATCGAAAATATGAGCTAAAACTTCTTAGGGGGTTCAAGGATGTGAATTCTCTAAGAAGTAAATGTAGCCAAAATTCCAATAAAAACCAAACCTACATCTCAATTGTTTGCTTGTGTTGATTAAATTTCCGTTGAGATCCTAGAGTGATCAACTAGGGTTTCAACTCAAGCTTAGATCTAATACCGACAGGGTTAGTGATAAGCGGATTTCACACAAGTAATGGAGTAAAAGAGCTTAGACATAAGCCATTCCTTACCCTAGACATAGGGATTAAGGACTCCAAGACCCATAAAATTGTGAGCTAAAAATTATCTAAGATAGAGGGACTATAGACATATAGGTCTCTCACTTAGCCTCCTAAAAAACCCAATTGCGACGTAAATAGGAGATGCAATTTTGGTTTACAATTGAGTGTGAAGTAGGTTGGAATTGCAATTTTGGTTGCAATTACGACTTAGGGCAATGACATTCTTGAGCCCCATCCTTTATCATTTCATTATCTAAGTTCATCCAATTTGCTATTTCATATTGCCAATTTAGATTCAGCAATTTAATTTTGCAATTTTTAGTCATTTCGCTCATTGCCAAATTAGAATATGCAATTCAATTCTGCAATTTCTGTTATTTCCAACATTGCCATTTCTAGATTTAGCAATTGGATTTAGCAATTTCGTTTTTTCACCAACAACCTATCCCAACTTTATTTTTGCATTTTTAGTTTTCCATTTGCAATTTTTCTTACACTTTTGCAAAACAAAACTTTTGTTACTCCGTTCCCTGTGGGATTCTGTTCTTCTCGGCCTCCACGCACTTACACTCTTCGTTCCATCCGAATCCACTGCACGCAGGTCCCAACATCTCAGCGATTGTTTGGTACTGCTTCTTCAGAATTCTCACTCTAGACTCCAGATTAGGGTTGACCTGTATATAGAGATGTCCACGGGGCGGGGCGGGGCTGGGGAATGGATTCCCCGTCCCCGTCCCCACCCCCCATTTCATTCCCCATCCCCGCGAAATTTCCCTTTTAATTTCCCGGGGATCGGGGCGGGGATTCCCCGTTCCTTTTTTTTTTTTAATCTTTTTTTTAATTTAATTTCAACCATAATAAAAATTATTTCTAAATGAATAATTTTCAATATAATTCTATTTAAAGTAAATGTTATAAAATTTCCTAATAAAAACAATAATATACCATATGTAAAAATACCGTAATGTCGAAACAACTTAATTTCTAAAAATTCAAATTTCAATATTACAACATAGACTTTAATTTATTTTTTTTTATAACGAAATAGTCTTAAACTAATTCCTACTATAGTTTTTTTTTAAAAAAAATCTATTTATAGGTAATATATATATATATATATATATATATATATATTTAATCGGGGCGGGCGGGGCGGGGAATATATTCCCCGTCCCCGTCCCCGTCCCCATTTAGCCAACGGGGAAAAAAACATCCCCGCTCCCTCCCCCATTCCCCGTGTAATCGGGGATTCCCCACCCCGTTTGGGGCGGGTCCCCGCGGGTTAAATGGACATCCCTACCTGTATGTTGCACCCTAGGATCTTTTCTTTCATCATCCTTTGAACCTGTACCAAAAAACCAGGCCTGAAAGTGCCATTGTCGGCACACCATCCACCTGCATGAACGAGGTGCAACAAACACTCAACCAATACGACATCTTCTTCGGGAATCCATATATGCTTGGGGCATTTAGGTCTGGACGATGATTCTGTCATCTAAAACAACACTTGTGTTTAAACAACGTGTTCAATCATAAATAACAGTTGACAAATGTAAGGTAATCTTGATGATTATGTAATTCATTTACTAATATTATATTAATGTTATTTACACACAAAAAATCATGTCTACATAATTAAAAAAAAAAACATATTTGAAGGGGTGAATATTAAGAATGCGGAAGCAATTTTGGATCTTGAGCACTCTAATTTGATCAATTTTATCATACAAAAAACATGCTCAAAACTGGAAAAAACTAGAAAGTATGAACACATACCTTTGTAGCTCAAAATCTCCAAATTCTTTGCAAATCTTGGATCACCAACATTACTTGGACCACCACTAGAGTCTTCCCTACTATTCTCAGCCCTTGGAATGGATTGTGGGATCTTTGATTGAGAGAAATTGGGAGAAGAATGAGTAAAGATCTAAATAAAAAAGCTAGAGAGTTTTCTACAAAAATCTCTTGTTTTTCTAATCTTCTTTCTCCATTGTGTTTCTTCTCTATTTATAGAAAGCCACAAGCTTAGTGAAGAAGCCAATTGAATGAAGATAAACTTCAAACAAGAAGCTTTGTGAAGAAGCCAATTGAAAGAAGATATGCTTCAAACAATAAGCTTGGTGAAGAAGTTATGAACTTGGTCCATATTTCATTTCCAAATGAATTTGAATTCTTTTTTAATTTTAATTCAAAATTAATATAAAATTAATTTTAAATTAAAATCAATTTTTAATTAATCAAACAATTTAATTAATTTTAAATAAATATTTAATTTAATATCAAATATCAAATTAAATAATTGGACCAATCCTAATTTCTCAAAACGAACGTTCGAACATGAATCCCTATTCATGTTTTAAACCGAACGAATATTTAAATCATATTTAAATATTTCCACCTCTTCTTTATCATAGTTTAATTCATAATTAAGCTATGATACGTTAAGTATATCGCATATAATTAATTTTTTCTCCCAAATTCGAATTTGAACAATTCAAATTCTTTTCTCTCAAATTATTCCAAGGCTTAGTCTGAGCTAGTAAGGGGACCTAATGGACCTACAGATCATGAGCTCCAACGATACGAGATTAACCGGTCAAACTCTTTAGCCTAGCTAATCAACATTCGTTAACCATCGGGACACTCCACTAAAGCCCAGTGGATGCACTCTCCTCACTGTAGATATATTTCTGTCCACTCGATATAACCATGATTAGTAAGTCGATCATTCACAGGTTGTTCATAATTACAGCTGGGTCAAATAAACCGTTTTACCCCTGTAATTACTTCTTGTTCCTTAAGTCCCACTGATCCTCTAATGAACAATTTGGTTTGTGGTCCAACCAACAAACCGTATCCCTCTCGGGCCAACGAGAGGGTGGGCCCATTGTTCAAGACCTGGAGTCAGTACTTAAGGGAACAACCTCTCTATTAAACCCTAAAGCGGGTAGGAGTGAATTCCATCTCGCATGACTATGTTTCCAACTATCTATCCGGTCTTATCCCCAAAATAGGAGGCTTATTGAGTCGGCGATCTCGGGCCACTCTCACCCATGCAAATCTAAGGATAATCTCAAATAAACAGGAGTTTATAGCACGCTCAGGATTAAGATCGAGTTACCTAGGTCATCGTATGAATATAGTCAGTTAAAACAGTAAACGGAGTTAAAAAGTCTAAGTGACTATTTCGCGGTTCAGTCTTATGCAAACTCATTGCATAGGACGCCCCCACTCGCATGTCTCCACATGAATGATTTAGGATCACATCGTTAGTACTATACAAAGTGGGCCGCGTCCATAGTGTCCCCAGGATAAGGTACCCAACCCTATCCCTATACTATAGACCGTTCTGGTTATAACTCGAACTTGATCCACTTTTATGTCATATATAAAGTTCAAGTATACATACTATAGCCAAGGGTACTTAGTTCATTGTATTTGGGTTATTGAATACACAATTCACTTTATTCAATAACACATTTACTGAATAAACCTCAATAACATCTTTATAGTAAAATAGAATATACATTCAGTTTACAAAACCACGAGTTTTAGGACATAAAACCCAACAATATTTTACATATACTTAACAACAAAAAAGAAGACATATGTTGTCTCTACGAAGCCAATGTTATTTAATAGTCAATTTGTATTCCAGTCCATCCACATCTGGTTTGTAAGATTTTCCCTCCATCACAGAATACGTCTTACACAATGTTTTAAAAAACAATAAAATACATAAATACGAAAGAAACATTACTTATAAATATTTCCGGCGCAAAAAAGAGCAACTTTACTTCTGAAAAAAAATTAAAAAATGTATAAGTGTTCGGGTGGAATGGAATAAAAAGTTAGAAAAAAAAAAGAATATAAACTCACCTTTCGTATTGTCGACCGTTCATGAATGATTTATCTAATCGAGATGGCACAACTCGTAAGCCTTGTAACCTCAATTGCCATAACCCAAGAAAAAAAAAACTAAGATTAGTATGTAAATAATAATGTTATATTGAAAATCATAAAACGAAATGAGAAAATAGGTTTATGGAGAAGGATTTTCGAAAGCATACCTATTGCCCCAAGGAGAAGTGTTGGTTTGAAAAGATAGACACCCTCGTTTAAATAGAAATTTGAGATAGATGAGGTTAATTAATTCTCAACCACCCAAGTACCCATAAGTACAATGATTATTATAAGAAAAGATGGAATGAGTTGTCAAACAAAAGAAAATAAATAAAATATTGGATAAGTATTAACTATGCTCAGTGGAAATTAATGTGGCCTCATATCGTCAATATCAAAATTTAAACAAAGTAAAATCCAACCAGACAGTTGAAATCAACTATGATGTGACAATCTGGTTACTTTATAACGAGATTCATACCACTAACAACCAAATCTGTCTTATTTCAAATAGCAAACAACATATATATAACACAATCAGAACCAAGTGTAGGAAAGAGTTAAAAAAAATGGAAAACAACATAAACAGAACCAAAACAGATTAGGGAACCATCATTAGCCATTAATAAAACCAAAACAGCAGATATGCATACCAATCACATACCATATAAGTGTAGTAAACCAGGGCCTCAGGAACTTAATCACAAGTGAAATAATTAGTTCAAATTATCAGTAAACAAAATAGAGAATCATCATCAGCCATTATCGAAACCAAAACAGCACATATGCATACCAATCACAGGCACCTAATCACATACCAGATTAGTGTAGTAAACCATGGCCTTAGGAACTCAATCACAAGTGTAGTAATTAGTTCAAATTATCGGTAAACAAATAGAGAATCATCATCGACCATTAACAAAACCAAAACAGCACATATGCATACCAATCACAGGCATCTAATCACATACATACCAGATTAAGTGTAGTAAAACAGGGGCCTAAGGAACAGAATAGGGAAACATCATTGGCCATCAAGAAACAGAACATGCGCCCAAATGAGATCAATTCGATCGATATGAAAAAAAAAAAAAAAAGAATATGCACAAATCGATAGGCCTCAGGAAACATCATTGGCTGAGGAAGAACAACATGCAAGCCGACCCACACCAAACTCCAACGAAGCTGACCATCCCCTACCAAGCCTCTTTCAACTTAGGAACCAAATATGAGGAAGAAGAAAGGAATAGCTAGGGACAAAGAAGCGACAAGGGAAAGGCTTCATTGAGAGGTGAGGGATTCAGTCGAAACTGAGAAAGAGAGTTGTTTCGGGAGATGGATCAAAGAGAGAAGATGATTCAACGCCAGCAAGAGAGACGAATCCCCTATTTGAAGCCAACTGTCCTTCGGTTCCATTCAAGAGACAAAATAGAGATGAAGCAAAGCTTCAAGAGAATAATGAAGGAGGAAGAAGGAAATCGTTCGAATCGCTTGAATCGTGAGGGAGAACAGAGATAGGGTTCCGGGGAGAGGAGACAACGCAAGAGAAAAATGACAGAAACGAGAGATTCCAGAGACGAAGCAAAGCGAGGAGTTCGAATCGTGAGGGAGAAGACTGAAATAAGAGAGAGGAAACGGTGGATATGGTTTCAGGGAGAGAAGACGGCAGAAGACAATACTGGAATAAGAGAGATGAAACGGTGGGGTTGGAATAAGCAAAACAGGGGGTTTGATTTTCTTAAACCCCCGTTTTAGCAAACTAGTGGGCCAAACACAGGTTTGGGTTTTGAACCCAAACCTGGCTCAACCCTAAACATCCGCCCAAACGCCTCCTTAATGGTTACAATTTGTATCCATAATTTTTTGGAATTTTAATTCAACCATGTCAAGTTAGAGTTCGAGATTCATATATCTAACCTTTTAATTGATGATATAATACTTTAATTAGTTAATTAGGCTTAAGTTGAAAAGTTTGTTAAGCATAATAAAAAATAATTGAGTGAACTATATAGTTTAAAATTTTCAATTATGTAAACTTGGAGTTTTAATTTTTAAAATTAAAAATTCATGGATGGTGGGTACAATTGCAACAATAATTGTAAGTTAAGAATGGGTTGGCCTTTTTTAATTTATTTTGTAGTTCTAACAATATGTGGAGGTTGGATTTGATCATCTAACATGTTCGTCGATGTTATAATGTCTTAACAAATTGAACTATGCTCAAGTTGGTGCGAATCGTCTAGTTATTACCTAAAAGATTTGATATGGTATATTGCTTTTTCTTCTATACTTTTAATTTCATAAATCCATCTTAATTTTAGATTATCGTAAAATTTACCTTGAACATGAATATGTATTGGAATTTTTATCTTCTAAGTTTTTATAAGTTTTTGTTCGAAGAATCATTTAAAAAAAAATTCATGTGCGTTGAATGGATTATAAAAATATGCCTAATACATGTGACTACACAGGAATTTAATGTGATATTGGCGCTAGAATTTAATCAAAATTTGTAAGTTTTGAAAAATTAAGTAAATGATTCAAGGTGTGGTTTCTATTGAAATAGTGAGTGCGCTAGAATTGAATCAAAATTTGTAAGTTTTGAAAAATTAAGTAAATGATTCAAGGTGTGGTTTCTATTGAAATAGTGAGTCCAAAGAGATTATTATACTACTACTTTTATTATTAAAATTAGTGGCCTATTAGGTGAATATAGTAGGGTCCAATCTAAATTTTTAAAATTTATAATGAAATTTGATAAACTTAAAAAAAAAAAAAAAAAAAAAATCGTAGAATCGAAAATTTGAGTCTCTAAGACCCCGTTTGATAACCATTTCTGTTTTTTGGTTTTTAGTTTTTAGTTTTGTTTTTTGGTTTTTAAAAAACAAAAACGGTAACAATTTTTAGTTTTTAGTTTTTTAAAAATAAAAAATCAAACATGTTTGATAACTATTTTTTGTTTTTTGTTTTTCTATAAAAATAAAATCAAACTAATTTTATAATATTTTTATCTAAAACACTGTAATTAAATATACAAATAATCAAATAAATATGCTTAAAACTTAGAAGTTACAAAAATGAAAAAAACACAGTATTAATATTTATTCAAGTGGTATAAATGTATAAAAAAAATTGTATTTTTTTTAAATCATAAAAAATGGTATGAAGATTTAAACATAATTTAAATACTATTCTTAATTTTGTGCAAAAATATATAGTTTAAGCTAATTTTTATATAAATAATCCACTAATAAAATAATAGTTATTTAAGAAAATTACTTAAGAAAACCTTGTAACTATTAAATTATATTATGTAGTATAATATAATATATTAAAAACGATTTTTTTTTAGAAGAATATATTAAAAACGATTAAAACAACTTTAAAAAAAAATATATTGAAAAATTACAAAGTATTTAAAAATTTCTTATTTAAAGAAGAAAAAGAAACCAAAAAAAGAAAATTGAGAGGCGCGCTTAAGACGGAATAAGAAAAATCGTGAAAAACGGAAACCGGTTTTAAAAAACCTCCTTTTTTTTCTTTTTCTTTTTTTTTTTTTCAGTTTTATGAATTCCTTTACAATTTTAAAAACGTTTTCAAAATTTTAAAAATAAAAAACTGAATTAATTATCAAACACCTTTATTTTTAAAAAATGAAAAACTAAAACAGAAAACAGAACAAACGGCCCCTAACCTTTTTTTGTTCGAATTAATTATCAAACTCCTTTACTTTAACGAGTTGAAAGTTTCATTGGCAAGTTTGATTGGGTAAATTTTGATTTTTTTTCCCCCCCAAAAACAATTTAAAGCTTACAAGTTACAAATCGCAACCGCCCCTTTTTTTATTCAAATCCCGACGGCGAATTCATTGGATTCATCGGAAAGTCCATCAAGATTTATAAGAGTAAGAACTCCAAAGAGGAACTCCGATCACTACGCCACCGCCATTCCGGCCTAAACTTGCCGTCTCCGCCACCGGAACTCCAACCATTGCTTTTGAAGTAAGCGCCGATTCCGATTCCGATTCCGGTGCCCTAATTCTCACCGAAATGTTAACAATTCCATTTCGTTCACCATTTTCATCTCTCAATCTATAACTCAGTAAATGCAAATAACTTTCCGGCCTATACCGTCCGAGAAAATCCGACACTGGAACGTTCGCAGTTCCGACGATCCTGTTCCTCGAAATAGATCCACAATGCACCTCGATCGTCAAGAACATTGCATCCACCGGCATCTCCACCACCATTTTCTTATTCCAGGACGGATAACTGCCGCCTCGTTCGTCAATTTCTGTTCCTCCGCAGCCAAAGCTCTGGCGATCGAATTTGACGGTCGCGAACGTCTTCTTCTTCACAGGTTTCCGATCGATTCGCAAATCCTCTCCTGAGACGACGGTGATTTCAATACTTCGAGACGACGTCGACGCCATAGTAGGGAGTACACTGGAAATTGATCGGAACAAAATTTCACTTGCCGGAAAGGAATTGAAGAAGCGAATTAGAATGATCAGAACTGATTTTTTGTCCTCGGAAAGAAATTGAACTGTTGAAAGTGATCGGAACAAAAATTTTGTCGTAGGAGAGAAATTAGAGGAAGTTTATAGGTGATTTCCGATTAGAAATTTTGGAGGAAAAAATTAGATCAGTTCACGGCGACGTCGATGAGATGACGTCAGCAGAGTGACGAAATTGTATTTGTGATTTTTTTTTTTTTTTTTTTGTGTAAATTAATAAATATAAAATTTTTTAAGAAGAATTATTTAATCGATTATAGTTGTAGAAGGAAGACGAAAATATAGATACAGAATGACCCCTAAACCATTAGGTTATATTTTAATCTTATTTTCTATTTTTAATTATATTTTAGGGGAATGGCAGTGGATAGAAAAAAAAAATTAAGATATTTACAAATTTAGTAATGATTTTTTAAATTTGTAAATATAGTAAAAAAATTAATTTGATTTTCGTTTTTATTATCATTTTAATTTTACTCTTATCGTTGTATTAACAAGTAATTGAGTAGTATATCTAATATACCAAATATAAAGTATATTAGTATATATGATATACTAAATGTTAGGTATATCAGTGAAATGATATATCTAAAATGAAGTACATTAGCAGTATTGTTGTACTTTTTTTTAAGTATAGCAGTTAAATAATATACTCTATATGAAGTATATCAAAGATATTTTGTATATTTTGTATATCACTGATATGCTTCATATTAGGAATATCAATGAAATGATATATCTAACATTAAGTATATCAGTAATATATATACTGCATTTTAGGTGTGTCTAATATATCAATATGAAGTATTGATATACTATTGATATACAATATTTAATATATCACTGGTATACTTCATTTTAGGAATGTTATTTCACTTATAGTATATCACTGATATACTTCATTTTAGGTATATCTGATATACTAAATATGAAGTATTGACATATTGTTGATATACTTCATATTAGGAATATCATTTCACCGATATACCTAAGTAAAGTATAGCAATAGTATGTCGGCGATATACCTAAAATGAAGTATATCAGTAGTATATCAACAGTATGAAAACACTGGGAAGGGTATTTCGGACTTTTATGATTTTGCTTTTGGGTTGGATTGAATTTTTTTGCCACATTTGCAAACTGAAAAAAAAAAAAAAAAACTGAAGATATGCCTGCAATAAGCCCATTAATTTTTGTTACCCTTGTAACCAGCTCTATATTTTAATTTTTTTATGTCAATTTGAGCGAAGTGCAATTGATTTGTTTTTCGTTGCTAATTCATATATAGTTTAGTGGATAAGGCACCTACTATAACAAATTATTTTAAAGATTAGTGGTTGAATCTCTCACCTCTATAATTATTAAACTAAGAAAAAGTTTCTTGTTTAGCCTTTATTGTCAATTTCTTTTAGGGACACAAGCATTTAGTAATGGTTTTGCCTTTCTTTCTCTTTATTTTTTTTCAAACTTATTAACAAAATTTTATATAGATTTTTGAACAATAAAATATAGTGTCTAGTGTTTATGTTCCAATACTTCAAAACCATAAATTAAATTATTATTTTATAATTTAAAAATGATGTTTCATTTTAACATTTATTTTTTTAATTTAAATTTGTAGAGGAGAAAAACAAGAAATGGTTTGTTAGATGGGTCCTAAATAGCTTTGTAATATTGTCCATTATTTGATTTTGTTAGGTATATAGTATAATAAAAATCAAATATAACAAATTATGTGCAAGAATAATGCAGCCAAATGGTGGGATGATGACTAGCTGTTGGAAAGCCTATACAATGTAGCCGCTCCTTAATAGTCGTTCAATGCAAGTTTAAAATTTATATATCCTCTAATAGTTGTTAAATACTAGGTTTGAGTTATTATTTTTTTAATTGAATAAAATATACTTTTGGTCATGAAAATTGAACTTAGTTTCTATTTGGTACTTGAATTTTCAAAACTAAACATTTTTTTATCTTTGAGATTTGAATTTAGTATCTATTTGGTTGTTGAAGTTTCAAAAACGACATGTTTGGTCCTAGAAGTTTGATTTTGATTTCAAAATGATCCATAAGTAAAGTTGATCATTTGCTGACCTAACGAAATAATGACGTGACAGTTAACATATGCTAAATAGAGTTTACTAATATGAGTTTTTAAAAATAAGTTAATTTTATTTTTGGTACATGATGACCAATTAGAAACTAATTTCAAACTTCAAATATCAATTAGAAATCAACTGCAAATCTTAGAGACCAAACATGTCACTTTTGAAACCTTAATGACCAAATGAAAATTAAATTAAAATCACAAGGACAAAAGGTGTTAGTTTTAAAAACCTAAGAACCAAATAGAAACTAATTTCAAATCTCACGGAATCGAGGTGTATTTTACCATTTTAAAATTTCCATCATGTATCAATATAAAATTATCAACTACATTATGATGCCTCAATACGTTGCTTGAAAATTATCAATCTAAACCTAGCTCATAAATAAAACACATATTTGATATTTCCTCATAATCTCCACAATGGATGAACTTGCCAAAAAAAAAAAAAAAAAACAATAATAATAATAATAATATTAAATTAAAAACAGAAAAGTTGTTTTGGAAATATGGTGAAAAGGCGTGCGTGAAATTGGAATTTAGCTGGAAATTTAATTGTCGGCCGTCGCTTAGTGAAATCATTGAGAACAAGTGGGAATATAATTTTTTAAAAAAAATATTTGAAATATAAAATTTAAAAACTGTTGTAAAATTGAGAGGCGAAACCAGGCACCAAAACTTTATCAAAACATATAATAATAATAATAATAATAATAATAATAATAATAATAATAATACAAGTGGAGTATATATATATAATATAAACAAATAATAGGGATTTATGGCAAATTAAAAGCAAATAAAATATGGCAAATTAAAAGCAAATAAAATTAGAGAGGTTTATTTTCCAAAAATCTATATCTTTATTTATCCACCAAAAACCACTATTTATAGGCAATTTGGAGAGCATGATGTGGTACATATGGGCACCAATCTATGGCCTTTGTTGGACACATAGAAGACACTTTGGCTATGGAGAAAATGCCACTTGGCATGGATATTAAGTGGACATGTGGAATGAGCATTTACATGTGCCATATTTACAATAAAAACTAATTTGTGGTGATTAATAATAATATATGTTTAGACAATCCATATGGTTCTTTCTTTATTAATATCCAAAATTCCACTGCCGCATCTTTAATTAAATTGAGTTTAGTAATTAACAAAGACCAATTAGATCGTGCTTTTCCCTTAATTAAATATAATTTTACTTCTTATTTTACATGCATTTTTCCATTAATAAAATAAAACATTAGATTCAATAGTACATAAATATTTATTTTAAGAAGACTTGAGATGTTTATCCAAAAAAAAAAAAAACTTGAGGTGCATTATTTGATTTCGCCTAATAGCTAGATGAGATATTGGCTTTTATAAATTCCAATCATGCCAAATGTCACAGTGCTAATAAACTCACTTTATAAGGATGACTTCAATACATTAGGGCTTCTAATCGAATCTAAATATTTAATAGAACATATTTTATACCACAAAAATTAGTCAAAGCAAAATAATATTGAGTGTTAAAAGTGGAAAGGAATTGACTTGATCAAACTCCTCATGCAAGAAAAAAAACACACAAGCACATGGGTAACAAAATCAATAAATTCAGCCATAGGATTCTAGCTTTTGGATTGTATTATTCAAGAGGAAGAAGCCCAAGTCAACAAAAGTCATCAAATCAAATGAGTGTTTTTGATTTGGTCAATTATGATGTTGCTAGGATGTTGGTATTATGACCTCATAAAAATACAAAGGAAAAAAGAAATAATTTCTACATTTAAACTTGTAAGGTTGTATGAAGTTTCACCATAAAATTTTAAATTATTTCATTCAAGAACTCTAAATTTAGACAAGTGTTAAAATTCTCCTCTCTTATTCAATTTTAGCTAATTCATTCACCAATTTTAACCAAAAAACAGTGTAAAAACTTCATAATCTCACTCATTTAAATAAATCAAGTTTTGCACAAAATTAAGTTTGATTGATGCACAAATTAACCACTGAATAACTTTGCCAAAACTAATAATTTCAACAAAAATTAAGCTCTAATGTTAAGGTAATGCACTAGGCCAAGGCTCGAACCAAGATTCGGAATCCAAATTCAGCATCTGATTGCCCGACATTCTCCTGCGACTTAGTCATGCTACCTACTTATCTTGAACTACTTATAAGAGTGAAGACTGTGACATAGGAATGCTTCAAATCAAGCATATTTAACTTTAGAGTTCCAAGAAAATTTTTCAGGAGGTCACTCAACATAGGATTACTCCAATTCAAGCATGTTCAACTTAGAGTTCTTATGATGGAGCCATCGAAAAGGATGGTACATCAACATCGAAAAGCTTGTGAGCCCGAGAATATAGCTTCGCAATGCCATCTGTAGCGTTGCAACGCTACATCAACAACCCTTCAACCTTGGAATGTAGCAAGCATAGCATTGCAACGCTGTCCACAACGTTGCAACGCCAGCCAAAATAATGTTTTCCTTTTTTATAAAATTTGAGGGACATCGTTGCAACGCCAAGCAACGCTGCCCTTAGCGTTGCAACGTTGTCTCGATGTCTATAAAGGAAAATTTTTCATTCGTTAAAAGGGGAGTCGTTTTAGAGAGACTTAAACCCTAATTTCAATAGAGACACTGTTTGGAGGTCTAGAGGTTATCTTGGAGAGCTAAGGAGGAGACTCAAGGCTCGGGATTGTGCGACATCACGTGGGGAACGAGTGTTGGCACGCGTCGTCCAGTTTTTTCTCTATATTCTCTTTTCTTTGTTTTCTTTAATTTTAGGATTTCTTGGATTGTATTTGAATGTAATTGAGCATTGTAGACTCATGGTTGATTGTATAATTTTTGTAAGACTATATTTGATTTATTGATTCGTGTTTTTGTAACGTCTTTTATGCATCTTGAATCATATTCTAAGCTTTTGGCCATAGCTTTGTATGTTAAGTTAAGTTTAGTTTGAGAAAGTAAATTTAACTAAGGACTTATATGCATGACTAGGATTGGCCTATTGCATGAGAATGAATAGGTTAATGTTAGAAGCCCTTAAAAGAATTTCATAATACCATGTTTAGTAGTAGAAATAGACCGAGAGGTTGATTTACTTTTTTGCATGACTTCAATTGGGCTCGAGAGAGTCAATTGAATACCTTAGTAATTCTTGGCTTAGGATTGTTGCACGTGTTCATAATTTTTTAATCAATTTCATAGTTGTGTTTCATGGATTGCAATTTCCAAATATCTCTCTAAAATTGGACTCCAACTTTGTAAATAACAGTTTAGGTTCTATTTATTTGTAAAAAAAATCAAACCAAAGTTATATTTCTCTAAATAAAATTGGGCATAATTAACTATGATACTTAATTAAATCTAAGAACTCCAATCCCTATGGATGACCTTGGCCACTATTATTGCAAAATATTTAGAGTTCCGATTTTTTTAAATTTAATCTTGATATGACCTTCGACAAGCCCTCTTATCAAAAGTTCCACTTTGATACCCATATGTAACACCCCAGGTCCAGGATTCGAAATCCATTCGGCACATAACGGCCTAGCATTCCCCTGCATCTCCTACGACCTGACCACACTACCTACTTGTCTTGAACTGTTTCTAAGAGTGAAAATTGTTTCCCCATAAACTAACACGGCTCTTTTCAACATGCTTTGTCCTCACTCACATGCTTCCTAGGAAAATTTTCCAAGCGATCACCCAACATAGGATTGCTCCAAGCCAAGCACACTTAACTTTGGAGTTCTTATGATGGAGCCATCAACAAAGATGGTGCACCTTGTAGGTATAGGTTGTAACTATCAATTCTCTTAAGTTCAGTTTAACCATGCTTGCATAGTCTAAGGATCTCCTCTCATTCAGATGTGATTCCGGATCATTCATGTACCCCCCTGTACTCGGGTGTCACAATTGATTTCTTTGCAATTTTGTACCATACATATGTTTTGTAATTCATTGAACGCACCTATAAGAATACTATTTTTAATAATCTTTCAAACAAAAACTTATTAGAGGGTAAAAATTGAAACATTTTTTAAACTTTAAGGTTTAAATTGCAACACTTATCTAAGCTTGAGGTGCAATTGATGAAATTGAAAGTATAGGGTATAAATTGATACAACTTGATAAGTTTGTTGGCAATCAATGATATAAAATTCCGACTTGGCATTGAGTCCAAGACTCTATAGTTGCATCTTCTAAACATCCACATTTGGCATATATTGTTATGAGAGAATTCTCGGCATA
Organism: Trichosanthes truncata; assembly: GCA_033996785.1. Taxonomy (NCBI): domain Eukaryota; kingdom Viridiplantae; phylum Streptophyta; class Magnoliopsida; order Cucurbitales; family Cucurbitaceae; genus Trichosanthes; species Trichosanthes truncata. Next base: position 2,714,377 of record JAWPNB010000003.1, read on the forward strand.
TAACAATGAGCTAACTATAGATTTGATAAAAGTGGCACGAGCGAAGAAATATAATTTCCTTTCTTTTTCTTAAGATTTTTTTTTAAAAAAAGGCATCGGTAGATGCAATGTTTTAAATGTCGCTCGACATGTCGTTGGGAGAAATTTCGTTTTTCCCCCCCTTTCGACGACATGTCGTCGACACCTCGACATTTCGAAGCGCTAGATAACATATTCAAGGCATTTCTACACTCCAATTCCAATTCTCTTAATTTCCCTCCAATTCCAATTCTCTCAATTTCCCTCTAATTCTCTTAAATTCATTTCAATTCTCTCAATTTTCCTTCATAATTGTCTCATTGAATATAAAAAATTACATATATTTTAGATATATGATGTTAAGAAGAGTAATCAATTATACTATAATTAAGTCACAATTACGCTTTCATGAAATAATTCAAATAATTTTAATCAACTTTCAATTTTTTTTTTTTTTTTTGCAAATTCCTACTCGCATCGACATTTCAAAATTTCAATTGACATTTATATCTAAATATTGTCTTAATTTTTAGATGTGATGTTTAAAAATAGTCTATCATAGTCTAATTAAGTCAAAATCAAAGTTTCATTGGCTAATTCAAACAATTTTCATCAATTTCCACGATTTCCATAATTTTTTCCGAAATTTCCATTTCCATCAACATTTTCATAAATTTTAGACCTCGACATTTTCATCGACATTTCGAACCTTGGGTAGGTCGCGTTATGTGATGTTGTTTTCGTTTCTCGCCTATTCATGGGACAATGTCTTTCAATCAGGTCAGGCCACAATCATTCTAGTTTTTATATTTTTCTGTTTTAAATAACAACTATTTAAATATTAATAAATATACTAAAACCATGTATCCTAGGGGTATTCACGATTCGATTTGGTCTAGTTTGGGCGAAATTGAAGACTGAATTGATCCCTTCAATTTGCAATATAATTAAATCTAGAGAACCAATTTTCTCATCAGTTTCGATTTTAATAGAATTTCTAAGTCTCAAACTATTTTATCCATATCCATGTTACTTAAGAGTGCAGTCACAAAAGGCCGACGTTAATGACCATATAAGAAAGACAATACAAAGTGTACACAAAAGCAAGCGTGTGAATGAGTAACGACCAGAGAAGAAAGATACAAGCTACACAAAGAGAGAAAATCACAGGCAAGGCCGACGTTACTTAAGAGTGCATTAAACCAAATGTCAAACTAAGGTCTCGTTTGATAATCATTTGATTTTTTGTTTTTGATTTTTGAAAATTAAGCTTATTTTCTCTCAATTTCTCTACCATGATTTTCATCTCTCTTAAGGAATCATTTGAATTATTAGACAAATTCTAAAAACAAAAACAAAATTTTGAAAATTACTTTTTTTAGTTTTCAAAACATGGCTTGATTTTTGAAAACATAGGTAAAAAGTAGATGGCAAAACAAGTAAAACCATAGATGGAAGTCAATTTGGTTCTCTGGATTGATAATATCAATTTTTAACATAGGTAACCTTCAATTTGCAATATAAATTATATTATCAATTTTTAACTATCACAAATTAAGAGAATCGAAAATTTATAGAAAATCATACCGAACCAGTCAATTTGGTTTGGTTTATCAATTTTTACAGTTTTCTGCACTTATGTAAATTTTTGTATTTACATTATTTATTACTTTAAATAATTCATTCCATTTAAACCTATTTTCCATAAATGAGTTAATATAAAAAAAAACTTATGAACGTATACTCAAAATTTAGGTTAAATTACAAATTTAGTTTCTGCACTTTCAATTTTGTGTATAATAGATTTCTGACATATTAAAAAAAAATTAAAATTAATTGATCTATTAGATATAAAATTGAATTTTATGTCTAATAGAACCTTAAATTTTTAATTTTGTGTTTAGTTGATTTGTGAATTTTAAAAATTGTCGAATAGATTAATGATCTATTAGCTACCTATTGGACAAAAAATTGAAAGTTAAGGAATTATTATACACTTTTTAAAGTTTAGGGACCAAATAGATACAAATTAAAAAATTTAGGAATTTATTAGACACTTTCGAAAGTTTGAGACAAAATACAAACAATCTTAAAAATGCAAAAACTAAGCTTATAATTTAACCTCAAATTTATCATCACAATAAAGTAGAAAATTTATTCCTCATTCCTCTCTCTCAAAAAACACAAACTTCAACCGTATGTTAAATGAGTCAAAAAAAGTATAGTTCAATTGGCATATTGAATGTGTTAATGACTACGAGATCTGCGGTTCGAATCCCCCAATCTCTATTGTACTAAAAAAAAAAAAAAAAAACCGTATGCTAAATGAAAATTCCCGTCCCGTTCAAGATAGGTCCGTGGAAATTATTCTCATCCTAACCGTCAACTAAGCTTAATTGTAAGTAAACGGTGAGAATTTGCCAAAAAAAGAAAAAAAAAAAAGTGGAAAGAAACGTTAATTACATCACCCACAGACAGTCACCTTTCATACGTCACCGCACCAATTCAGCAATTCCACCCGACAGTTATGTAAATATTTTGTGTTTTTGTCCTTTGCTCTTTTTTTTTTTTTTTTTAAACAATTTTTTTCCTTTGCTCTTTCGGTAGACCATTTCCAAGTCAATCCTCCCAAATTCCTTCTTGATAATCATAGTTTGTTGCGAAGCTATTGCCAAGAATGCGACTAAAAGTTCTATCATCCAAAAAAAAAAAAAAAAATTTAGGAACTAAAATAGACATTATAAAAATTTAAGGACCAAAATGATTATTTTAAAGATGTTTATGGTTTTAAATATTGTTATGGGTGAAATTGGACCAACAAGAATGGACTGGCTAAAGGGCTGCAACGAAGGGTCAAATAAGGAAATAAACCCAATACGAAGTCCAAACGGACCGAAAACGACAAGAGACCGACCCAGGACGAGAAAGGACGAAGAAACGGACTTGGGCCAAAGCCCAAACCCGTGGTCGGCCTCAGCCGAGGCCGAGGCCGACCACATGGCAAGGCCCCATTTTGGGCCTTGCCATGGTCCAAAGACACAGGGGAGAAGAATGGGGCTTGGGCTCGGCCCAAGCCCGTGGTCGGCCGAGGCCGAGGCCGAGGCCGACCAGTTTGGAAAGGCCTAGTTTTGGGCCTTGCCTCGATCCCTTATGGCTCGTATACCCTCGGTTTAGCCCAATTCGACCTTTCCTTTCCCCATTCGAAGACGGAAACCCACAAAAAATCCTAGGAAGGAAGCTATTTAAGCTCTCCCTCAGGGAAAGAGCAAGGTAAGTTCATTTCAGCTTACAACACTCTCCTACAACTCTCAAATTCTCTCAAAACTCTTTCTGACTTAAGCATCAGAGCCTGTGTGGTCTACACCACACCGGTGTCTAGGTTTTTCTTATCTTGCAGGCCCCGTTCTTCCCCCAAGAATACAAATTCACCGTCGTTGTCACGTGAAGGTCAAGTGAGATTTCTCCTGTCCAAAATTTGGCAACAACAAATATATATTTTGAAAGTTATAAACCAAAATAGAACAGACATAACAGTTAATGAACTAAAATGAGATTTAAATCTATTTTTTGCGTTATGTTCGTGATTGTCGAAATTAGCCCATGCACATCTCTACTAACCTTTTGGAACAACAACTATTCAACCTTATAATATTCTAGAGGGCAAGACTTGGGTGCTGCATGGGCAGCACCCAAAGTCTGTGCAGCCCACATCTAAGCCACACACTTTCTTAAAAAAAAAATAATAAGATAAAAAAAAAAAATCAAATCCAATGGTAAAAAAGTGAGCTGCACAGATTTTGGGTGCTGCCCAGGCAGCACCCAAGTTTTTTCCTATTCTAGATAGGTGGTTATTGTAGAATATAATTTGAACATGTTTCGCTAAAATATCTTTACTTTATTCACACTTGCCTCAATGACCGCAAGTCAACTTATGGTAATTATTAATCTTTTATCGATAATTAATTCGTAAATTAAGTTTGCATGGTCCAAAGTTGAGATGTTTAGGCCCCGTTTGATAACCATTTGGTTTTTGGTTTTTGGTTTTTGAAAATTAAGCCTATAAATACTACTCACACCCTTGAATTTACTTGTTTTGTTATCTACATTTTACCTATGTTTTCAAAAACCAAGCCATGTTTTGAAAACTAAAAAAAATAGTTTTCAAAAATTTGTTTTTGTTTTTAGAATTTAGCTAAGAATTCAAATGCTTCCTTAAGGGAGATGAAAACCATTGTAGAGAAATTGAGAGAAAACAAGCTTAATTTTCAAAAACCAAAAACTAAAAACCAAATGGTTATCAAACGGGGCCTTAATATGTAGTTTATCTATTACGAATTACAAATTAAATAATTTCACAAACCAAACAAATCTAAAACTATATAGATTTAAATTTGTGGTATTCATCTCTTGAACTCTACATCTACTTTTAAAATTACGTACATGCTCATGATTCAAACAAATGAGTTTATGTATAGCTAATTCTTCTAGAAAATCCAAATATCTTATATATAGTCCAAATATAAACCATAAGTGACTCAAAATTTATTGAAAATAGGAGCTAAGCATATTGTTAATATGTTTCAAATGAATGCAAATTATTATTTTAAACTTTGGTGCCAAGTTAAAATGAACCCACTTTATGTTAACTTTCTTTTTATATTTCCAAAAAACAAGTTGTTTGGGTGCATTTTCTACGAAACAATTCATTGAAGATTGTTTTGTAAAGCTCTTTATAAAACATTTCTTCAAGAAAACGAAAGGCAAAAAATAACAATAAAGACAGAGACGCATAATGAATTTATCCAATATTGAACAAGTCATGATGATGTGTAGTAGGATTCGACGACTTGAGTCAATCAAGCATATCCGTTTGGTCTTTTTAATGTGAATTTTCCACAAGGAACTCTCCTCATAAATAATTAATAATTAATGTTAAAGGTGTTATTTTAATTTAATATTGATGTATACTAAGAATCAAAATATTGATGTTGATGTTGAAACAAATGTTGAGATGTTAAATTTGAAAGTTTTTAATAGATCCTTAAACTTTCAAGTTTTTGGTCTTTGAATTTAAAAATGTTTAATAAGTCATGTACTTTTAAACTTTGTGTCTAATAGGTTCTTGAAATGTTTTATATTTTTAAAAATTAATGGATCCTACTATTAGACATAGAATTGAATTATGTATCTAACCATGACTATAAAATATCAACTTTGTATACAGTAGATTTGTGAATCTTAAAATTATAATTTGAAAGTAAGGACTTAGTAGACATCAAATTGAAAGTTTAATGACATATTTAGACACAAAATTGATTTAGTGAAAAACAAAATTTTTGAGAGAGTTAGAGAGAGGGAGAAAATAAGAGTGAATATGAGTTCAACAATTATGGAGTGAGGGAGATTTAAATCTTTGACCTCTTCGTTGAAGGTATATATGTTTAACCAGTTGAATTATGTTTAATTAAGTTGGGTTATAATTCAAAATTTGAAACATTATTAAGTAATATTTTATTTTATTTCATAGATCTTGTACCATTCTTAAATATTGTTGATATAGCCAAGTAATGAATGTATACTATAGTAAATCAGGACTATAATTTATTTATTTTTTGGTTTAACAATGAGGGTGAGAATTTGAACCTTTAACTCATTAGTCGATAATGTATGCCTTAAGCAATAGAGCTATGCTCAAGTTGGATAAAATTTTCCAATTAAATACATGATTCTCTCTCAATAATTCCATTAGGAAATATTTCGCTCTCCAACCCCTTCCCCACCCCCTTCAAACTTCTTTTATTTCTCTCAGATGAAATCGTGTCTTCAAAGCACGATCTTATCACTATGGAAATTAAATTATTATAATTTTGAAACAAGTGTAAAAATAATATATTTTAAAGAACCGTGTCAAAAAATATATATATTTTAAAGATGTTGTTGCCAAATTTTGGACATGAGAAATATCACCTGACCTCCACGTGACAACGACGGTGAATTTGTATTCTTGGGGGAAGAACGCGGCCTGCAAGACAAGAAAAACCTGGACACCGGTGTGGTGTAGGCCACACAAGCTCCGATGCTTAAGTCAGAGAGAGTTTGAGAGTTGTAGGAGAGTGTTGTAAGATGGAATGAACTTACCTTGCTCTTCCCCTGAGGGAGAGCTTAAATAGCTTCCTTCCTAGGGTTTTTCGTGGGTTTCCGTCTTCGAATGGGGAAAGGAAAGATCGAATTTGGCTGAACCGAGGGCACACGAGCCATAAGGGACCGAGGCAAGGCCCAAAACTGGGCCTTGCCAAACTGGTCGGCCTCGGCCTCGGCCTCGACCGACCACGGGCTTGGGCCGAGCCCAAGCCCCGATTTTCTCCCTTTTGTCTTTGGACCATGGCAAGGCCCAAAATGGGGTCTTGCCATGTGGTCGGCCTCGGCCGACCACGGGCTTGGGTTTCGGCCCAAGCCCGTTTCTTCGTCCCTTCTAGTCCTGGGTCGGTCTCCTGTCGGTTTCGGTCCGTTTTGACTTCGTATGGGGCTTCTTTCCTTGTTTGGCCCTTCACTGCAGTCCTTCAGCTAGCCCATTCTTGTTGGTCCAATTTCACTCATAACATTAGCCCCCACTCCCTAGTTAGGATTCGAGATTAGGAGCGCGTGGAGTAATTGCATGGAGCCTGACTTGGGAGTAACATATTAAGTTTTGGAGTTATTGTTGACATTTCGAGGTCTGCCTCGAATTATCTCTAGTTATTGTTGTCCATCCTTACAAGGATATTCAGTCTTCTAGAGTGTCGGTTTCTCCATTTTCCAGTAGGAATTTTAGAGTTCCATGACGCTTATCTTGCGTCTTGTTTTCTCCGTTTCCTATAGGAATTTTAGGGTTCCGTGACGCTTATTTTGCTTCCCAGATCATCCCCAGGATTGCCGTCTAACCTCGTAGGTCGGTCTCTTCCTGGTGGGTAAGATTCTCCTCTGGATGTGTGTTCGTCCACATCCTGGAGAAAATTTAAGTCTCCAAGGTTCTCCTTGGATCATCCCAAGATTGTCGTCCAACCCCGTAGGGAACATTTCGATTTTTCTTGGGGGCTAAGACTCTCCTCTGGATTCGCGATCTGTGCCGTTTTCCTGGAGAGAATATATAAATTCGAGGGCGTCCTCAAATTTAAGGGGCCCCGTAGGGACTATTCTGGACTTCCCGACCTCCCGTAGGAGGGAATTTTGGCTATCTTGTAGCCGTGTAGCTTCATGACCTCCTGCTGGAGGAATTCTTGGCTATTCTGTAGCCTTGTAGCTTCTCGCTTCTCGTAAGCGTTTTTGGAACAACTGTAGCTTCATTTCAAGTTGATACCTTGAGAGGAGTAGAGGAAATAAGCAATGGAGTGAGCATCGGGGCCAAGAGGTCTGGTCGGCTTCCTTGGTGCTTCTGCTTGGCCTTCTTGCGCATCGGTGCTTTTTTTTTCGTGTACAAGTTTTCCTCGGTCTTACCATCATCTTCTTCATTTTTTCTAGGAGCTAGCTTATCCTGGTCTTTCTCTTGTTAGTCAAGAGAATTTAATTAGAATCGGTTTTATTCCACCCCTTCTTCTGAAAGGTTGGATTTAATCATTGTGCTGGGGAGAGGTTGGTTTTGGCCAAGGTGGTCGGCCTCGTCCTATGTGGTCGGCCTCTTCCTATGTGGTCGGCCTCGGCCACGTTTGTCAGACCTCAGTTCCTCAGCTTTAACTTCTGTCTCATGTGTTTTCGTTAACTCATGATTTCGTTGCTTCTGTTTTTCAGATATGCCTCCACGATCTACGTCTTTGCTTGAAGGCCACATAAAGAGTTGGGCTTTTGAGGGTTGGTGGCTGTAGCTCAGACGTGGGAGGTGTTTCCACTTTTGAGATTTCAAATCCTCCTCCTCCAATAGACCAACGTTCCAAGGGCAGAGCTGGTTCAAAGTCAAGCTAGCTTGACTCAAGTCAATCGTCTATTGGTTGAGGTTAGGATTGAACTTGATTTCACAAGGGTTGAGCTCCAATCAGTTCGAATCCAATTAGATGAAGCCCAAGCATCACAAGGACTTAAATTGTGGGGTCATTCAAGAAGATTATGCTTCTTTCAAGAAAGATCCCTATGCATTCCCTGATTCAGATGATTCTAATGGCATTGGAGGAGCAGACATGAATGAGGGCTAAATCTTATGTGCTTTCCCTTTTTTCTTTTTATCTCATTGTAAGACTTTTATTAATGAGGATATCTTTTCTGTCCATCATCGTTGTCTCTCTTTAATGAATCTTGACTTTAAAGAGTTAGACTCCGTTGAACAGAATTATAGAAGTCTTACTAAACAAGATAAATTGATAAAAGGGGTCCTCATACATGCATGCAAACCACAAACCATAAAATCACTTACTTGTAATTGCTCGGCCTCGGCCTTGGAGGTCGGCCTCGGCCTCCGTTTTCCTCCAATTTTTGACTTTTCTGGCTTGTTCTATGTAGCTTCTGCCTTTTGTTCAATTAGAGAGGCATATCTCTTTAGTAGCTTCTGCCTTTTGTTCATCAGAGAGGCATATCTCCTATGTAGCTTCGATGCTTTTTGTTTCATAGGGAAACATATCCCCTTAGTAGCCCCCTACTCAAGTAGGAGTTTCTTGGTTGAACTCATGCTTGAGTGACACAACTTGCAGCTTGAAAATTTAATTTTATTGCTAATAAAATTTGAATCTTACGTGAATTTGTTGAAGTTGACAAATGTAATCCTAACTAGAGATGAAGTAAACAGAAGAAAGCCCCCTAGTAGTCCATAGGGGCATGGTCGGCCTCGGCCTTCCTCTGGTCGGCCTCGGCCTTCTTCTGGTAGGCCTCTGCTTCACTTGATCTCTCGTGGGGGTTCTTCATCTGGTCGGCCTCAACCATCTTCTGGTCGGCCTCGGCCATCTCGGATGTATTCTTTCAGATACCCTTCTCTGATCAGGGTTTCGATTTCGTCTCGTAGCTGATAGCAATTATGAGTAGCATGACCATGATCTCGGTGAAAGAAACAGTATTTGTCTTTGTCTTTTTTTCCAGCTGGAGTTCGCATCTTATCTTTCGAATCGTTGGCCGGGGACGACCTTACGGTCTGGTCGGCCTCAGCCTCTTTCCTCGACCCTCATTCTCTTCGAACTAGAAAAATTGTTGTCCCGAGCTCTATCTTGCTCTGCGTATCTGTTGCTTCTTTCACGATCAAATGTAGCTTCTTTCGATCGTATCAGCTCCTCAGCACTCATATACTTTTGAGCCCTAGTTATGAACTCAACATAGGAGGTCGGTTCTTTCTTGCCAATTGATCTAAGCAAGCCTTTATCTTGTAAGCCTGCAACAATGGCGATTAGGGCAGTCGTGTCTGTGAATCCTTCAACTTGCAACGTTTCCTTGTTAAAGCGCGAGACATAATCACGTAAGGTCTCTTTTGGCCCTTGCTTTATAGTGAGCAAGTGCATCTGAGGCTTACGTTGGTCTCGTCCTCCCAAGAATTGCGTTACAAATGCTCTGGCTAACTCTTTGAAAGAGCCAATGGATCTTCTCTTCAACTTTCTGTATCATTCTCTGGCTGGTCCTGTGAGGGTAGAAGAGAATGCTCTGCATTTAATTGCTTCTGAAACTCCATGAAGTTCCATCTGCGCTCGGTATGTGTCCAGGTGTTCAACAGAATCAGTATTGCCATCGTATGGAGTTATGGGCGGCACCTTGAACTTCTCAGGAACTTTCTCTTTCATGATCTCGTCAGTGAAAGAGGGATCGACTTGCTCGATGAGAGCCTCGAGATCCCACCTCTCGATCTCACGAGTTTTGAGAACGTTCCCTTGAAGATCTCCAAACTCCTTTTGGATTTTCAGAATGTCTGCCTTCCATGGAGGACTTTGGTTTCGTGCATCATACCTCAATTTGATCTCCTCGGCCTCGGCAAGTTTCTGGTCGGCCTCGGCCTCGGCTTGCAGCTTCCGCTTCAAATCGATCAGACTTCTCAAGTCCGATGTTGCTTCAATATTCTCGTCGACCGTCGCTTCAACTTTACCTGGTCGGCCTCGGCCATCAGCCTGGGAGACGATATGCACAACAGATTTCAACTTACCTGCCTTACTCGTCTGGCTTTTGACCGAGGGTTGACGTGGCTTGTTGTTTCCTCCAAGGATCGGCTTCTCGGTTGGCTTTTGGGTATGGGATTTTGATTCTCCCATCCCCTCAACCACCTTCGTTTTTCCTTTTTGTGGGTCTCGTACGAGAGGTGGTTCCTCCTCCTGTTTTTCTTTCTTCTGATGATCTTGGTTTTCCAGTTTTTCCAAGATTTTGAGAAGATATTTGTCCATGTTGTCGACCTTTTTCTTCAGCTCGGCAATCTCCTCTTCTGGTCGGCCTGTGTCAGGACGAGGCCGAGGAGGAGAAACCTCTCTCATACGTCTCGGGTGACGATCCTGATCGGAGTCATCTCCATCTTCATTCCAGTGTTTGTTTTCTGGAGTTCTACTCATTTTCTCGTAGGATTGAATTAGGCAGAAGGTTTTTCCAGCAAGCGTTGTCGTTCCCCACAGACGGCGCCAACTGTTGTTGCCAAATTTTGGACAGGAGAAATATCACCTAACCTCCACGTGACAACGACGGTGAATTTGTATTATTGGGGGAAGAACGCGGCCTGCAAGACAAGAAAAACCTGAACACCGGTGTGGTGTAGGCCACACATGCTCCGATGCTTAAGTCAGAGAGAGTTTGAGAGTTGTAGGAGAGTGTTGTAAGCTGGAATGAACTTACATTGCTCTTCCCCTGAGGGAGAGCTTAAATAGCTTCATTCCTAGGGTTTTTCGTGGGTTTCCGTCTTCGAATGGGGAAAGGAAAGATCAAATTGGGCTGAACCGAGGGCACACGAGCCATAAGGGACCGAGGCAAGGCCCAAAACTGGGCCTTGCCAAACTGGTCGGCCTCGGCCGAGGCCGAGGCCGACCACGGGCTTGGGCCGAGCCCAAGCCCCAGTTTTCTCCCTTTTGTCTTTGGACCATGGAAAGGCCCAAAATGGGGTCTTGCCATGTGGTCTGCCTCGGCCTCGGCCTCGGCCGACCACGGGCTTGGGCTTCGGCCCAAGCCCGTTTCTTCGTCCCTTCTAGTCCTGGGTCGGTCTCCTGTCGGTTTCGGTCCGTTTTGACTTCGTATGGGGCTTCTTTCCTTGTTTGGCCCTTCACTGCAGCCCTTCAGCTAACCCATTCTTGTTGGTCCAATTTCACCCATAACAAAATATAAGTCTTTAAAAGACTATAATTAAATAAGTTTCTTAGAACTAATAGAATCGTCTCTTCGACGTACCATCTTGATTACCCATCCTATCTTAAAGAAGTCCCTTAGTATAAACAATAATATATTTTCAAAGTAAGTCTTAAAAACATCCTATCTTAAAGAAGTCCCTTAGCATACTATACACAAAAATTGAAATTTCAAAAAGATTGAAAACTTTGAAGTGGAGTTACAAAAAAAAAAGTTGGTTAAATGGTTTAATAAAAAAAAAAATGGTTAAACCATAAGTTTAGTACATGAATTTTCAAGTTTGTGTATAAAAAGTCTCTAAATTTTAAAAAGTGTTGAGTAATCTCTAAACTTTCAATTTTGTGTCTAATAGGTCATTTAACTTTAAACATGTCTAATAGATTCATGAACTTTCAATTTAATGTCTAATAAGTCCCTAACATATACGATTTTTAAAAAAATTAATTGATCTATTAGATATAAAATGAAATTTTATATCTAATAAAACCCTAAATTTTGAATTTTGTATCTAATAGGTCGATCTTTTAACCATAACCCTCCTTTGTTAACTCTTCAAAGGAAAAAAATATATATATACTCCCCTCATCCTCGAGCACCCATTCATGGTAACCGAAAACCACATTAATCTCATGTTTATCAATAACACACAACAGAGACAACAAAACTTCTCATTAATTTTGATGGAGAAAGAATTTGGGAAGAAAGAGGAGAAAAAAAAAAAAGAAATGTTTTCCATCCAAAACTTAACAGTATATGTATTTTTTTAATTTATTGAAAGATGAAGAATATTGATGCAACTTTTTTAAAATTTAGGGGTATTGTTGAAAATTTATTGAAAGGTGAAGAATATTGATGTAACTTTTTTAAAATTTAGGGGTATTGTTGAAATGAGGTACAAAGTTCAAGGTATTTTCTATAATTTTGTTTTAACTTTTTTCACGTGCTCCGACGAAGAAAAAAAAAGATTAAATTATAAATTTAATCCTTGAACTTTGAGGTTTGTGTCAATTTGATTCCTAAACTTTCAAAATTACAAATTTAGTCCTGAACTTTTAATTTTTTTAAAATTCACGAATCACACAAAATTGAAATTTGAGAGTTCCATTAAACATAAAATTTAAATTTATATATAATAGATCAATTAATTTTTAAAAATATCAAATTTGTGAAGAACCTATTAGATAGAAAATTGAAAGTTCAGAAATATATTAGACACAAAATTAAAAGTTTAAGTACCTATTCGATACTTTTGAAAGTTGAGAGATCAAAGAGATATAAATCTCAAAATTTATAGTCTAAACTTGAAAAAAAAAAAAAAAAAACTTCAAAAGTGCTGTGCAGGAATCTTCATACTTGATATTGATCCGCGTTACGGTTACATTTTCGCCCTTTCTTTCTTCCAAATTTACCCCAAAGTCCCCCCAAATTCCGACCTATACCTTCCCCCAAATTCCTGATCTATAAATTCCCCCAAACCCTATTTTGATTCCTCCACAAGAAAAAACAAATCCACATTCGTCATTTCCTCTGCTTTTTTTTTTTCTTCTCATGGCGCCAATATCGAGAACTCTGGAAATCACAGTGATTTCTGCCGAAGATCTTCGCCGTCGTCGGAAATCGATGAAGAAGAAATCCTTCGCGACCGTCAAAATCGACTCTCAGAATCTCGGCAGCACACAAATCGACGACAGAGGCGGTAGCTATCCTCTCTGGAACCAAAAACTGGCGTTGAACTTGCCGTCGAATGTAAGTTTCATGACTGTAGATGTGCATTCTGGTAATTTCTCGAGGAACAAGATCGTCGGAACTGCGAATGTTCCGGTATCGGACTTTTTAGGCGGCTTCGTGCCGGAAAGTTATCTGCACTTTTTGAGTTACCGATTGAGAGATGTTAGAGGCGAGAGGAATGGAATCGTTAATATTTCTGTGAGAGTTTTGGTTTCTGGTGTTGAGTCCAATTCACAAACGCGAAAAGTTCAGATTCCGGCGGAGAAAACTAATTTCGGCGGCGGCGGCGTAGCAATCGGAATCCCTATTTCGAGTGGTCGCCGTATTTGATTGATCTGTGTGTGTAGGGTGTATACCAAAGATTATTTTCTTTTTTCTTTCTAATCGGTAAATTTCGATGGAAATCAGTGTAATTAATTTTAATAATTTACAAAATATTCCAAGAAGGATAATTTTTAAAAAAAAAAAAATAGAGTGTGTTTTATTTTAAAAGACAGAACTTTATTAAATACTGTAATTATCGAAAAGGAAATTGAAATGGTGAACGTTTGAAATAATTTTGGTTAAAATATTATTTTGGTCTTTGTACTTTCAATTTTGTTCGATTTGGGTCCTTGTCCTTTTAAATATTTAATTTTAGTTCTTGTACATAAGTTTGAAGTTCATTTTATCAAAATTGATTTAATAATAACAATAATTTTAATACAAGAAAATACACAATGTGAACATGTTTCTAAAATTTATTGAATGAAAGCTAAAAGAGACTAATTTTTTCAAAAAAAAAAAACAATAAACTAACTGTAGGGACCAATTTTAAGCTTAATTTTACACGGATTAAAATTTGATATTTGAAAATACATTGACCAAAATAGAACAAAACCTAAACCTAAAGTACAAGGACTAAAATGTTATTTTAACCAACAATTTTATATTTGTCTTAAAAAAATAAATAATTTTATATTAATAATTATAATAGTTTTTTTAGATAGAAAATTATTATTTTTTGAACAAAATTTTAGATAGAAAATTATTGTAGTTGCATTTTTTTTTTTATACACATACATATCTATAAATATTTATCTTTGGGGAGAAAAAGAAGGCTATTGATATTTCAAAATTTTAAAATATTTGGTATCATATTATATAGGTTAAAATACCATTTTGGGCCTGTACTTGGGATTTCATTCTCTAAAATTGGTTCCTATTGTTAGTATATGGTTAACTTTTCTAAAAAAACTTAGTCTATGTTAGTCTTCCTTCTATAAATGTTAGAAATATGTTTCCATTGTTTCTTTTCTTGCATGAAAATTATTATTATTATTTAACCAATTTTGATAAAAATTAACTCCAAACTAATGGTAGAGATTGATTTTAAGATTTATTGAAAGTACAAAGACTAAAATTGGACATTTAAAAGTATAGGAACCATTGACCTTTGAGATGGTAACTGATGTCTTATCTATTGAGCTATGCTCGAATTGAAAAATACTAAAAATAATTTGATGTTATGAATATAAATCATAATAATGATGATTTACAGCTTATTAAACAATCATTAACTTTAGGTTTTTATTAATTAATTTAAGTAGGTTTTTATATTCTTTATGATTTTTAATATGTTTTTATATTATATTCATCAACATCATTGTCTTTATTTATACATACATATGTTTTTCGGAAAGGGTACACATACAAAATTTACTCCTACAACAATTTGGATACATCAAACAATAAATTTGGGGTCAATATGAACATGACTTAGTAGAAAAAATATCAATTATTATTTCAAAATTGATGATTTTATCTCCACTCTTATAATTATTGAATTAAAAAAGAAGAAAATATAACAAAACTTAATTTATTACTAAGTCTTTGATAATGACCCCACAGCCCCCTTTCTAGACAAATCTTATCATTAACACCAAAATGTGCTGAATATGGATAAGACAAAGATGAACCTTCAAGATGGCACTACAAAATTTTAAAAGGGGTAAAATCTTACCTGTCAATTATATATATATATATATATATATATATATATATATATATATATATATATATATATATATATATATATATATATATATATATATAATCTTTTCATTAAAAAAATCTAAAGGATAGGAACATTATAAAAAATAATAAATCTTATATAATCTAGAAGGGACAATGTCCATTCCTTCCTAAGGTGGAAGGTCTTAGTCTATATATATATATATAATATTTTCATTAAAAAAATCTAAAGGAAAGGAAAATTATAAAAAATAAAAAATCTTATATAATCAAGAAGGGACAATGTCCATTCCTTCCTAACGTAGTAGGTCTTAGTCTATCAAAAATTTGGAAAAACTATATAATAAAATAGGGAGACTTATTAAATAGTGGAAATATTCTACCAATAAAAATCAAACAATAGTTAAATATTGATCAAATAAAAAATAATACCTAATAGATGGACATGTTGGTTTCACTAAAGAGAATGGTCATAAAAAAAAAACGTGTATGACTTTTAATGAATTTATAAATTTCATTTTAGTCACAAAGTTTGATTGTTTCATTTTGAGTCTATAAAGTTTTAAAATGTTTATTTAAGGTTTTAACTTATAAATTTATTTTCCAAACGTTGTCTATTATAATTCTTAAATTTATATATTAAAAAATAATAATAATTTTAAAATTTTGTCTTTGTTGTTGGTGGTTTAGTAAATTGATTACCTGGCTTCAATGTGCATAATGTAGACATATATTAGAGCTACACATATTGGTTAATGTAGGTCTTGGATGAACATATATTAGTTAACAAAATAAAGATGATTTAACAAGTCAAAGCTACACAGATTGAGCTAAATACATGTCTTAGTCCCTAATTTTAGCAGTTTAATATCACTTCCAAATATGCCTAAACTTACAATGGCAAAACACTTCATGAATTGACGAAAATTCAGAGGAAAGGAAAGTTATTTAAAAGGAAAAAAAAAACTCCAAATTTCTCCTAACATTTTATAAATTTGAAAGAGAATTTTGAAACTTTCCTATGTTACATCCGAATCATGAGAAAAATTATTCAACAAAGCCGCTACAGTGTGGCCATCTCTTTAAAATCATCGAATGTAAATCTTAAAATCAGTATGCCTTCTAATAATTATTAGATACAATAAAATAGAAATATTTTTACAATTTTTTTATCATATATTTAACAGTACAAAATTATCAACCACGTTGAGACGACCTCCTCAAATAATTTATCGTAGCACATTTGGAAAGTGGGGCGAAAGTAGAGAATGTTCTAAAATGATGTGCTTGCACTTGCACCCGAAATTGGATGGAGGAGAAAAAACTGAGAAGAAAAAGGACAAAAAAGCAAATTCCACTATTTTTTCTGCATGAAAATTCCGTGGGGACTGGGATCTCTCAGCCCTGGAATTCCAAAGCCACTCAAAAAAAGAAAAAAAAGTTTCCTTCTTTACACGACGGATTTGAATTTGAAACTCCCATGAATTTTCACGAGTCATAATTTTCTGCCAATACCACCAAACATCCAACAACAGTCCAATAACATTTCAACTTGGCTCCACGTCATTTATCTACTGTCAGAAAATTTTCTAATCCTACCGTAGTAGATAATTTTTCCATACTTCTTTCATACACGTCTCGTCACGTGGGTCTATTACTTTGTAAATAAAAAAAGTTAAATTACATAATTAGTCTCTCAATTTTGATGTTTGAATCTATTTAGTTCCTAAACTTTTAAAATTACAAATTTAATCATTGGACTTTCAAATTTTTTTAAATTCACGGGTCTAATAGACACAAAATTAAAATTTTAGAGTTCCATTAAACATAAAATTTAAATTTGTATCTATTAGATCAATTAATTTTTTAAAATTTCGAACTTGACAGGGACCTATAAGACACAAAATTAAAAGTTCATGGACCTATTAGACACAAAATTGAATGTTTTGGGATATATTAGACATTTTTAAAAGTTTAGGAATCAAATAGACACAAATCTCAAAGTTTATGGACTAAACTTGTAATTGAACCATAAAAAAAATATATGTTTATTATAAGTGGGGGCCACAGTTCTGGAGGTAGAAAAAAGTAATCCAATTTACACACATTCTTTGATCAATTTTGTGCGAGCACCGTTGCTATAGTTAACAAAAATGATGAAGAAAGTCAACCGATTTATAAACAGAAATTAAACTCAACTTGACTGAGTCATCTTTAATCAATTAATCGATTTTGTTCGAGTTCTGATGAAAAAAGCTAGTTTGGCCATGACAAAAGATATGAACAAATTTAGAGAGAGAGAAGTTCCTTGTAGAGAGAGAAAAAATGGAGAAAGAGATAAAATTAAGATTAAAATACCATTTTGATTCATGTACTTTCAAATGTCTAATTTTAGTTCGTGTACTTTCAATAAAGCTTAAAATCGGTCTCTACTATTACTTTATTGTTAATTTTTCTTTTAAAAAAAATAGTCTCTATAGCTTTCCCTCTATAAATTTTGAAAGTACGTTCACATTGTATATTTTATTGCATTAAAATTACTATTATTATTTAATCAATTTTGATAAAAATTAACTTCAAACTTATTATAAGGACTAATTTTAAGCTTTATTAAAATACATAGACTACAATTAAATATTTGAAAATATAAAGAATAAAATAGAACAAAATTTAAATTATCGAGATTAAAATGATATTTTAATCTAAAATTAAAATGAAAATATAGATCTCATTTAGATTCGTGAACCCACGTCAAAATTTAATTTAAAAGAATAGTCACGTTATTTAACGAGAGAGGTAGGAAAAAATTCGCCTATAAATCCACAGCCCGGTCAATTTAGACTTCGCCAAGCCACACGCTTTTTTTTTTTTTTTTTTCTCAGAAGTACCCTCTCTTCTTCTTTCCCCTTTCTCTCAACTTTCCATATCCATTCAACAAAAGTATTAAAACCCTAACCTCCATCTCCGATTCTCTTCAGATCCTTCCCTCTTCATTCTGCAATTTCTCAAATCCGTTATGGCGTCTGCTAATTTTGCTTCACGAACGATCGAAATCACTGTGATATCGGCAGAGAATCTCCAAGTCCGTGGAAAGCCGATCAAGAGCAAGAGCGATTTGTTCGTCACTGTTCGATCCGATCTTCAGAACGACTCTGTGAGCACGAAAATCGATCGCGACGGCGCTGGATTCCCGCGGTGGAACGAGAAGCTCATCGTTGATCTCCCAATGCACGCGGCGTTCGTCGTTGTGGAGGTTTGTCGCAGAGCTTCCAGGAGGAAGATCAAGATCGTCGGGAAGGCTAGGGTTCCGGTGGCGGATTTCACCGCTGGATATTTGCCTGAAAGTCATCTGCAGTTTTTGAGTTACAGGTTGAGAGATGAGAGAGGCGAGAGGAATGGAGTTGTTAACTTGTCGGTGAGAGTGAAGATGGCGGCAGGAATTGAACTTTCTTTGTTGCAGAAGCAGGGGATTGGAGTTCCGGTAACGCTGCGGATGCCGGAAAGAAAAGTCCACGGCGGCGGCGTCGTGACCGGTATTCCGATATGGAATGTTGGTTATCGAGATAGATTTGAATTTTCTTTTTAATATACTTGAAACAATTCTTTTCATATGATTCTTTATGATGTACAAAATTAACACAGCAAAACAATCACCCTATTCTTTTTCTTCTTCTAATTTCTTTCTGTATTTTTTTTATTCCTAAAGGAATATTCATGGTAGGCTTGTAGTGAAAGGAAAAAAAAACATGAAGGATAAAATATATGAAATTCTCTTTTGTTTTTTTCCTCCTCTCTCGTTATAAATGGTGAGTTAAATTACAATTTTAGTCGATAAACTTTTATCTTTGCATCCATTTAGTTCATGAAAAAGTGTTAAAATTCCTAAATTTAAAAAATGTCTAATAGGTACTTTTAATTTTGTAAAATTGAAATTTGTGTCTAATATGAGTTATAAATTTTTGGTTAAAATATCATTTTGGTCGTTGTACTTTAGGCTTTATTCTATTTTGGTCTCTATACTTTTAAATGTCAAATTTTAGTCCATGTACTTTCAATAAATCTTAAAATTGGTCCCTAATTTTTATCAAAATTGGTTACATAATAATAATAATTTTAATACAAGAAAAGACACAATGTGAACATATTTTTAAAATTTATAAAGAGAAAGCTAATAGAAAATAAATTTTTTCATGAAAAATTAACGATGAACTAGCTAAAGTGACCAATTTTGAGCTTTATTGAAAGTACATAGGCTAAAATTGGACATTTAAAAGTATAGGGACCAAAATGGAATAAAGTCCAAAGTACATGGACCAAAATGATATTTTAACTTAAATTTTTTTAGGTCAAATAGGTCAATGATTTATTAAACATAAAATAAAAATTTAGAGATTTATTAGACACTAATGTGAACCAAAGGACACCTTTTGCCATGTCTTGAGGTCCAATCACAAGCTCAAAGGCTAAGAAAGCTCCAACAAGTTTTGATTCTTCATGTTCAATCTTGGTAAACTTGACAAAGGATTTAAAGGGAAGATGTTGGTGTTGTTCCCTACATGTCGTTTATGCAATTAGAGCTTCAAAATGGAGTTAAATTAAATGCAATCAAAAACTTCATTTATAATCACCTCAACTTAAACTCAAGTTAATAGCAATTTATGGAACTACACTTCAAACTATTTTAAATGGAGCTTCATTTACTCTTGGGTGGTTACAAATACATAGAAGATTGATTGCATTTTTCAAATCTCAAATTTACACTCCATGATAATGTAATTTTTAGTTTTTGATTCTTTTCCTATATTTTTTTAGGTTACTTTTGTTAGTGGTTTATTTTGACATTAAAATTTAGGAGGTTACCACTTTTATGCTTGTGTCTAGATTTAAGTTATATTTTGAAAGCTATATAGCTATTTTGGTTGTAATACACAAGTCATATATGGTTTTTTTTTTTTAATGAAAATTTGCATTATTTGCTTCCAAAGCCTAGAGCTTGTTTTCTTTGCAATTCTTGTTTTAGATTTGCATGTTAGAATCATTTAAGCAACCTTAATCAACTATCTTATAGAGTGGTTCAAATCTTGAGTCTAGAAAAAAAGTTTCTCTACTCTTGGTATTGATCATCAAGGTAAATATTCATTCTATCTTCTTCCTTGGGTTGGTACAATCTAAATTTGAGGTTTTAGTATGTAGTGTTATAAGGCTTCAAATTCCATGATGGTTTGTTATCTATACTTGCACTATGATTTCTTATCAGACACTTTTTAAAATTTATAAACCTATTAAACATAAAGTTGAAAATTTAAGAACTTATTAGAAGCTTTTTAGAGTTTAGAAACCTATAATTTGATACAAACCTGAAAGTCCAAAGAACTAAACTTGTAATTTAACATAAATAATAACTTTGAGATTTGGTCATGAGAGTTAGGTGATTGAATAGCTTAGCAATAATACACTTTGGAATTTGTGCGTGTGTGTATATATATAAATCATACAAAGTACAAGCACATTTGATAATATAATAAAGTGGTGGTCCAAATGAATGAGAATTGAGTATGCTATACATCTACAAAGCACATATGATAATATAATAAAGTGGCCCAAATAAATGAGAATTGAATATAGTATTCGTCTACAATCACATTTGATAATATGAGTATGGTATATGTCAATTGAAAGATGTATACAATACATAAATGTATTTGACACAAGGATAAATCATAAAATTGGATTTGATTTTTGGATTTGGAAAAGTCCAAGGAATTACTAAGGCCCCGTTTGATAACCATTTGGTTTTTGGTTTTTGGTTTTTGAAAATTAAGCCTATAAATACTACTCCAATCCATGGATTTACTTGTTTTGTTATCTACCTTTTACCTATGTTTTCAAAAACCAAGCCATGTTTTGAAAACTAAAAAATGTAGTTTTCAAAAAACTTGTTTTTGTTTTTAGAATTTGGCTAAGAATTCAAATGCTTCCTTAAGGGAGATGAAAACCATGGTAGAGAAATTGGGAGAAAACAAGCTTAATTTTCAAAAACCAAATGGTTATCAAACGGGGCCTAAAATTGTTTGAACAAAAAGAAGAAGGTCTAGTTGAACTGAATAATGAGTTACGGTAGAATTGGAAGAAATTTTATAGAGAGAGAAATGAGGGGAGATTTTTTAGAGAGAGAAAGGAGTGGAAGAAGAGTTAGGGTTGAGAAAAGATAGTCTTTTTTATGCTTGGATAAAATGGTGCAGCAAAACACAGGGATCGAAAGAGTTCAACAGATCTTTGTATGAGTTCTTTCATTGACAATTTTGGAAAAATGAAGAAAAGAAAAGTGTGCAGAAGATGGAGGAAGAATAAGGGGGTGGTCGTGTGAGAGGAGAGAAAAGGTTTTATTATTATTATGTTTATTATTTTTTAATATTTTAATTTTCCATTTGGCATTAAAATAATAAAAAATTAGTTGAGGGACCTTTTAAACCTATTTTTCAAAATTCAGAAAGTAAAAAAAGTCTATTTTGAAAACTCAAGAATTAAATGAACCTATTACTAAAAACTCATGGACCAAAAAGGTATTTTTCTAAAAAATAAATGATGCATTATATGACTTCCTAAATGGTGAATTAAAAATCTCAACAAACTTTCTTCGAAGAAAGGTTAAATTAAAAAATGATCAATCTAGTTTTTAAAGTTTGAAATTCTCTCTCTCTCTATAGACATACATACATACATACATACATACATACATACATACATACATACATACATACATACATACATATATATATATATATATATATATATATTTGTTTTTTTGCTTTATTTTTATTTCAATTTGATCTATACTTGTAGAAAAAAAAAATTGATCTTTATAGTTCTAGCTGTAGCCACGTATTTTGTCCGGCTCACTTGTGTTAATTATCGACTAATTAATATTTGTATATTATGTTTGTGCCATTTTTTTTTCTTTTTCCTTTTCTTTTTCCTTCTTTGTTGAGTTCTTCTTGTGTGGACCACCTTATTTTGCTAAGTGTGAGGGAAGAAGGGGATATTGAGAAAAGGAAGAGATTGTGGACAAAGAATAAACCATTAGGTCAAATTTGGGTTTATTTCAAATTCTTGCCTTTCTAGTATAAAGGCTCATTTGGAACAAATTTAGCCAATTTTTTTTGCCCAAAAGAAGAAGTGGTTGGAGTTTTATAAACCCTTGCTTCTCAACCCTAAAGAACATTCTGAAGCAACAACAAAAAAAAAAAAAGCAAGCACAACAACTACAAGCATCCATTCCATTCCCAACCACAACCACATCACAGAGAAAAAAACTAGAGTTCCAAAGCAAGTTCTTAGAAGCCAGCAAACATATTTTAGAAAAGACTCGAAAATTTAGAATACAACAAGAATAACCCTAGCTTAGTTGGAGGTTGCACTTGGTATGACCTTTGTCTTAAGGATCTGTACCTCAAACAATAAGTTAGATGTTCTTGACTCCCACCACTAGATCTTCATCTCTATCTCGAAATGCCCCTGAAAAACAGTAGTTGAGTAAGGGTTTTTCTGAGTTTTCTTTCATTTTTTGCTTTTTTTTTTTAATTATTCATACATTTTTTTTTCAATGTGAGCATTTTACCTTTTTTTTTATGTGCTTATGCTTTAGATCTGTTGTTATCTTGTTTTCGTATTTTTTTCCTTTCTGTTTATCTCCCCCCTGCTTATCTACCTTTGTTTTCTTTTTTGTTTATTTTCTCCATTTCTCTGGGCTCTTAAATTTATTGTTTTAAAAAAAGAATAAGAGAACAAGGAAGTAGAGTGTTGTAAAATCAAAAGAGAAGTGGTGTAACAAACCTTAGAGGCGAGTGGTCTTCGCTTCCGTTGTAACCAAGCCAAACATGATTGGAGTTTTCTAAAAAAAAGAAGAAGAAGAATGAGATAGGTTGAAGAAGAAAAAAAAAGGAAGTTGAAAACAGAGAGGAGAAGATGATGAAGTGGGTGAGTGGGAAAGTGAAAGGAAAGTAGTTGAGTTTAAAAGAAAAAAAAATAGTGTAAGTTTTATTATAATGTATATGCATATGAATTTGACCTTTTATAATTATTATTATATCATTGTTGTTATATATATATGTGTATGTGTGTTTGCGTGAGGGATTAAGCTTTTCTAATTATTTTTTTAATTATTATTATTATTATTATTATTATAATTATTATTATATATATATTTATGTAAGTTGAGCAAAAGATTTTTTTTTTGTTTTTTTAATTATTATTATTATTATTATTATTATATATGTACGTTGAGACGGAAGATTTTTTTTTTTAATTTTTATTATTATTATTATATGTTTGCGTGAAGTAGTCAACTTTTTGATTTGATTTTTTTTAAATGGTCGCGTCAGTGCATTGTGCAGTATGCACTGACGCTCTCTTTTTTAAAAAAATTAGGTTAAATTATCAAAAATACTCCTGAACTATGGGGTTGGTTTCAATTATACCCCTGAACTTTGAAAAGTTTCATTTTAACCCTTGAACTTTGAAATTTGTTTCAAAACAACCCTTGGATGTTTTTTCCGTTAAATTTATGGACGAAAAATGAAGTATTTGCATATGTTTTGATTTTTTTTCAACGTATATGTTCACATAAGCAACAATATAAATGCAAAAACATCATTTTCCGTTCATGAATTTAACGAAAAAAAGCCTTCAAGGGTTGTTTTGAAACAAACTTCAAAATTCAAGGGTTAAAATGAAACTTTTCAAAGTTCAGGGGTATAATTGAAATCAACCCCATAGTTCAGGAGTATTTTTAATAATTTAACCAAAAAAAATAATAATAATAATATTATTATTATTATTACTATTATTATTATCATTATATATATATATACTCATACTTGATGTGAATACATTGCCTTTTTTAAAAAAAAAATTATTATATATATGTATGTGTGTGTCCTCCGTGGGAGTACTTTTTAAAATCATGAACTTTTTTTTTTCTTTTGTGCATTCCTTTTATTATTATTATTATTATTTGTTGTTATTATTAGTATTATCATCATTATTATATGTGTTTGTGTAATAACACTTATACCTTTTTCTTTAACTTAAATTATTATCATTATTATTAATGTTATTATTACCATTATTATGTATATGTATATTTTTTTTCCCATAATCGTTAATTTGATGTATATACTTGTTTTGTTATAAAAATTGTTGTAATCTTTTAAATTCATAGCTTTTTTTTCTTCCTTTGAAAAAAAGAAAAAAAATCCGACCATGGAATCTAGAAATATTTTGGAGTTTGATTTTCTAGTTTTCCTGAGGTGAGGATTCGATTCTTTGGAAGTCCAAGGTCGATTTCAATATGTTTTTTTTCTTAAATTTTTAACATGCTTATACATTGTGTTTGCTTGTTTACTTGCTATGAGTTAATTAATTTATTTTGCGAGCTTATTTTATATTCAAATTGTATTTGTATATTATGCTTCATTTTGATTGTCTTGGTTATCCTTAATTTTTTTTTTCAAATTTCTTTTCTTTTAAAATTATTTCCAAATCTTTAAATTTGCTCTTTTTTGAGTTTACGAAAGTTTATAACCAACGTGTCATTTCTAAAACTTTTTGTAATCTTTTTCTTAAAAAGTGGTTTTCAAGGTCGTTTTATTTTTTTTTAAAAAAATCCTACGATGGAATCTAGAAATATTTGGGAGTCTGGTTTTCTAGAATTCTTGAGGTGGTGGATCATTATCTTTGGGAGTCCGAGATTTTGGTCCCAAGAAAAAAATGAATTTAATTAAAACAATTTTTTTTAAAAAAAAAACTTTCTTTTATAAAAGGTTATTCTATGAAGGAGTTGAGAAATTGTAAAATTTCTCATACTCTTGAGGTGGAGAATTTTTCCTAAGTTTTTTTGGAAATATTTCTAATATAGTCAAATTGATGGATATTTATCTACTTATTTTATGGGATCATGGCTTCAAATATTGGAGGAATGCGAGGTAAAATAAGACATTATTTTAAAAATCTATTTTTCCCTAAGTGAGCTTTTTTCTTCTAAAATATTTTGCAATTTAAGATTAAAATTTGGCCACTGTTTTTAAACCGGTGTTGTGGGGTGCTAACACTTTTCCCATACACAAACAACTCCCGAGCCCAAATTTGGTTTTCTAAAAAAAGTAATGATTGTTTTATTCTATTTTTGGTGTCCAATCACACCATTAAAAATATTGGTGACGACTCCTTTTAAAATCTCCCTTTTTGAGGACGTCAGGCGCTCCGCGTCGCAAGCACGTGGCGACAATAGCTTTAAAAGTTCTCACTTGTTCTCCAATATGAAATCTATACGTCGTCATTTTTTTAACATTGCAATGAACTGGTATTTTATATTTGGTTCTGTATTAGTTGAAACTAAAAAAAAAAAAAATTGCGTTAGTGAATAGTGATGGAATTAAAGTTTAGAGCCAAGCAAAAAAAGGAAAAAAATAATATGTTGATCTTTTAGATGGATACAATACCAATTAAAGAACATTTTATGAATTAAATTGAAAATAAAAATAAAATTTGTAAATCATAGAAATTGTAATTTAATTTTAAAAAATATTTAAATGTTATAATATTTATAAAAAACTATTAGTTCATATTTCATACGGCACCAGTGGTCTAGTGGTAGAATAGTACCCTGCCACGGTACAGACCCGGGTTCGATTCCCGGCTGGTGCATTCCTTAAGAGCAGTGATGAAATTTGCGCAACAGTGATGTAAGGGTTCATCACAACCGTCTGATTATCAGATGAAAAATTGCGCTACTGAGCTCTTCTTTCTTTTTTTGCTCGAAAATTTTCATTTCCTAAAAATATTCAGATTCCAAACTCATCCAATGCAAGCATTGAAAAACCATTGATGGTTTTCTTTCGAGAGAGGAAACGGAACAAACCTCAACAATGGATCTAAACAAAATCAACAAAGTGGTGAGCAGTTTCGCACCCGTTGAATGGAGAAATGAGGCCGCCATAATGTGGTTAGCAGTTTCGCACCACCCGTTGAATGTCCAGTTCATGATCGCCACCACCTACCAATCGCTTGAAGCTCGATGACGCTTCTTGGAACTCTAACTCAACGAGGCAGATTGGGATGGCTTCTCAAAAACAGCACAAGCTCTTAGTGCGGCAGAGATGAAATTCATTGATGAACATAGGTCTATCAAGGCTCCAATTTATTTTCATTGTCGAATCAGACCCATTAGCTCTCATCAAATCACCAAGCAAGAAGACTTCGATATAACAAAAATTGATTACCTGGTCCATGACATTCAGACACAAACGAGCGATGTCTTTAGAGGAAAATTTTCTAGTAGTCTCATAGTACATACTCTCTTCATTCACACTATAAATTTTGCTTCATAAAATAATGTTTTAATTTTGATAGACTCTCACATCATCATCATTCTTAAATGATGTTACTGACAACAAATGAGAGCAATATCTATACTAACGTAGTATAGAAAATTTTCTCCGTCTTCGAGGTCTCAGGGAACAAGAGTTTCCCTATTTGGCTCTCTCTTGTTAGAGCAGATTCTTAATGGTTACAGTTATTATTTGTTTTCAGAATAAACACACAAAGATTCCAAATATATCATCATCAAACTGGCTCTTCCAACATTAATATAGCATGCTCATTTCAACAGACTCCAAAACACAGTTCCCTCGAACCAATTTACATGAGTCAGAACAGAACTCAATACGCCTAATAACACATAGGTACGTACATACATTAACCATACAATAGCAGCAGCTTCAAAATAAACTCTCTGCAGGAGCCTCTCAAACATGGTCCTTTCTCAGACTCTCACTGGCCATCAAATCCAAACCATGATGTTTTTTTTTTTTTGTTTTGTGTTTGTTGTGTTTTGTGTCTGTGTTTCGTCGCTCGTAAACTTTGTCACACTTCTTCGCTACTGGAACTGTTTGGCTTCAAGATGTTGTACTTGCAGAGTGGGCAGGTGGCGTTGATGTGTAGCCATTTGTCGATGCAGTTGCAGTGGAAATGGTGGTTACAGGGAAGCTCTCGTAGCTCCGTTCCGTTTTCGTAAGCAGAGAGGCAAATGCAACACTCCTGGCGATAAGATTTCGTGTTAGAAAAAATGGAGGAACTAGGAAGTTGTTTGATTTTGTGTATTGTTAACTACTCTTCCTGTTCCGATGGTGCTTTTGGCACAGAAGTGGAGCTTTTGAATGTCTACACTATCGATTACCATGATGAAGAAGTTTTATGAAAGAATCAGATAGTATTTGAAGGAAGGTTTGGAGAACTTCGAATTCTTTAAGTACTATAACTTATGGAAAGAAAGCTCAAATCAGAAACTTACAGAATCTTCGGGGCGAAGAAAATGCTCGGTAGGTGCATCAGTGTCACATTTAGTCATTATTCCTCCAGTAGATTCTTGAATATCACCATTCACTTTCTCAACATCAACTGTTCTGTTAAATTTGTACTTTGGTAAGCGATCGATCTCTTCCTTTGTTGCTCCTTCCTGAATTTTGTGGACAAGAAACGAAACAGGGTGAGTTGACAATAGCAACAGTATAAGTATCATCACTAGCACAAAAGTTAATTGTAAAATGTCAGAGCAGATATATCTCCAGGAACATTCTCCATTCTTGACAATACTGTCACGCTCGAGCATAAGCCGAAAATTACTGCAATAGAACCTATCCGATTGCTTTTTATGGATCAAATACTAACCGACCTCCAGAAGGGAATATCTTAAAATATTAACCAACAAACAACAGAACAAAAACATTTACTTATGACAACAAGAAGTGAAAGAATCTAGACTAGATGACTAAATATACAAACACTAAATTTTTAATTCAGAAATGAGAAAATGAATCTGAATCAGTTACATATTTGAGTGGCATGTTTGGCATCAATTAGCTTTCCTGTAATAATTAACATGAATTCATGATAGCACCTATTAAAGTGTTTTATGCAAGCCAATGTTTCATCTATAAACAACAACACACAATAGGATTATGTCCATTTACAACAAGCTGAGTCAAAGAAACAATGAACAAGAACCAGAAGATTGAACAAAATCTCATCAAAACTACCTGATCGGTAACCGCATACAAGATAGCAATTATGCAAGGGAGACAGCAGCAAATAGCAACACCAACAAGACACGCAATTGCAACGCAGATCAGAACAAAAACGACGTCAAAAGCAAGGAATGTAATACAAAGCCTGCAATGTAAACCATTGAACTGATGAGAAATCAAACAAATGATGTGTTAAAAGACAATTGGTTTGAAAATTAACAAACCAGTATAGCTGAGGTGAACCATCTATCAATTCTTGGCCTCCAGCAGTCACCCAGTAAAAGCCCATCAGCCACCAGATGAAAGAGAACATGGTATTTGCAGACTCAATATGCTTCACAAGATTGCTATGCAAAATGTAAAAGAAAAAGTAAATGCTAAAGATTAGTAATCAAAGACCCTTATAGCTCAACGGATTGAAAATGGCAAAAGAACGTTGCCTTTACCTAGGTTCTTCTTCATTCACGGTTAGCTCTGTTGCATAATCATCTCCATCACTTCCGGAGACCGAATTCGAGTCCTCGCTACTCGTCCAGCCACCGCTACGGTCCAATCCGACGGGCTCTCTTGTTAGGCGCCGCCGCTTATACTCAGCGGCGACACAGGACATGTGAATTATACACTGCAAAGCATATCCAATGATCCAAAACCTGAGCGGCACTGAAGGTTTTTCACCCGTGCTGAGCCCTAGGACAGTGAAACTAATGGCAACGAAGGCCAAGTTCCATAGAAGGTCCAAGAGGATTATGGGCTTCGAGTACGCCCAATCGCTCTGCCGCTCCTCCAGCTGTTCGGCGGCGGTTTCTCGGACCCGAACGGAGGGCTCCCGGAGCATCATCTGCCGCCCACTTGCACGGCGGAGAAGACGAACAGCGCCGCGAAGAGGCTGAGGCGAACGGCGAATAAACCCTCGCGAACGGAAAAAGCCATCGGCGATGGAGTGGCCGAGCAGAGGCGAATTATCCACCGCGCGGATGGGAGAAGAGGACTGTGGGATTGAATCACGCATTCTAGCGATTCGATTATCGATCTCTAGAAAGAAACTTTGAACTCGAAACTCCGAACTCTCAAGTGGAAAAATTAGGTCACGCAATCACAAATCTCCAAAGAGATTCATACAAAAAAGCAAAAGGGGTTTCGCGAAACGAATCAAATTGACCTTATCCTGAAGAATCAGAGTGAAGCCAATCTAAAATTCCGGGTGCGACAGATCAGAAACAACGAAGAATCAACTGGGACCTGAGGGAAAATTCTGAGAAGATGAAAAATCTGTCAGAATTGGAAATTGGAATCGAATTGATTGGGGAAATTGGAGAACTTACAGAGAGCTTTTTGAAGAATGAAACGGCGAGGAAATCCGGTAGAAACTATGGCAACTTTTCACGAAATTCACGAGAATTTGGACATGATCTGTGGTTCGCTGAATGAAAAGTCAATTGGCTGTTTTTAGTCAACGCGGGTGAAGAAGAAAAAAAAATAGTGGAAATTTAAATTTAAATTACAGCAGAAATTTGTGAAAACTGAACAAAGCAAAGCGAATTTTAATCGAATCTGATTTTTTTTTTCTTCCTTGTTACAAAAGATGGTTAAATTAAAGTCATTTCACTAAAGTTTCATCTAATTAGCCATAACTTTAATACTTTAATGCTCCATTTAAGAATTAATTGTTGTTTTTAAATTGTTATTTTTTGTAGTTATCCTTTTTTTTTTTTGAGTACATGTTATTATCTTATTTGAAAATTCATTGATGTTTTATGGAAATTTTTTTATTTGTGTGCTTGGATAATTTATACGTTTGATTTCTACAAATGTATGCAATTACTAAAATGGTTTTGCTTAATAAATGATATCAATTAAAAAATCTATATAGTGATAATGCTTCTAAATAGCATTAAATAAATATATTTTTTCAAATATAGTATAATGTTTAAAATATTACCAAAATGGCATAACATAAATCAAACTCAAATACAACGGTAATATAAAAGAAATGAAAACTTTTGATATATATATAGAATTCAAGTTAGTGTGTATATATATAGTTTTTAGGACAACAAATGTGGGAAGTGAAGATTCGAACCTCTGATAGTAGTATATATCAATTACAAGTTAGTGTTATATATAATTTACTTCATACACAGAAATTTATGAATAAATTATAATGAAGACTAAGGGGTGGTTTTAGATCGATTTATTTATTTATTATTATTAGAGTACCACAGTTTCAGATTAGTTGAATTAGATAACTTATTTAAGATCTATCTTTCTAAGATATATTTTTATTATTATTAATTTATCTACTTCTCAAAAATAATTTACCTAAATATTTTTACATGATTTACCCTAAAATTTAAGTCATTTTAAAATAAACCCCTTTTTTGTGTCACTATTTTTTAACGGGTCTATTTAATATCTATGTACTTTTAAAAGTTTTTAATAGAATCCTTGTAACTCTAAAGATGTATTTAGAATACGTATTTTAAAATTTTTTTTAGTATGTCTCTAAAGTCTTACTTTGATATTTAGAAGTCTTAGTCATTAAGTTAGTTTAATATTTATATGGCACGTTGACTACATTGTTGGAAGACTATGTGACAATGCTGATTTCCAGTAGTTTAAAATGTTAGGTAGTTTACACGTTAAAAATAAAAAAATAATAATAAAATTTAAAATTTAAAAAAATAAAAAAAAAAACCTTTCATATATTAAAATTGAAAGTGAAATTTTATTAGAATCTATTTAAAAGATAAAAATAAAATAGACACAATATGTAAGGACCTCTTTGGTAGGTAATGTTTTATATCTTTATATTCATTAAGTTAAGTGGGTATGTGTTTTCGAAAACTGTTTTTGAATTATTGTGATAAAAATAATGGAGATTCTAAAAACAACATTTCTATATTTTGTTGTATCCATATTTTGAATTTGAAAATTTAAAATACAGAATTATATTAAAAAAAAAAGATAAAAACTTTAAAAAATATAATATTTTATGTTATAAACTCAATTCATTTTTGTTAAATTAAAATATGTATAATACAATATATTATAAATTATATAACACTATAAAATAATAATTATACAAAATTTATAACATAAAACATGTTCATAAGTTAATTAATAATAGTTTATATTTAACCTAATAATTACTTGGTAGCTACAACTAGTTTTATGGTTTATAAATGTATTAACAAACATATTTTGAGTAATTATTTAAAATGAAATTCAATTTCTAAATTTGATACCAAAAACATATCTAAGGACCTCTTTGGTGGGTAATGTTTTATATTTTTATATTCACTGAGTTAAGTGAATATGTGTTTGGTAGATGTGTTTTCGAAAACTCTTTTTGAATTATGTGATCCAAACAGTGAAAATTCTAAAAACAATATTTTTATATTCTTATTGTATCCAGAATTTGAAATTTTAAAATGCAGAATTATATTACAAAAAGATAAAAACTTTAATAAATATAATATTTTATGTTATAAACCCAATTCATTTATGTTAAATTAAAATATGTATCATAGATTATATGACACTGTAAAATAATAATTATACACAATTTATAATTAATAATAGTTTATATTTAACCTAATAATTACTTTGTAGCTACAACTAGTTTTATGGTTTATAAATGTATTAACAAACATATTTTTCTAAATTTGCTACCAAAAACATATCTAAAAACATGAAATACAACTTTATTTTCATTAAATCCTTTGTTTTCAGATCACCAACTAAACGGACCCTAAATCTTTTTATCATATTTTAAAATTTTTAAATAAATGGACTAAAGTGATACACATGGATTGTTTAGAAGGAAAGTTAAAAGAAAAGAAAATTCAGCTAATACATGGAGACGAGAAACCTAAAAGAATGAAAAGCCCAATGTGTATGGACTTGGCATTTGCTCCTCCACAAACCATTTCAAGATGTATGTCACAAAGCTGTATTAGTTAATTAGGAATAATGTGATAAGTTTAAATGTGTCGAGTAGATCATATTGTCGTCTAACTTGAGCGTAAAGATATACATCATAGATCAAAAAATTAAAAGTTCGAATCTTCTTCTGTCTCTCTCTGTTGTTGAACTAAAAAAACACTAACCCTAAATGTTGTTGAAGTCAAATTAGAAAAAAAAAAAAAAAAAATCACATTTTTAGTTTTTTTCTAAGAAAAACATTCTTAGTTCCTATCCCTTTAACTACACTCTTGGTGTTTTAGAAGTTGTAATAATAGGTACAATTTTATGTCAAAAGGAAGCTCAAATATAATAAAATACATTTTACAGAAAAATAAGATGAACTCATAGAGACTAGACTCAAGCCCCGTTTCTAAGGTGGCTTTGCTATTGGTAAATTGAATCTTGAATTTAAAAGTTTTTTTTTTTTTTTTTTGGTAGTTATGAGTTTCGAACATCTGATCTCCTAGTTGAGAATATAAATCATAACTAGTTCCCTTGAGGTAATGTGCAAAGTAAACATAGCTCAACAATAAGTAGCATGTACTCTTTTTCTCTTGTGATCAGAGGTTCAAATCTCTATTATTTCTACATTTGTTGTGCTAAAAAAAATAGTTGAGTTATGTTCAAGTTAACACACATTTGATTTTTAAATCATAAGATATTAGATTGTTTATCAATAAGCTTCATATTTTTTATCCAAATAAATATTTTATTACATCCTTCAAACTACACAAAACTTATGCCAATTTAAGCATGAGAAAATTTATAGTACTATTACCTATTCATTCTATTTACAACTTTTTTTAGAGTTCAACAAGGGAATGTGGTATTTAAATTTCCAATCTTTAGAAAGGTAAGTAATGCATTGACTAGTTAAGTTATGCTCATGTCATCCCTATATTATTTTATTTAATGAAACTCACATGCATTTTTAAATGGTACTAATATGACAAACAATGAATGATAGTCGTATAAAAATATTTGACCACCATAGTACTAGAAAACTCTAACTTCAACCTAACTTTAACAGTTAAAGAGAACTCTACCTCTCTTGAAAAAAATTACAAGTTCAAATTCTTACCTATATTCATAGCATAATATTATTAAAAAAAAATTAAATACACTTTTAGTACCTAAACTTTCATGGAAGTGACAATTTAGTCCCTAAACTTTAATATGTAAAAATTTAGTCCATGTACTTTAACATTTGTAACAACTTAGTCTCTATCGTGAAAAATATTGTTAAGATTTAATGAAATTTATTACATATGTAGATTGATAAACTTATTAAGGATAAAATGTGTTTATAAACTACAAAGACTATATAAGTTGTTATATAATAAAAATTGACACTTAATTTTAATGCAATTTTTCATGGAATGCAATAAATTGTTACAAATTTTAAAGTATAGAGACTAAACTATTACATACTAATATTTAGAGACTAAATTGTTATAAATTTGAAAGTACAAAAATTAAATTATTATAAACTAAAATTCAAGGACTAGATTGTTACTTTCATGAAAATTCGCTGACAAAAATGTTTTTTAACCAATAAAATAAATAGTCAACCTAAGCATAGCTCAATTGGTTTAGACATATACCCTCGATCAAGAAGTCAGAAGTTGGAATCCTCTCACCCCATATGTTGTTGAACAAAAAAAATTAATAAAATAAATAAACAAATATAGGTTTAAATACTATTCTCGTCTTTGTACTTTTGGCTTTGTTCGTTTTGGTCTTTATACTTTCAAAACGTTCAATTTGGTCTATGCACTTTCAACTTTGATTTATTTTAGTCCTTGTACTTTCAAAATATCTATTTTGGTCTATGTACTTTTAAAAAGTAACCAATTTGAGTTCCTGTTTGCTAAATTTATACACAATGGAAACTCTTTAATACAAATTTATGGCTACATTTCAAGAAATTGAATAAGTGAAGTGTCATGCTAAAATTATGATTGAAAGAAATTAGATAAAAATGAGATCATAATGTCACTTTAAAAAAGTACAAGGACCAAAATGAACGTTTTGAAAGTACATAGACTAAAATGAACAAAAGTCAAAAGTACAAGAACTCAAATAGACATTTTAAATCTACCAAAAACCAAAATAGACCAAAGTCGAAAATTTAATGACGAAAATATTATTTAAACCATAAAAATAAAAAAGGAGTAGAGATTATAGAATTAGCAACCAAGTTTGGGGGCACGCAGTTGGGGATTTTGTACGGATGACCCGTTTTCTAACGTTTTAAAGACTGATGACATGCGTTCTAAAAATAATGAAATATAACTCATTCTGACATGTCATAGTGCGCAAAATTACACATGAAGGTAGTATGAGACGGTTTTTCTTGTTCACACTCTCATAGGCGGAAACGTTATCGTTCTAGCTCTCTCGCTCTCGCTCAAATGAATGGTTGAAAATCTGGAAAAAAAAAAAAGACAAGAAAAAATTACGTTAGAGAAGAGCTAGAGCGAGAACAAGAACGAGAGCGAGAGGGAGAGCGAGAACAATCTAGAACAAGAGAGAAAACGAGCTAGAGCGAGAGCGAGAACAAGCTAGAGCAAGAGAGAAAACGAGCTAGAGCGAGATTGAGAACGAACTAGAGCGAGAGCTAGAACAAGCTAGAGCAAGAGAGAAAACGAGCTAGAGCGAGAGCGAGAACAAACTAGAGCAAGAGAGAAAATGAACTAGAGCGAGAGCGAGAACTAGAGAGCTAGAGTTAGAACAAAAATGAGAATACGATGCCCTCACGGTAATTTGGACGGGATGCAGAGTACGAAAAGGGTCATATGTCATTAATTTCAAAACACGGGTCAAATGACATTGATGCGCGTGAAAATGAGTCTTCTATGCAAATTTCTCATTTTAAATGTACCAAAAACCAAAATAGACCAAAGTCGAAATTTTAGTGACGAAAATCTTATTTAAACCATAAAAATAAAAAAGAAGTAGAGATTATAGAATTAGCAACCAAGTTTGGGGCAGGCAGTTACATTCATTTGATAATCTCTCTCCTCATTGGTGATAATATTTTTCTCTCTCAAAAGATGACACGTGGCAGAAATTTAATGGATATGTGACAGTAAATGAAAAGTTAGGGAGCATTAAATGAGAGGGTGAGGGGTTTGTCCGACGGGCAGAGCCGGCATTAAATGCTGGCTTTCACATGCGAGCCTCTCGCCGGCCCCACCGCCACTTCCGCCACTTGCACCTCCGTCCACCACCACCACCTCCCAACTACATTCCTTTTATACAATTTATATATAATTTCAATTATTTTTCTTTTTTTTTTTCAACTTTCGAGTCTATTTACTTTTTTACCCTCGAGCTCGACACAACCAAATCGTGCCGATTCGAAATCTTCGTTTGAGTTTTTATTCGTTTTGGTTGGCTCGAAGGCTTTCGCTCTTGTAATAGTGATTAAGTGTAAGAATATTTTGTGTTATTGCCAATTAGCCACTAGTATTAAATCTTGGTCCAAAAAATTTTGAGCATAAATTTTGCTATTAACGCATACTTATATTTATAAAGATACTTGGAGATCGACTTACATGGGCTACGATCCCGACATTGACTTTATTTGTGTGCGGATTAAAAGGGGCCTTGCTTTTGTAACATCATTGCCTTCAAAATGGGTCTCCCTCTTTCACAATGGTTAAGAAAGTACATACACAAAAACTATACTACCCACAAGTTGATTTCCAAGATCAGTGCAAGATTCTAAAATGAACTGGACAATGTCCCACATCTTTAAAGAAAAAGCTATTCAACTTTATAAAGATTTTCCACACGTACATACACACACAAGATCGACCGACAACTTTTATATAAAGATCCATCTAAATTCTCTCCAATAAACCCGAACTTCGAGCATTAGAACGTCCTTCACCATAACCATAACTCCAAACTCTTAAATTGTTTTGTTTCTCATTACGAGTAACAAAACATAATAGTATGTTTTTATTCCTATAGAGAAGTTCAACTGAAACCACCGAAAATATTTTTTTTTTTTTTAAAAGAGACATATATTAACGGTTAAAATATCAATAATATTCTTTAAAAGCCTAAGGTTTGAATCTCTACCACTCCATCACTACAATGCTATACTCTAAAAAAAAAATCCATCCAAATTCTCTCACATATATAACTCTTAACTTAAGCATTATTAAAATGTCCTTCACCGACATACACAACCCACAACCCTAAAGTTCTTAAATTATTGTGTTACTCGTTAAAAATAACACAACATGATAGTAAATTTTTATCCACTTAACACTCCAGATAACAAAAACGAAAAAAAAAAAAAAAAAAAAAAAAGAACAAAAACATATATCAAAAATTAAAACACTAGTAACCTTCCCTAAAAGTCAGAAGTTCCCATCTCTCACACCCCACAACTATATACTTAATAAAAAAAAAATCATAAAGACGAAAATAAAAAAATATACATTGAAATTATATAATCCGGTCGGGTCAGGCAATCACAAGAAACCAGAACAATTTACCCATAAAAATGAACGAGAAAATATCATAATTAGAGAGAAACGAGTCAACACGGGTCGACCCGAGTCAATACCCGAACCCACCCACAACCCGCCGGCGGTTCGTTCTTGACTCAATACCACCCCCATATTTTTCTCCCACCCCACCCCTCAAATAATAATAAGAAGAAGATAAAGAACAATTTAAAATAATTCCAAAACAAAAACAAAAAAATAAAACTTACACAAACTTCAAGGTTAGAAAGGTAACAACGAAACCCTAGCAGAGTCCGTTCCGACAAGTCCAAATCCATCAGATCCTTCAGCAACGACGGTCAGGTGCAAGTCTCGTGATACCGGAGAGCCGCTTTAATTTTTTTCACCGTACACGATATCAAATTATTCACCGTCTCCACCGACTCCACCGTCAGCTTATCCGTCGGCAAACTGTTCACCAATATCTGAAACGCCACCGTCAACAGACTCCCTCCGCCGCCGCCCTCCCCCGCAGGCACCACCGCGAACCCCGACGGCAGCAGCGCCACGTAGGCCGAGTCGCCGCCGTTCATCACGACCTGCATCGCCGGAATGTCCACCGGCGCGTACACTACAAGCGACCCCGATGGATCGGTGCAAGTCTCTTGCAGAATTATCATGCTATTTTGGTTTGGATTTAGAGACTGCTGAAAAAAAAAAAAAAAAGAATCCCATAAATAATTTTATATAATTATTTAATTATTTGACGTAAAGAAAAGAAAAGAAAGAAGGGGAAAATGTCAGAACATCTGACGACGGTTCTGAGGATTTGACTTTTTGTAAGAAAAGTTTTTTAAAAAATGATTTTGAGTGTCAGATTCAAAAGCTGTTGCCACAGATATTTCTAAATTCTGAATTCTGTCGCTATAGATATTTCCAAATTCTAAATTCGTCATAATTTTTTTTAAAATTCTGATGATATTTATTTTTCTCCCACACGATCATAC
Organism: Trichosanthes truncata; assembly: GCA_033996785.1. Classification (NCBI taxonomy): domain Eukaryota; kingdom Viridiplantae; phylum Streptophyta; class Magnoliopsida; order Cucurbitales; family Cucurbitaceae; genus Trichosanthes; species Trichosanthes truncata. Next base: position 2,751,916 of record JAWPNB010000003.1, read on the forward strand.
CCAATCAGTGGGGTTGGAATTATCAACTTCCAGAAGGAGTGGCCATCATAGGAAAAATTATTTGGGTTGCTGTGACGATTTTACCCTATTCAAGGTAGACATAGAGAGAATTTTAAAATTTATTTTTAAAATTTGTATTTAACTATTACTAGAAATAAACAAATTTTAAACTTGCTTTAAAGGTTTATTAAAGGCTATCACATTACATATTTTTTTTTTCCATTTTAGGACTAGCAAAAGTAACAATGGTTCAATAAAAGATTAAAACATCAATTTCTAATGAAACATAATATTTAAATTCTTTCTTATACATTTAACCATATAAAATTAACAAAACAAGAAAATAATTTTTTTTTGTTTATGTTTAAAAAAAAAAACCCTAGTTGACTCCCTAAATTCTTTAGTATGCTTTTTACCTGCCTTAAAAACACATTTAAATTAAATTTAAAAATATATATAAATACCAACATAAACATAGTTTAAAAATTAATGTATTACTGAAACTTCACCTTTATTATATTAAGAAATAGAAAAAAAAATAAATTTTTTAAAAACTATAAGTTAATTAAAAAAACGCACGACCAAAAAACAAATACTGATCAAATCGGCTTAAATACTTAATTTTTCCCATTTTAAAGAGAGGAGAGAGAAAGTACGGAGGCGCGGAGGAGAGAGACGGAATTGCCATGGTGTTGTGCTTTGGGGATATGGAGCATCTCCTGCATGGGGCCGCCGTTGGACAGAATGTCCCACTCGCTCCTCAGCCTCTCATCACGTAGAAACTCAAACACTCTCTCCGCCGCCGTCGGCAGCCATACCGACGTCGCTGCACTCAGCACCGTCCCCGGCGGCTCCCCGGGATCGTCGACACTCTTCCTTGTCATCACTCTCACATCCTCCCCAACATTATTCCTGGTGTTCAGCTTGTTCCATTTGTATACCGTCGACGCGCATACTCCGGCGCAGAAGTTCGCCGTCATCCGCTGCGCTAGCTTCACCATGCTCCGCCGCCCACTCGCCGAGATCCCTATAAACAAAATTAGCAGTCAAAGTGATTCATTTTTTAAGCATATCCTCGAGAAAAAAATAAAAAGCTCAAATTTTCAAGTCATTGAACTAAAAAAATATTAGCCGAATAGAATATTTTTAATATTTACCAGAATGGTCTGATGGGGCAGACATGAGGATGGCAAAGCACTCACACTGCCGTTGGAGGGTGGCAATCCACCGGCGGGCGCCAAATCCAAGCCCCGAGCCGACCAGGGGCCGGTACAGTTCGTGGATATGGCTTTCATCATATTGTGAATGTTCAACCCAAGTAACCTTGGAGTAGCCATTGTGCATGTCGTGGATGAGGCAGCCGGAGGGGAGTCTCCGGCACGGCGGAGAGGAAGTTTCAGTAATGGCATCGATCGAGACATCGACGACCGCCCAAACGCCTTCGGCATGCTGCTTGCAGAAGCGGAGGAAGCTTAATTGTCTCACCGGAACCATGGGAGATAGAATTTGGAGTTCCGCATGCATCTGGGATTTTTTTTTTTTTTTTTTTCATGCAGGCATGATAAGAAAGAAAAAGAAATTCTAATGAATTTAGATTCTTAATTTTATAAATTTATGTGAAGAGAAGTTTGAGATAATTAATAATTACCAGTTGAAGAGCTCCGTTTCTGGTTCCTCCCATTCCGCCGGAGATTACGTCGGTGGCGGCCGCCGTCGCGATCAAGTTAGGAAACATCTCCACCCACCGGTTCTATTTTGTTCAAAAATAAACAATAACATGAATAAAAATTACATATAGGTTTTAAGGTTAGATACCTAATCTAGTCAACCATAAAAGTACATGAAATTTTATGTTTTGGTTTTAATTAAAATTTTAAAGTTTTAATTTTATTTCTATAATTGAAGTTTAGTTTCAATTTGGGTCCTGAAATTCTAAAAATTTAAATTTTGTCTCTATTGATTGGGTCAAATTTCTTAAAATGTCAGAAGGGTTATTAGTTGTTACTATATTAAATAACATAGCAAAAATAAATGGGTGTATTCTATTTGATATTTGGCTATACTATACGTTATGTAACAATATTCTCAAGAGTACAAGTAAAAACCACAAGACAAAAGAGTAGGTATCTTATAGGTAACAATAATATTAATACGCAAAATTTAACCAAATACTAAAAAGAAATTGAAAATTTTAAAATCATAAAATATAAACTTGAAACTAAACCTTAAATTACAAAGACTAAGTTTAGATTTTCAAAGATGATTGAAAAAAAAAAAAAGAACAATACTCTCCTTATTAGTCAGCTAAAATCTTTGGTGCTCAGCACTACTAAAAATCATATAAATATTATTTGGCTGTATATTGGTATGTAGGTATCTTATAGCACACCATTATTAAATTTTTTAGTACTAAAAGAGAAATGTGGAAAATAGAGAAATGGTAACTTTTTATTTAACATTCTCCCTTCTAGTTGTCAAAAATTTAATGGTGGTGTGTAAGAAGTGCCATGAGTATTGTTCAAACAGAAAAATTTAATGGTGGTGTGTAAAAAGTGTCCTAAGTATTGTTCAAATCGTATAACTCTCTAATCTTTCATTTGTGAAGTTTATCCAACTCAACACTTTTAACCCGAGTACCTCAACTAATTATGGTATATATCTTCAACCTAGAGACTAGAGTTTCGAATCTCCACTCATATGCTAATTATTTGAACCCAAAGAATAAAAAAAATTAACCACAAGGACAGAAGCTAAAACTAATCCCAAATTATACGGACCAAGTTGAAAAGTGGAAAAATGTAGGGATCAAATAGAAAATTTAACTTAGGGTTTATAGTCACGAGTGAGAGAGAAAGAGAAAGAGAGAGAAATGGAGGGGATTGACTCACAGAGTCCATTAAAGTCTCAACGAGAGCAGAACTGTTGACGATGACGATTCCAGTTTCTTTCGAAGCTTCAGAAACAAAGCCATTCGGTTTAATCCCAACACAGCCACCATTGAAAATTCTCAAATATTCTTCTTCATTCAACTTCTCTCTAATCCACAATGGCTCCTCTCCAGTAGCCATTTTCACAAGCTCATCCATGGCCGCCAGCGCCATTTCCAGATACACAGATCTCTCCATCATTATCCCTCCAAATTCCTCCGGATTATTGCTCCCCACTCCCAGCTCCAAGCCCGAGCTCGGCGGCGACACCGGAACCGGCCGCCCCAGGAACTTCCCGGCTAGTGCACACACCCGGTCCAGTTCGTCCTTCAATCGAGCGTTTTCGATTCGGAGTTGCTGTTCTTCCAGAGAGATTTCTCCTATTATGGCCGCTCCCCCGCAGTTTGAGCAGATTGGATTCCTCATGGCCTCGCGAATCGCCATGTTCTCTGCTCGGAGCTTGTCGTTCTCTTGTCTTAGTAATGAGTTTTCGTGGCGTTCGAATTGAGTCTGGTGATGAAGGTTTCGAAAAAAAATTTAATCGAAAAAGGAAATATGAAATTGAAGAACATTCCATTGATTTTGGGGTTTTTTTTTTTGTTCTGACCTTCATTTGAGTTCGGCGATTTTGAAACCAGAATTTAACTTGTTTTGTTTCTAAAGAGAGTCTTCGACTGAGCTCCAATCGTTGTTTTTCATCGGGATGATGACACTCCTTGTACACACTGAACCAAATCACAAATTAATTTCTCAAAATCAAAATCCATCAATCGATTCTATTTCTCGAGATTCTGATGAAAAATTCATGGCTATGGATATAAAACTAGAGTTTGAATCTTACGCTTCGAGTTCTTGGATTTGTTGTGGAGTGTGACGATGGTACCGTTTCTTCTTCCTAGGGTTATCTCCGGCGGCGGCGTCAAGATCGTCGCCCGAGCCGCCGCATCCGCCGTCCATGTTATCGCTGCCGGATCTGCTCTCCGCCGGCTCTTCCTCTCTACTCCTCCGCCTAACATTCGCCTCAAAACCACCATCCGCCGGAATCATCTCGGCGGCGCCGAGCCCATCGATATTCGTCTAAACAAAAAAAAAATCAGACGAAATCCAATTCGAAACACAGATTTGACAAGAGAGAGAGTCAGTGAGAAACGGCACAGTACGAGAGCGAGAGAGAGTCTAGGGGAAGAGAACATGGATTTGGGGAAAGAAGACTGAGTTACAAGCCGTGGCTGAGCAATTGCACCGGAGGCCATAAGACCGCCACCGTCGCCGCCGTGTCCGCCGCCACTACAGTCGAATCTTACCCCAAAACTCATCAACAAAACGCAGATTCATATCAGCGATTCGCTCGAGGCCGCGAACTGAAGAACAACAACAAATCAAAAACATCAAAAACCCAGAAAAGAAGAAAACCAAATGAATCGGAAGATAAAATAAAAAGGGTTTAGGTATGTGAAAACAAACCCATTATGATTGGGAATGGAATTGTTGTTGGTTTGTTGGGTTTTGAGTGTGCATGGAAGAGGGAGGGGAAAAGCTTGAGGAAGAAGAAACCCTAGAAGAGAGAGAGAAGAAGAAGAAGAAGAAGAAGAAAAAAGGGATAAAGAGAGAGAGAGATGTGGAGTGTTTGAAGCCTTGTAAAAAAAACTGAGAAAGAAAGAGAGATTACAAAGCTCCAAAAATGGCTGGTTGACTCTTATTTCTCTTTTAACTCCCAACTTTTTTTTTCTCTCTCTATCAAAGTCGATGATTTGCAAGAAATTATTTGATGAAGCCGCCCCAACGTGACTGACAGTTTTTTATCTAAAAAAATATTTTGAATTTATATTAAGTGATTATTAGAAGACATGAAAATTATTGAATCCACATTTAACGATTATTATGAGGCAGCCACGTTGTGGCAACCCATTGAATATTTTGTCGTGATTTGCGGTGTAAGAAAGGTTTACCGTTCATGGGATGGAATTTTTTGGTTTTCTCTTTCTCTCTCTACTCACACAAATCCACTTTCTCTCTCTCTTTCTTTTGTTTGGTTTGGATGAGAACCATGGTGGGTGAAAAGAGAGCAATTTCTAGTATCAAACTATTTTTGTTAAGATGTCATTTTGTTCTTTGTATTTGGGACTTGTTTTATTTTAGTGTTTGTATTTTTAAATATTCAAATTTAGTATTTGAATTTTCAATAAATCTTAAAAGAATAATACTTGATTGTAGAAATCTCTCTTCCTCTACCATTCAATTGTTGACAACAAAGGAAAGAGAAAGCACACTTAGAAGAGAGAAAGGTAAAAAACATTTTCTTTCCTGTTACTGTCAACAATTGAATGGTGGGAGCATGGAGATTTCTGTATATCGGTATGCATTTAAGTATTGTTTATCTTAAAATCAGTAACTATTGCTGGTTTGTTGTCAATTTTTTGAAAAAAAATATTAAGTCTAATATATTCTCAATTATTCATGGACAACTTGGTGGGCTGCAAAAAGATGGGTGCAGCTTAAGATGCAACCAAATTTTTTTCTTTTAAATTTCAGTCTCTTTCTCTCTCATAACACAAATAGTCTCTCTCTTTATCTTTCTCTCCTCTCAATTTATTTGTTTGGATGGGAACAATGGTGTGTGTGAAAAGAGAGCAATTTGGAGTAGAAAATTATTTGGAAAAGAATTGATTTTTATCCCTTAAACTTATCATGTTGTATCAATTTTTACACTAAACTTTTAATTTTATTAAATTACACAACAAACTTAGATAAGTGTTGCAATCTTAACCTTAAACTTTAAAAAAAAGTGTTGTAAATTTGATCATTTGATAAGTTTTCGTTTGAAAGTTCGTTAAAAAAGTATTCTCACATGCTTTTAATGAGTAGGACATAGGCATACATTGTTTGCATTTTTTTTTTCTTTTTTGAGTTTTTCTCTACATATCTATTAGACACAAAATTGAAAAACAAGTTCAACTTTAGTTTTTCTCATAGCAAATGAATAATGTGATTTGGAACATGCGTGTATTAACGTGATGAACAAATATTGATGCCACATAAGTTAATTCAAGGGAGTATTTGAGTGAGCATATACTAGGTGACAAAATGATTTAAAAACAAAAAGTTCATATGCTACCATAGATATTTTATAAAATCTAAAAACCAAAATGAGATTTAAATTTGTATTAATAAAAATGGGAAGATAATATTCTGTTGTTTAGTTTTACGATCCAGATCTTTTGCAATTCTCTTAATTTTTATGATTTGAATCTTTTCAAAAATTAAAATTATTTTATGATCAAATAATTATAATAAGTTCCCTAAATTAATAAATAGAGTTTCAATAATTATTATCTCTGTAGTACAATAAAGGTGGGTGTGGGAATTTCAACTTTTTCAACTTAGAAGAAATAAATATATATCTTTACGGTGTGTTGCCAAATTTCAATAATTATTGAATTAATAATCTTGACTTGATAAATTATTGAATAAACAAAGTTGTCATAAATTCTCTTGTTTTGTCAGTGGACTATCAGTGTACAATGTTTTTTTTTTTTTTTTTTTTTTTTGAATTATCAGTATACAAATTAATATCTGAATAAACACCTTTGTCATCTCAAAGTTTTAAGAATAACAAATAATTAAGTTGATGGGATGTATTAATAATTTGACATCGTTATTAAATATATAATATTGAGTAAAAGTTAATAAATTATTGAAAACTCACCTGTCACTATTCTTTTTTTTTTTTAAATACATTTGTCAATATTCTTGTAAGTTACAAAAAAGTAATTGTAATATACAAATAATTATATATTTTTTCCAATTTCAAAATTTCCCTAAAGAAACGTTGAAAAATCAATTGTATTTTTTGGACTTATAGCTCACCATTTGAGTTTTTATATAGTTTAAGGGTTAGAAAATCAAACCACGTTGATTACTTTTACTTATGAAGTCATGGTTTGCTCATCCAAATTTCATTATCATTTATCTTTGCGACTTTTTTTTCAAAAAAATTGTTTCTTTTTCACTTAAAATATTAAAAAAAAAAAAAAAAAACTATATTTTGCCTCATTTTATTAGAATATTTTGGGTAACAAATTTTGTTTAATTTCTTTTGAAAACTAGTTAAAACTTCATCAATTGATTTGTCACTAGATTCGAATATCTGACATTCGAGACAAATCTTTTTCTTATTGTCACAAAAATTTAATGGCATTATATATATATATGGTAAGTTAAGCCCATACTTTGGCCAACCCTACCCTTATAAGACAGGTTGTACCAAACATGGCATGGGAAGGGAGCAAAAGTCTTTTATTAAACGACGAAATTACAAACCACCAAAAAAAAAAAAAAAAACACATCATTTTCTATTATCCCATTTGAAAAGGTTGCTAAAGAAGACATTTCAATCCCACACTCACATGGACTTAATTATATCCTCTATCAATTAGGTTGGTTTTGAAGTTTGATCTTTCCAAGTTCATTATGAAAACATTTGCAAAAATCCATAGAATTAAATCTTTGCACTGGATTTACCTCAATCTTATGCCATCATCCATTTCCTGTCAATCCGAGTATAGCTCAGTAAATAAAACACCAATTATCATCCCAAAGGTCGATGATTCGATCTCCCACCCCCAACAATTGTTGAACTAAAAAAAAAAGCAAAAATCAATTTATACTCTTAAACTTTAGGGGTCTGACATATTTTGTTTGAAAAATGTTAGTTTAAGTGTGTGTAAACTTATAATTCTATCAATTAAACTCCTAAATTGTCATAAGTGAATCAATTTAGGCCCTCAATTTGAAAATCCTTCATGCATAAATTCTCACACGTGTGTAGACTTTTTAAAAAATCTAGACTCTCAATTTGAAAATCGTCAATTAATTGAAACAAATTATCTAAATTGATTCACTTATGAAAGTCTAGGAGTTTAATTGACATAATTATAAGTTTGCACATATGTAAACCAACGTTTTTCAAATAGAATCTGACAGTAGGTGTAAATTAACATACTTATGAAAGTCTAAGAGTTTAATTGACATAATTATAAGTTTGCACATATGTAAACCAACGTTGTTCAAATCAAATCTGACAGTAGGTGTAAATTAACACACTTATAAAAGTTTAAAGTTCAAATTAATACAATTATTAGTTTAGGATTTTTATTGATACAACCTCCAGAGTTTAAGGGTATAAATTGATTTTCGCCCAAAAAAAAAACAACCCACAATAGGTAGCTTAAAACACAAATCTATCATAATGCTTCACGATATTTTTATTCAAACAAATTTGTATGCAATGTTTCAACAATATGTGAGAGTGGGGATTCAAATCTCTAACCTCTTGGTCGATAATATATGCCTTAACTAGCTGAGTTATGCTCAAGTTGACAAATTTGTGTGCAACGTTTAATGAACTAAAATAAAACAAACATATAAATATCAAAATAAAATGAAAGTTCACGAATCAAAATAGGATTTAAACCTCCCCATACAAATATTTTACAGGGCATTCTCGTAATTATACAGGTACATGATAAGGGTATAAAGAAGCACAGTAGGTGAATTTAAAACACCTCATATGTGAATTCTTTATTTGGATTACCTCCATTTCCACCATAAAAGTAGACATGTGACTTGTTACCAAATGCGCTATAAATAAAGTTACTGCAGAAGGAAAATTTTAGCAAATACAGGAAGTTGGCAATGGTGATCAAATTGGTGCAAAAAAACACACACTCAGCTAACCTTTTGAAATTTTCAGAACTAGAACAAAGAATATTTGCCACCTACTCTGCAACCTCAGATGAAAACCTGCACTCTACTTTCCATTCCTTTCTGCTTTTTTCACTTTCTAATTTTTCACTACTATATTGACTTAAAATATGGATCAAAAAAGGAATACCTGGATCACTTCACTAGGGTAAACCAGCCCCATCATCCTTTGAATGTTCAAGGTAGCTTCCAAAAGCTTTTGGTTGCAACAAGAATTCTTTCTCTTCCTTGTGATCCAGGTTCTTTTTCGTGTATCGTGGTGGTCCATCTTACCGCTCGAGCTATGCGGCTTACCCTTTCGATAACTTCAGGATGGTCTCTAATCACTACTGTTCCTTCAGGACGTAAGATTCGGTCCATTTCCACCATTAGATCAACAAGGTTACACCTACAGGGAGACCAAATATTCACTTTCGTTAGTTTGATTATAAAGCTAGGATAAGATATCCATCTATATTCGAAATTTGGTAATTATGATTAGCTTCATTTTAAGTTTACTATAGTTTTGTCAAACATTTGATATAATGATAAGTTATTAAATATTCAATGCATAAATAAATAAAGTTACGATTTGATTGTAAATTTTATGTAGTTCTTTTCATCGAACATGATATACAAAAACTTCAAGTAAAAGCTACAATTTCAATCGTCATACAAATGAAAAAGATTATACACGATGATAAGCATTCAGGAAGAGATGACTTCTTTATTGTAGTTAGTGATCGGTGTAGATTGTAATATTTTAAATAATTCAAATCCAATTTATTAGGTTTTAAATTTAAAGTTAACTTAATTACCAACATTTTGTTTTGAGTTATTAAACTCTTTCGCTCAAAATCAACCTCCAAATATCTCAATAATATTCTTCACATAAAGATTACGTTTGATTTTAGGAGCGATCGAATGTTATATATTATTCTTGGTTTTTGTGCAATACATTCGTTTTCAAAGCTTTAGATTGATGAATGAAATTTGTGATAAAAAAAACAAAGGAAAAAACGAGGCAGCAGAATGTGAAATAACTGAGAAGATGCAAACAAAAGGATAAAACTAATGGGTGAAAATAACAATACGTACCTGCTCTTGTCGGAACCTGGATATTTAACGAGTGATTCAATTCCAGATACGTGGATAAAATCATAAGAACGTGGATATGTTGAGAAAGGCTCGCACCTGAAACGATAATGATTTAAAGTTTAAAGAGAGAGAATTTTAGCTAATTCCAGGGAAGATCAGTAGATCACTAATCTGTTTCACAAACATTTTCTAGTTAGTTATTGATATTTGCCCATTTATTTCACTTGAATATTAAAAACATGATGAGTTAGAACAAAACTTTTTTATAATTATGCCATATTGTCCAGGAAGTTAGAACATCACAGAATGTATAGATGAGCAAGCTCCCAGTAAAATCACAAGATTAAAAACGAGAAAGGACAAGAAAATCTTTGTCGTATCATGTATTATTCAAGTCTATTGACCATGAGTTTCACCGCCTTATACCATGACAGATAGCGAAATTTAAACATTTCAATTTTTTGTGCACACAGTAAAATCTCCAACAGAACAAACTCCACTAGCAAATTGGGCAGTAAAGTTCAACAGCATTTTGTTTCGCAATAGTGAAGATGGACAAGGAAAATTAATAGCAACAGTAGAGGACGGATGTAGGACCACATTAAAGAATTAAAGCAAGCAATTCGAAACTCACCAGTCATGGTAGACTCCAACTAAGCCTCTGTCATATATTGCAGCCAAAGTGGGTGGCTTGTGAGAAGGAACAACATTCATCACCCAAACTGGGTCAGATCTTAAGGCTGCAGCAAAGCCTCCAAAAAGTGCATTCATATCCATCACATTGCGTACTGCTGGGGTGCCCAGCTTCAGATTTAAAGACTTTTTGTAATAAGAAACCCTCCTTTCCCACCGCCGAGAGTCAGCATTGAACACGTCAAGACCTTTTTTCATAACTCCAGCTCTTAGAGGAGCTTTTGCTAGCCTATCCGGCCATTTTGGAATTGTCCCAACAGAGATCTCTTCCTTGGCAGAAAACGTCCTACTCACGCATCTATTTAATTTCACATACCTGCAATAATACAAACCCGTATCTAAGAACCACTTATTAATGGATTAATATGAATTGTCCATACACCATTAAGTCAAGTTCAAATGGCTTTCCAACAGTAATTACCATGCATGATTTGGATTGTCAGATTCACTGCACAATTCAAGACCAAATTCATTTTGATTAGGAAGACACGAATCTCCAGCAGGCTTTTTCCAGATGACGGTATTTCCATCCACAGCAATTAACTCGTAACATAATGCTCTTGCAACACTCTGAAGATCTGCCCATTCTTTGTCTTGTTTGGGCCATTGTACAGGGGGTCCAGATATGACCAAATACCCCCCTGGGCGAAGTAAACGATCAACTTCGATGAAATATGTAGCATCTGCAAAACCAGATAATTTTATGATTAAAAAAAATTTACACATTGTAATATTGTTGGTAAGAGAGAAGAGTGGAGACAAATGGCGTGAAATTCACTCCATGTTTAAAAGCCAAAGGTTTTAATCTATAAATAACTGAAATTTATGGTCATTCTAAGTGCAAACTATAACATTCTTCGGGAGCTCGAATTTCTCATTATCTAAATCATTTATAAAATGAAAACAAAAGAATCTTATTACTTTTTATTGGCCATGCATCAGACTTCTATATCATATAATATAGGTTTATTTTTCCTGAAAAAAAAAACAGTAACTTTTTGTTGACAATGATATTATAAAAAGAAGATATTAACATCTCCTATGAGCTCATAAAAACACACTTCAGTCACATGTAATTCAAGCAGATTAAGGTTATTAAAACTCACTGTAAGCAGTAAATGGAATTAAACAACGTGAACAATGCACCAAATCAAACGAGAATGCTGGAAAAGGGAGCTTCCGAGTTCCAAGCATGGCAACGAATGCTGGAACCCCTCTTTCCAAGGCAAATTGAATCTGTGATTTATGGGAATCTCTTGGAGCAAAAGACACAGTCAGAATGTCCTCAGCAAGCAGATACCCCCCAAAACTAGCAACCTGCAAAGGGCATCAAATTCTTTATATCTTTATCAAAATTTAAACCTTTAAACAAAATTTCGACATGGGGCAGTAAGGAAAAAAGGATTCTCTTACCCCACAGCCCATATCAAGCGCAGTCCTTAGAGTGCCATCCTTTGTAGGAATGTATTGTCCCAGTTTCTCAATATATTGCACTGCACCATCCGGAAACATGGTTCCACCACCTGGAAAAATGAAATGCGGGCCTTCCTGTTTCATCCATCCTTGATGTCCCTTCCTGTCTGCAATCTTATTGTGAGGCATGTTGCTGTGCCATATCTGCACAGTGCATGTTAATACTTAAAGATTGATCATAATCATTGATGTGAACTTGATACTATACTCTGTACCATTCAATGTTTGAGGGGAACAATAAACCGGTCAAGATAACATCAAAATAGACAAATTTATTCTTTGACATTTGATACTAACCAAAGTGCCAATTTTTTTAACCAAGGTGCCATTTAATAATACATGCACGTTAAACAGAGAGAAATAAGCTAATGGTAAGCAACAATATCCTTTAACCATTATTCAAATATCTCAGCTTCAGCAGAGTTCCATCAGAAAATTTAACAGAAGCTTTCTTCTTCATTGAAAGCATCAATATTATTTAACGACAAGTATAAAAAAGATACCCCGAAACCAGACAAAATCTATATCTTTTAATATTAATCAATTAATTCATTACTTAATTTCCTTTTTCCTTCTTCCTGAAACTTTATATTTACAGATCTTAATATAAATCGAGATCATCATTATCAAGATCTACATTTGTGGGAAAAAGAAATAGAAAAAAATAGTAGTAGAGACTTTCTTTAGCCCCTGTCCATAGCCCGAATGAGTCACACATACACCCAAGTACATGTTCCTCAACGCTGAAGGTTTTATTATTTCCAACCTTGATTACCTCCCTCACAGAGTAAAAATCAGAGGCAAGTTCTGAACATTGGGAACCAAAAAAATCCATTCCAAATACTAAAGGATAATTGGCAACCTACCACAAGATAAAAAGAACAGATGTCTATCTCTTTTTCCTTATTCCACCACCTCCCCCACCCGGCTCCAAACCCCAAATATATATACACATATTGAAAATAGTTGACAACTCATGGTAAGCAAAGGTTATATAAATCACATTTAATAATCTATCGCTGGCTCCTTAGTCCAGGAATTATCAGATGAATATCAATCTTCTTCCTTCCTCACCCACAGTCCCTGTAGCCATCTTCAGTGCAAAAAAGTGATCTGTACTTCCAAGTAAGCCATGTGTGATTATCCAATAAATCAGGTAGGGAACTACCGGTGACTTTTCTATGAGATCCTAATTAGAACGTATCATCCTTAATGTCATAAATTATGCTCATTTAATTTTACTAATTCACAAATCTTCATCCGGTTTCCTCCACTGTCAACTACTCCACAGTTCATATGCAGCTTGCTAGTTCATTGCTGGCCTACTTTAAGTCATTCACACACTCTATAGGGACAGATTACACATTGGAAATTGCAACTTATTTTCGGCTCTGAATCTCCACTTGGATAAGAGCCAACAAAGTTCTACCAAAAACATACTTAGAAAGAGACACCGTACACCTCTAATTTAAGAAACAGAAGTTCCAACTCTTCATGAAGCAAGAATCATAAAACTAAAGGTCTCATAATTTTTCGAACTACCAAATGATTAGAAAAACCTCAATACCTTGTGCAAGCTCTCCGGCCATTGGACAGGTATCTTATACCCATCGGGCGGTGGAATTACGCAGAGCGGCGTCTCATCAGGGGGCGGGCAATGTCGCTCCCTATAGTAATTCATCTCCCTGCTCAATTGGCTATTCCGCCTCGGATCCTCGCAAGGCATGTGATCCACAGCGTCGGCAGGGCAGGCTTCAATACCCTGCTTTTGGCCGGCCTCAACCAGCTCCATAATCCGCTGACGCTGCCGTGGATCAGCATTAGAAAGCAGCAAAGTCTGACGGCCAGAAGCAGCAAGCGAGTCACCAAGCCGAGTGAAAACGAGAAGAAAGAACAACAACACCAAACCAAAAAACGCCGTGGAAACAATATCAAGGAGTCGCCATTGCCGCGTATTTCTCTTGGAAGCCGGCAAGTTAACGTGACCCATCGTTGCAGCAATCTGGATCTGATATCAATCAAACATCTGACGAACGAAGCTCGCGGTATTGTCGGTATCGCAAATCTAACTCCGGAGGGTACTGGACATGGAAGTTTGTAGCTCAAATTGAAGCAGAAAAACACGAAAACGAAGCTGAGATGGAATCAGAGACAAGATTGAATGAGATTGAAAGTAATTTCAGACGGAAATTTAAGGTTCGGTTTTTGCAGTGGGAATCCACAGTCGAATCTCACTTCCTTGGAGTTTCGATGGTTCAGGCACAAAGGTCTCACTCCCTCGTCAATGTATTTAATGGGCGGTGATCTTCTTAATATATATTAATAATAATATTATGTGGAGAGAAAAATAAAGAATGTTGCAAAATCATGAGGGGAAAATACAATATAGTTTTAATCAAGGATTAAATTAATTTCAGAGGATTTTTTTTTTTTTTTTTGAGAATGTTGGAAGAAATTTTGTTGGTGGGACAAAGACCATGTAGTTTTTTTTTGTAATATTTTCTAGTTGAGGTAGACTTTGCTCCTACCATTTAAAATTTAATATCTTCAATGTTGTGTAGATTGTTTTTTAGTTTTCCTTGTCTCGATAATTATGGAAGTGAAAAAATCGAATGAATCATAAACCTTTAAGATTGTAATAGGTGGTACGATATGTTACAATTTAGATTGGCGAGATTGACATTAAATTACATCACAGAAGAGTGGTTAAAAGTTTGAACATTTAAGCCATTATGAGGATTCTGGTCCATGTCTTTGAGCATAGTATTGCACATCAAAAACTTCTATCTAGTTAACTAGTTCTATACTAAAGATTTAATCATTACATTTTTAAGGTACGGAGGATAAAATTAAGTGAAAAAACTAAAATCTCAAAACTAATGTGTAATAAGGGCAGTTTAAAATTTACAAATAAAACACACACTCCATTGAATTACATGAGAAAATAAAGCAAATAATGGTGCAATAGTAAGCTTTGTGAATATCGACCCTTTCTACTGTCTAAAATTTAGGTCCTATTTATGACTTTTCAAGTGTTTGAAAAAAAGTTCATTTGCAAAGTCATTCTAAACTGGTCTTAGATAAAGATGTTTAGGGTCGGGGCGGAGTCTTCTCCGTCCCTGGCCTGGCCCCCCATTTCAATATTCGTTCCCGCAAAATTTTCTATTTAATTTTGAGGGGAATGAGGCAGAGATTCCTCACGAAGAATTTACAGGGATCGGGTTCCCCGTGAGGAATAATTTACCGTTTATGATTTTTCATTTTTTTAAAATTTGATTAAATAATTTTTTTTTTTTTTGAAAAATTCTATTTAAATTGTTAATTCCTAATAAGAGATTTCTATTTAAGATAAATTTTTTTAATTTCCTTAGAAAAACAAAATAATATTTAATAAAAGTTTGGAATTATAGTTTATTATATATATACAAATATACATATTAAAAAAAAGAATAAATAGGGGCGGGGATGGGGACTGAGAATGTATTCTCCATCCCCGTCCCCATTTAGCTAAAGGGAAAAAAAATGTCCCCACTTCCTCCCTCATTCCCCGTCTAAATGTTTCCGACCTGTTAGAGGCAGGTCTGCGCAGGACCCCTTCCCCACGGAAAAAATGGGCATCTATCGTAGGCTTAGTTTGGAATTGCTATAACTTTTGAAATAATTGTTGTCAGCTTTACTTTTGAGAAAATCAGCTGTCATATCAAATGAAGTGAATTAGTGTTTGGTAAATTTTAGATTTAAACAAGAAAAGTTAAGTTGCAGTGTTTGGTGGTAAATTAATACTAAATTGTTACAAAATAGCTATAATGACCAAAATAAACATATATTTCAATTAAGCATGAACTTATATCAATATTTAACTTCAAATTTTTTATAAGATAATTATGTAAAATTTTACATTATTTAAATTACAAATTATATTTTGTTTACTTTAAATAATTTGATTAAAAAAAATCAAGAAAAACAATTGTTTTAAAAAAAATTGTTTCAAACAAAATCAATATAAAAAAAGTAAGAAAAATAAATTAGAAGCAATCAAATTTAAATAATATTTAAAAAAACTTTTGTGGTAGATAAGATATAAAAAGATTAAAAAAATAATTAAAATTTTGTCAGTAACATCGAATTTTTGTAGAAGCTAAATCAACATCGAATTTTTGTAGAAGCTAAATCTAAAAGCGACTCTTAACAGCTTTTACAAATCAACGTGATTCAAGAAATGATTTTATCTAAGTTATTAAACAATCAATTTTACCAAACACAAAAAATAGTTAAGAATCCCAAACAGGACTTTAGACTTTGTTCTTCAAATTTAGGTTCCAACAGACCATAAATTTGAACCTGAATTGGTATGTATTATAGAAAATAGGATAAGATTTCACATGTCATCACAATGCTTATAATTAATCCGCCTCAGAAGAAAAAATTTCAACAATAAAAAGTATGAAAAAGCTTCCCATCGCTGCCATTTTATTCAGTCGGATTATCATAAAACCCATCTAACAAAATAATAATTCAAGTGATTACAGGGTTGAATGCGAAAAACAAGTTAATTACTTGGTACTAGTATAAAAAGTAAAGGGTCTTTTTATAAAGAGACCAGACTGACCGAAAAGAAGCCTTTTCTTCCAAAGAAGAGATCTCCCTCTCACGCCAACCTAAGAATAGTTAAACTTACCAAGCCATATAACCTCGATTAAAAAGTCAGAAGTTCGAATCCTCCCCCTAACTAATTTTTAAAAAAATGCCCTTTCAGATTTTGTAAGTCTTTTCCAGAGAAATTTATCCCTTTTTTTTTTGACATCCAGAGAAATTTATCTTAAGGAGGACAGTTATAAGAGGTAACAATAAAGAGATACTTCATTACTTTGCATGTTCAACTCACAGCCAAAGTTGAAACATGTTTCCCTGGAATCTGTAAGGAAAAACTGGAAGAATCAATAACTGCAACTAAGAAAAATCAGTATTTACAAAACCAGCAGCCAGCAAGCAGTCAGTATGTGTAATTGTTGCATGAATTCTATCTCCTTGCTTTTAACAATCCACCTCACATGATGGAACTTCCAATTTTAATTTAAGTCTTGACTCTATGCAACCTCTCATGGCTAACAATGAAAGCCAATGAAGACGAAAAACATGGCCGTACCAGCCCAGATTCAAAAATATCAAATTTTCCTGGATCCTCCTCGTTGGTTATAATCGTGTTTGATAAGATTTGCTCTCAGTAGCATCGATCGAACTTCACGATCGAACTCGCTCCCTGTCTGTAAAACCCTTTGGAAGGTTGCATTCCTCTGATCCGCATGTCGAGCATAAAGAATTTTGTTGTGCGAGTCGATTCTTGCCTGCAAGCATGTTGGGCACAATTGATAAACAAAGCGCTTGATTTGAAACAGTGGAAGACTAACTATAATGATAGCATTGGTTTCAACATTCCATGTACTCCAAGAATTAGTTAATGCATTTCAATACCTCAAGTTCACTGAGTGAAATCCTTTTTTAAAGGTATGGTAAGAGAACCCCCCCCCCCCCCCCCCCCCCCCCCCCAAACAATAAAACACACACATTAAAACTGCGGGGGGTGACGTAATAGATTGATGTGCACAACAAAAGAATAATAGTTTAAAAAATAAAATAGTCTATTACACAAAGAAAATCATCCAGAGGCATAGATCAAAAACTCCCCCCTCTAAATGTAAAACTGTTTGAAATGAGGCTGTGGTGGGGGAGAAAAAGACCAAATAAAAGAGGGTTAGTAAAGGCGCACAAGACATGGTTGATTGGGATTTCGGGAGTAGTGGTTGAAGTGGATGAAGGGGTGAGCATCGCTAAAGAACTAAATTTTCCACCTTTCTTAATGGAAAGCCAAGGGGGTGGGGGTGGGGTAATGGAGTCAAGGAGTTGGGAAAGCCAGTAATTTTTAAGGACGAGGTGCCCTGCAATTAACCCCTCTATGGCTTGATAGCGTGAGTGTGAAGTGCAAAAAAGTAAAGGAGGGGGGAAAAACCAGATTTTAAGAACAACTTTCAACACTTGGAAAAGCAAAATAAATAATACATTTTTTAGCCCTTATGCTTGGCTGGTGAGTCGACAGCCTCAGATATTGTTGAGAATAGATTTTAAACGTTTTGTTGGCTGGACTTTGGATGATTTGGAAAAAAAATTGTCAAATTCCTAGCTCACTCTTGATATTAATAATTTCATCACTTCTATGAAATTAAACTCCACAAAAACTAATAGCTCAAATCCTATGAATATAAAGCCATAGAGCATCTAAGTGGCCCTACAACAATTCAAAGCTATGTTATAATCACTTGAATACTTGATTGAATCCACCCTCCTACCGACCTTTATGGTCAACAGGTTCAACGGTGCATTTTCTTTTAAAAAAGTCTGCTCCCACATTAAGGCCCAGACTTTGAAAACATCAAAGGTTTTGCCTTATTAAGCTCACCGAAGATTTGAACACGCAACATTTAGGTAGGTGTTACCCAGAGACTGTGGGCCTCACCCAAAGGTGGGGGCTAGATTCAAAGGTGAAGTTGAATTTGATCCCAATCAGTTCCATGTGTGTGTGTGTGTGTGTGTGTTGGGGTGGGAGCCTAGTCTTGTCACTATATCAGGTGCAACTGTGAAAGTAGCTGAAAAGCATGCACGGCATTTTTCATGGATCACATGCACGCATAAGCCTAGTTTTGCATTATGAGTTACGAGTAAACAGCAACCAGTGGAATGGTTCCAATGTCTCGTAATAATTTCTTTTGTAGATTGTAAATTCATCCAACCCTCACAAGGCATTTCACGCAATAATATTATATAAATCAAAACAACAAACAAATGAAGGATAGTCCAAAAGGAACCTGGATTTGGTTATTAGTGATTAGTGTCTCCAGCTCTTTCTCGAGACCAGCAACACTTGTTTTAAAAGCATTAGCCATCATGTGGAGATCAACAGATACAAATGGGATTGTGTATTGGATGAGAGCCTTGTGGCGTATTTGATCGTAGAGCGTCTCAACATGGTCATGTAAATGAATGTCAAGCAATAAGTTAGGTTTAAGATTCCCAAGGTAGTCCAGGCATGATGCATAATGGCTGCAAGAAAAATTGAATGATTTCATCATGAAAAAAAATAGAAAAATAGATCTCTTCCGGTACAAACTACTAGGTCATAGAGGAGCATCAAAGCATGCAAGTTAATCACTATGCCCAATTGATAAAACATCTGAGGTATTCAAAACTTGTTCCTTAAAACCAACAAAAACCTATTAACAAGAAAGCTTCATATCTGAAGTAATATGTTAAGTTGGAAGAATTCAATGTTTGAAAAAAGACATTCTCCTGTCATTAAATTTATGTGTATGCTTAAGACCATGTCTGATCTAATTTAAAATCTGTATTAATGGAAAGATGGTTTCATGTAACTAAGGCTAGATATAGTAAATCCCCTTTAAAAGATTAGTGACTACTGCTTGTCACAATAGATAATAACTCCACAAACCTTGAGTAGAAATCATTGATCAGCTCTCGGACTACAGGAACCAACTCTAAGAAATTTCGAAAGTTGACATTGTCTATAACTTTGGACTGCCAAATTAAAACAATTAGTCAGAAAAATCAGCAAGTCACTTGCCTTACATTCCATAGGGAACGTGATTAGCAGGAAAAAGAAACAAAGAATATGTGCCTTTAGCTCTGAGCGGTCAAAAGTTGCGAGTGCACAAAGACCACCATACGTTGCAACATCCTGAGGTGCAATTACTTCGTTGTAATGACTTCCTAATTCAGGACCTGTCTCCAAAAACTGCAAATATAGCAAAGAATAACAGAATCAGGATGAAAGAAAAAGCCCCTCAACGCCACAATCAACATTAATATAGACATTTAACAGAACTCAAATGCAAAATATAGATTACATATGAGGCCATACAATAATGATGATCGTGCTGTTCTATACTCTAGACCTTCATACACAACACAAATTTTATAAGAATATCCGATTCCAATGACAAAAACGTAATCATATGCATTCTCTGTATTGGAACTTCGAAGAAAGAAAGTTTTGAGACAGTCAGTCCAATTCGAACTGAACTAATGGATCATAGTGTGCACAAGAAAACAAACCTTGCGAGCAGCAAGTTTGTACTTCTTTGCTTCCAAGTGAGCCAATCCTGCAGCACAGCGAAGCTTTGCGCCAGTAATTGCATCTAGGGCCTCCGGTGTCTGTTCTGCTTTGCTGACATAACTCGTGACATGTGTAAATTGACCCATCTCTATGCTGACAAGAATTGCGCTCATGCACATATGAATGATATGCTTTGATGTAGTACAATAATCGCGTGTACGAACATAACTTTTAAAAGCATCGCCAAGTGCACCGTGAGCATAATAAAAATCTCCAAAATCATTATATCCCATCCTTATACTTTCCTTTATCAAATTAGTCTGCAAAAAAGTAACAACAACAATAAATCAAATATGGAAACCACGAGTTCCTAAAGAGGTAGCTAATAACACAACACCCAATTATCAAACGAATCGTTTCCACTTTTCAGGAGGTAACTTCAAATTCGAGCATTACCATGAAACTTCTGTTATAAACCCTTGTCATTGACACGACAACCGACACTGGAGAACCGTAACAAAAACAATGAACATATCAAGAAATCCACGGCACCAAATTGAAAGGCAGAAACCCGGAAAACATGAGGACCACAAGAAAACTGCCCTAAAAGAAGTTGCGAGAGTCAAAATCAAACGTAATGTACCCTATACGCGTTGAGTTCATTCTCGAGCTTCTCCTTCCTCTGCTCAGCCCTCCTCTCGACCATCTCACACCAAGTGGCCTCCATCCCATAGTTAGGCCCCAACCTCCCATCGATCTTCGGCACGACTTCCCTGAACAAAAGAGCGTTCTCGCCCTTCTTAATCTCGTCGTAAGCCATCCGAAGCGCCTCGAGCTGCATCGTCTGGTTGGTTTCGGCATCGCAGTGGTCGGCGATGAAGATTAAGCGAGTGATCTTCGTGCGACCGGAGTAGAGACTGGCATAGGCTTCAATGTCGAGCTGCTCGCCAGTAATAATGGGTCTATTGCGCTTCTCGTCTTCGGGGCTTGTGCCGTTGGCGTAGATCTCGTCTTCGACCATTGTTGCGCTGCCGGAGGGCTCGTCCTCGCCTTGCATAGTGGTGGGAAGATCGAAATCGAGAAAATTCAGAGGAGAAAAGGGAATTTGGAGATGGAGAATTAGGGTTTACTGAGAGGGAAGAAAATGACTGAAGGGTTTTGTTGGGTTTGTGTGTGAGTTTTTCGCTACTCTCCTGGCAGCACTCGGACTTGGGAAAGACGGGGAGATCGGATGCCACGTGCGATGAAGGAAGTCTCACGTGTTGAAATAACGGCGTCGTTTGATGCTAAAGCGCACACTTTTTTCTTTTCATCTTTTTTTTTTATTAAAAAAAAATTATTATTATTACTATTTTCACTCAATTACAAATATAGTTTGGTACGTGATTCGGATTATGCTATTTAGTTTTTTTTAGTTGAACAAGATTGTGATATTTAGTTATGTTTAGATTTATTAAATCAAATAATTTTAGTGAAGTTCTGTTTGGTATATTTGTTTCTTAAAGTTGTTTTGGATTTCGTCGTAAAAATCGTGAAAATTCTAAAAACAATCTTTTTGTGGATTTACTACTTTCATGTTTCAATTTTAAAATTTGAAAATAAAATTCTATTCTAAAAAAGTGTTATAAACCTTTTTTTTTTAATTAAAACATGTATAACATACTACATTTTATATAGTATTGATTTTCTAAAAAAAAAAGTATATAGTATTGCTAAATGATGATCATTCAACATTTAAAACATGGATTTAGTGGTTTCTGTTGGAAATATTTGTTTCTTAAAGTTGTTTGGATTATGTGACCAAACTCCTAAAATTCTAAGAACAATATATTTTTTAATGTGTTCAATATTTTTATATTTGAAATTTGAAAATGCAAAATTATTCTAACAAATATATAATCTTTATGATAAATATACTATTCTGTGTTGTAAACTTTTTTGTTTTCTGTTTTATTGTTTTAATAAAAACGTGTATAATATAATAAAATATAAGTTATATACCATTGTAAAGTAATGATTATTCTAAAATTCTAAAATAATATATCATATACTGTTCATATATTTTTGTTTGAGAAGCATATATGTTCATAAAATTAATTAATAATTTTTGATATTCTTCTTTTTTTTTTTAGTTAAACGACGTGTGGAGTGGATAATTTGAATCTCTAACTTTTTGGCAATAATATTTGATATGCTAATACATTTTTTTTTTTAGTTCAACAACATTTGAGGGTGAGGGATTCGAACATATGATCTCTTGGTCAAAGTATATAGCAATTATCTTTGAGCTATGCTTACTTTGCAACCAACACGTATTTGACAACACTCAACATATGAAATACTTGGGGGCCGTTTGGATGGAGGAGAATAATGGTAGGAATGGGTAAAGGTTAGGGATCCCCTTGGAACAAGTTTTGCAAGCTTAGGTATGGACATCATTTTTTTTAGTTCAACAACAACATTTGAGGATGGGGATATTTAGGCCCCGTTTGGTTCGTGATCCGTTTTCATTTTTATGTTTTCGAAAACAAAAAATACAAGAAAAACGATGAAAATTTGTTTGGTACAATTATTTTCAAAAACAGTTTTAAAAAACAACTCCGAAAATGGCCTATTTTCGGAAACGATAAATTGTTGTTTTCTTTATTTTTAAAATTATGAAAACAACAAATACACTCCTTAAAAACACACGGTTTTCATCAAAACAACAAAATTGAATATTACAATTTATCTTTTTTCTTCAAAACTCACAAGCGTATCTCTATCTACAAAGTGGATTTATCATTAAATTTGTATGAATAACTTTTTAATACAAAAACCACAAAAATTAAAGATTAACAAACCAAAGTTATTGAAAATATTTTTAGATGATTATACTATTGATTAAACTAGCACAACGTTGTATAAACATTAATCATTTTCGATAAATGATTTTTTTTCTCTCTCTTACTGGAAAGAATTTATTTTCCTTTTTCTGGTTGGAAAAGTTTTATTCATTTTATAAATTTTAACAAAAAATCTTTTGAACCATCTCTCATTCAACTATTTTCGCTATCTCCATGATCTTCCTTTTCCTTTTCGGCAACAATAAGTTCAAATTCGATATAGTAAGAAATAATTATATTAGTTTTTTCATAAAGAATTAATTGTATGAAACATATATTAATATTTTTCTACATTTTCAAATTTCAACCAAACACAGTTTTCAAATTTTGAATTCAAATTTAAAGTTTTTAAATTTGAACCAAATGTGTTTTCAAATATAATGAAAATAAGAAATTTGTTTTTGTTTTCGGCTGAATTCTTTGTTTACGAAAAATATTTCCGAATCACAAACCAAACGGGGCCTTAATCATTTGAACCTCTGACCTTTTAGTCGAGGGTAAATGTCAATTAGCGTTGAGATATGCTCATTTTGGCAGGCATGGGTATCACTTATTTCCACGATGGAGAGAATTTGTATACTTCTAGTATTTGAGGTATGAGTTTAATTGCATTTTGGTCATTGAATTTTCAAATTCAACAAATATGTTTGCATTTAGCTTCATTTTGGTATATCCGTTAGTTTTTCCATGATCATATATATATATATATATATATATATATATATATATATATATATATATATATATTTATTTATTTATTTATTTATTTAAAACAATAATAATTCACCACTCCATTTGATTCTAGAATTCTCTCTAACATTAGGTATCATTTTAAAGAAGTCTAAAAATTATGAATCAACAAAAATGGAAAAGAGGGAAAAAAAAGTTAAAATACAAAATTGTCTCTATACTTTTAGTTTCATTCAATTTTAGTTAATGTACTTTCAAATGTTCAATTTTAGTTTATATATTTCTCAAAATGGGTCATTATTATTAGTTTATTGTTAACTTTTCTAAAAAAAAATTAATCTCTCTATTATCCTTCATTCTATAATTTTTGACAATATGTTAATATGGTGTATTTTCTTGTATGAAAAATTATTATTATTATTATTATATAATTAATTTTGTTAAAAATTAACTTCAAATTGTATTTTAACCACCCAGAAGAAGAAGAAGAAGGAGGAAAAAAAAAAAAAAAAAAAAACCTTCGTCGAGAAGTCTGAAACTGAACCATCAATTATCAAAAGAAAGAAAAACAAAAACCCAAACGGCGGGCAATCTCGGAGTGCGTGCGTATAAATACCGTCTCGCATTTCTTCTTCCTCACACCGAAGTCCACCGAAAGCCCTTCTCTTTTCTTTCTCTCGGTCTCTGCAAATTCCCGAGACTTTTCCAAGCAATGGCCTGGCCGAATCAAGAAGCGGTCGAAACCTTCATGAGAATCACCGGCGCTTCCGAGTCTCTCGCCCTGCGCAAGCTCCAGGTCCACTCTTCGTCTTTCTTTTTTCATTTTTCTCGCATTCTCTTTCTCGTCCGATCTCGTACTTTTTTTTTTTTTTTAATTTTTTATTTTGTTATCGTGGTCTTCGGTTCTCCGATTTGCTGCATTGTCGTGATTAACCCACACTTCGTCTGTAGATTGACTGACTCCGTTATGGTTATTGTCATTAATTGGTGATTGGTGATTGAGTTTTAGTTCTTGCCTTGATTTGTGAATGATCGCGAGAATCTGGTAGTAATGTGGTGAAATTTGAAGGCTAATGCCCGATTCAATTTCTTTGGTTCACTTCGATTATGCGTGGCTGAATGTTTCGTTTGATCCTGAGACAATGGCTGGAATAAATTTTTCTTATGGCGGCTTCGTTACTAGCTCTTGAAGAAAAGAATTCGCTCTATTTTTCGTCCACTGATTCGTTTCGTGTGGCTGGATAACCATTTGGTTTGAAAATTGTGCTCGTTTTTTCTCCATTTCTTTACATTGAATTTCATCTTTCTAAGGAAACATCAGAACTTTTAGCAAAATTCCAACAACAAAAGTAGACGACAAAATAAAGAAACTCATAAGTGATAGTAGGGTTTATAAGCTTAATTTTAAAAATTAAAAAAAAAAACCAACCAAATGGTTATCAAGGAGGGCCTTGGTTAACTTAATATTTGTTCATTTCTTATGTCAATATTGGTCTACCACAAACTTACTTCCGTTTTTGCTTTACTTCCTCTGACTCATTTTGGGATATCTTCTTGATTTATTATTGGGACCACCTATCTTTATTTGGGTGTCTTCATCATGATCACACGGATTTGCGTCGATAAATTTTCCTTTTTTCACTTAATCATTAGGAATGATCTATCGATTATTTGATATTTTTTATTTTCCCCCTTTTTTGGGTGGTCCTGCACTAGTGTACCGACTAGACCTATAAAGCATGCACTTTAACTTGAATATGAGCTCAGAAAATGCTGCAAAGCCTTTTCACCTGAAATTTGTTTTTATCAGCGTTAGCGTTCTAGTAATCTAACATTATGGTCATAGGCAGGAATATAGAGGCAATCTCAATGCAGCTGTCAATGCTCATTTCACTGAAGGGTACAGTTTCAAGTACGTAGTTTTACATTATCAAATTTTAGCATTTTCCAGTCCCTTCCCTTATTCGATTGCTACCTCTTATTTTTATCTTGCAATATGCAGGCTTCATCTGTTTATGTGCATACAATACTTATGTCTCATCTTTTCTTTGTTCTGTTCTTTCTTTCTCAGTCGATATGTTGCTCCCACCTTCCCAGAGCATAACTACACAAATGCAAATGGTGGGAGTCAAGGTCTTTTGCCACTTCTTAATGCTGCCAGAAGTTTCAGGCTATCAAACCTTCTTGATCCTAATTATAGAAGACATCTTCTTGACCAGATGCGTAGATATCCATCAATTGGCCGTTCTTCTTCTAGTTCACATTCACAACCAGGAGGTATGGGGCCAATTCCTTCAGGGTTCAATTCATTTCCTGCGCAACCATCTCATCAAGCATGGAGGGGTACATTTGAAGATGAAAATCACACTTCATCATCCAGTAATCAGAAAACAGAGAGCGACACTGAGGATGAAATGCTTAGAGCTGCTATTGAGGCTTCAAAACAGGTTGAAGGATTTGATCAGTAGCTTACAGCCATTGCTGATTTATGCTAGTTCTTGATTGTTTGTTATGTATTTTTTTTTTGAGTAACGTTCCTCTACATGATGGAATTGCAGGATTCTGATCTTGAGCTCTTACAAAAACAACTTCAGCGTGAGGATGATGATCTTGCTCATGCAGTTTCATTGTCGTTGAGGGTATGTACTCGCCATTTTTTTTTTAAAAAAAAAAACTGGGTAGTACGCTGCTTGTCCATCCTTTAAAAGCTGAATTGACTTCAGATAGCCGAGCAAGAGAAAGCAGTCTGTGAGCTGACACTGGAGAATAAAGATGAAGCTTCAAGCATAGGAAGGGGAGTACCTAGCAACAGTGGACCAAAGGTATTGGTCACTCTTTGTCATTTGTGTCCTTTGTTCTTTTTATGCCACTCACTCACTTTGATCTGTATTTCATTTCACAAAAATGATTTTTTCATCAAAATGCCTAGGAGTGCAAAGGGGTGACTAGTACTCATCACCAGCATGAACAAGATGCTTTCTATCCTAATGAGGTACTATGGTCCATGTATATCTTTGACTTGTTCCCATATACATATGTGATTGACACGCTCACCCATGCACAAACATTTATGACAATGACTGTATATTTATATATTATGAGAATATGTTAGGACCTCCACTCCTCTCTGGCATGCTTGATGAGGGAAAAACTAGCATTTGTTTCATTTTCATGGAAACTTAAATCATGTACTTTATTTCCCTGAACTTGAAGTGGGGTGGCATCACTTCCAAGGAGTTAAGTGAAGCAGTTTTGCTTGAAGCTGCCCTTTTTGGGGGAGTTTCTGAAGACTTCTCAGAGAACTCTCTGCCAGTATCTCATTTGCAAAAGGATAAAATTCAAGGCACAAGTAAGGGCAGTGATCTCCAACCTGTACCATGTTTCTCAATACCATCTTCATCAACACAACAATCACAACAGCAACAAAAGGTTTGTCCCGTTTTCCATGGTTTTAGCTAATAATTTAGGCTATATGTACTTTGCTGTCGATCTTATATTGAACTATGGCTTTTAAAATGTCATTAGTTTTTTATGAGATCTATTTTTGGAGTATGTTTTGTTTTGTTTTTTTTTTTAATTTTCATGCCCCTTCACTGAACTCATGCTGCATCAAGCCTTACACTCTAATTTGAAGAATGTTTTATTCCTATTTTTTGACATGGAAAATAACAACAAAATGTTAGCAGAGAAGTATTCAATTATCTTTCATGCTAGGATATGCTAAGTTATTCTGTGTTAGGTGCTCCACTGTTTAACATGGATAAAATTTTGGTTAGACATTGTTGATGTGAATATTCTTATACGAACTATTCTTATACTGAATATCATCCTTGTGTATTATGTTCAGACATCAAGATCATTTAAACCTTTTTCAATATATTGTAATAATGGATCAAATCAAACTTCTTTATCTCTCTTTGAAGATAGGCAAGTATTAACATTGAATTCTCATCCTTGGACCTTTGATTCACCATCGATGTAACAGGACACAGGAAGAAATTTAGCTGCTCAAGAAGCTCGATTTCCTCCAGAACCAGAAATAAATAATAAAGATTCAGTAACCCTTCTTCTTCGAATGCCAGATGGACATCGTCATGAGCGCCGCTTTCTTAATTCTGACAAGCTTCAGGTAAAATTTCATGGATGCTCAGTAGGATTGCAAGAATTTTGTTTAGGCTAAATATGTGTTTTTGCCCCTAATATTATTGTGTTTTTCAATTTACTCCCTTATGTTTTGACATTTTAACAATTATGCTCTTCTTGTTGGTAAATTGCTTCACGATAATTTTACATTGCACGGTACTTAGTGAGTTATATATAATTTAGATTTTAGAGAAGAAATATTAGGTCTCACATAAGAAACTTTTCTAATTCCTCTTCCAAATTTCTAAAAAAGTAGCAAAAATTTTGCATCTCTTCTTGTAGGTGGCTTAATTTCTCTTCTAAAATTTTGCTAACTCACCCAGTTATCGTGCAATGAAAACTTGTCAACAATTTTAACCTCCATCGATGGGAAGGGTATAATTAAAAAAAAAAACTAAAACATAAGGGACTTCATCAAAGGACTAAATTAAAAAAACACCCAAAAATTAGGGACTAAAACTTATATTTAGCCTTTTTTTTCATCCTCAACTGACTTCGGCTTTCTTGTTTTTGAAGCTTCTTTTCAACTTCATTGATGACAAATTGGCTATGAAGCCTGGCACATATAAAGTGGTAAGCTTGTCACCTATCTCCTGCCCTTGCTTCCTAAAACAGCTAACATGGTTGGCATAATACTGCAGTAAGAGCTTGGATTTTGCTGTTGGTCCGTCATTTTGTATTAGAAACATTGACTCCAAAGTTTGTATTTGTTTTAGGTTTTCAAATTTCAACCATGCCCTTGTACTTTTACTGTTTGTTGATGACATTTTATCTTTCAAAAAACTACTGAATGAACACGTTCACAATAGCATCATGATTGATCCGAGTTTCACTTCTAATTCTTGATGAACAGGCGAGGCCATATCCCAGGTGTGCTTTTGGAGTTGAAGATGGTTCGATGATGTTGAGAGATCTCGGCCTCACTGGCAAGCAAGAAGCCTTGTTTGTGGAGATAATATAATACAACATTTTCCACCAGCCACTTTTGAAGCCAACAATTGAACAAACGGGTGGCCATGCAGACAGGTGCTCAAGCTCAATTTAGTTTATGTACATGAATAGTGGAAAACTATTGGTGTGTCGGTGCCTAAAAAGAAACGAGAGTTCTTTGAAAAAGCTGTTTGGACGGTCGTAACCAAGGGGCTCTTTGAGTGTGAGATCTTAATAGATGATTGATTATGTTTAAATTAATTGACTTCATTAATACTATTATATGTCAGATTTGAAGTCCTGACAAAAGTTGTTTGGTCCACGTCCATGTTTTATCATTCCCACAAAGGAATTTCAACGTTTGAGTTTTGCACTTGAACGGAAAACTGTGCATTTGTACTACCAAACATCAAAGCTGTTCTCAACAGTCTCTCTCTCAATTTCTTGTTCGTGGGAAAACGTTGACTTCAAGATTGCATGTGAATGTGATCTAGGATTGTTTGTAAGCATATTACAGACTGTTTATTAGTTATTTATTAATGTAACTTTCATGGGTTTGAAATGTTATACGGATACTTCTGTTTGTAATCTCAATAGTTTTTCTTTGTAGAATAATTTATCAACACCAACAATTTCATTGACATTTTAATCATCAGTTATATCAGGCAAATGTGATCGAACCTCGGACAGCGCCTTCACAAAAAATGGGTATTGAAACAAAAAATGAACTTATAATCAGAGTTATTGACCCCAAAGATTAGAAAGGAAGAAAAGAAAAAGGAATAGAACTTTGAATCAAAACATTGGGACTCTGCTAACTCTCAGAAGATGTTTGCTTTTCTTGATTTTCTTCTTCAGGTGCAGGTGCAGTCCAATACTGCTTGGTTGCCACTAATATCTTTTCTCTCTGATGGGGTCCTTTCTCATGGTCTGCGATTCTGCAATCCCATTGCATAGCCTCTGCAATGTTCTTGACCTCCACCAACACATCGACATCGTCTCTGAGGATCACACTGCCCTGTGGCCGCAGAATTCGGTCCATTTCTAGCAGAATATCCTCCATTTCACATCTGCAACTCAGGTATAATTCTCTCACAAGTTAGTGTTGAGCTCGAAATTTGACTTCATGAAAGAATATTGTAATATAATAATATGCATGGTTTAATTTACCTGCCCTTGTACAGACTGAAGATCGAATCACCGTGAATGAAGTCATATGTTCGAGGATACGTTGACATTGCCTCGCACCTAAGATCAATTGGTGTTTACGAATTCAAAGTGAATATAAGACTAAACTATAAAATAATTCACTAATACAGAGTACTATAACTTGCTTGGCCTGTATTTATCAAGTTAAGTAGTTCTACATACCAATTTTGATATGTGCCAATAAGTCCCCGTTCATAGATGACTCCAAGGGTGTTAAAATCCGCTTCAACAGGGACGATGTTCATAACCCACAGAGGATCGTCGACAAGGGCAGCTGCAAATCCACCCAAGAACGAGTTCATGTCAAGCAAATTGCGGTACCTCCCAGGCTCAGCAAGCTGGTTGTCCAAAGCCTTGTAATGTGCTACTCTCTTTCTCCATAACTCTGTATTTTCAGTGAAGTTTTGTGCTGTGATTTCCTTTAAACTCCCACTGCTTATTCTTGGAGGAACAGAAGTCAGTCTCTCTGGCCAGTTGAGCAGCTGCCCCCCAGCTGTTTCTTTTATGTCAGACACTTCAGGAAGTGGGGTCAAACAAGGCTCCATTTTTGTGTACCTGCACTTGGACAAGTGTAAAAGCAAGGTAAGGTAAGTACTATGACAGAAGAAATGGAAACTGTTCTCTTTTTCTAGTTATCCAATTGAGGAATTGATTTCTGCTGATTCTTGGCAACAAAACCAAGCTTAGAATAAAGAAATAGCTGGTGAAAGAAGCAAAGAGCCCAAACCCCAACAGTTTTAAAGGGCTTGAGCATCTTTTTGGATATCAAACTTTTCAATCACGTTGGTTTTGGTATCACTGCCAAAGTGATCACTTGCAGACCCTGCCTTTTAGCTTTGAATATCTCTAGAAAAAGAATCAAGACGAACAGTTTACGAACCATGCGGTATCGGGGTCCTGTCCTCCCTGGCAGAAGTTGGGGAATTTGAAGACCTTGCGATTCTTTTTACAGTGAATATGGTTGGTTGGTTTCTGCCAAATAGCAATATCACCCTTCTGCTTCAACTTTTTCCAGCAAAGGCTTTTGGCCACAGCCTCGATTTTCGACTGCTCGTCTTGGAGATCCCCAGTCGTTCTGTTCCAACCCTTCCAGTGGCTTTCCCAGTTTATCGGTGGCCCGGAGAGAATCCAGTAGCCACCAGGCCTCAGAATTCTATCGACTTCAATCAAATACATCCCCTCTGCTCAACACAGCAGATGAAATAGTTTGGAATGAGAATGTAGGTAGTACTAATTGGAAGATAGAAGTAGAAAATACCAGATTGAGCCCAGGGAATGAGGCAGCGAGAGCAGTGTGCCATGTCGAAGGCTCGAGAAGGATAGGGGAGTCTGATGGAAGCAAGAACTCCAATCAAAGCGGGGACTCCGCGCTCGAGTGCAAATTGAACTTGTGCTTCATGAGTGTCTCTAGGTGCAAATGACATTGTCACTATGTCCCTTGACAATAAGTATGCCCCCCAACTCGCCACCTGACCAAAAAGAAGAAATGAATGTTTGTCAATACAATAGTTCATCTTTGGGAATAAAAAACAAGTCAATTTATTACAGAATGCCTTTGAATCTTTAACTGCAAATAAATTTTCATGACATTTTACCACAGGTCAAACTGTTAAAGTATGTTAATGATATTTTAGACAGATTAAAAAACCTTTTTTTTAATTGATTTTGAAAGGACTTAATGCAGTACTACTAGAAGAAAAACTATTTAATAAAATTATTGACAGCATTATATCCATTTATATGATTTCATTCTCACTAGTTCTCATCACAGTTATGTTAAAACTTAATCAACTTTTGGATAATTAAATACAATGTTGTAAGCACTCAACTTTCGGATTTGTGTCAAATAAGTATTTGAACTTTAAAAAGTGTCTAATAGTTGCTTAAACTTTCAATTTTGTATTTAATAGGTCTTTGAGCTTAAAACAATAAGCCTCTAAACTTCTAATTTCGTGTCTAATAAATTTCTAGACTTTGAAATTTGTGTCTAATATTGTTGTACTAAAATAAATTATGTCTAATAAATCATTGACCTTCAACCTTTATAGACAAAATTAAAAGTATAATGTACGGTTAGACACAAAGTTCAATTTTATGTCTAATAGATTCATCAATTTAAAAAATGTTGAATATTCTAGGGACTTATTAGACACA
The DNA here is from genome assembly GCA_033996785.1 of Trichosanthes truncata. Classification (NCBI taxonomy): domain Eukaryota; kingdom Viridiplantae; phylum Streptophyta; class Magnoliopsida; order Cucurbitales; family Cucurbitaceae; genus Trichosanthes; species Trichosanthes truncata. The sequence goes on from JAWPNB010000003.1 coordinate 2,783,985, forward strand.
AAATTAAAAGTTCAGAGGACCTCTTAGATACTTTTAAAGTTTAAAGACCTATTGTCACAAACACAAAAACTTAGAGACTAAACCCATAATTTAACCTAAAATACAATTAATATCATCAACAACTAAATGTATATATATGTAGAGAGAGAGAGAGAGAAGGGTGAAAATAAAGAGAGTGAAACAGGTGATGACAGGTTCTATACCCTGTTTGGAAAAACCATGTTCCATTGTTTCAGTTTTTTTCAACTTAAGTTTCTGAGGTCAACTCATTTAATGAAAATTTCCCTTTTCATTTCAAATTTAGATACACCTTCCTCACTTACCATACATATAAATACATACTGCCAATATTTCCTTTTCAAATGTAAATAAAAAATTTTAAAAAAAATCAGCTTAAATTAAAGTCCATTTGCTACAATCACATGCATCCATGTGTACCAATGCATAAATATGCACACAAAAAATCCAGAATTCTTCCATATACGTTACTGATTTTCAGCCATTTGTCATTATTAATAAAAATTACGTAAAACCAATTAAACAAAGAAATAAAAATAAAATAATGATCTACAAATATCTTCCCATATACATATTATAACGTATTCTATATATATCCAATATCCATCTCACGACACAAAAAAAAAAAAAAAAAAAAAAAATATATATATATATATATATATATATATATATATATATATATATAAATAAATAAATAAATAAAATCCATCTCACGACATCGTGGCACTTTTCTATTGGTCGGTGCCCTTAAACTTATATATATACACTAATCAAGAGTCCAAAAGTTTTTTTTAAAAAAAAAGGAAAAAGCATACAAATTATAAGTAAATTTACAATTTGAACCCCCAACTAGTCAATATTCTTGTGTGGAATGGAAGAAGCGAAATAAGAAAAGAATTACGGTGCAATTTGTTATTTTTCTTACTTTTTTTTTTATTTTTATTTTATAAAAGTCCCTAAAACTTAATTTCCTTATTGGCAGTCACCCCACTAACAAAAGACACCGTATTTGAATTTTGAATTTTCCATAATCAAATGAAAATTTTCATTATTCCCATTATGGGAAAATTGTCAAAATGTATGGAAATAAATCAATTTCCGGATATTTTTCCTAATATATATTACGTTCAATGAATTTGAGTCCGGCCGGCCGGTTTAAACCGGGCGGTTCAAAAAATAGTTGAAAAATCGTTACGTACCCCACAGCCGGTATCAACGGCGGTTCTGATGGAGCCGTCGGCGAGATTGATCAATTTTCCTATATCGTCGATGTAGGCGTTGGCGCCTCGAGGGAACATGGTGCCGCCGCCAGGGAATCTGAACCGGTCGTTCTCGAACCGAACCCAATTCTGATTCTTCTTCTCCACCGTCAATTCCTTGTGCGGAACGTTCGAAAACCAGGCGAAATCCCGGCTCTCCGGCCACCGGAAAGGGACCTTGTAGCTAGCCGGCGCCGGAATCCGGCACTTCAGAATCTCGCCAGCGACCGGGCAGTGGCGTTCTCTGTAGATCAACCGGTCCCTGTCGAATTTGAGCGACCTTTCTCGGTCCTCGCAGGGGGTATATTCGTAGAGCTCCGCGTCGCACGGCGGGAGGTGAGGCCGACGCGCCGTTGTGACGACCGGAAGGTCGGAGGCAGTGTGATGGGCGGTGAAATCGAGGTCGATGATTGCGGTGGAATTTTGGAAGGTGGCGGCGGTGGTGGCAGAGGTGGTACAGGCGTAATTTCCGCCGGTGAAGACGATGGATTTTCCGACGGAGTGTTGCCAAACGCCGACGAGGTAAAAAACGGCGCAGAGAATCGTGACCAAAGTGATGGTATAGAGATTGAGCCTACCGGTTTTGAATGCGAAATGGGTCGTCGCCATTGAAGAGTTCAAGAAACAGAGAAAAACAGAGGCTGTTTCTCTCTCTCTAACTCTGTGGATTTAATTTCAAAAGAGAGAGAGAAAAACAGAGAGATTTGAAGAAGAAGAAGAAGAGGGCATGTTGAGAAGAAGATTGAAGAAAGTGGGTATGAGGATTTGGACTTTTTAAGGGGGAAGGTGACGACTGAGGGCGTTCAATAAGAGGAAAGAGGGTGGCGGCGCGTGGAGGACACGCGCGGAAGCGCCGCCGTGGATGGCGGAGAGATAAAGAGAGGGAGAGACATTTTTTTAACCTACGAATGTGTGTGGATTTATATGTTTTTTTTTTTTTATTGGTATTTTCGATTTAGTCTCTCTGTAAAGAATATGAATATTCTTTCTTCTACTCTCTATCAGTTCCTATTTCCCATGAAAGTTCCTGTTCTTGATTCGAGATTTTTCTGCAGAGAGTTTAAAACAGAACCATTATTCGATTAGGACGTCTTAAATTTGGTTTCATCCATCTTGTCTCTCTCTCCCCAAGAATAAAATAAAATAAAATTTTAGGAAATATTACAAATTTTGTCCATAAAATTAATTTTATGTAAAAAATGTCATAACACTCCTAGATTCCGAATTTAGCCCCCGCGCTCGAGCTGCAACGCCACTTACGACCACCAAAGATCTTGTTAGAGTTTCTTTGATTGAGCAACCGAAAAGGAAGGTGTATTTTGTTGGCATTAACTATAAATTCTTTTAAATTTTTCTCAACCGTGCTTATATATACTCAAGATCTTTCTCATTCAGGTATGATCTCGGTTCATGTACTATTCGTCTACTCAAACGTCACAAAAGGTCATTAAAGTTTAAAAAGTGTCCAATAAATCCTCGAACTTTTAACTTCGTGTATGATAGGTTCATGAACTTTCAATTTTAAAGTTCAGGAACCAAATGGACAAACTTGAAAGTTTATGGACTAAATAAACACAAACTTAAAAGTTTATGGACTAAGTAAATACAAACATGAAACTTCAACGACTAAATAGACAATTGTAATAACCTTTTAACTAATAGGTAACTTTGAAAAGTGTCTAATAAGTATTTGAATTTTTGATGTTGTGTCTGGTAGATCATAAAAAGTGTTTTAAAAGGGTTTATAAAATGTTAATTCTGTGTCTAATAGATCATTAAACTTTAAAAAAAAATGTCTCGTGAATCGATGATGTATTATACATAATATTGAAAGCTCATAAATTCACCATCCACACAATTGAAAGTTTGCAAATCTATTAGACAAATTTTAAAGTTTAACGATTTATTAGTCTTAGACACAACACTACTATTTTGGAGATCTATTAGACACATTTTAGAATTTTAAAGATCTACGAAAATTTTGGGGACTAAATTTTCAATTTAATCCAAATTTGATCTCTTTGTTTTACCCATCTCAAGTTCAATTATTTATTTCTCTTCTTAAACAGTTAGTACAAAAAAAAAGTGCAAATTGAAAATGAATTTTCAACAATTTTTTGTCTGTTAGTTGAAAAATGCTTTATTTTAGTATTGAATTTATTAAATTATTTATAAAAACAACCAGTTTTGATTTGAGAAAAAAAGTGTTTTTAATATAAAGTCAATATCCCATTATAAAAGTCAAAGTGAGTAGTTCAGCAGTAATTTGTATGTATTCTCAACTAAAACATTAAAGATTCGAATCTTCCCATCCAAAATATTGTTGAACTAAAAAAAAAAAATTAATTATGGAAAGTTTAGTCCCATTTGATAAACTCGGATATTAATTTTTAGTTTTTATAAATGGTGCTTGTTTTCTTCCAATTTATTTATAATGATTTTCATCTCTTCTTAAGAAAATATTTGAATTCTAGTCAAATTTCAAAAATAAAAATAACTTTTTAAAAGCTATTTTTGTTAGTTTTCAAGACTTGACCTTGGATTTTGAAAACATTGGTAAATTGAAAATGATTTTTTAACAATTTGTTCGTCTGTTAGTAGAAAATGTTTTGTTTTAGTATTGAATTTATTATAAATTATTTATAAAAGCAACAAGTCTTAATTTGAGAAAAGGTGTTTTCAAGATAATCCCAACGTCCAATTATGGAAAGTTTAGTCAATGCTGATTAATCAATCCATAAATTTTTGTATAAAAGTAGATCATAGACAATATTTTATATTGTTTATATATGTTAATATAAGCTCTTAGGTTAAATTAATATTATGTCGGTTCACGTTTATTCACTCTCCTAAATTTTGAATGATATTTGTTGTTAGTTATTGTCATTAACACTATTTATAAAACGTAACATGTCATTTCATTATATGAAATTTGAATTAGATAGTATGATTTCTAAACAATTAGATAGATAACAAATAAATAATCATCTACAATAATTAAATTAAATTAGATTTATGATTAGCAATCGAGTTTGGTAGGCAAGTTGACTGAATTAACATAAGGATACTCAAATAAAACCACTGAAACATGCTAATTAGTCAAATTTTGTAATTTTTCAATAATTTATTTAAAGGTTAGAATGGAGAGAGAAAATTTATACTACTCCCGTATTTTTCTACTTTTTATTTATCTATTTAACTTATTTAGTTCATGGAATTAATGATTCAAATCTCTAACGTTCTACTCCTATAATATTTTTTTTTCTAGTTCTAACAATTGCAAGGTGGGGATCGAACTATCGACCTTTGAGATGATACTTGATGTATTTATCTACTAAGTTATGCTCGAATTTACCTATAGTACCTAATTCCTTATGTCCACCACTTTTGTTTTTTTTTGTTAAATTAAGTTTAGTACTTAAATTTTTAAGTTTGTGTCTATTTAGTCTCTAAACTTTAAAAAATATCTAATATGTTTCTGAATTTTTCATTTTATATCAAATAAGTCTCTAAAATTTAAAAAGTATCTAATAAGCCCTTAAACTTTTAGTATTTTATCGACTAAATTATGTTTGAATTGGTTAATTAGTCGAATAAATTAATGTCAGAGTTTTTTGAAAAGTGAAGTGGTCATATCAGCAAATAAACTTTTGCTTTGCTTGCATGAGATGGAGAGTTATGTTTGGTGATTTGATGGGGTTGGGATATGGTGCGGACCCACTCACACCGGAATGTGTGGTCCACGTGGGGCCCATTTAGATCGAACGGGTCCAAAACGGTCATGATATTTGCTTCATTAGGCGATTATACGTTTTATTTGACTTTTAAATTCTCATCACTGATTAAGAAGTAGCCACCACGCAACTTTCACTTCCTTACGTTTCCATCACCCCCACCCCTTTTTTTTTTTTTTTCTTCTTAATTATAATTATTCCGTTTAAAATATATTTAGGTAAATTAACTTTTTTATGTTGGAGTCTTTTTCTAATTTGTCAATTTAAGTATAGTTAAGTGGATAAAGTATCAATTACCTACTTCAAACGTTGATGATTCGATCATCTACCCTCACAATTTATTGTTGAACTAAAAAATATATATATTTTTTCAATTAATCATTATTTTAAAAAGTTTCAATCTAGTCTCTTATATTTTAACATTTTTCAATTTAGTATCTCATTGTTTTTAATTATTAAAATTGGCCGATGATAAAACTTATATTGCATAACAGTCAATCAATTGACAACAAATTAGAAAAGGAAAAATATTATCTGAGATAGGAAAGTTTCTAATTATTCTTTCAAATTTCTAAGAATTTGGTAAAAATTTAGAGTTTTTCATTTTATAAGATGATTTTTCTCTCTCTCTCTCTCTCTCTTCTAAATTTTATGTGAATTTACTGAGTACTATGTCATGTAAGTTTACTGTCAACCAATTTTAACATTTGTGAGTAGTTTTTTCAAAAAAAAAAATAACATTCCTGAGTAGTGAGCGACTAAATTGAAAAATGTTAATACACAAGAGATTAAATTGAAAATGTTTAAACAACATGAACTAAGATGGAAAAAACTTAGACATTTGGGACTAAAACATATATGTAGCGTTAGATTTATTTTATTTTAATAAAAAAATGTTTCAATATTTTTTACTATTTTGCTAAGTAATATATGTCCACCCCATAATTATCTTAGCCAGTTTATGTGTCTCTTATGAGAAATTATTTAAAGGTGTTAGGAATAATGTGGCTAGCAATTTGACAAAATTAGATGGATGCATGAGAGATTACTCAAAAAGAGAGAGCGAGAGAGATATAACTTTTAAACTATATTTCAAACCTTTTTTGTTTTACTATTTTTTTAGTACAACAAATGTGGAGTATGAAAATTTGAACCTTTTACTTCAAGGGAATGAATATATTTCAATTACCGCCGAGTTATGCTCGTGTTGACAACTATATTTCAAATCTTCATAAAATTGCTATTTGGGGCAAATATATTTTTATTTCATGATTATTAAGGAGGTAGTCAAAGTCATCATATACGTACATATATTTGAACATTGTTGAAAATTAAATATGTTTTAATTATAAATACGTACATTATACGTATGCATGAATTCTTATGTATTAATGTATTTAGTTTTTTAAGACAAGTTAATTATGGGTACGTGTATGTATGAATTCATAGGATGAGAGTTATTCTTATTATGTGATATAGATCTTTTCCATGGGAATAAATAAGATTATCTTCAGTGTATTTGAAGCAAGCACATGTGGATAAGAAAATACATACGAGAGTTTGAGATAAAATTGTGAATTGAGTTTGTAGCTTGTTGAAGGTTCCCAATATAAGTAAACGGTTTCACTCAAATATTTATTGTTTGATTTTTTTTTTTGTCGCTATGTATCACACGCTTCCAACAAAAGATATTTATATATTAAACGAGTGACAACAAAATAATAACTATGATTAAAAGGAATTATTTATTTTTTGTTGAGGGGCTAAAATAGACATTTTAAAATTTAAAGACTTTAATATACATTTTAAAAGTTTGGAAGAATAGAGTAGAATATTTGAACCTAATTATTTAGGCCCGTTTGATAACCATTTGGTTTTTGATTTTTGGTTTTTGAAAATTAAGCTTGTTTTCTCCCAATTTCTCTACAATGGTTTTCATCTCCCTTAAGGAAGCATTTGAATTCTTAGCCAAAAACTAAAAACAAAAACAAGTTTTTGAAAACTACTTTTTTTAGTTTTCAAAACATGGCTTGGTTTTTGAAAACATAGGTAAAAAGTAGATAACAAAACAAGTATATACATAGGTGAGAGTAGTATTTATAGGCTTAATTTTCAAAAACCAAAAACCAAATGGTTATCAAACGGAGCCTTAAATACCAACGGAAAATAGATAATAATGATTTTGCTTGGTTGTATTGTATTGTATTTTTGTGCACCCAAATTGGGTACAATCCCGGCTGTATAATTGTATTTATACCAAAATCCACTATTTCCTAATTATTACTCATCATTTTAATTTCTCTAATCAATTAATTATGCTTTTTTTTTTTTTAAGAATGAGAGTTTATTTAATTTAATGAATTTTATTTTTCTTTAAAATTGAGATAAATAATTAAATTCATACGCTACATTAATAATTTTAAAGTAAGCAAACAAGAAAAAACATTTGATAATACATGTTTAAATTCCCTTAAAAAGATAAAAATAAAACTAAAACAAATTGTAATCAAAATAAAAAGATAATGCATATTTAAATTGTATTGTTTGGTCTATGAATTTCCTTACCTTTTTTTACCGAGATGGATCTCCATACTTATTCTATTATTGTTTACTAAATTTACAAAATATTCTATTTTATCTTTTTAGTACAACAAATGCTAGGTGAGAATTAATATTTCCAACCTCAAGAAAAATAGTAAATGTTTTAACGGTTAAACTATGTTCATGCCATCATCTATTTTAATTTATAAATTTTGCATAAAGATACATTCTGATTGTCATTAATTTTCTAAATAAATTATTTTGACTAAAACACTAAAGGACATGTCTCTTCATCATCTACAATTGTTTGAAGTCATTGGATAGAGGGACACTATCAATGCGTTTTGAGTTTATAAATTTGAAAATAATGTACGTTTTGTGAAATGATTAATGAAGAAATTATAAAAATGGCTAAAATATTTTTTATACAAGATTTTTAGATTAGACCAAATATATATATTTGTTTTAAAAAAGTATTTTTTAGGATGACAAAACATAATTTAAACTTATAATATATCTAAAATAGAATAACAAATCAATGGGAAAAGGAAAAGGAAAACTGCCATAAATAGTTGCAGTAATCGAAATATTTGTTTATTTCCAAAAATGTATGTACTAAAATTTAAGTAGATTTATTATTTAAATAAATGCAATTATATTATATTAATATAGTGAACACTCCGCCCACGCGATACGCCGGCGCGTGAAGTTACGACGCCAATAGAAACGCCCTGTACAGCTCCCACGTGCTCTGCCTCAATGGCCTCGACCTTATTTCCAACTATAAACCAACTAATCAAATAATTTTAACTTTTTAATTTTTATTTTCACTTTAAAATATAGGTTAAAATAACATTTTAGTACATGTACTTTAGACTTTGTTCCATTTTGATCTTTATACTTTTAAATGTTCAATTTTAGTCTCTGTATTTTCAATAAAGCTTAAAATTAGCTCCTATGACAAGTTTGAAGTTAATTTTTATCAAACTTGGTTAAGTAATAATAATAATTTTAATACAAGAAAATATATCATGTGAACATACTTTCAAAATTTATAGAGAAAAAGTTAATAGAGACTAATTTTTTTTAAGAAAAATTAACCATAAACTAATATTAGGGACCAATTTTAAGTTTTATTGAAAGTACATGGACTAAAATTGGACATTTGAAAGTATAGAGACCAAAATGGAATAAAATTCAAAGTACAGAGACTAAAATGATATTTTAACCTAAAATATATTACTATTCTCAATAAAATATCATTACTTCCTAAAAAAATTTCACCATAAAATCAAATCGAGTATGTTACCGATCAATTTTTACCTCTTATGTGCATGATGAGCTTTTGAGTTTGATGCAAATTGCAAAAATATCTTCTGCTTTATATGAATGATGAACTAATCAAACTCCAACGTCATTCTTTAAATCAATAGTTTCTTCACATTTTCTCATTATTGTGAAATTACATTGTATTTGCAGACAATTTAATAATTGAACAACATATGAATGTGATAGTTCTAAAAAGTGCACAACTAGGGTGGGTAGTATTTATTTTCACAAAAACTTGTTCGATCCAATTGTACCACATAGCCCTTCAAAAAAAGCTCTATCGCTCGATGACTTTTGTGATTGTGTTACTATGGTACTAACTATTTATTACATTGATACAAAAATAACGAAAGTGTATATATATTGAATAATTTAATATAAATTGATGTCAACTTGAGAATAACTCAATTATTTAAGGCGTCAACCAGAACATAGCTCAACTGGTGAATGCATATACCCTCAACCAAGAGATCATAGTTTTCGAATTCCCCACCGTCACATGTTAAACGAAAAAATGTCAGATGTTCGAATCCTTATTCTCACATGTTTTTGAACTTACAAGAAATTTAGTAAAATATGATTTAAATATGATGGAATTAGACATTTTGATAAGGTAGGATAAAATTAATCTTATATATAATTTAAGAAATTCAAACCATAGGAAAAACTTTTCAAGCTTGAAGTTTTTATATAATATTTCTAATAATCTAAGACTAGCCAGTTATCTATCCTTCAATCAGCCAAACTATATACATATTATAATGTTTGGGATTTTTTTTTATTGCTATTATTATTATTATTTTTATTTTGGTTATTAGTGAAGGAAGATGATAATATGCTTTTCTTTCATTTGGAGGATAGCTCTAAGTTGTGGGTGACTTTTGGAGTTTATGGTGGGCCCTAAAGGCCTTAGTAGGGAAGGTGTGGCCAAGGACTTTCTTGCCAATTAACTTGCCAAAACAATTTGGTATCATTTTTGGTATTTTCTTATTCTCATGACTTTTTTTTTATTATCTCCAATACAGAATTGATTCTTTCATATTTGTATGAAAGGATCTAAATCTTTTAATTTATTATTCCCAATAATCTTAACTGACAACATATGTAAACATATTGTTGATCGCTGTAATACTACATTAATTTTTCGTTATATTTAACATCACTTATCAACGATAGAAAATATTAAAATTTATATATCAAAGCACGGAGACAAATTTAAAATGTTTAGAAGTAGATAAATAGTCAACATGAACATAACTCAGTGGTTAATTGTCTTCACTTTTTCTAAAGAGTTGTTACTTAAAATTCATTTTGATATATTTATAATATAATATATTCTAAAAAACTATAATAAAGAATAAAGTTAAACTAATGGGTCAAAAAAATATAATTTGATGTTGTATTAAATATACCATTAACTATTTTAATAACTTTATTCATAGATCTAAAATTTTGCTTCTTAAGCTATTGCATCTACAAATGTCCAATATTAGAAAAAGAGATTTAAAAAAAAAAAAAAAGAATAAGAGTAAATTGCAAGTAATGCCCTTGCACTTTTTGCACATGTCCCATGTTTATATCCTTGCACTTAAAAAGAATGATTGCTTTTTTACCCATTCGAATTAACTATTCCACTAATTTACGTGAAAAATGACAATATTAATTCTTGCATCAAAGTCATGCAGTTATAATTTTTTTAACTTAATGTGCAACGTCAACTTTTCACTAACATCAACAAAATATAATATATCAGTAAAAAACAAAATATGTAATCTTCTAACACGCTACACGATGATATTAGAAATAAATTCATCAACGTTTATAATTTTAAGGTTAAATTACAAATTTAGTTCTTGAACTTTTATATTTATGTATAGGTAATTGAACTTAAAATCATATCTAATAAGTTCCTAACTTTTCAATTTTGTGTATAGTAGTTCTCTGACGTATTTAACATTTTTTAAAATTAATGAATATATTAGATAAAAAATTAAATTTTGTATCTAATAGGACATTAAATTTTCAATTTAGTGTCCAACAAGTTTATGAATTTATTGAATACTTACGAACTTGTAGTTTTTAAAGCTCTGGGATCTATTAGACACAAAATTAAAAGTTTAAAAACTTATTAGATATTTTTTAATGTTTAACCTATTTGATACAAACCTAAAGTTCATCGACTTAACTTGTAATTTTGCCTAATTTTGAAAAATAACTTCTTTTTTTTTTTATTTCTTAAAAAACAGTTGTTTTCAACGAAGGGACCTGGGCCTGATCCAGCTCAGGAGATGGGTGGCGGCAGAGCCTCATGGGCCACTACATACTATCCTAGTGGGCCTCACGGCCCATTATATGGCTAATGTAATAACCCTTCCATTATCATTTAGAACTACAATCCATTTAAATTTGGTTTAAAAGAAAATAAATGCTACACGTTATAAAATAAGAACAACAAGAACAACACTAAAAAAATAAATGAAGAGAACAAAGTATAAAGGAAAAAAATAGAAAGAAAATGTAATCTACATTCAATTTATAGGATTTACAAAGAGTGTAGGTTACAAGATCTACATAATTCAAATTTTGTAATTCGTGACTATAATTGGAGAGTGAGAGAGATCCATGGATGTATATAAGCGATAGAGGTTATGGATATCTTCTAAATATTATATTTATAACACTGTACTTATATTTTACAAAGGAAGTTTGTTTGGAAACTATTTCCATTTTTTTTTTTCAAAATCATGGTTAAGAGTGAAATAATTGTATGTCGAATAGATTGTTGTTGTGCCGTGAGTACTACTACCTTGAAAGCAATTTCGGCACGACCTTAGTGCTAAATCATTTTATGTTAGTTGCTCCCTAAAGTCAACACAACACCCTCACGGACATGCACTCGTCAATAAAGGATTGGAATCAAGATAAGAACAATGCTCGTAAATTAGAACGAGAAGAAGATCGAAAGACTAGGAACTCTCTTGTTCTGGTTTGGAAAACAAACCAATAAAAATGAAAAACCAATTTCAGATCCACACCATCAATGAGAGAAGAAAAACATTTTTCAGATCTACACCATCAATGAGAGAGAAAGATCTACACCATTCAATAAGGCAAAAACGTTTGAACAAATTAAAAGCAAAATGGTTTTAAAATAAAGAAAACATTTTGGTTTTAATTTTATTATTTATTTTTCACACAAGCGTGTTTGCCCAAATCCGACCGGACGGACAGCAACGGCGGCACGCATGTGGGGAGGTACTTTAATACCACTATATCCACTTTTTACCAACTCACATATAGACTTTACTATATAAACTACTTCAACTTCTTCAAACTTTCCAATTTGGGATAGGAGTATTTCATTTCTTATATTTCTTATGTAAGTTTTTGGGCCCAAGGCCCAAGTCATTCCCAACAAAGAGCTTTGATTATTTGTACAAACTTGAGTTAACATGTATCATCATAGCTTCATTGTTTCAATTAATCTAAATTGGTTAAGATATATATCTTCGATCAAGAGGTCAAAATTTTGAATCTCCACTCCACATTGAACTAAGAAAAAGTTCATTGTTTCAAAATTTATTTGTATCGCAAAATCAAGGCAACCATGAAAACATGCTAAAAGTGATAATTAAAAAACCAGCGAGTACAATTATTCAAACATGTTTCAATTTGTATTTTTAAAAATATAATTTTTTTTATTTAAAAGATATAGCTGCCAACAAACTTCAAATGTCTCATCGTCTTATTACTCAACTAAAAATTAAATCAAATAAAAGTTTGCCCCTTTCTCTCCAAGCAAATGATTAAACCAACATAGATTTGGATCCTACGTGGATCTGAGTCAGCAAATAACCCATCAACCACACATTCACACATACACATGCATATAAATTTATAAATAGAAATATATAATGGAAGATAGAGAAAAAAAAAGGTCCATTTTTTCTGATTAAATTATAAATTTGGTCCTATAGTGTGAAGAAAGTTAGAATTTAGTCCATATAGTTTTAAAAGTTAAAATTTCCTCCTTATAATTTGATAAAATTTCATAAATAGTTCATATAATTTGATAAAACTCTCATAAATAGTTACTATGAGGATTTTATCAACCCCTATAAACTAAATCTAATATTTTTTGATAACATGTGGGGTGAGAGATTCGAACTTCTAATCTCTTGGCAAAGAGCATACAAAATCATAGGGATTAAATTTGTAATTTAACTTCTTCTTCTTTTTTTTTTTTCCTGTCTAAAATGATCTTATTACATTTGCCAAATGTATCGTTAAAGTTCAATCACGAATTAATTATATAATAAACTTTAACTTTATGAATGTGTATAGGTCTTAAATTAAAGTTGTAACAAAAACAAAAAATTGTGGTTGTGGAAGTTTTCGAGCTAAAATAATGACACTTTTTCTTTCATTGCTGAGCCATTATTTTTTTTTTACTTAATCTCTTTCACTTTTTCATATTAAAATTGTTTGTATAAAATATTACATTGTTTAATTTCTTAATGGCGTTAGGTATGAAATGATGAGAGTAGGATGAACTTTAATATGTGAGAATGAGATGCATAAAATATGATTTAGATTATTTGTTTATTTATTATCAAATGGAAATATAAAGATAAAGTTAAAGTAATTTTTGGATCTAAGATATCAATGTTCAATGACCTCATGAACTTTTTTAATGGACGGTGTATTTAAGAGTGACATTAAATTTTACACTTTTTAGATTAAAAACGGAGCAAAAACATGTTTGGATAATTTTTTTAATTATATTTATACACACGAAGTATTTTTTTTTATAATATTTGAAGTTCTTCCAAATTTATATAAGTTATGAATTGAATAGTTGGTTTCAAACCTATAATATAATTTTAAAGTGCTTTTGCTTATAATAAAGGAAGTTGATTATTAAAAGTAACATAAAAAACATCAATTTGGGTGTAAAGAAAATTCATAATAATGGATTGTTCGGGTGGAATGATGACATCTGAACATCCTAACTAATGATATAAATATAATTAAAGGGTCATTCAAACTTTAAAGATAAATACATTTAATATGAATAACCCTTTAAATTACAAGTGAAGTCTATACATTTGGATGGTTATATTTATTTTCAATTTTGATTATAATAAGTCCTTGTAGATAATCCAACTAATTAAATGCGAACTTCATTTGCTTATTGAGTTAATAAGTGATAATTTGTGGTGATATAACACAAAATAGTAAACTAACAATATTTTTTTTAGTTTAACATGTGAGAGTTTAGTCTGACTAGTATTAAAGGAGCGTTCAGACTTACAAAATAAATAAATTTAATACCAATAATATTTTAAATAAAAAAATTACACAAACCACCTTTAAACTATGAAGTTTGTTATAATCACACACTTGAACTTTTAATTTGATCATTCAACCATCTGTATTTTGTTAAGTGTTGCAGTCACACCCATGAATTTTTAATTTGATCAATCAACCATATGTAATTTATTAAGTGTTGCAATTAGCCCCTGGACGTAACACTTAACAAAGTATAAAAGGTTGATTGATCAAATTAAAAATTTATGGGTGTGATTGCAACACCCAATAAAATACAAAGGGGTGATTGATCAAATTAAAAGTTTAAGAGTGTAATTGTAACAAATCTTATAGTTCAAGGGTAGTTTATACAAATTTTCCTTTAAATTATAAGTTTAGTCTATAAATTTGGATAATTATATTTATTTAATCTTTAGACTTTTAAAATATTTCAATAAGTCCTTACAGCTAACCCAATTAATTAAATGCTGACTTCATTTGGTGATTGATTCAATATATGATTATTTGACATGATATTATATTACCGAAAAAAAGAAAAGAAAAGAAAAGAAAACTAACCATTGCTCGCTTCAGGGTATTAAATTTCCGTCGACATGTCGACATTTCCATCGAAATTTCTACATGTCTATGGGTTCGACATCGACATAAGGGAGGAATCGACATTTCCACTATACCGTACAAAATTGACAAAATATTAAAAAAAATAGCAAGAAAATGTAACTTAATGTGAATATAATAATGTAGCAAATATTTTAACTCATTTAAAAAGTGTAAAATGTTCATTTATTAATTTAATTTTTTTTTGAATTTTTTGTTTTTAAAATTTTTCCAGAAATATCCATCGACATCGACATTTTATCGATATTTCCATCGACATTTCTATAAAATTGAGACTTCGACATTTTCATTTCTATTGACATTTTAAACCTCGGCTCGCTTGCACTTATTTTATTCATTGGGCTCTATTATGGGAAAATTTTCAGCATTGCAAAAATATAATACTATTTCAATTAATCCTGTCACATCAACCCTGTTTAAAAATAATATGGAATTTCTACATTAAAAAACTATTAAAAAAATGATAGTGTGAACAAAAAAAAAAATTTTTAATTTATTTTTTCTCTCCAACTATATCACATGTGAGAAATTTGAACCTTTAACTTTTTTAAATGGTTCAATAATATGTGAGATTCGAACTTTTAACTTCTTAATCGAAGATATATATGTCTTAATCAGTCGAACAATATTTAGATTAGCTGACTTCTTAGTCGATAGTAAATGCCTTAATTAGTTAAACTATACTCAAATTGATAATCACTCGCACTAAGTCTAATAATATGTCACATTAATATTGAGATAATAATTTCGCAATACTAACTTATTATAAATATATAACAAAAATTAAAAATTAAAAGTTGTAAGTGAATAGTTTATGGACTAAATAAGTATATAAATATTCGATATAAACACTTTATTAAGTGCGTCAAATTCTATAATGAGACAAGTACAATTTAATAAAACTATAAGATCAATTAAAATAAGATTTAAAATAAAATCAAACAAGAAAACGGGTGTGTTTCGAGCACCACCTTATCCATGGGTTTTAATCTTATCCATAAGACAATAATTACAACCCAAAACAATTTTAAAAACGGAAATACAACTTGCGTCGAAAAAAGAAAAAGAAAAAGAAAAACTGAGAACGCGCCAAACTGAGAGAGTTTTAAACACGCGCTCTCATTTCTTCTTCACTGGGCGCGAGTGTATTACACGACCGTTTGTAAAACAGTACGTAACAGAATATGTTTTTCTTTCTTCGTGTTGATGCAAAAATGAATCGTACTGTACTGGATGAGACCTCGCTACCTCCATGTCAGTCCGGTCGAACAAGAAGATAAACAAATTCAGATCTTAGAGAGAGAAATTAAAGAAAAAAATTCTCTCTCTCCCCCTCTAAAACGATTTTTTGGTCCCATTATTTTGTATCTGGGTTTATAAATTATCAGGGAGTTCTTCAATTCTCTTCCTCTTTTCTTCTT
Source organism: Trichosanthes truncata (assembly GCA_033996785.1). Lineage (NCBI taxonomy): Eukaryota > Viridiplantae > Streptophyta > Magnoliopsida > Cucurbitales > Cucurbitaceae > Trichosanthes > Trichosanthes truncata. The sequence continues at coordinate 2,800,236 of JAWPNB010000003.1, forward strand.
TCTTTCTCTCAATTTGTGGGTCATGTAGGTTTTTTGGGGGTTTGAAGTGGTGATTATCTCGAAAAATTGATTTGGGTTTTGAGATTCTTCGATTTTGATTCTGGGTAATTGAAATAAATGAGTTTGGATTTGGTTTTGGGGTGGGGTGTTGTCCTCTTCGCGTTCCTCCCCTTGAATCTTGTGGTGAAGATCTTCAGATTCAGGTTTAAATTTAAGTTCTAAAGTTGAATTGAAGTTCTGGGTGCTGCGGATTCTTCTTTCGAAATCGAGGGTTTTAAGGGTGTTTAATCAGATGGGTGCTAATTTATCGGATTGCAATGGAAGAAATGGTCCGCCATTAATGTCCGGACTCGAAGATATGCCGGAAAATTGCGTGGCTCTGGTTCTGATGCATATGGACCCGCCGGAGATTTGCAAATTGGCCGGAGTGAACCGGCTGTTCCGCGGCGCCGCCTCGGCGGATTTCATCTGGGAATCTAAATTGCCTTCTAATTATCAGTTTCTGATGGACAAAGCTCTGGAATTCGAGGAGAAAGAGAAAGCTATGGTGAATTTGAGGAAGAAAGATGTTTATTCTAGGCTCTGTAAACGAAACCCCTTAAATGGCGTCTCGAAGGTTCTTCTCTCTGTTCTTTCTCTCTTTGGAATCTCTGTAATTTGGATTTTGGATTTTGGATTGATTTAGGGTTTTTTCTGAAATGGGGTTTTTGAATTGGTGAAGGAGTTTTGGTTGGACAAGAGAACTGGAGGTTTATCAATGGCGATTTCTTGGAAAGCATTGACTATTACTGGAATTGATGATAGGAGATATTGGAATCATATTTCAACTGAGGAATCTAGGTGAGAAGATTTTAGAAGCTCTGAGGAATTTTGATTTTGCATTGTTATTGAACAATTTACTCTGTTTATCATTGAGATTGGATGATTTTGGTTAACTTTCATTTTCAGTCTTGACTCTGTGTGATTTAGAGAGTAAAAGAGTTGTTTTAATCCTGGTTTAGATTGCAAACCTTTTTCAAATGTTTCTTTCAGAAATTCTGAAAAAAGGTGAAAAACATAGCAAAGAAACAAGTACAATTTTCAAAAATAGAAAACTAGAAACGAAATCAATATCAAAAGAGACCTTAGGAATTGAGCTTTGAATTTTTTGTTTTTGTTGTTACAAGTTTAGTCTATGAACTTTTAAGTCTGTGCTATTTTAGTTCTTGAACTTTAGAATGTGTCTATAGGTCTTAGAATTTTCAATTTTGTGTCTAATATGTCCTTAATCTATTCAATATTTTTTAAAATTCACGAACATCATGCTAGAGACAAAATTGGAAGTTTACGATTCTATTAGACATAAAATTCAATTTTATATCTAATAGATCAATTAATTTTAAAAATTTTGAAAATGGCAAGACACAAAATTGAAAGTTGAAGGATCTATTAGACATTTTTAAACTTCATGCACTTATTTATTAAAGTTCAGGAATCTATTAGACACAAAATTGAAAGTTTACGGACTCAACTTCTAATTTAACCCTTGTTCTTTGAAGTACTTGTTTTATTAGAATTGCTTTCTTTGTTTAATGTGTTTTCACAATGACCTGTTTTTTAGAACGACTGAAGTTCGAAGTTCGACTTTCAAAGAACTCGGGCTTGTGAACAATGATTTCAAGTGTAGCTGTGGTGAGGAAACGATCAAAGTGACCTCAACCTTCAGATTCACACAGTAATTTCAAAACCTTTATGAGTTACCCGATCACATAGCTCTGTAAAGTTTTTAAAGCTAATGTTGTAAAACAATCTAACAAACAGAGTATGCTTATTTGGTCATTATTGATTATATTATCTGTATCAACTAACCTAGGAAAGATAGAATTGATATTTTTGATATTTTGATACTTTTATACATTAGAATTGTCAACAATGTTTTGATTTGGAAACAAACATTGGAGCAAAAATGAGCGGCTTCTTTTCTTGTATCGGATTTGGATATGTTCAATCTGCTAAAATGGAAGGCTTTTAGTCTTCGTGTCGTTCAGAAAAATTGCAGAAAGATGTTATATTTCTTGTTTCCTATTCCCAAATCCAGATTTCAGACTATAGCTTATCTTCAACAAACATGGTGGTTCGAGGTGAACGGAGAGCTCGAGTTCCAGTTTCCCAAAGGAAGATATGCGGTGTTCTTCAGGCTCCATCTAGGCAAGCCATCGAAGAGACTTGGACGTCGGGTCTGCTACACGGATCAAATCCATGGCTGGGACATAAAGCCAGTGAGGTTTCAGCTGACGACTTCTGATAATCAGCACATGGAATCGCAGTGTTTCTTGGGCAGTCCTGGGAATTGGGTGAACTACCATGTGGGAGATTTCACCATTGAAAGTGGCAGCAACAGTTTGATGAAGCTGAAATTCTCATTGACTCAGATTGATTGCACTCACACCAAAGGAGGGCTCTGCTTAGATTCTGTGCTGATACAGCCTTCTTCTCTAGCAAATGAAGCGAAGTAGAGATTTTGTAGTTAAAAGAACAGGTAAAATATTGAACTCTTGCCTTTCAGACAACATGGTTTGTTCGAAAGGGTGGCGTTTCTTGTTTGTTCGAGATCGTACTATAGTTGGCTTTTGTTCACTCAGCAAACAGGACGGATTGAAGTTTGATGAGGCTTGAGACGAGGACTCCGAGTCCATCGGTGAATCGGGAAATCACTCACCTGTTGTGTCTGAAAGTTTTGGTGTCATTTTATGTTTTGGAACCTTAATGAACAAAATAGGGAGTATAATGTGCAAATGTAGAAAAAAGTTGGGAAAATAATGCTGGAAATTTCAGAAGGGGTAATGGTTATTTTCCAATTATTGGGACTTTGAGAATATTTTGTTCTTTGTTTTCCCCCTTTTTGCCTCTTCCTTTTTTCCTCCGAACTTTGTGTATATATTTTTTTTGTAACTCTTTTTGATGTTGTAATGAGAAATTTTTTGGTTCTCTCAATGTGAAGATTATGTATCAATAAAATGCCACTTTGTTACTTCGCCAAAAAGAAAAAAAGAAGTCATTTTTCCTTTGAGCATATATGGGCTTGATCAATGTGTTAATATTAAGATTCTAATTTTAAGGTGACAAAAAAAAATATCAATTGAGTCACTTGTTAACCAAAGTTAAAGTTATTTGGTTTAGTTGGATTTAATTAGTTTAATTTGATTTTAGAGAATTTAATTAATTAAGACAGACATGGATGATGAATCTGCAACGGGAATTTTATGAAGTAAAGTCCCTCTTTTAGATCTGCTAATGAAAGAGGTGTTGGAAAAGGTGAGTTATTTGAAATTTTTTTTTTTTTTAATATGAATCGATAATTATTCAAATCATTTGTTCGAGAAACACTTTTACTTCTTTGGTTTTTTGTGGGAAAAAAAAAAACTTTTTTTAGATGTTTTCTTCCTACATAGATAACAAGAGGGAAATAGTCTTTTTTTATAGATTACCTTTGTGCTTAAATTTTCACCTAATCAATCTAATTGGTTTGATTTTGGCTAAAATTGAAAACCATATCGAGTCTCTCAATTTGTAATAAAGCTAAATCAAGAAAAACAAAAAAATTCCTCTAAGTTGGTTAAAAAAGAATTAGCTCGATTCAATTTTTATACTAATTCATTTCAATTTTGAACCAAAATTCATCTAATCTAGTTGACTAGCTATGGTAGGTTAAGACATTGATGGATAGTAACATGTAGTCATCGAAAGAAGAAAGGGTTGAGCTTGAATGCTAGGTTTAGCACAATAGAGGCAATCTTGAGCAGTTGTAGGTTTAACACGATAGAGAAGGATACCTCAATGAACCCCAATAGAATATTATTTCTTTGAATATTATTTCTAGGCACTTCCAATGGAAGGTTTAACATCACTAACATTCCTCCTTGGACTTAGAATTAGGTTTCAAAACCCATGAAAAATTCAAAACACTTGAATCAAAGTAAGCAATGTATCTTGTTTCCATCATTAATTTTCTAATTTTTGATAATGCTTGGTCCTCAAATTAATGATCTTTTGACTAAAATCCCGATTCATCAAAATTGTCAAATGTCAACTTATGGACTTTCAACGTATTAGGAGCTAATTGGATTTAGTATCAGAGACGTAGAGATGGAATATAAGATTTGACATGACGTGATACCAATGAAAGTCTAAGAACTAAATTTATACTTTAAGGAGTTGTTCGGGCGTTGAATGAGTTATAATAACATGGGTTATAATAGTCTATGGGTTATAATAGTCTGTTGAGCTATATAATATTGTTTAAAATGTAGAGTTGTTTAGTCTGGATTATAATAGTTTGTGTTTGGGGTGCAGAGTACTTCACAGATTATTATAACTCGTGTTATTATAACCCACGCTCCAAACAACCCCTAACTATTTTTTAGTTCAACAAACCGAGAAGCACAAAATTTGAATCTTTGACTTAATTCCACAAATGTATCTTAAGCATTTTACCCATTTGAAAACAACTCAATTAATTAAGATATATATCTTCAACCAAGATGTTGGATGTTCGAATTCTCCCACTTCCCTATTGATATCAGAAAAAAGAGAATAAATAAATAAAATGTTAATTTCATATAAAAATTTATCTATTTGTACGGAAATTTAAAAAATTAATACGTGTAAGGTCGGTGATGGAAAAGCAAAAAGATTAACCATTAATCATAAAACAAAACCAGCTTTCGCTGTCCTTCGAACTGCTTTCCAATTTTTACTCTCTCTCTTCGTTTTCATAATCATCTATTTGAGCTTATCTTTCTCCACCAAATCTCTGTCGCTCTGATTCTCCTCAAGGTTTTTTTTTTTTTTAGCGACACTTTTGGTCTCCGACGAAAGTAAGCACTGAGAATTGGTTATTTCACTTTCTTTTTCTATCTGTAAATGTTACTTTTCGTTCTTCGTATCGCCACTCATTAGCTTGTTCTTTTAATTTCATGAAATGGGTATCTGTTACTGATTTCGTTGGAGATTTTGCGGAAAATGGGGGGAAATTTTGAGTGATTGGCTCGTTTTTCAGATTGTTCCCTTTGATTTCGTATGTTTTTTGACCTTTTTCTGAATCTTCTGCGGTGTTCTTTCGTTGTTTGCATCTCTGTGAATTGGGGGTTTTGAATGAATTCTGTTCGATGATTGTTGAATGGTGCTTTAATTTTCTCTGTTAATTGCTTCTCTTTCGAGGAAATTTTGATTTCGCATTGCGATTGAAGCCTTTTCGTTTCGAGGGGTTAAATTAAATCCAGCGCCATGATTGCATGTTATCGTCATTATTTTTGTATATATATTATTCTTTATGTTTGACGATTGTTCATTGGAATTATGTTCGAGCCTTTTGGTTCACGGGTCGATCAGGGTTTTGAATTTTTATCAGTGCGTATTGAGCAAGCGTAAGTTATGTTTTTCCCTTTCAACTCAGGTCTAAATTCTTGAAGCTGCTGGATTTTCTTATGGTAAGCTGCCAGAAATGGAAGTCCGTTTGGATTTCTTGGATTTGCTTCAACCCGACATGTCGAGAAAGATTCTAATGTACTTGGATGATATTTCTGATATTGTTCGTGCAAGTGCCGTCTCGCGATGTTGGCAACATTTGGGTGAGTACATGAGTTAAAAGTCCATCTCAACTTCCAGTTTTGATTAAAATGTAGATGTAATGTATTCCTGATATTATTGGCAGATCCATGTAACTTGTTAGTTAGTTCAGATTTATGGAGTGATCAAGGAAAAGATGGAAATAACCAAATATAATTGCTATTTATGAAGAATGTTTGTACAGAATGATGCGAAGAAGAAAGAGATAGAGGAAACCTTATACTTTTATTCTATCGACAGTCATTATACTTTACTGTTTGCAGTGATAGAAAATGGTCTATCAAAGCAGCTCTGCTTTAGATCATTCCCTCATTTGTCTAGAGTAGCTTCGATCGTTGAAGTGAACAACTCGGAAGTGAATGGGCACAAAGAAGTAGCATGTAGTAGTTCAAGAGATTCCAAATCTGTGCAGAGGGATCACAGAGTTTATGCTTATCTCGCACATGCATCTACATCATTTCTTATGAGAAGTTGCATTTTAGAGGCAATTATTGCTTCCAGCACTGATAATGATCCTGAGGAAAGCATCAATAACACGTTGGAACCAAGAGATGTCGTTGCGAGGAGAGCTTTGTATTGGTCAAGTAAAGGACAATTTAAACCTGATGTGCCTGAGACACTGATATACAGATTGGTCTCCAATTTATGTGTTATAACTGAAATTAACATACGACCTTTCCAAGGTATTTATTTGGATACTTTCCAATTTATTTAAAAATAAAAAATAAATTTCAAACAAGGCATTTTCACCTTCTATATTGTTTGCTTGGATGATGAAGTCTATTTTCCTGGCCAGCATTTTTTCAGTCAGGTTCACCTATATACTCAGCAAAAGCTGTGCGTTTCCGATTTGGTCATGTAAAACATGTCATGGATCCTAGAAGTGATCTGGTTGGGGAGTCACACTGTGGATCTGCAAATCCGACGTTTATATGGACCTACACTTCTCCAGCATTTCCAATGGCTCAGGTATGTCCGAAGTCTATGCTTTGTTAATGTATTCTGCATTCTCTTATTGTCAAATTCCATTTCCTTGTTCGAAGTGCCCGTCATTCTGCTATTGGAGACGTCTTTGGGTCAATCAGTTAGGGGTTATTGTTTCAGATTCTAGTAATTTATGCAGCATAATACTCTGTCTGTGATCTTGAACCCTATCTAATTAGTTATTCCACATATCTGGCACTAGAATTTGATACCTTCTATCACTGTCCAGCTTTCATCAGCTATCAGATTGTTGGAGCTCTGATTTGTACATACTACAACAATGATGTTTTATTTGATTCACTTGAACATGGTTAAAATCCATGAAATTTATTTTGTATGGTTAATCTCTCGTTTTTGGGAGCTTGACTTTACTAAACTAAACTAATTTCGTTCCTCATGTGTTATTATTTGGAGCAATTCAATAACTAACCAGTCAAACGACATTTTACTGAACAGGAGAATTACTTGCAGAAGTTCAAACTTCCTGAACCTGTTCTTTGTATAGGAGGCATTTTGCAAATTGAGTTGCTTGGCAGGGTACAAAGACAAGAAACAGATGCTTTGTTTTATATATGGTATGTTCAGTAGTATATATACCCTTTTTCCGTCTTCCTGTTTGGCGTAATGCTCTGCAATTACGCATTGAAAGATTGAGTTTTTCTTTCCGCAAAGTACAACAAAAAGGGAGATGAGATATCACATCTACAGCTAAGGGATTACAAAAAACTTCCTCTAACTGGCTTTATCATGGAATCCCAAAAAACCATAATGTCCCAAACTTTTTCATTTTAGGATTTCGCATAGAAAGTTCTTTAATTTTCTTTCCTACTAGACTTCCCAAAGAGCCATTTGATTTGATTGCACGATTTCATAGCACGTTTCCTTTTAGCTCAAAAGAGTTACCAACAAAAGGCTGCCCCAGCAATGTTACACCAAGGAAGGGGCAAACCAAGAAATATTAAAGGTGTCGAAGAAGAGCCACGACTTTCAAGTAAAGTGGCAATGAACAAACAAGTAATTTTTAGTTTCTCCCTTTCTATGGCAAAGTGGACAGCAAGTTAGAAAATTCGAAGACTAGATTTCTCCTTCTACGCAGATGTTATGTGTTAATACTTCCCAAGGCTAAGCACTACAAAAAGAAATTGACTTTTTAAAGTATTCCTTTACTCGAAATGGATTTAGACAAACTTTTATGAAGAAGAGACACACTCATGATGAAGTGACAAAAAATAGAAGTACACAACAAAAATTCTACTAATAATGTCATCCTGCTGATTAGTATTTTGGTGGCACTTGGCAGTTTAGGATTTAAAGCAAGGTGGAAACTTCATGAAGTTTCCTGTCGTAAAGAGACCAAAAGTTGAGAATCCTCCAAGAATATGTGTTAACATCCCAACAACCTTTCACCGAGCCTCTTCTTTATTATGGAGTTGAAAATCTCATGGGAAAAAGTATTTAAGAGAGAGCTATCCCCTCCCCAATTGTGGTTCCAAAACTTATATATGGGCTTGAGGGCTTAATTCTGTGGTGATGAAATTTCAACTACCCCCACCAATATCCTTCCCATAAATACTACAACAATTGAGTGCCACAGAAATTTCTTTCCAGAAGAAACATCTAGAACCACTCAGAGACCAAAGCACAATTCTTCTCTCTCAAGATTTTCCACCCCAAGGCCATTACCTTCTTTATGAGCCCAAAGGAAATTTTAAATCTTCTTTTCAAGGATGCTAGAAAATTTAAATTTTACAGGGAGACAATCAAACAACTAACCAGCAGAATTAGTAATGAAAAGTTTGTTTCATCATTCATGCTTCCCAAACAAAAAAGAAAAAAGGTAGACATACTAGTTAAAACAAACTTGACTAAGTTTTCCCTCTTTATAGAAAATAGAGTTCTTCCATTTATCAAGTCTTCATGAATGCTTATCAATAACAGCATTCCAAGGATTCACCTTTTTGGTGTTGCCCCCAAATCCAAGCCTAGATAGTCCCTAAGGGCCAATTACCAACCGTGCAACTGACTTCGCTTCATACAGCCTTTCTCAATACTTCTACCAGCAAGATAGGTTCGAAACTTATGATTTCTACCAGCGAGGATAATTTGAATACTTGAACCTGCGAGAATAATTTTTAACTCATTTTTGGGCGATTGACGCGAACTCTTTATAAGTTGAACTCTTAAGTTCTATATAGACTGGCTATTCCTGGATGAATGTGTTTGAAGTCACTAAGTTGTCGGTATCCTTACTTTTGTCTAGTTTTTTACGTTTGTTAAAGACAAACATCTTCATGGTAAAATGAGACATCCATTCAGGATAGCCAACGATGAAACACGACGAATGCCCAACTACAATATGGAAGCTGTAGTTTCTTTACATAAGATGTTTAATGGTGAGGTGAGGATGTGAAGCAATTTCCAACTCACCATGTTATCCATTAACTTGTGTATGTAGAGTTAAGTTATAGTTTGTTGCATCTTGCAATAATAATGTCTTAACAACTCATGTTTCCATTGCAGTGTTTCTCATGTTCAAGTTATCGGACGGCCATTATCGCCTTCGTTTGACATCGAAATCCTTGAACCCTCAGTGGAGTTTCTGTTGAAGTGTAATCGTCAGGCAAAGACTTATAACCAATTAAGCATGCTTGAGAGTGAGCCACACCCGATCCTTCCCACATATTTGGAGAGACGTGTCATCGAATTGCGACAAATTGTGAATATGCTTCGGGGAAATGTAGTTCAAGGTGAGTATTATGCATGGGGTGAGGAAGAAGATGAATCAGATGAAGAATTTGTTGCTTAAATCAATCACCTTAAAAATCAAAACAAAAATAATTAAAGAGGAAGATTGCTGTTTGTAATTGTCTACCTTTGCCTTAAAACCGACTCCCAACTTTCCAGAATTGTGATAAATAATATGTGCAAGATTGCTGGTTTGTGTAGATGAATGTGAAAAGCACAGCTCTTTATTGTTGCTTCATATGTGGGGGTGTAGTAGATAATGTTAGTAGTATTACCGCTATAATGCATACAATATTTTGTTTTTTACATTTGAACTTTTTAAATGCGTTTGTAGCTTTTTTTTTTTTTTCAGTTCAACAACACGGGGATTCGAACCTTTGACCTCTTGATCGATGGTATATGTCAATTACCATTGAACTATGCTCACTTTAGCAATGCATTTGTAGCATAGTTCTTAAAATAATGAATAGGAGCTTGTGTCAAGGATTTTGATGCATTTTAAGGGTTGGTAGCCTTGATTGAATTATGGTCTTAATAAGCCTTGTGATTGGAAGTATGAGTTTATGTAACATATATTCAGATTACACGAAAAAAAGTTGCATAATGTAGATTTTGCAAGTTTGAAATTAGGTGAAATTACAAGTTTAGCTAATGAACTTTTAAATTTGTGTTTATTTTATTCTTGAACTTTAAAAAGTGTCTAATAGGTTTTTAAGCCCTCGTTGGATAATAATTTGATTTTGGAAAATTAAGCATATAAATACTACAAACCAACTATAGGCTTTTTTGTTTTGTTTTTTACTTTTTACCTATGTTTTAAGTTTTGAAAACTAAACAAAATAGTTTTCAAAATCTTGTTTTGGTTTTTGGAATTGGCAAAGAATTTAAATGTTTTGTTAAGAGAGATGAACTTTATTTTAGAGAATTGATGAGAATACACCAAATGGTTACCAAACTGGGTAGAAACTTTCAATTTTGTGTTCCACAGATCTTTGAATTTTTTTTATTTTGTTCTTGATCTATTTGATATTTTTAAAATTTACAACTTACTAGATACAAAATTAGAAATTTAGAGTTTCATTAAACATAAAATTCAATTTTATAAGTAATAGATCATTTAATTTTTAAAAAAATCGAATATGTGAGAGGTCTATTAGACACAAAATTGAAAGTTCAAGAATTAATTAAACATTTTTTTGAAGCTAAGGGACCAAATAGACACAAACTTGAAAGTTTAGAAACTAAACTTGTAATTTAACCTTAAATTTATTAATTGATGTATATTTTGAAATGTAAATAAGCAAATTCATGCATTAGGTGCCAACCTGAGCACAACTCAATTAATTAAAATATTGTACTCTCGATCCAAAAAAAGGTCTCAGGTCAAATAAACCATTATAACTTAATCTCACCATGAATTTCATTTATACATCTGCAAGATCTTATATGATGATACACAAGCAATTTCCAAAAGTTCATGATGAAAAGAACTATATATATATGAATATTTCGATTTCACCCTAAAGTCAGTGAATGCAGCCAGGGTTACACAGTAAATATTTCTTTCTTTTTTTTTTTCTTTTCTTTTTTTCTTTTTACACGTTCAAATAATTATTTAAATGGCATTCATACTCGAGAGTAGCAAGGAGTTTCTTTCTTCAGGAGGCCTTGGACTTTGGTGGTGATGGAAGCAACTGCATCACAGAAACATAAAATTTAATAACTAACACAATCTTCTTAGCATTCACATTGCTTATATGATCAATATGATCAAATGAACATCAGAAAATTCTTTTAGTTAATGGCTTAAATCCTATTGTGGTCCTTATTTGTTCAATTTTGATCCTTAAACTTTCAAATATTTTATTCTAACCTTGAGCTTTACAATAAAATCCATTTTAGTCTTTGTCATTAACTTCCATTAAATTCTTTTTTTGAAAAAAACACTCTTGTGACATTTATAAGCATGAATGTTCAAAGATTGAAATAGGTTTTAGATCTATTAATGTATGTATAGATAGATGCATTTAAGTTATGGTAGTGCTGAAGAAAGACACTGATACCATGCTGAAAAAGAGATACTGATGAAGAATCAATGAGTACCTGATAACATGATATCAGAGAGGTGACAAATCCAAATGCTCCAGTGACGCGAGGAGTTACTTTCTTAGGTGCCAACTGAAGCAACCCGATTGCAACAACGACATCCATGGCGGCTTTAATCAGTGCAAGGGACCGCTCGTTCGATTGCTGAACCTTCGCTCGGTATTTCTCATCCTAGATCCATTCAATACACCAAAAAAAAAAAAACAGTAAAATAAAAGGGTGTCCAAGAAGGAAACAGTAGAATGTTTAGTTCATTGTTGAGAGGAATAAGTAAACATACTTCATATGTATTCCTGTTCTTAAGATCCTTCTCCAGCTTTTTCCTTGCTGAGGAAATTCTCCCTAGCTCTCCAAGCTAATACATGAAGGAAAGACAAAGGATATCAGTTGCATCATGTGGAAGGGATAATTCAATTCATGTACAGATTGGAAAACACTGACCTCAACCAATGTGGAAAAGATTGATGAACCCATCCAACAAAACAGTGATATCCTACCAATCAGCTCGGCGCGTTCTTTGTTCTATCGAAAAATGTAATGTGTCAATGCTGATAATAGCCATAAAGTCATCACCACTGACAGACATTTAACTGGAATTTGAGTGATACCTTATAGATGCCCGTCCTACTGAGCCAAACAATTTGATCAAGGAATAGAAAAGTCGATAACAAAGCATTTTTGCACTGTAAGAAGCCTCAAGTTAGGACAGGAATTGAATGAGAATGATACAAGAAAGTATATTATAAAAGTTTATAAATACCTACCTTCCCTAAAAGAACAAGGGGCAGAGGTATTCCTTGGGCAGTAGGGCTGATTAGTCCATGCAGATCATTGACAAACTACAGATGAATACCATCCAAATTAAGTAAAAGAGAGTTAGTTGATAGGGCAGAAATTTGAATGATGCGTTGCCGGCACGATGGAGTAAAAGAGAGTTAGTTCTCTATATGGTCAAGATTGGAATGCAATTGGAATGCAATCTACAGACTTTTTTTCTTTTTTTTCTTTTGCACCCATTATGTTGATGAACCAAACAGAAAGCAAGTTTAAAGGTTAAAAGTTAAGGAAGCATTTCAATACAGAGAATGATCTATACAAGGATTAGCCAATAGGATGTTTCCAACAGAAGCTACAGAACAGCAACAAAACAAGCCACATTCTTCAGTAGTATAAATATGACGAAAAGCTAACCTTGAAAAGACGAAAGACTTTGCGTGCTAAGGCAGTGGATCTATCAACATTTTGTGCTGTTCCAGGCTCTCCATTGCTCAAGAATTTAGAGCCATATTGTATAGCTCTGCATATCTTGTCCCTGGCTTCAGCCTTATTCAAATATAAAACAACAAGTGCAAGTTCTGCTCTGGTTACATCCAATGTGCTCATCTCTAAAACTTATGCACCTTCAAAGGATAACATGCAGATTTCAGGTGGCAATTTAAGAAAGAGAAAGTTCAGCGCAAGGTATAGCATTCTAAGTCTAACCACTGATGTTCGACATGTAAAGTTCTTAAGGTACAAAAACTGATTCATAACACTTCCAGAGCCGGAGTGAGTTAAGTGAGAAGCAATGTACACATCATATGAAAATGAAGGTAATCTTATGGAGTTTTAAGCCTCAAAAGGAACTTGGGTTTGCCTAAAAAGGACTTAAAAAGCCCAATAAGGTAAGTTTTTTCTCTCTCTTTTTTTTTTTTAATATCCGTGAGTTGCACCTTGACTAATTTCACGGGACAATTGTCTGACCCTACTACATTTGGTTGTCAAGAAACACGTAAGATATTAAATCTTAGGTATGTGGCCACCATGGATTGAATCCATTCCCTTTAAGTCCTTTATTATTGTCCCAATAAGGTAAGCTGGAAGAGTACGGCATCGAGCTTGTCTCAAGTGATATTTAGGATTGGATTGCAATTCTACTAATCGTTGTGGCTTTTGGGAGGATTGATTGTGTCTATCCTATATTAGTTAGTGTTAGAGTTCGAGGTCTCTATGTTCAAGTCCTTATAGTTTGCATGGATTTTTTAACATCTCAGAAGGTGCTTGAGCTCGTTCATAAAGTACACGTCAAAGTAAAATCGAAACACGATTAGAGGTGTTCCCAAAGATTGGCTCATGCTTTTCTCCAAAAAATTGGAGCTTTTGGAAGGATTGATTTGTCTAGCCAATAGTTGAAAGTGACCGTTTGTTTCTTCTCTTTTTTTTTTTTTCCTCAAGGATGGGAGTTCAGAGGAAAATGAAAAATATTCACTGCCAATTTGCCGCTCTTCACTAGAATAAAAAATTCAAGTGTTTATAGAAAAAATATATAATATTTGCAGTGCAATTTATCCTATATAATATCTTGAACATTATATGTTAGATTGCTATTACTTTATAAACGGTTTTTAAAGAAGCACTTTCAAGGATTTTTTTTTTTAATCAATAACGGAGCTTTCATTGAGAAAAAATGAAAGAATATAAGGGTATACAAAAACAGAGAGCCCACACAAGATGGAGGCACACTATAGAAAGGGCCTCCAGTCAAGCAAAATAAGACTTAAAGGATAATTACAAAAAGTGAAGTCCAAAAAGAAACATAGAATCTAACAACGGACCAAATGACACACAAAGATCTCTCAAACCCTCAAAAATTTCTATTGTTCCTCTCACCCAAAGCCCCCACCATAGGATGTCACAATGTGGCTGACATTTTTGCACGGTGAAAACTGCAAAATCACTTCCTATCTCATCCCGTAGTTAGTAGGAGCATGAAAATTTTTGAATTCACACCCACGGTCATGAAGAGATATCCATATTGTGGTGGTTTCATTGAATAATTTTTCGAGGGAGTAACAAAAAGAGAAGAAGAAAAGAAACAACAACAGGGATAGGACATCGCAGCATCCCATTCCGCTTCATTCAACCAGCAAAGAATTGAAACTTTGAACCAAAAGAAAACAACACATAGAAGCTCGTGCACAGTGAGGATGATTTTGGCTTCTTTTAAGCCTCTCTTTCCTACTTAACCAGAAGCAAATTATGTGGAAAAAAAAACTCAACCATCCATCACTTTCTTCTCCTCTAACTCATAAGAAACAGAGAAATCTAACCATCCTACAACAATCGGACAGCAATTTGGCTAGAACAAGAACAACACAAAAACCAAAGAATGGAAGAGGACTGCCTCAAAATACCCACTAAGAAAACTCCCCCTCCTCAACGAAGAAAAACACCCACAAGAACATGAAAGAAAACAGAAAAACCACCATGATTAAATTCATAAAAACCCATCTGGGTCTCCCAATACCTGAACAGATAATCACAGAAATGGGATTCTAAATCACATAACATTACCAAAAAAAAAGCTTAGAATAAGAAAATTTACAATATCTGGGGATTTTTGCTTCCTTTTCTGTGCTCTGTGTCGCTAAGGCTGGGATTTGAGGCTCTCTGTATCAGTAGCTTCAGTATCGCAATTTCCCGCTACTGGAAGATGATAGAGTGAAGAGAGATGATAAGGGAGTGTTTGGTCCTCTTCCTTCCGAGACAAACGAACAAAAATATCGCAAGCGTTTTGGCCGAATCCATAGAACGGCCACGTCAGCCAGAGGCTTGCTTACGTGTCACAAGCTCTTGGTGGAATTATTTTGACTCCTTTTTCTGGCCGTTGATGATGCCCTAATCTTTCCGCACCCAATCGTGGCCGTTCGTTTGGGAGTGAAAAAAAAAATCTTATTATGACATGCAACGTGAATTAATTTAGAAAGCTTGTCTGTGTTCTTTACGAGCTATTTGGCGCATTGTCTTGGAATCTAAAACTCTAAAAATTAGAAATCTTAAAAATTCTGTGTCGAAATTAGAGTGCAGTGTTGAGTCTGTTTGGTTTGCTTACCTAGATTTGGGGTGCAGATTGACTAGGAATGAGTATGTTTATCTATAGTTTTTTTAAGACATTTTTATGCTGTTTTTTTTTTTTTTTTCATTTTTTGTGATCAAATAATTTTGTTTTTTTCTTTCATTTTGTGGGACCTAATAATTTGTTTTTGAATTGCATATAATATTTTGACAAAATTTTTGTGACCTATTAAATAATTGGTGTGATATTTGAAAACTTAAATTACAACTATGTCCTCTAAACCTTGATGTTTAATCTATTAAGTCTCTAGAGGCAAGATAGCCATTTTATTTTTTTTAAAAAAAGCTTATTTTATAATAGTTTCCTATAAAAGTAGGAAGGGCAAACTCCTCTTTTTTTATTTTTATTTTTTAGAGAAGCATACAAAGAGCCAAGTTAATACCAACAATTTTTTGTTTTTATATGTCCTCTATATTTGACAAACAAATTTGAGATTTTAGCAAAAATTTAAAACAGAAATGGAACAGATGCTGCAACTGCAGGTGAAATTCTGCAGAAACCTTGTGAAAATAACCTTTTCAGCCTTCAGATTTAAACCCCATTCAATTTGTCCTTTCTCACCTTGAAGGAAAATAAAAACAAACAACTCTTTCAATATCCATAATTTCTAATATAATTTATTGGATCCAAATAAATACAGAGAAGAATTCCAGATCTTGCTCTTGAATTCATCACAAAAAGAACTTACAGAAACACAGAGAGAGAGAGAGAGAGAGAGCATTCTTGATGCAAATTGTTCACTCAGATCCTCACGAACATGGAATCGAGTTTGCTCTTTTCGATCGTACTCGAATATATACAATCCGCAATGATTTGAACAGTGAAGATCAACAAAAAGTAACTTGAGCATTTGATCACGAGCATACAATGGATGGAATGAAACGACTTGGCTTTTCATTTATTTCCTGCTGAAAATACTCAAGTTCCCTCTTTCCAATCTCTCTAATAGCTTCTTTGCACCAGGAACCTCCATTTCTACAAGTTTCTTGAGATACCCAATTGCTCCATGTGAAATCATCAGCTTCTTGCATTTCTTGCTCAGAGCAAGATTTACAAGGCAGGCAACTGCATATTTTTTTGCTGTGTTATGAGGGCTTGAGTCAAGCAACATGACAAGGTTTGGGACACTGTTATCTTCTTTTTTCACTTCATTGCTGTTTTGGGAAAGTGTCATCAAGCTTGCAATTGCTTGCGCTGCCACTTCCCGGACGCTGTTCGACTTTGCCTCGAGCATCTTGATTAGCGGAGGAATGAACCCCGCTTCGCCGAGTATCTTTTTCATCTCTGGTGAGCTGCTAACCACGCAGATTGCTGATGCAGCTGCCTGCTGAGCACCTAATGATCCTGCTCTAAGCACGCGAAGCAGACAGGGAAGAACGCCGAGAGATGTTAGAACTTCGGTCGGAACCAAGCTGACCAGATTTCTCAGTGCCCCTATGGCAGATTCCTGGGTGTGTGTGTCGTCAATGTAAACTAATAGACTTTGTATGCCACCTTCTGAAATCACAGACTTCCGCAGGTTTTCACTGCCTGCAGAGAGATTTTGCAAGCACTCGGTTGCGTATTCTTTGGACTCCAAGAGAATTCCGCTACCAACGAGATTGATCATTACTGGAATGATTCCTTCATCGGCTAGAGATTGCCTAACCTCAGGAATAGTTGACATATTCTTTAAAGTGCACACAGCTGCCGCCTGCAACATGGAATTGCTTGTTCGGCAGATCTCAATCAGTGGCTGAGCTCCTCCATGACCAACAATTTCGCGAGCAGTTTCAGCTGATGTCGATAGCCTTTGGAGGGAAATTGCAGCCTTTTCTTTACAAAGAGCACTGCCAGACTCAACAAGTCGTATGAGAGGTGGCAGAACACCCTCTGAAATCAGCCAATTTTCGCAACTCTGTGATTCCACAATCGAGCAGATCGCCATTGCTGCTTTCTCACGGATGCGGGGAGATGTTGCAGCGAGCAACTGGATTAGAGCAGAAATGTTATTACGTCCTAAGACGGCCAAGACAGTCTTTTCATCCTCTTTCATGACCTCGACAAGGCCGTCAAGAGCTCTGTGTTTGGCTTCCAAGTGCCCAATCTGTAGACGGGCGAGCAATTCCCGCACATTTCTATGTTCAGTAGACTCAGGTTCAGTTGAAGTACCAGTTATGGATACAGGCAAAGTGGCTTCACCTAGCACTCCTGTCTTGATCAGATGGCCACAATCTCGCAAATTCAAATCCAACTTCCCGGATAAAGAGTCGAGATCATTCTGCATTCTAAGCTTCCCCTCGTATTTTTCCTGCAGACAGATCTCTGCCAATTCAATGACTTCTTCTAACGTTTTTGAGACAGCCTGCAATTGCTCTTTACAGAGAGCATTCTTGGAGAAAAAAGGGTGGCTGGACAAATCCGATAAACGAGACGGGATCTGCTCCATCTTGGAAATAATCATCTTCCACCTACTGGGAAACACTTTGACCTCCATAGCCTTACGTAGTGCCACCGGAACCAGCTCTTGCGCATGTAACAACCAATCTTCAGTCAACTGACAGTCTCTGGGACGTCCCTTCATACTATCTTCCACCATGATTCTCCAATTGGAAATGAATCAGCAGTACAGAGCTAAACTATGAGAACAAATTCAGACAAAACACTGCAGTTCACGGCCCAAAGGACAAAAAGGCAAAATACAACGATATTCGCATCAAAAGGCATTGGAGCAGTTGCAATATAAACACAAAAATTGTAGTTGAGGATTAAAGAAATGCCAATAAGAAAAGGCAAATAAGCACATATTAAGAACTTCGAGAATCTTGTATGATCAAAGAAAGCTCAAATTTTATGCTGAAAACAATGAACAGACAACCAAAAAACACAAAACTAGAGTAAAGTATAGCTGCCACATGGGTTATCTTCTCTCAAGCAATTAATGCCTCATCAAAGTTTTACTATAAATAAAGAAGGTAGTTGACTGAAAGGGAAGGCAGTTTGGCTAACCAGAGCCGTCCAATAAAAAAGTCAGCATTTAAGACACAGCCCTTAAACATTAGAAAAACCAAAGACTTGAATAAGCAATTTGGAGAAACAACAGGACCATTCAGGTTGTCTGGATCTGAGGCATAGCTTCATTTTCGACCAGGAAGATGTCTTGTTTGGCAATTTTTTTTTTTGCTACTTGGTCCCCATCCATAGTTAATACCTCAAATTACATAGAAAGAAAAAGATGAGTTGGAGTCTATCTTAGCTGTATTCCTATTTTTCTTTTGCCATTTTATATCATATGGAAACTAGCTGATTTTGGCTTGAAAGAGAAACTTCACTTTGAAGTAAGACAGTGTGTGGACTTTTTACTTTCTTCAGTGGCAAAAATTGTAGGAATCTTGGGCTGTTTTTGATGAAAAAAAAGTTGTTTTTTCAGATGGGTCCAGCCAGTAGTATACCTTGAATTGATATGATTTGCTTCAGAAATGGAAGATTTCCAGCATGATTAACATCACAGCCACCAAATGCAAATGCTTCTCCTTCCCTAGTCTTTCAGCTTCTTCTCAACCTGTAAACATTCAACCACAGGAAGCAAAAACTTAGTCACACACAGTAGAAAGGGGCAAAAAGGGAAGATATCCCTATTTTTAACCAAGTAAAAAGCAAGCAAAAGGGAAATTTCAAGGGCAAACCTTCAAGACTCAGAAACTAAACACCTTTTTCCTCAAGAAAAGAAACCAAGTAAAGCTTGATCTTCAAACCCCTTTTTCTCTCTCTCTAAGCAAAGAGTAAAAAATAAGCCAAAATCAGACCAGACCCTGAATTTTTCTCTGTTTGTAGTGACCTAGAAGTGCTTTCAACAGCAGTGATTCAGAGAAAGGGCTTGATCTTGAAGACCCATTGCTCGAATTTACAAAGGGAATCGATCCAAGAAACAATCTCAGAGATTCAAGAAAACCCAGAAGCCATATAAAATGGTTTTTAATTTGGGGAAAAGGGAAAAAAACGGTCGAAAAATCATCTCCGGAAGACGACGAAGCTAGTGAACAGCAAAAGAGCGAAAGGACACAGTAACAGAGGATCGAGAAACCGAAGTTTGAAAAAATTGGAAGAAGTACCGGAGCCTTTTTAACAGAAACAGACACCGGCAAGGACAATCGCATTCAAAAATCAAATTTCTTGAAATCTCACAGCAATTTCTCTCTCTGGTAGGAGAAAAATGTCAGCCCCACTGTCGCTTCGCCTAAGATTCTGTCTGATAAACAATTAATTTACTATGGGATTGTTGTGAAGGAGAGGCCAAGATGCATGTTTGAAGAGCGTAAAATTTGATATTTTTTGTCCCTTTTTTTTTTCTAAGGCTGCAAATGAAATAAAATAACACACACAAGTTTTATATTAAATTTGCCAAAATTAATAGTTAATTTGTTTTGGCACATATGAAAATATCATTGTTTAAACAAGTGGTGGTGTGTCGAATCTGTGACTTACCTATTGAGTTAAGATCAAGTTGTCAATATAAATATAGTTTAATAGTTAAAATGATATATATATATATATATATTGGAGGTTGAAATCTCAACGACAAATTTGTTGTACTAAAAAAGATTGGTTGTACTTTCATTAAAATATTTTTTTTTATTTTAATCTCTAAACTTTAATTTGTAATGATTTAGTTTTTATACTATTTAGTTTTTAGTTTTTAATTTTTTAAAATTAAGTCTATAAATACTACTTCGTCTAATGAGTTTCATTATTTTGTTATCTACTTTTTAAATAAGTTTTCAAAATTTAAGCCAACTTTTGAAAACTAAAAAAAAAAAAAAAATTTTAAAAACTTGTGTTTTGTTTTTGGATAAGAACTCCAATGTTTCCTTAATAAATGTGAAAATCATAATGAAGAAATGATAAAGAAATAGGCACAATGTTCAAAAACATAAAACTAAAAACGAAAATTGTTATCAAAAGGGATTTTAGTTTTTTAACTTTAATGTGTAACAAATTTAGTTTCAATAATTTACAATTTGTAGTAATTTAGTCCTTGTTGTGAAAAAACTCATCAAAATTAAGTATTGATTTTTATTATATAACTACTTAGTCTTTATATAGTTTATAAATAATTTGGTTTCTCATCGGTTTGTTCTATATATATATATAAGAAACTCCATTAAGTCATAACAACATTTTTTACGATAAAGATTCAATTTTAACCACATTATTTTTTATATTATAGACTAAATCGTTACAAGTTTTAAACCATATGAACTAAATTGTTCATACTGAAGTTTAGAGACTAATTATTATCAATTTTAAAGTAAAGAACTAAATCATACAAACTAAAATTTACAGACTAAATCATTACTTCAATGAAAGTACATAAACTAAAAATATTTGTTAACCTCAATTTCATACTCTTGTATTTTTGTATTTGTAAGTCAGTTTTAACCATAAAAAATGTTCATCTTATTTAATCCAAAACTTGAAATAAATGAGGTGGAAATCGAACCTTTGACTCTTAAAAAATGTAATTTATGTCTTATTTACTTAAGTAAGTTTATTTTAACTACTCAATTACGGGGGGATATAAGTGTTTTCTCTTATATTTTTGTAAGCGAAATTTAAGTGTTATTATAGTTAGGTTTGATGTTTTTAACTAAAATTAAAGCATTTTTTAAGCTAAATTTTAAGTATTTTGCTGGTGATTTATTAGTTGGATCTGGTTGATTCTATAATTCAAGCATGTGTGCAGTACTCATTGTTAATATAGTTTTTGATGTTAAATAAATAATATTAAATTGTTAATTAATTAAAAGTAATATTGATTAATCTTATAAAAATATAAATGAATGTTTCCTTTATCATCCATATAATACGCATGGAGCATGTGAGAAGGAAAATATGATTACTACTTCATCATGTTTAACATTGACTTCTAAAATCAATATTTAAGGTGAAATATCATATTGTTTGAAAGAGTTAGAATCTCAAAATTAAATGAAAATATTGTCTAATTACTATATTTTTTTTTTATTCTGAAAAAACTTTGACGGGTTATTTCTTTTCAAAAATAAAATAATTTATTTTGTCCTTGATTTAAATTAGCACATCCAATCATTTTTTTTCTCTTATTTTCTTGTACAACAGAGTCTCGATTTGCTTATTCTTAATTATATTTGAAGAAAAAGACAAAGATATTCGAGTTTTATAAACATGTGAAATTTATTTCTAATTATATATTACCACATTATTATTTATTTATTTTATTAATATTTGAATTATCGATGTGAGCATAGTTTAACTAGTTAAAACATTACTTACATTTTTAAAGATGAAATGTTTAAATGTTAGAGGTATAAGTAAGAAAATTTTAGGATAAGTTACATAAATTTATAAAATATTTTTAAATATGTTTGTTTCTAAAAGTAATTACAAACATAAATTATATTTTAAAAAAAGTATTGTCGCAATTGTCACGTGAACCAAAAAAACGTCGCCAAATGTTTTCACCTATCGTTTTTCAGTGAGGTTTTTAGCGATTCCTTAATTTTTGTCACTAAAAATCTACAGTGATTTTTTTCTTCAAAAAGGCCTTTTTTTTTTTCGTGTGCCTATACATTGATTATAATCATTGATATACATACCAAATGGTTAACTAGAACCATCTCATACTTCAACTAACTACAATTATCGATACATCTTTATTAAATATAATCACTAATATAGGTGTATTTTGATTTATGCTCTATCTACAAGTATTCTTTTAGAATTGGGCGTTGAGTGAGTTATAATAATCTGTGAAGTTAAATAAATTTACATCCCAAATACAAACAATTAGAATTCATACTAAACAACTCTACATCCTAAATACATATTATACAATTTCATATGCTATTATAATTTACTAAGCGCTCCAAACAGTCTCTTAAGTTTTATTTGAGTAATATTTTATGTAATTCTATTAATTTTGCAGTTGCCTACAATTAAATGTTCAAATATGATCATAGACATAAAAATTAGTCAAATTGAGCATAACTTAGTAAATAAGACATCAATTATTATTTTCAAAGATCGATGGTTCAATTTATACTATGGAATTATTGACTAAAACAAAGACATAAAAATTAAATTTTATCCAATAAAACTCTACAAATATGATTTTCTTTAGATAAAACAAAGCCAATAATGGTTAAAACTCTTTTTGACAACGTTTTTAGTTTTATGTATCTTTTTATAAATTAACATATTTTTAAATACTTTGGAAACATTAACTAATATAATAATTATCTGCGGCAAAATATACATATACACCAACCTAAGTTTTTTTTTTTTTTTTTTTAAATAAAAAGAAAATATCCATGGTGGAAGTGAACTTGTAACTGGAGAGACAGAGCCTTTAATTGGACGGTTAGGATTTAAACCTTCGTATGGGAACCAACGGGCAAGATTGGGCAAATTTTGAACAATATTTTTCAAGCTCCATCCTTATCGACGGAATGACGTGGCAACTCTACCACGTGTGAAGCCATCCAGTAATCTCCCGTACGAGTTGCTTTTTTACTCCACGTGTGAGAAATATACTATGAGCCATTGTAATTTTCTTTTTCTTTTTCTTTTTTTTTTTTACAATAAATCAAGAGTTTTCGTTTTTTTTTTTCCTTTAAATCACTTTTGGTTGCCAGAAGTTTCATAGAAGCAATTTAGTATGAACCCTGATTTGTAACGATTTAGCATGTATATTTTTTATTTTGTAATAATTTAATCTCAAAACTATACCATGTAATAATTTAGTCTGTGTACTTTAAAATTTGTAACAATTTAGTCTGTATCGTGAAAATTATGGTTAAAATTTAATTGAATTTCTTGCAAAGGTTGATCTATAAACTAACTAGAGACCTAATATATTTAGAAGCTATGAAGTCTAAATCGTTAAATAATAAAAATTGACATTTAATTTTGATGAAATTTTGTACAATAGCGATTAAATTATTACAAATATGAAATTTTAGAGACTAAATTAGTACATACTAAAGTTTAGAGATTAAATTGTTACAACTTTAAAAGTTTAGGGACTAAATTGTTACATACTAAAGTTCAGTTACTGAACTGTTACTTTCATTAAAATTTAACAATTAAATGTGGTTTTTAACTCCAGAGTTGTTTTTTTTGTTTTTATTTTTTTAACTAATTGAACTGTATTAAAGTTGGTTAAACTTTTCATGAGTCAATACAAATGAACGGATAAGATATTCATTACCATTTTAAAATTTGATAGATTGATCTCTCGTTCTAAATTGTCGAACTCAAAATAGAATACTCTCATTGGAGACACGTGGGAACATGGAATTACATATTTTTTTCAATCGTGAAAAAGGTATCAAGTTGACATTTTTTTTTTTAATTATCAATATTTGAAATCGCATTTCTATAACTTTTTAAAGTAGACAAATTCTCTCTCTCCAAGGTAGTGGTAGGTAATGGCAGAAAATAATAAAAATATATTCTCTTTGCAATGAGAATATTAATGATGAAGCAATGAATAAAAACAATAATAGTATATTGCTTACCAAAAAAGTTTAAAAAAAAAAAAAAAAAAAACACATGTATATTGGTTGATTTAAAGCAAAAAGTCCAAAGACTGACAATTGTTAAATTTCAATAATTCATGATATTAGGATCTTTGATTGATTGAATAGTTATGTATTAATGTTTTTTTTAATAAGTCATAAATTCAAATTCACTCCATTTTTTTTTTAATGTAATATTTTAAAAGGAACATATGGTATAAAAAGGAAAGTTAAAAAAAAAAAAATAGTAACAATTGCTAGTCCTGAAAACCATTATAGACTAGGATTTTTTCTAGCCCAAGCAATGAACCTATCATTTTAGTTCAATTTTTTTTGATCAATTTGGTAGTTGATTTCAATGAATTTATTTTTCAAGAATCTATTTTAGGTTTTCCCCCTTAAACTTGTAGATTAATTTGACATCGATTTTGGCCATAATTATTATGTAGGAGTAGGAGCGGGTCCCTAATTTTCAGATCCCAATCATTATGTAGGAATTTTGTACTCTCTCCATTGTTATATTTCTTCCAAAATAAAATAGGTTAGTGAAAGAAATAAAAATATTTTTAATTAGCCAAAATTTTCAAATTTGATTGGAACTAATAAACATTTGCTTTTAAGTCCATGTAAGAAAAGGTTGGAGATTGAGAAGTTGGAATTTGGAGTCAAGTAATTGATTAGAAAGCAGTCACAAGTTCTACAATATTTTTTATATATAATTTCAACTTTGAAATTAAAAATAGAATTTATAGAAAATCTATTTATATTAACTAAATAACCCATAGGGGCCCAATTTTATGATGAATGTGCACATGAATTAATCAATAAAAATAAAGTTTGGGGGATAAATACCCAAAAAAAAGTTATAAAATTATATATATATATATATATATATATATATATAAAACAAAGTAATAAGATGAAAAAAATGCAATGTTATGTTTGTGGGGGCAGACAGTCAATAGACCTCATGATTAATTAATGCATTATTACATATGAACTCTCAAGTCATTTGGAAAAACGTCAACGCAAGCCCCTTGTCGAGGCATGGTTTTAATCAAATTATTATTAATTGATTTAATTTCAAAATATATACAATAAGGCAATTATGATTATTAGAGGAATGAAAGATTAGATATTATGTTGGGATCATTCCCAATATAAATCAATTTGAATTTAAGAAGAAAGAGAGAGTAATTTGAGTGTACATAATTTTGTTTTGGTGAATGAACATGTTTTTTTTTTTTTTTTTTTTTTAGTACAATAGGGGTTGGAGGATTTGATTTTGAATCACAGATCTTGTGGTCGTTAACACATTCAATATGCCAGTTGAGCTATGCTCTCTTTGGCTATAACGTGACGATTCTTTTAAATTAAATTTTGACGTGAGTTCCACGAATCTAAATGAGATCTATTTCTCCATTTTAATTTTAGATTAAAATATCATTTTAATCTCTGTAATTTGAATTTTGTTCTATTTTGCTCTTTATACTTTCAAATGTCTAATTTTAATCCATGTACTTTTGAACATGTTTAATTAAACATATTGTTGTATTCAATATTTTCACTGTTTTTAAAGTATTTTGATATTTAAATTAATATAATACTGTTTTTCAAAAATTAACTTCCAAACATAAATTAACCGAATTCATTTGATTTGATGAATCTGAAATAAGAAATTGAATATGAATCAAGTACCAAACAAACTTTAAGACACAATTTTCAAAAACCAACACAATTTGATTTTTAGTTTTTAGTTTTTAAAAATTGTGTTGGTTTTCTCATAATTTCTTTACAATAGTTTTCACTTTTTTAAGGAAACACTTGAATTCTTAGCTAAATTTCAAAGTGGGCTTGAATTTTGATTAACATTTATAAAAAGTGAATAATAAAAAAAAGGAAATTCATAGATAGAAATAGTATTTGTAAGCCTAATTCTCAAAAACCAAATCGTTATCAAATGAGACCTAAATTATCCAGTTATAATTGTGTAAATGTTTTTTATGGAATGTTTTAGTTCATAGATGCACACAATTACATGATATTGTCTAATTTTTCATTAAAAAAAACTCACATGATTTACTTTTTGATTACCTAAAATGTCTCGTATCTACATAAATATTATTTTTATTTATCTATAAAAATAATTCTTTACTTCTATTCCACATGAGATCATGTTCTTATCAACAAGAATATAGAATAAATCTTTCAAAGAAAAAAACAAGAATATGGAATAACAACAATTGCTCTTTTCTCATCCTCATAAATCTCACCTTACCTAAGTTGAGTTCTATCCCTTTTTTAAATACTTCTCGTTATTTTATTTTTTCTATTGTCACTTGAGAGCAAGTTTGAATGACTTTTGACATATTCAATTAGGTTACCGTTATACTAAAGTTAATTAGCCATCACATACTATTGAGACAATTGTTATAATTTTGATAGTAAGTAACTTATTTAGAGTGAATTTTGCTACTTACTACATCTCACTTTTAGCCTTTCTCAATTATTATTCATGTCTTCTTCTTTCTTCTTTATTTAATCATTATTGCTACTATTTAGTTGTTTTCTCTTTTCTTAAGTCTAATAGTTTTTACTAGGTTACTATTTATTGACTTTTATTTAACTTTATTATTGACTAAGTCAAGTCATGTTAACTACCTATAGCTAAACAAGAAAATACAAGAAAAAGAAGCCAAATGGCCTCAAGTCCAAATCATGAATCCAAACATGAGATTAATGAAGACAATGTAAACTCATAAAAATACCAAAACTATAAGATAAAATAATATTAAAGCAAATGAAAAACTATGCAGTTGTTTAATTAAGTTACATATAGTGGGGCAGTCTTCATAATGAACCATTATTGCATCATTACATAAATGGGGTATGAAGAAGTCATTTGGAAACTTCAATGCAATCATTTCTTCAGAAATTAATTAATATTTGTAAAAAATAATTATTCTATTAAAAAAATCTAATGAGTTTTGCTTTAAAAAAAAAACAGTTTATTTTAATAAACAAATGACTGTGATGTGTCCTATTTAATTTGAGACATGGATACGTAAGTTTTATACGTTTGTGTAATTCGAAGTTGCAAAGTCTAAATTTACAAATTTATGCCTATTCTATTTTTACACCATGCAAATAAGTTTTAGAAGTTTAAATAGTATATTGACTTTGTGCTATATAAACTAATTAAACGCATAAATCTAGTGTCTCTAGAAGGCTACTTAATTACGGTTGATTGAAGTTAATCTTATTGATCAAATTGAGTAGGTTGATCGAGAAAATTCTAATAGTGAATAATTGTGTTCTCTCTTTTTTTAAAGTCGCACTAATATATAGCGGATTTGAACTTCATCCACACAAATCAATAGTTAATTTATGTCCTTAATAACAAATAGGAAGCAAAACTTATTGGTATACTACATTTGAATTTGAATTTAAGTCAACTTTCACACATAAACATCATTCACAAAATTATAAGTACACTACAGTGATTAGTTAACATAATATTCCATCATTACATTAATCTTAATAGATTTGAGTTGAACGCTACAAATTCACTTTTCAAATAAAAATGAATTGTGTGTGAACGACACGTCAAGTCATTTTTTATCCTAGTATAGCGAAATCGACAATCATATCAACATGCTCGCAAAACAAATACCCTTGAAAGGTAACTAGCTAGATTTTTATAATATTCTCTTTTTTTAGTTCAACTCCTAAGAATAGAAATTTGAACATTTAACCTTTTGGTGGAGAATATAATGCATTAACTAGGTTTTTTTTTTTTTTTTTGAAGTTCAACAATATTTGAGAGGGAGGGTGATTCGAACCCTGACCTTTTGGTCAAGAGTAAATGCCGCCAATTATCACTGAGCTATACTCAATTTGCCAATGCATTAACTAGTTGAGCTATATTCAGATTAGCGTAATATACCATCATGTTACTTTTTGCTCATTAATAATTTTATTTTGATAATCAAAAGATTAAATGAGATGTGTGGATTGTGATCCGAGAATCTCTTAATCTTTCATTCAAATAATATACACATAATTTCCAATTTCATCATCTTACTCAGATCCCTTCCAATAATCCCCTTAATCCCAATTTTAACTTTGTCCCCAAAAACCAAAAATCTAACATTCACCATAGCTAGGAGACCCACTAAAAGTTGGAGGCACAACCACAGAAGAAGAAACTTTAAACCTCTTACTATTCAAACCTTCATTATAATAATCATCTTCCAACAATTGATCCACCCACCAGTCTCCGGCGGCCTCCGACCCACCGGAACTGAAACCCACTTGCCGGAATCCGTCGCCTTCGCCAGGGCTGCTCTCCCAAGAACTGGGACAATCGGTTTCTATATGGGGCACAATTATGCTCGGCTGCACGGCCACCTTATCAATGGCTTTCAAATCCGCCATTGTTACCGATTGGTAGCTTCTGAAATTGAAAATGTTCGCAAAAGTGAACCGATCGCTCACTCTGTTTTTCAATGATTTGTTCTGTTCGCTCGTTCTCGCTATAATACTCTGCAGATTTTTGCTCAGCTTCGCCTTCAACACGCCGATGTCGGAAAATTTCGGTTCCGATGACCGGTCGGCCGCCGGAGATACGAAATTGGTCCTTGCATTTTCACCGCGAAGAGCAATGGCGGCCTCGTCGTAGGCTCTGGCGGCTTCCTCCGGCGTGTCGTAAGTGCCCAGCCAGAGCCGGACTCTCTGAGACGAGTCTTTTATTTCCGCCACCCAGCGGCCGGACGGCCGCTGCCGGACTCCGACGAACCGCCGGGCCGGAGATTTACTGGGTTGGGCGTGCGATATGCAGCGAGAGACGGCAGCGGTGGCTGCGGATCTCTTGGTTACTCGACCGGCGGCCATCTGCAAATTTGTGGGATTAATTATTTTTTTTCTTTGGTGTTTGAAGATGAAGATTTTTGAAGGTTTATATACATGAAAAATTTGTGGATCTTTTAGTAGGCATATACCCATCTCAATCAATTGGGTGTTCGGTTTGGTTTGGTTTTTGGATCTTAATATTATTTTAGTGGGTTAGAATATAGATTTAGTACTTGTACAAGTTGTGGATTGTGAAGCAATGATGAACTAACCATTTAGTTTCTCACGGCCAATTTTAAGCATAACTCAACTGGTGTAAGCATTAATTAGAATCTCGATCGAAAGGTCAACGATTTATGTCCAACCCTCACGTATTGTAGAATTAAAAGACAATTTAGTTTCTCAACTTTAACATGAACAAGTTAGTTCTGACAATTTAAAGTTCGTAATATAAACGATTTAGCTTATAATTTAAAATTTGTCAAAAACATGAAGTGAAGAAACTCATCAATTTTTTTGTATTGTAATTTGTAACAATTTAACTTATATGTCAATATGAACATAACTCAACTGATTAAAATATATATTTTTGACCAAAAAGTAAAGGTTTAAATCTCCCTACTTTACATCGTTGTTGAAATATATATATAGTTTTAAAAACACATTTGGTGATTTAGTTTAGAGATTAATATTTGTTAGAGGTTTTTTCTTTCTTTTGAGTTCTAATATTTGTCAAAGTTAAAAAACTTAGTATTATAACAATTTAGGCCCCGTTTGATAACCATTTGGTTTTTGGTTTTTGGTTTTTAAAAATTAAGCCTATAAATACTACTCCCACATATGGTTTTACTTGTTTTATCATATACTTTTTACCTATGTTTTCAAAAACCAAGCTATGTTTTGAAAACTAAAAAAAGTAGTTTTCAAAAACTTGTTTTTGTTTTTAGAATTTGGCTAAGAATTCAAATACTTCCTTAAGGGAAATGAAAACCATTGTAGAGAAATTGAGAGAAAACAAGCTTAATTTTCAAAAATCAAAAACCAAATAGTTATCAAACGGGGCCTTAGCGTCTCTACAATTTAAAAATACATTTGGTCTCAGAGTAACTTATCAATCTATAGACATAAGAAATACGAATCATGCATTAACAAGTGGTTTTTTAAAACCAAAGTGAGCATAGTTCAAAGATAATTTTGACATGTACTATTTTCTTTGGGATCGGAAGTTTAAATCTCCATACCCTACATTATTTTAACTTATTTTTTATGTGTTCATATCTAGTTGTCGACATGTCGTCTTCGGCCAATAAGCTCGAGCTTTTTTTAGGCTAAAATGGCGAGAAGAGAACTGCAACAACCACCAGGCTGCTCGCTGGAAGAAGACAAGAAGCATGAAAGTTGAAGATTGGATTTTTCCTAAACCTACTTTAATTCTTATATATATTATTCTTTGGTAACTAAATGGATATTGATTCCCCTCAATAATTACTTTTTTAAATACAAATAATATGATTTTAATTAATTATAAAGCAAGGCCGCAACTTGAGATGTTTGCTCATAAGAATTTTCTCACTCTTGATTGTTTTTATTTTTTAGTTCGGCAAGAGATGAAGAGGTTCGAACTTATGATCTTTAAGTGATGTACATTTTATATATTTAATCAAATGAATCCTCAAGATATTGTTAATTTTAATAATTATGATTACAAGTAAACATTTATTCAGAAGGACATAGTAAAAGTATGTCGTGAAGTAAAGCTTTTGGCCCTTCTATAAGAGGAATGTCACCCTTTGTCAGATTAAGAAAGATTTTGTGGATCTCTATTCTCTATATAGAAAATATTTAATAGAATATAGTTTGCACTTAACTCCTAGATGTTTTTTTTTTTAAATTAATTAATTAATTTATTTATTTTCTCTTAAATATAAAATATTTACAAAATAGGAGATGTATTTGAAAATAGTTTTTTAGTCACAATTTTTAATAAAAATAATCTATAAAAAATTTACTTATCTGAGTATCATTTTTTTTAAAAAATTTAAAAACAGTTATTAATAAAGCTCAATAAAGTATTATGTTAAATGAGTGATATATACCTAGAAAACTCTAGAATATGAAAGCAAGGTAGCTAAATGGCTCGGCTCGGCTCCGCTTGGTTTGGCAGCTTGGAAACTACAAGAGGAAGCCGACACAAAACAGGCCGTTCGATTTTGTCGGCTAGCAAAAACGGAGCGTTAAATTAGAAATATAAAAATCCGGCGAGGGAAATTAATTATAAATAATTAATGAAAATGACAAAAGAGTTTCTATTTGGAATATAGCAATTGCATGGGGAATTATACTTTTGTGGGCTCCAGAACTACGTCGTTTTGATTGGTTCTATTTTGATTTGGATAGGGAAATCACTTTGGACTCTTCATTAATTAAGTCTTTAATTAAGATAAACATTTGACTATCTCTTTTTTTTTCCTTCTCTTTTTAGAATGAAAAGGGAAGAGATGGATCTTTCATTTGGTAGTTCATTTTAATGGTGTTCGTTGTTTGGTTCAAAATTGATAAATTTTGGTAAATTTTCGACTGATACTAGAAGTGTTAGATTAATCTAGTTGGTTCAAGTTCTATTTAATGGAAGTATTTGGTAGGCATCAAATTAAAAATGTTAGAAGCATAAATGCTAGAAACAGATTGTCTGCATCTTGAGTGCATACGAAAATGAAAATTTCAATTTTTTTAAGACGAAGTGTTTGAAACATGGGTTAGAAATAGAAATCGTAAAAGAGAGAATATCCAGAATAAGATTGAGATCCTTCTATTTAGATTACATATGAATAAAATTGTGAAACTTTATTTCATTAATTGATGCCTGTATATCATATGCTCAGTTTAATTGTAGGTTTTAAATTGTATATATGTTGATCCAAAAGTATATTTTGTCGATTGTTGAGTTAATAGAGCAAATAATTTAGAGGGAACAACATCAAAGAAAATTTTAAGTGGGAAAGATGATTGTCCATATTAATTAAGGTTAAGACAAGCATGTTACCCATTTTGAGTCAACTAATTACTTCACTCAATGGTGTTGTCTTTTAATAAATGGCGGCTTTCATTTGTAATAATCTCGCTAGATGAAATCAATACATGATTCCATTTTAATTAATTAATTAAAAAAAACTCACTTCCACACTAGTAAATAGGAAATCTTTTTATTTATTTGTTTGATAGTTTATTTTTATTGCATAAAAAAATATTAGCAACGTTCACCAATTTTAAAAACATATAAAAATGTCTATTTTGAAAATTCAGGGACCAAATAAATCTATTATTAAAAATTCAGAGACAAAAAATGTATTTTTCTCACAAAACAGCTACTAAATTTCTTGTGTCAGTAAATTTTAAAGTTTAAATCAATTAAACTCTCAATTTTAAATCCACGACAATAGTAGATTTGTATGTCAAACTTTGAGGGTTTTTTTTATTTTTTATTTTTTATGGATGACTTAAAAAATTGTGCCGAAATGATATTTGACCCAATTTTTCAAAGTAAGTTTTTTTCTCTCTTTGTAGCATCAACAAACTTAATATATATATATATATATATATATATATATATATATATTTTTTTTTTTTTCTATAGCTCTCGCTATGGCTCCCTATTTTTCCTCTCGTTCTTGATCTGGCTCCCTCTTTTCCCTCTTAGCACTTTTCTTCTTCCCCCTCCTCCTATAGCCAGCGACCCTTCCACCATGAGAGCACCTTCTAGATTTGAAAATTTTTCCAGATTTGAAGTAAAGGAGCGAGATCGATTAGGGAGGTAGAGGGAGGAAGAAAAGGAAGTTGAGGTCATGCACAACGAGAGGGAAGGAGAAAGTGAGAGGGATGAGAGAAAGACAGAAAAAAATAATGTTTGTAAAGGGTTAAAAAAATTATTTTGAAAAACCATATCAAATTCTATTTAGGTGCAAGTTTTTAGGTCAGTCTGTCAAAATACTCCAACTTTTGAAATCAAAGTTGGAAATATGAAAATATGTTAAATTACAATTTTTGACTCTAGAATACTAACACAACATAACCATCGAATTAATTTTGAATTTTTTTTTAAAGTCGAGATGTTCAAAATAAAAAGAAAAAGAATTATACTCCTAAATTGTCCAAAATGATCAATTAAAGCCTTAAATTAAAAATTGAATCAATTAGAATCAAGTGAGTGGTATCAGCTTTCATGGTCAGTATGGATGGTTTTTCCTCTTTTTTTATTCCTCCATTTTTTCCTACTTATTTTGAGAGAGTTGTACCCGATAATTTTTCATCTTACTTTGGTAAGAATTTAGGAGAAGAATAATGTTATTAGCTAAATTTGAGTTTTTTTTTTTTTTTTTTTCAAGATAAACATTAATACAAATAAAGAAAACAGGTGTTTTTGAGTTAAGTTTAAATGAAATAACTAAAAATAGTTATGAATCAATTCAACCTCCCAAATTTAAGAGTATAAGTTGATTTTTTTTTCTAAAAAAAAATTATTAATTTACGGATATATATATATATATATTATTTATTTATTTTTCATTTTTCTTGGCATTAACCAATGAACATCTTTACTCAAATCGGAGATACTTTTATCCACGTTCGTCCCCGCTTGGAAGTTGCGGAGACTGAGAAAATGGCGGCACCGGCACTTCCAAATCTCTTCCTCCCGCCAATTTCACCAACGGGCTCTCCACAGAGCCCTAAATCTTATTTTCCGGCGACTACTCCCACCGCCGGCGTACGGCGGGCAACTCCGTTCTTAGCTTGTTCTGCTGCTACAGTAAGAAATGGAGGAAGAGTTAATCCAGATGATTATCATTCCACTCTAAGAGCGCTCAATTCCAAAGGCCGCATGCCCAGAAAATCTCTCGGCCAGGTCCGTGTTTATCTGATTATCTCCTAGTTATTTAAGTGATGTACGATGCTAATTTCTTTTAGCTGCGTTGGGAATACTGGGAAAATTGGGAAATGTGTAAGATAATCAGTAATGCCCACCTTCTAATTTGTGTGGAAGTCTCAATATGGGAAATGTATATTCATTTGCTTTCTTCGATTACATGCTGGAATGCAGGAGGCAGCCTTTCTTCTGGATGGCATTTGAGAATTGAGAGTACACTAATTTTGGAAAGATCTATTCTATTCTCTATGCATTGATGTTTTTCTTCACATAAGTCATTAGGAAATGAATTTTTTTGATAACCGGTATTGAGGCTTCATTTCTTTCATTGTGCTCATGAGGTTTTAAGTTAAGTTTAAATATGAGGATTGAACATAGGACATAGGAGGGTATTATTAGGAAATGAGTTTAATGTACTAAAAACTCTAAACTGAAACTTTGATTTGATCCTTTCTCAAAGATGAGTAGGGGTTGGTTGGATTTGAACAAATTAGAAGTAGCCTATGATTTCCTTCCTTCACTTGTTGGCATCTTTTATGTTGGCAGCATTATATGTTGAACTCTTCAATTAACGAGCAGCTGGCTGCTGCAGCTAATGTTAAAGAGGGTGATGTGGTATTGGAAATTGGGCCTGGAACTGGATCGTTAACCAATGTCCTTATTAACTCAGGTGCCACAGTGCTTGCAGTTGAGAAGGTTAGTTTTTTGATTTCTGTCTTATGGTTTGGTTTCTGGCAGATATCAATCCATGTATCCAGATGGGAGAAATGCGTATTGAAGTTTACGAGGCAAATTTTAATCATTCTAACATATACGTTATTTTCTTGTCTACAAGAATTCAAATCTGGGAATGTTTGAATCTTTGTTCTAATGCTAGATTGATTGTTTGACCTGTTAAGTCTTTTAAAGGACCCTGTCCTCAATGAAAACAAGAACTTGAAGTTTTGGTTCTCAGATGCAAGTTTAGCTTTTACTTCGACTATCCACTCTAATATCTCATATCTGTCTTATTTTGGATATAATGTTTGGGTATAGGATTCATATATGGCTGCTCTTGTAGATGAAAGATTTGCTAGCACAAACAGATTGAAGGTAAGTTATATCATTTTTTCTTTTTTGGGATAACATAGTAGGATTGCTGATCAACTTTCTTTGAGGACTAAAACATCTTACATCACTAAGATCACTCCTATAAGTTGGTATTTCATTTATGTTTTGTACATTTTTCTCACAATGAAGTCAATCAAGAAAGCTACTGATAAGATTGTGTTAGGTATCTGTCGATCCTAACCGGCGTTCCCCACTCTAATAACAACAATTCTCAGATAATCAAGAATTCACAGTAGATGAAATGGATCCCACTCCCCAATATTGTGAGTTCTACAATATGGAGAGGGCGATTCCGACTATATATTGAAAAGAAAATTACAAAGGATAAACACCCAACATTCGAGAGGCTGGTTCTCTCCTAGACAAACTGTCCACAAAATTCCACCACAAAACCTCTAGCGGTACAGACACATTCTAATACCTCACTCCCTCTTCCCTCCCTACACAACGTCCCTCATTCCCTCGTGGTCTCCCCTTACTCCTTCCCTCTAATTACATTCTTACCCTTTCTCTCATATTTCTTAATAATAGGGGGCCTTACAATACCCCCGGGGTTCACAGCCACCTTGTCCTCAAGGTGAAAGTCAGGATATTGCTGATTGATAGTCTGGTAGGACTCCTATGTGGCTTCACTGTTGGGCCGATTCTTCCAATGGATAAGACATTCCCATTCCTCTTTTTCATCATTCCAACACGCTCTCAGGACCTCTTCCGGTACCTCGGTCCACTCATAATCATCAGAAAGCAGAGGGGCATTCGGTTGCACCATTACGTGTGGTCCAATGGCTTTTTTTAACTGAGAAACGTGAAAGACAGGATGTATATAGGAGGAAGATGGTAATCTCAGCTTGTAAGCAACGGGGCCTATACGCTCTAAAATTTCGTAAGGCCCATAAAACTTAGGTGATAGTTTTTCACACCTCTTGTGAGCCATGGATCTTTGGCGGTAAGGCCGTAATTTCAGAAAGACCTTATCTCCCTCCTGGAATTTCAATTCTCTCCGGTGTCGATCCGCCTGTTTTTTCATCCTATCTTGGGCGAGTCTCAATTGCTCCTTAAGAGTCGCTAAAGCCACATCACGATCCAGCAGTTGTTGTTCCAGGGTACTGTTCGCTGTCTTTCTTTCTCCATAGGATACCAAGGGAGGTGGCTGTCGACCATACACCACATGGAAAGGTGTTGTGTTTAGGGACGCATGGAAATTGGTATTGTACCAATACTCTGCCCAACAAATCCATCGTTCCCACTTCTTTGGCTGTTCATTACAAAAACATATGAGATAGGTTTCTAAACATCGATTGACTCGTTCTGTCTGCCCATCGGTTTGAGGATGGAAAGAGGTGCTCTTCTTTAGTTGGGTTCCCTGGATCCGAAATAACTCACTCCAAAAGTTACTCATGAAGATGGCATCCCGATCAGATACTATCGATTTCGGAAATCCGTGTAGTCTGACGATTTCATCGATAAATCGCATTGCCACCTCCTTCGTTGAATACGGATGTTTAAGGGTCACAAAATGGGCGCACTTACTTAGCCTGTCCACCACCACCATAATGGAGTCTACCCCGTGCGATTTAGGCAGGCCCTCCACAAAGTCCATCCCGATTTCTTCCCAAATTCTTTCCGGTATCGAAAGAGGTTGGAGTAACCCGGCCGGTGACACTGCCTCTGTTTTGTTCTTCTGACAGATTACACACTTCTCCACATAATCCTTCACATTTTTTTTTTCATTCCCTTCCAGTACAGTTCCCCGGTCAATCATTTATAGGTCCTCAAGAACCCCGAGTGTCCCCCATCACCGAATCATGAAAGAGCTGTGAAATCGAGGGAATCAAAACAGAGGTATCAGAAAGTACTAACTTGTCCTTGTAGCGCAATTGCCCCTGGGACAGCGAGAACTTGGGGTGACTCAATGGATCTTCCTGTATTTCTTTGATGATTTTCTGCAATTCGTTATCTGATGCCACCTCGCTCATTATCATATCTACATTAACAATGTTTGGGGCTGTAATCGCTGAAAGTTCTCCTACTGGATGTACTCTAGACAGAGCGTCTGCCTCTTTATTCAACAACCCTGGGTTGTATCTGATTTCAAAATCGTAACCCAACAATTTGATCAACCACTTATGATATTCCGGTTGCACTTCCCTCTGCTCTAGCAAACTTTTTAGCGTCCTTTGATCTGTTAACACAGTGAATCTCTGACCCAATAGATAATGTCTCCACTTTTGCACTGCAAACACTATTGCCATTAATTCCCTCTCGTATATGGGTTTTAGCCTTGCTCTTTCTGATAGCTTCTGGCTGAAATAAGCAATAGGCCTCTGTTTTTGAGTAAGGATAGCCCCTAACCCTGTCCCTGAAGCATCAGTTTCTAGCACGAAGGGAATTGAGAAATCTGGAAGAGCCAGGACTGGAAGAGTAGCCATTGCTGTTTTAAGTTGCTGGTCGACATTGAGTGCTTCGGATGACCAGTGAAAGGAATCCTTCTTAAGCAATTGATGCAATGGGGCAGCAATAGATCCATAATTCAGTACAAATCGTCTATAGTATCCCGTGAGCCCCAAGAATCCTCTCAACTCTTTTAAAGAACGAGGTTGTGGCCAATGTAACATAGCTCTCACCTTCCTCTCATCCGCTTCCACTCCGTTCGCAGTGACCCAGTGCCCCAAATACTCCACCCTGCTCTGAGCGAAAGCACATTTCTTCTCATTTAGGACTAGTCGATTATCTCTCAGCACATTGAATACCATTGCGAGGTGTGTCATGTGAGTCTCGAAATCTGGGCTATAGATAAGGATGTCATCGAAGAACACGAGTACACATCTTCGTAAGAACGGTCGAAATATATGATTCATCAGGGATTGGAAAGTCGCCGGAGCATTGGTGAGTCAGAAAGGCATCACCAAGAATTCGTAATGCCCTTCATGCGTGCGGAAGGTAGTCTTAGCTACATCTTTCCGATTCATTCGAATTTGGTGATATCCTGATTTCAAATCCAATTTGGAAAACACAGTTGAACCGTGCAGCTCATTCAACAGTTCTTCTATCATGGGGATCGGAAATTTATCGGGTACTATCACCTGGTTAAGAGCTCGATAGTCAACACAGAACCTCCACCCCCATCCTTTTTCTTCACTAACAGTACGGGACTAGAGAAAGGGCTGGTGCTCGGCTGAATGATTCCAGACGCCAGCATTTCCGTTATGAGCCTCTCGATTTCATCCTTCTGGGCATGTGCATACTTATACGGCCTAACGTTAATTGGCGGGTGTCCTTCCACTAAGTTGATCTTGTGATCAATGTCCCTCTGTGGGGGTAGTCCCTCGGGAAGACTGAAGATGGACGTGTACTCTGTTATCAACTTAACGACTTCACAAGGAAGATTATTCGGGGTCCCCGACTCGCTCTGTTCGTTGTCGTCTTCTGCTTCATCTGGAGATATGTTCTTTAGTTCCACTAGGAATCCTTGGTCTGTCTCACTCCAACTTTTTGTCATCATCTTCAACGAGACCTGTGCTTTTGTTAGCGAAGGATCCCCTTTGAAGGGTAATGCATCCTTTGCCCACGGCGAACGACATGGTTAACTCATTCCAATTGACCTCCATGATACCCAACGTTCTCAACCAGAGCATGCCCAGAATAACATCTACTCCACCCAGCTCAAATGGAAGTAGGTCTTCCTGAATAGTGATCTCTTTAAGATGTATCATTACCTCTTTGCAAATTCCGTGACCCTCTGCTGTCATTCCATTACCAAGCACTATTCCATACTTCAACGTGTCCTCCCGTGGTAACTCCAACTCATCAGCTAGCTGTTTCGAAATGAAGTTATGTGTAGCCCCACAGTCGATTAACACTACCACGACTTTCGTTCCTATCTTGCCACGTATCTTCATGGTGCCAGGCGTCGTAAAGCCAATCACAGACTTAAAATCAAGTTCCACTGAGATTACCTCTAGTGCTTTGAACTCAGTCTCTGCTAGCACCCATTCTTCCTCTATTTCGTGTTCTTCTTGCTTGACCTCAACGTCTCTATATTCGCTCTCCCAGACTACACGAAGCTCGCGTAGTTCCAGTTTCTTACAGCGGTGATCCTTGGTGTACTTCTCGTCAAATCGGAAGCACAGTCCTTTTTCTCGTTTGGCTTGGAATTTGGCGTCCGTTAGTCTTCTGGGCAAGGGTCCTTTGCGAATAGGGTTCCCCTTACCAGGAATCGATACTGTATGCAGGGCTTCATTGGGCCTACCACCCACACGCTGGTTGCTGGGCCCTGCGTTTTTATTCGATGGGCTCGAATAGGTCTCACTCATAGATATTTTTAGGGCCAATTCTCTATCCTCAATCAATTGGGCATGTTTCATAATTTCCTCCAGCCCATGCGGTTGTCGACTGACAACAGCCGCCCCAATCGTTGGAATCAGGCCGTTTAGAAACGTGTTCTCCAAAACGTCTTCCGCCAGCTCCGGTAACGGTGCCGAATATGCTTCGAATTTCGCCCTGAACTCTGCTACCGTACCTTCTTGCTTGATGGCCAAGAAACGCGCACAAAGGCTCCCTTCTTGGGACGACATGTATCTGTCGAATAGTCTTTCCTTTAAGTCCTCCCAGGATGCTATTTTCTTGCGATTATTCATCCAACGATACCAGTCGATTACCTCCGGTTCAAAGCTGACTATCGAGACGTTGATTTTCTTTGTTTCGCTCAGCTGATGTACTTCGAAATAGGTCTCCGCTCGCACTAACCAAGCATCCGGATTCGTCCCTGCGAAAACAGGCATTTCTAACTTCTTAAATTTACTTCGATCAGTGTACATCTCACCTCTCTTACTCTGGGATGACTCCGCTTCGTCCCCTACCCCAATCACTATCGTATTCTTCGGTTGTTTTGTTTTTATGCCACTGCCCTCCGTAATGCCGGAGATTCTTTTACCAGCCGATCCTTCAGCTATCATTAGAACCAGGGCCTTCTGATTCTCACGCATATCCCCCGTTACTTTTTCCCAGCCTTTCGCCATTAACTTCTCGAAGTTCCAAAGGGTCTTCTTCATCTCAGAAATCTCCTTCTTGGCTCCAGAGAGCCTTTCTTCCATTGCCATTTTTCGTGTTTTCCCCAGGGCAAACGTGCTCTGATACCAATTTGTTAGGTATCTGTCGATCCTAACCGGCTTTCCCCACTCTAATAACAACAATTCTCAGATAATCAAGAATTCACAGTAGATGAAATGGATCCCACTCCCCAATATTGTGAGTTCTACAATATGGAGAGGGCGATTCCGACTATATATTGAAAAGAAAATTACAAAGGATAAACACCCAGAATTCGAGAGGCTGGTTCTCTCCTACACAAACTGTCCACAAAATTCCACCACAAAACCTCCAACGGTACAAACACATTCTAATACCTCACTCCCTCTTCCCTCCTTGCACAACGTCCCTCATTCCCTCGTGGTCCCCCTTTACTCCTTCCCTCTAATTACATACCATTTCTCTCATATTTCTTAATAATAGGGGGCCTTACAGATTGCCGGCCATGTAACAAAGTTAATCATGTGTGCTCATACTAATCAAGAAATACTTTGTTCTATTTTGCTGATTTCAACACCCGAAGTTGCATAATTAAATATGCTCCATTCACCTAACACCCTTTCAAGATTTATTTCTCATATCTCTAAGAAATTCTTCTTGCAGGGTTGCTTAGCAGATGTTAATAAAATTGGTGGCCCCGTTGGTAAGGGCTTGGGGTCTCTTGGTCATGCCGGCTTAGAGGTCTCAGGTTCGAGCCCTCGGGTGAGTTTAATAAATAAAAATCTTGGCTGTTTCCTGGGTCCGGGCCTTGGGGCGGGCGTGGGTGCCCCCGGGTATAGGGGAGCAAAGCTCCGACTTTCGGTTATTAAAAAAAAAAAAGAAAAAGATATTTGTCATTTTTTACTTTAGTTCTATGGTTATTACGAGCATTTTTTGAATTTACTGTATGCATATGTGGTCAGTATAAATTTTGCAGTGTTTTAGTCTTACAGTGTAGACAATGTTGTGACTATTCCAACTGAAACATGCAGGTTCTAAATGAGGACTTTGTTAAATGCCATGCGAGCTCACA
This sequence comes from Trichosanthes truncata, assembly GCA_033996785.1. Lineage (NCBI taxonomy): Eukaryota > Viridiplantae > Streptophyta > Magnoliopsida > Cucurbitales > Cucurbitaceae > Trichosanthes > Trichosanthes truncata. The sequence continues at coordinate 2,841,092 of JAWPNB010000003.1, forward strand.
TATGATGTCGTTGCTCAAAAGTATTGGGTTGTCCGAGTCAAAATCACAACCTGCAAAAGTAAGTACATCTGCTAGATATGCTTCTTAACTTGTCACATTTGCTTACTTTGTGTCAGAATATGCCCAGTGCAGTAACCATTTTCCTTTGATCCTTTTGTTATGCAATGGTTCTCAAGTTCTTGCATGTTGTTAGATAAGTTCAAGAAGGAAAGCTTAAGCTCCATAACTTTCAATGATGGCATGAAGTTTTTGTTTAGTTCATAAAGTGTTTGTCATGTTTGTATACGTTGTTTGAAAAACTGAAGTATGTTTTAGTTTATACTCCAAATAGTGTATCCATTTGAAGTGAACCATTTTATTCTATATTAGGTTACTTGAATTTCTTGTCTGCAGGTAGTCTCCAACATACCGTTCAATATAAGTACAGATATAATTAAACAACTTCTTCCAATGGGAGACATTTTTTCAGAAGTTGTTCTTTTACTCCAGGTAATATTGCTTACCTTTGAAGAACAAGTTCCGGACATGGTTGGTTCTTTGTTGTTTGTGGTTGATACTTTTTATCTGTTTATTTTTAAAACTTATTTTTGTCGTCAAAAAAAAAAAAAAAAAAGAAAGAAAGAAAAGAAAAAAGAACAACATTTCAAACTTTCTAGTTTCAATTATGTGCTCAGATAACATGAGTATATGCATACCTTGCCATATCTTTGCTGTATAATAGACTTTCAGATCATTCTGAATTCGAAATAATTCGGTTGGACCCTGACTATTTAAACTATGATATCGTCAATCATTTCTATGGCTACCACTAATTTTGTATTTAAACGATCAGGAGGAGACAGCTCTACGCTTAGTGGAATCATCTCTGAGGACATCTGAATATCGGCCCATCAATGTATTTGTGAATTTTTATTCAGGTATTCGACTAGTTGTACTCTTTCCAAACTGAAACATTTATGTTGTTTGATATGTGCTATAGATGTTTTATAGTCATCATCTAAAATGATTATAGATATTGTTCACAATTTTGTGTTTGTTACCCATGCGTGCTTCAAAATTTATGAATGCATTAAGATCTCGTTCTTCATTTGGTTGAAGACTAAAAAGAACTAATTTAATGATTGATTACTTGATTCATATTACTAAACCTTAACAACCTACATAATACATTGTTTTGTTACATTATCTTACTTGCACCTTTTTATGAAGTTATATATAAGATTTCTCTTCCATTTCCTTTGTAGATCCTGAATTCAAATTTAAAGTTCCAAGGACAAACTTTTTTCCTCAGCCTAATGTAAGTGATTTCTAATTTGTGAGAGATCATTTTTTTTCTGCTTATCTAATTATTTTTCTTCTAGTTTTCCTGGAAGTTCCTTCAAATTTAATTACCATACATCTTTTAGAGCTATTTCTTCCTAATTTTTTTCGGCCAGCCGAATGGTAGAATTAGAGAAAAAATGATAATGAAACTTCAACATATAGATCTGTTGGACAAATGCAATTACTTCCAACCCCATCCATACTTTGATTCTTCAGGGAAAATTGGGTTTCTTAAAGAAAGGCTATTAAACTGTTGAACTGATATTTTCATTTGTTTACGGTATTATAGGTTGACGCAGCTGTTGTATCTTTCAAGCTGAAGCAAGCTGCAGACTATCCTGCAGTTTCCTCCACCAAAAGCTTCTTCTCGATGGTAATATTGTCTTCCTGGCTCCTTTAACATAAACAAATTTTGCTCTTAATTCATACTTACTTTTTCACTCTTGTGACAAATTTGGCTTAACTATAGTGACAAATTGGGCTCAACCAAATAGTTACTTTTGCAAATACCAAATTATTTCATTTGCCTCTATCACTGCCATTGCATAAAATAGTGTCTACAACATAGAGTATAGTATAACTATATACACACATCACGTTTTCATATTTCACACTATAAAATCTGAAGTACTGAACTGCACCAATTGGTACAGCATCTAGATTTCTTACTTAATGTATCCGCTACTGTCCTTTGACAGGCCTTGTTTTGTTCATGGATACAGGTTAACTCAGCATTCAATGGCAAGCGTAAAATGTTACGAAAATCACTTCAACACATATGCACATCCTTTGAGATAGAAAGAGCTTTGGAAGATTCTAGCCTTCCAGCAACTGTAAGGCATATCTCTACTCTGCCAAGTTTTTAGTTTCCTCAGAATCTACTAACTTATTTCTTTGCATTTGGTTTGTTTGCAGGCAAGACCAGAGGAGCTAAGCTTAGGTGATTTTGTTAAGTTGCACAATTTGATTGTGAAGCAGTAGTACCTGAGGCATTAACTGGAAGAGAAATCAACCCAAGTTCCTCAGGATGGCTATACTGCCTACTATGTTCACCAACACTGATTAGTGAAGAAACGCTTGAATGGTGGCTCTGTAAAGGAGGTTGGAAGGATGGTATCTGTATAAGAAATGCTCATTACTTGTCTTTTACCCTAACATGAAAGAAGGGAAGAAAGTGAAGGGTGGAAAACGAGAAGTCGACTTAGAAGGAAAAGGAAGCTTCCACAAGCAGCTCGAAAAGAAGAATCAATGCAAGCTAGGTAAGTGAAAAAGCAGGGTAGATTCTTCTAAAATTTCTTATTCTTTCCCGTCTAATGGTAATTTATAAATAACTTTGTTGTCACTGTTCATTTTAGAATGACTTAATTCCTTTTCATGCTGGAATTTGAAATAAACTCCAGTTTGTGTTGTTACTTCAAGTTGTTTTTGTGTTAATGCAATGACAACAATTACTAAACTGTGGAGCTGATTCTAGCGTTGGAAAGGATGGAGATCAGTGGGTTAAAATTTAAATTAATACATCCCTTCATTTTGTTGGTTAAGTCCATCTATAATCTTGTTTATCTTCGACACATGAGTACTTGATAAGTGAACTATCACACGCTCATTGAGTAGTCATTCGGATTGTTTTCCTTTAAACGATAAAGCTTATTCTCCATTGTCTCACCGAATAAACTCAGCCCTTATTTACTTGTAAGATCATATGCTAGATTTGAATGTAATTGCAATTTAGGAAACTTCAAAGATTCCAATTGCTCTTTACTAACTGTTCATCACTCAATCCTCACATATCTTAATCTTCATCTTCATTTCTCTTTAGTATTTTTAACATAAATATCGCTGGGATTTTCGATCCTAGTGGAGATCATAACTCTCTCTCTACATTACTCATCTCAATTATGAACACCTACAAGAACTTAAAATAGTTAGATAACATTCAAAGCAAACAAGATAATATATGGAAGTAGGTGAGAAAAATAACTTATCTTTAAGCTTTTCAGTTGTTTAGTATTGAACATGTTACAGAGAAATTGATAAATGGATACAGATTATGTACAACAGGGCAGTACCAAAATTGATTATGCACCACCAAACAAACTTCATTTCAAAAATTCCTAAGCCTTTAATATCTGCAGATAGTCATCGATTATTGACATGGCAGATGAACGGTAACCCGAACCAAAGAGATTATAATGATTCAGGTAATGATACAGAAGATAAAGATCTCGCCTCTTCTCAAAACCAGATTGCTTGGGCATAATCTGGACAAAATGACCAAACATTTCAAAATGTAAAAACTGTTTAGAGTGCACCAATGGAGATAGTTAGCCAAGAGCTCAAAAGGCAAAGGAAAAGTAATAACGGTAGTTCTAAGAAGATCATATGATACTTCATTGTTTATTATTCAGATACCACAAATGTTTTAAAGAACACACATTCAGTCCCTTCTAGATAATTGGATGCTCTATCAGTGCGAGTTAAACAAGCAAAACATGAAGAGGATGTGAGAAGGTGGAAGTAGACAATTGACAAATCAAGAGGAATCAAGAGGAATCAAGAGGAATCAAGAGTCCATTAACTTGGAAAACAATAGTACCTTGAAATAAGCATCATAAAAAGAACCTCCAAAGCCAGCACACCATGACATTCCAAATTCTGCTTCATTATGTCCATCTGAAAAATGTAGCCATAGAAGCCAAACAATTGCTAAGATAAATGAATTCTTTTAAAGATCCGTTGTTGAAGCTCAAAAGCTACGTGCACTAGAAGTTCTTCGGATAAAAATGTAAAGAAAAAAGGAAGAGGAAAAGGAATCCTAAAACCCAATTGAATAAGAGATGGGGCTGTTTCGACTTTGATTTATCTACCATGTCTGCTTCTACTTTAACTTCCAAGGAATTCGTTTCAATCTAACTGATACTTGCACGGTACTTTGGAACTTTTTGTATCCAAGCATTATCTGATTAACTGCAAATACATGAAGCATGGGGAAAGTTGAACTTACAATAACATGCTGGGTCAAGTATAACAGGCTCTCCGTTCTTGTCGGAGCTGATATTTCCACTCCATAAGTCCCCGTGTAGCAAACATGGTTCGATCGTGACATTTTCAAAGAGAGGTCCAATACTTTTTGCCAGCCTTTGTCCTGTTTAAATGCAAAAAGTACATGAAGCATTCTTATAGCACAACAATGGTCAAACCAGAAAGATAGCCAAGGGCAGCTGTCTATGCAAAGAATAAAGCCATAATTCTTCATGTTCACATAATGATAATGAGTTACTACATCCTGTAATACCTATCAAATAATACCATATCTTCTAAAGTAATCAGGGGTGATGTTACCCCTTTTAGAGTCCATTACTAAATTTAGAGTATATGGCAAGAACATAAAAAACTTTTTACACTCAAAACCAGAATTGAAGAACATGGTCAACATAATGCTAAAGAGTAAAAAGTAATCTCATTTTTCTTTTGACTTTTGAGACATAATTGACAGAAGTGGTCATATTGTTGAATGTCAATCAAACTAACAGTGGTGCTATTTTCCAAAAGCAAAGTTCACCTTTCTCATAAATCGTTCGATCACCGTACTGATCAAGCGCTAGCTTCAGCTGAAAACCTAATCTTTCCTCTGCATAAAACTGTACCCAATCTGATGACCAAGTGTTCATTTGTGGAGTACTAGAACATAAGACATAGAAATCAATAAGAAACCGATAAGATAATTCTGCTTAAATTACTGATAATGGAACTTGTCTGCGATCTATGTATCTACTTAAAAACACTAGCAGGAACAAGCACTTTCAAGCATACACACAAGACAACATTAATTATTACAGATAATATTCATAAGAACTTACCTGCCAATGGTGTTGTTGACATCAAAACCAAAGCCCTTATCAGATTTTCCAGCTTTGTGCATTTCAGCTAGCTTTCTTCCCAACTCAGACTGCCTCGTAGAGGTAGATTTAGATTTAAAAGTTATGTCGCCATCTTTATCATATCGATAGCTAGCCACGAAAAAGAGGATGGACCATTTCTCACCTGGTTGCCTTTAGAGAAACCAAATTCAATAAATTCCATAATGATGTATGAACCGCCAGAAGGTAATGATCCAAACTGTAATATGTAGACTAAGTTCAGTTAATATTTCTAGTCAAAAAACGAACAGCAACTTTACAAACAGACTATGACTAGATAATGGAGTATAGCTTCTCCATATTGATTCATCTAAAACTGAAAATTTCCAAACCTTGAATGGTTTAGGAACACGGATAGTTTGGGTTTCATACATTGCACTTAAACCAAGAGCCTCAGCTTCAAACATTGAGGGTCCAATGCTCCTGAGTAAGTTTCATAACTGCTCATAATTCCTTTTACTTCTTTTTATCATCCGCCAACTATAAGAACCATGAGTTCTTACCTATTCCTTTTCACAAAAAAAGACCCAGCATCGGTGTCATAGCGATTTGCCTGGTTGATGCAACCACCACCAACTGGGCTAATTTTTGTTATCTGTGTTGCCTTTCCTTCAGAGAGAATCCATTCTTTTATCGGATCATCACCCATTGCTGCAACTGAAACGATTGAAAATGAGAAGTTCAATCACTAATATCAAACTTATGCAACGCAAGCATGCAGTTCAGAATAACCTTCAAATTCCATCGACACAAATAACATCAGTAAGCCAAATGCAATTAACAGTAGTACTGATGTATGAAAAGAGTATTAGTAACTGAAACTTGCAATAATCCAACGAAAACCAGATATAAACTGGGAATCTCTGATATCCTAGAAACATCCAAACCAGAAAATCTCAAAACGAAATTAGAAAGTATCACCAACACAACTCTCAATCATCAAAAAAGAAGTGAAAACAGAACAAAAGACAAACTCAAGGGCATTGAAATGGCAATGCACAAGGCTACAAGGCCCCAAAGGCCTCATCTAAAGAAAGAAAACAAACCCCTCAAGCTCAAATTCGGAATGGGCAATTAAACCCGAAATTGAAAAGAAAACTGCAAATTGGAGAAAATAATGAAGTGGGTCTGCAACTATTGAGTGTAGATTATGTTAAGAATTGAACTCACCGGCAACTGGTCGGCGTTTGGCGGAGGAGAGACGAGGAGGACGAAGCAGAGAAGGGGAAGAGGAGGCAAAGTAATTGAGACCCAAGTTTGCCGCCATTATCTTATGCGCGTGTCAATGCCGATTGGTTTGTGGGTGTTGCGTTGATTTGAAGCTCCGTGTAGAAACTTTTGGTGGGCATCTGTTGAAACGACGCCGTATTTCTCTACTCCTCCAGCTCGAAATCTGGGCCGTCGAAGCTGCTTCCGAAGGTAGAATCAAGGGACCTTTTTCTTTTATTTTGGTTGCAAAAATCAATTTATTCCCACTAAACTTGGATGGTTATATCAATAAAACATCTAAACTAATAATTGTATCAATTAAAACTATGAATTGTTATAAGTGTATCAATTTACACACTCTATTAGATTCCATTTGAAAAACATTAATTTTCACGTATGCAAATTTATAACTATATCAATTAAACTCATAAACTTTCATAAGTGAATCAATTTAGGACATCAATTCTCACACGTGTAAACTTGTTAAGTATAAGTTTGCACATGTATAAACTAAACGAAATCTAAGGGTGCAAACTGATACAATTATGAAAGTTGAGGGTTTAAATTGATACAATTATGAGTTTGTGGTTTTTATTGATAGAACCAGTTTAGAAGTATAAATTGATTTTTGCATTTTTTTAAGAAAAAAATGCATTTTTACTCTTAAACTTGTCAATCGTATCAATTTTCACCCTAAACTTCAATTTCATCAAATTTGACCTTAGACTTAGATAAGTGTTGAAATTTTTATCCACCTTTCAATTTCTGCTAATTTCACCCACTAATTTTAACAAAAAAAACAATACAAAGTTCTCCATAGACTCGCTAGTTTAAATAATATCAAGTTTTGTACAAATTAACTATTGAATAACTTTGTTAAAACTCAAAAGTTTTAACAAAAATCTAGCTCTTTTCTTTGAAATCTTATCAATTTTATATCATACATATGTTTTAGAATTCATTGAATGCATGTGAGAATAATTTGTAAGTTTGTTTAACAATCTTATCAGATGGGGAAAATTGCAAAGCTTATTTAAGTTTCATGTTAAAATTGCAACACTTATTTAAGTTTGATGTGCAATTTGATGAAATTGAAAGTCTATGGTGAAAATTGATACAATTTGACAAGTTTACGAGTAAAAGTTAATTTTTTTTTTTAGTAAAACAATATGTGAAGGGCATTGGCCCAACCCTCTGACTCTTTGTTCCAAGAGTTATGCCTTACTAATTGAGTTATTCTTAGGTTGACAAATTTTCATACTCTTAGTTTGTTAGTTGGATGTATGAGAGAATTTAAAAATTGCCTTTTTAATCGTATCAATTATTTGATTACAAATAGATTTTGGATATGTATTATATATAAGATGATAGTCATATTATGGCAATTAGGTTAAATAAATTTTTTTACAACTATAATGAGATGAGATTGAGATAGAAAAAATTGAATTTCATATAATTGTTAAGGCTTTATTTGATTTGTTTTTTGAAATTTGTTCTTGTTTTCTTATCATTTCTCTAGAATGAGTTTCATATTTCTTATGAAAATATTGAATTTCTTAGCCAAATTCAAAAAACAAAAACAAGTTTTTGAAAATTACCTAGTTTTTAAAACTTTGCTTGATTTTTAAAAACATATGTAAAAATTAGATAACAAAACAAGGAAAATCATGAGTGGAAGTAGTATTTATAGGCTTAACTTTCAAAAACTAAAATGGTTATCAAACGAGAATTAAATCTCAACAAGCTGAAATTCAATGAAAACATATATGATTGTTGCCTAATTTACATGTAAATCATTCCAAATATTGAATAATTGAAGTGACTTCATAAAGTATGTTATTAATTTTGAGAGAGATCACACCACGATGGGAAATCATATAATCTCTCTCTGTCTTTTTCTTGTGAAAAATATAGGATATTTATAAACGATATTTTTATATTTCTCACGTAGATTAAATTGTTTTAAATATTTTTTATTTATTATAGCAAATATATTGGGTGTAAAAACTAATGAAGGAACTTTATCGAAAAAAAAAAAAGGAAAGCTTCAATACACGTGAAAAATATTGAGAACAATATAATTTAGAATACGTTACATTATAGTTTTATTTTTATTTTTATTTTTTTTCATTTGTCTTTAAACTTTTTGTCCTTTCAAATGTAAACTTTATTTATTATTACTTCTCTTAATTTCAAAAGCTTTCTTTTTAATATATATAGTGTGCTTTCAAGGGACAAATTTAAAAATTTATATATAATATAAGGATAAAATTGAAACAGACGCAATAAGAAGCCACCTAATTAAGTTAAAAGTAACTTTGTATAGTAATGTATTTGATCGAGAGGTTCAAAATACATAACATCTCAAATGCCATTTTATTTTGTAAAAGTTGGTTACGCCAACTGAAGAAATGGTATACACCCTAGTCATATAGTAACATGTCATGCACAATAGTAGTACTTGACCTGTCTATCCAACCGCAATACTAAATACTATTACTCGAAACTACTATCAAGCTACAAGTAACAATCAACCAAATAGTCTAACAAGCAACCCTTAACTATCTTATCTTTTCTGTATGTGAAAGATGAGAAGAGTCTACATTAATTAAGAAACTTTATATAAAACTTAAAGACTTTAACTAATTTAAACATTGGTCGACGAGGCAATAGATGGTTTAAACCACCATACCGATCAAATATTAAAAAAAAATTATATACCACCCCACCCCTTCACCCTGTATGTTGCCTCTATTGCCACCGTCGGTGTCTCAAGATGTCGCCACCACCGGCGATCCATGCCCATCTTTTGCTATTGCCTCCATGGATCGTTTTTCGCCTTATTAGAGAAACATAGAGTTCCATCTCAAAACCAATTTGCAATAAGAAGAGTAGCCCATGTGAATAAATTGTGAGATATCTCTTCATTTTTCCAATGTGAGATCCTCAACATGCCCCTTCAAGATGGTGCCTCTTTGGGTTTACCATTCTTGGACCGGATCTCATTTTTTTGGACCGAATACCCATTTGGGTTCATCACGCGTATTCACGTTGTTGAAAGAGTTAATATTAAGAAAGCGGAAGCAATTTTGGATCTTAAGCACTCTAATTTGATCAATTTTATCATACAAAAAACATGCTCAAAACTGGAAAAACGGAGAATAAGAACACTACCTTTGATGCTCAAAATTCTCCTAATCCTTGGCCAATTTCTGATCACGAACACTTCGTGGATCACCCTTAGGATCTTCCCTACTATCCTCAGGCCTTTGAACGGATTGTGGGATCCTAAATTGAGAGAATTTTTGAGAGAGAGAGCAAAGGTCTAAAACCGAGAATCACTCCAATTTTCTGCAAAATTCACCTCACCCATGGTGTTTCTTCTTATTTAAAACAAATCATAAGCTTCTTTAAGCTTTGTGAAGATGCCAACACACAAGTGATGAGGATAATTCAAGAAGGAGGTGGGCAATTTTGGTGAATTTGAAAAAGCAAGGAGCTTATTCATGAAATAATGAATTTGGTCCAAAATCCATTCCTAAATGAATTTGATTTATCTTTTAATTTTAATTCAAAATTAATATAAAATCAATTTTAAATTAAAATCAATTTTTAATTAATTAAACAATTTAATTAATTTTAAATAATTATTTAATTTAATATCAAAATCAAATTAAATAATTGGACCAATCCCGATTTCTCAAATCAAACGTTCGAACATGAATCCCTATTCATGTTTTAAATCGAACCAATATTTAAATCAAATTTAAATATGTCCACCTCTTCTTTATCATAGTTTAATTCATAATTAAGCTATGAAACATTAAGTATATCGCATATAATTAACGTTTTCTCCCAAAACCGAATTCGAACAATTCAAATTATTTTCTCTCAAATTGTTACAAAGCTTAGTCCGAGCTAGTAAGGGGAACCTAATGGACCTACAGATCATGAGCTCCAACGATACGAGATTAACCGGCCAAACTCTTTAGCCTAGCTAATCAACATTCGTTAACCACCGGGACACTCCACTAAAGCCCAGTGGTTGCACTCTCCTCACTGTAGATATATTTCTGTCCACTCGATATAACCATGATTAGTAAGTCGATCATTCACAGGTTGTTCGTAATTACAACTGGGTCAAATAAACCGTTTTACCCCTGTAATTACTTCTTGTTCCTTAAGTCCCACTGATCCTCTAATGAACAATTGGTTTGTGGTCCGACCAACAAACCGAATCCCTCTCAGGCCAATGAGAGGGTGGGCCCATTGTTCAAGACCCGGAGTCAGCACTTAAGGGAACAACCTCTCTACTAAACCCTAAAGCGGGTAGGAGTGAATTCCATCTCGCATGACTATATTCCCAACTATCTACCCGGTCTTATCCCCAAAATGGGTGGCTTATTGAGTCAGCGATCTTGGGCCACTCTCACCCATGCAAATCTAAGGATAATCTCGAATAAACAGAAGTTCATAGCACACTCAGGATTAAGATCGGGTTACCTAGGTCATCGTATGAAAATAGTCAGTTAAAACAATAAACGGAGTTAAAAAGTCTAAGTGACTATTTCGCGGTCCAGTCTTATGCAAACTCATTGCATAGGACGCCCCCACTTTTATGTCTCCACATGAACGATTCAGGATCACATCGTTAGTACTATACAAAGTGGGCCGCGTCCATAGTGTCCCCAGGATAAGGTACCCAGCTCTATCCCTATACTATAGACTGTTCTGACTATTACTCGAACTTGATCCACTTTTATGTCATACATAAAGTTCAAGTTTACATCTTATAGTCAAGGGTTTTTAGTTCATTGGATTTGGGTTATGGAATACACAATTCACTTTATTCAATAACAACTTTACTGTATAAACCTCAATAACAACTTTATTGCAAAATAGAATATACATTCAGTTTACAAAACCACGAGTTTTAGGACATAAAACCCAACAGTTGTGATGCCCGAGTGTAAGAGATAATTTACATTTCCGTTTCATCCTCAAGCCTAACTATCTCTCAACTTTTTCTCAACTTTTTGACCCCCCACTTTGTCTCTCGCTCTCCTTTGTAACTAAAATTTTCTAGTTGTAAAAATAAAAACATAGCTTTAGTAGATATTATTTTGCAAAAAAAGAAAAAAAAAGTTTAAAACTGAACTTAATCAACCAAAACAAGACTGTCTAGTTTGGTTTTAAATCGAAAACAAAGAAATTTTGGTTTCTTCGATTTAGAACTCCTCAAAATCGAAGGGTTCAATTCGGTCATCAGTCTCAGCCAAAACTCGACCGAACCAAATCGTGCACACCCCTAAAACCAACCAACTGCCAACATAGTCGTGATTGGTTGATTCTATCAAGCCTTCCAAAACCGACACTATTCAACCGATCAAAATCGAATCAATTTCACTTCAAAATCGACGCCGACCGACCAATGTGCAGCTCCAAATCAACCCAACTAGTTGCCGCATGGGCCAATATAATAATAACACGAGGCAACAAAAAAAGCATATGACATGTCTGATTTTGCATGTCGAAAACTACAGAACAAAACCACATGCTTTATTTTTTCAACTATACACGACACAGTTCATCAGGCCCCCTCAAGATCTCACAAAATCTCAAATCCGCCACCATTTTTTCCTTTTTTTCTGATCTTTTGTTTGCCCAAACAAAGAAAAAAGAGATTAAAATAAAAAGAAAAACGAAGCATCCTTGTTAGCTTCTTCTCTAACTTAAATCTCTCTGCTCCCATTTGTCTTTTCCTTCTGAATCTTTAATCAGCCATGGCTGAACTCTGACACTCATCAAAATAATTCCTAAATTTTTTCAACCCATCTTCGAAGTTGCCTCTCACTTTCCCCTCTCGATCAATTTATATACAACGATAACTCCCACTCAAATCACTCACTTCAATTCGGTTCGATTTTCATTTATTGATTTGTTAATTGCTCTGTTCTTGAAGCTGCTTCAATGGCGGCGACTCCTTTGTCCCCTTTTCCTTTGGATCACGCCGGATCGACGAGAATGCTGAAAGATTTTCTTCAGGAAAGCAATGGAAATGGAAAGCCGAAAACGGCGTCGTTTAAAGCGCTGGCGATTCACGCCGTCTTCGCCGCCGTGAAGAGGATCTCGTTTCCGTCGGTGAAATCGCGAAGGATTTTGCCGAGAAGCGTTTCGCGGATGCTGTTGCGGAAGAGAAGGAGAAATGAGACAGATATCGGAGGCGATTTCGTTGTTAAGGTTAAGGACATCATTCGGTGGAGATCGTTTAGGGATTTGGTCGACGAGACGGCGGAAATGCTTGATTTCGCCGATTCGCCGGATCGTTATACGGCAGCCGCCACTACTACAACGACCACGACGGCGACTAGCAGTAATAGTTCGAGCTGGTGCGAGAGCGATTTCACGGCGGAGGATTTGCCGTCGCCGTCCTGGAGAGGTTTCTCCGACGACGGCGAAAAGGGAAATATATATTTCCCATGTGTCGGTGAAGATTCGACGAAAACGACAGCGACAAACTCAGAAAACGACAGAAAGGTAAGCAATAATTGTGTACTTCGCAGCATGGTGTAAATGGTCATCGTTTATTTTTATTGAATTTTTTTGACTGTAGGATCTGTTTTATTTGGTTAGATCAATTTGTGAACTGTGTGATCGAACCAAATCTCCTCTAACAAAACTAGATTCGTCCGTAGAGTACCACGTTGGCACTGAGATTAATAGGGTATTTTATTTTTATAATAATAATAAATTATATTACTTTCTATATATTTATTAAGTATAGTTTAGAAATAGAATAGAACTCATCAAGTTGTCAAAAGGGGTCAAAGACTCAAAAAGAATATTTTATATTTGACTTAGTTACCAAATTTGTATGTTAGATCTTAATCTTTTTGTTTTACCTTTTTTTGACTTTTTAAATCTCAATTTCTTTTAAAGATTTGGTTATTGTCACAAAATATTTATTTTTTGAATTAATAGAAATGTAATGTGAAACTATTTGTTATAATATTCAAATTATTTATCCTTTTTTTTGTGTAACAATTAGATTTATAATTTACTAAAAGTTTTTTTTTTGACAGATAATTTACTAAAAGTCAAGACTTTAAAATGAAGGTTTCAAAATTTTAGAGGCAAAAATTGATTATAGATAAAAAAAACAAAAAATGAGGATAACAAACATTAAGGAAATGTTTTTATTTACTTTTTCCCTACATTTTGTCAATTATATGTTTTAATATTTTTTATCTTCCCTATTTCTCATTTTCAAAAAGCAAGCTTAAAATTGTATGCAAATTTGATAAATGGATTTTTTTTTAGTTCGACAATATGTGGTGTAGGGGATTCAGACTTTTGACCTCTTGATCGAAAGTACATATTTTATGTCAGTTGAGAAATAAATTTTTTTTATTCTTCTTTATAGTTTTTCTAAAAGATATTAATAATAGTTCTATTACACCATGTTTTACTATAAATTATTAATAATTATGACATAATAATCTTGGATAATTTATTCATTAAAAACTCAAGCAAAAAGTTTATTTTGAATCTTAAATATTAATTTAAAAAATAATTATCAATCACGTTTATTTATCTTCTTACTTAATTTAAACCAAAAAAAAACATTACTAAAAATATTTTAATTACTTAATATCAATATCTTTTGAAAATAAAAAGCTCAATTATATAATACGTTAGAAGTAACAACATTTGAATCATTTTACAGGCAAATGTATTATCAAGACGTGACGATAAAGAAGAAGAACAAAATGTATGGGATGAGAGAGCACGACAATTATTAGAAGATGTTGAAGAGATAATTTCATTATCAGAAAGTCGCAAAAAGGTAGAGCATTGTCGCTTGGATTGGTTGTTGTTGGAATTGTTTCGACGAGAACTCACGTATTCTCGAGAAAGTGAAGACGATGAGGAACGAATGAAAAACAACGAGAAAATTAGCACGACGAAAGCTAAAGAAGACGACAATGGTTATGAATGGTTTTTGTCCCAAAAGGGAAAGGAAGCTTATGTGAGAGAAATGGAGAGAGAGGGAAAATGGGGAGTGTTTGGCGATGAGGAGAAAGTAGAATTAGGATTAGAAATTGAAGGGGGGATTTTGGGATGTTTGGTTGATGAAATTCTACTTGATATTTTCCAATTATGAGTAGAAAATTTTTATTTTCTAGAGTTGATATGTACCCAATTTTGTAGGTTACTTAAAAATTCAAATTTTGAATATGTTGTTAGAAAAGTTATTTACTTGTTTCATTTTATTATATTTTATTTTATTTTTAATTTTTTTAAATATTAAGCTGGTTTATAAACCAACCTAATATTTAAAAATGGATAAAAATCATATTCCGGTATTTTAAAAATAATTTCAAACTTTATCCCCTTTTTTTAAACATAATTAATGGTATAATTAGTTAACATTGACGCTAATGAAAAAAAGTAAAGGGCATTAGGTCTCGTTTACTTCAAGAGAATAAAAAAATGACATCTTGTCCTTTTATGCATGGATGAGATAAAAAATAATTGAGATTTCGAAGTTTTGAAGCGCAAATAAAAGTGATTTGGAGGAAAAAAAAATTGCTCTCAAAATTTCACCTTTACTTGCTCCATTCAACTTTTTATTTCAAAAGAACGAGAGAGAGAAAAAAAAATAGATTGTCCACTTCGAACATAAACCCTCATTACTTTACTTTTGGTTTCACCCAAAATACTTCGTACCAATAGAGATGTTATTCTTCATTTATATATTCATGATTTTTTCCTTATTTAATCAATGTGAAGCTTTTTTTGCACTCCCAACATTACTTTCATAACTAAATGATCATTCAAAATCATACCGTTCCACTAACATGTTGTTATTAAAGGAAACGAAAAAATGGTTAAGACTAATGTACACTAAAGAAATAAAGAAAACAACCCAATAAGTTCTAAATGATGGAAAGAGCTAGATACTACAATTTACATTCGTTGGCTTTCTTTCCCTTTTTTTTTTCATACACATTATTTTTTAGTCTTTGTGGTAAATTATTCACTCATCACAACCATCCAAGACCCATCGATGTTATTTGAATATGATCTCTAGCTACCAAAAAATTATTTGCTGCTACGATGTGGCTAGCAATTTTGCGTCGTTGAATGGTTTGTTCAAACTTGTACTTGGATTGAGTTTTTAAATGATATGTCAAAAAAAAATTGTAAATAGTGAGAGCTATTAATTTATCTCCCATGTCAAAATTCATCTTTAATGAAACTCTGATTTAAAGCCTAAAAATGGCTTGACTTGAAAATAAAGAAGAATCTATTAGATTTTTTAAAAGACGTGTCATTATAAAATGAAAAATAATTCGACCAAATTTAATGTAATTCAAATTAATTAATGATTTTTTTTGTAAATTTGAGAAACAAATAACTAGTACACAACTCGGTGTAAACTTTGTTTCAAATAGAATAAAAGGTAAAATATATTCTAATTTAATCTCTAAAATTTGTAAATTTGTGGTTGATGTATTCTTAATTAGTCTTTGAAGTTTCAAAATAGATACTTAGTTTTTTAAGTTTGCAAAATGATTCTAAATGATCTCTAACTTAATTTAACCTAATTGAATGGTGATTGACACGTTATCTGATACTTAGTTTTTGAAGTTTGCAAAATGATTCTAAATGATCTCTAACTTAATTTAACCTAATTGAATGGTGATTGACACGTTATCTGCTGACGCGGATTGACTAACATGTCAATTTTGTTTAATTACAGAACAAGTAGGCTAGAAATTAATTAATTTAAAATTTTAAACTCTGAAAATAGAATTTTGAAAACAATGGACTCAATGAAAATAGAGTTGTATTTCATGTTTTCAAATATGTATTTGGTAGCAGATTTTAGATATTTGATTCCAATTTAAATAATTGTTCAAAATGTGTTCTATAATATATTTATAGACCATTAACTAGTTGTAGTTGCAAAACTAAATATTAAATTGAATATAATACATTATTAATTAATTTATGAATATGATTTTTGTTATAAATTTTGTATAATTATTATTTTACAATATCATATAATTTATAATATATTATATTATACATATTTTAATTTATTAACATGAAATACTATATTTATTAAAGGTTTGGTCTTTTCTAATGTAATTATGAATTTTAAATTTTCAAATTCAAAATCTAGATACGATGAAAACATAAAAATATTGTTTTCAAAATTTACACTATTTAGATCACAAAATTTAAAAACAGTTTTCAAAAACACGTCTGTCAAACGCATATTCACTAAACTCAGTGAATCTGGAAACATAAAATAGAATTCATATTGCCTACCAAACAGACAAGTTCTAAAATATTTAAAATCTCTCTTCCTCTCCAATAATCCACAATACGAGTCCAAGCAGACGAATGACACTGCCCATGCCTCTCTCGTCCGAATTCATAGAATTAAAAAGTAGAATAGTACCGAAATGGGGATTCATATGGGCATAAATTTATCAAGAAAATCAACAACTTTGAGGACAAATAGGAAAAAGAAACCAAACTTTGTAATATACATTAAGAAAAGTGTACATGTGAAACATAAGGGATATATTTCATAAGGTGGTGGTGAATTAAAACAATACAAATGTCACATATATTAGACCAAAACTTGATTATACTCTAGGCAGCAAGATGCATGTTAGAGATGAAAATTTAATAAAAAAAGCCATCGTCCCAAATTTAATGGAAGATTAGAGAAAGAAACTAAACTTTTTAAATTGTGTCTAGATAAAGAGAAGTATTTGCCTTCAATTCTATCAATTAAGGCTTCGTTTGATAACCATTTAATTTTTGAAAATGATGCTTGTTTTACATTAATTTTCTACAATGGGTTTCATCTTTCTTAACATAACATTTGAATTCTTAGCCAAATTCTAAAAACAAAAACAAGTTTTTGATCTAAACTTGTTTTTGTTTTTGAAATTTGGCTAAAAATTCAAATGTTTTCTTAAGAAAGATGAAAGCAGAGGTTGAGAATTATAGAGAAGTGATAAGAAAATAAGCACAATTTTAAAAAATCAAAAATCAAATGGTTATCAAACGAGACCTACTTTTTTTAGTTTTCAGAACTTTACTTGATATTTTAAAGCATAGGTAAAAAGTAGATAACAAAACAAGGAAACTTATTGGTGAAAATAGTATTCATAGGCTTAATTTTCAAAAACCAAATGGTTATCTAACGTGTCCACGACTTCGTTTGATAACTGATTTTTTATTTTTTGTTTTTGAAGATTGTGCTTGTTTTCTCACAAGTTTTTTTATAATGGTTTTCATCTTCTCTACAATGGTTTCTATATTTCATAAGGAAACATTTGAGTTTCTAGCCAAATTCCAAAAACAAAAATAAGTTTTTGAAAACTTTTTTTTTTTTAGTTTTCAAAACTTGCCTTGGTTTTTCAAAACATAGGTAAAAGGTAGATAAGAAAACATGGAAACCCATTGGTGAAAGTAGTATTTATATGCTTAATCTTCAAAAACCAAATGATTATCAAACGAGACTGTAGTTTTCAAAACCTTATTTTTGTTTTTAGAATTTGGCTAAGAATTCAAATATCTTTTTAAGAAAAATGGAAATTTTAAAATAATAGAGATTAAATTGAAAAAACATTTAAATATTAGGGAGTAGAAAATATATTTAGGGTCTCATTCCAAAATACCAAGTGGAGAATCGCTTAGGAAGGAAAATTGTTTGACTTCTATGACATGTGTGAAAATGATTTTAGAATAATTATGTTTTAAAACAAAAGTAATTTAAAATTATAAATACTTTTGTAAAATGTGTTTAGTAATAACAATTTTCAAAGTTTGGTTCATTCCAACTCCAATTCGAGAATGTAGAGATAAACTCATGAGTTAGACTTGTGTAACTTTAAATTTAAATGCTTAATTTATCTTATTTGTAAGTTATTTCAAATTATAGATTGATGAATCTCATTAGCTATATAAATTAGCACGAGTTACATATAGAGACAAAGTCAAATTTTTTAAAAAAGAATGTTAAATTTTATATTTTAAGTTTTAAAATTTATATGACAAATTAGAGGGAAAAGTTTAAAATCTCAATTTTATTTTATATAAATTTTGAATTCAAAATAAATTAAAGTGGGATAATTGCGCCCTCTCCTTTCCTCCTCTCTCTCCTCTATAGCGTACTTCTTTGTAGTTTGTACAATCTAATACCAATCCACTTATCCAAATAACCTAGGTAATTTCTTCTATACTTAACCCAGCTCAAACTCAATAAACTTAGATAACATTGTCGAGTTAAACTCAATTGCGCCTTCTCTCATAGTTCAATTGATTACGACATTAAATATTTATCTTCAACTCATATTGTTGAACTAAAAAACTATTTTTGGAGGTATAACTCATGCCCAAATTTAATAAGGAACATGTAAATATCTTCTTTAAAAATGTTATTATTAATTATTTTAACTTGTTTGATAATAATTTTATTTTTTTAGTTTATATGAATTAAGCTAGTTTATTTACAATTTTAAAGTTAAAAATAAAATTTTGAAAATAATTTTTAAAAACCCATAAATATTAATAAAGCATAATTTTAGAAAGTAGATAATTGGAAATCCCATCCCCACAATCGACCCTATTTTGCTAAGTACATTCTTATATTATTAAAATTTATTTTGAACACCCTTATGGTTTATGAAACTTACAAAGTCAAACACTTCTTATGAACTTTGCCAATATTTTTAACATGTTTGGTTTATTTTTAACACAATAAAATATCATTATGAAAAATATCTTCTTTTTTTTTTTTTTTTTAATCTTGCAAACCACTTTTGAAAAAGGGCACGAAGTAAAGTGCTCCTCTTAAAATCACTTTAACCACTTTTTTTTTTTATTGTTTTTAAAATTTTCAAAATTATTTTTTATTATCTAACTAAATACTATAAAAATTTTGAAAAAAAAATACTTTTAATAGACTAAAAACACTAAATTCATTTCAAGTTCAACCTTAATATAACAATTTCAATTCTTTTAATTAATGGAAGAAGTTTAAAATTTCAATCTTACGAAAAAGACTTATTTAATATATAATAATGTACAAAAATCTATAGAATACCTATTTTAAAAAAAATGCATCACGTAGATTAAAGTCAAGATAGTTCATAAATGTTATAAAAGCCATGCTTAAAGATTTAGCAAAGCCTTTTCTTTGACTTCACCCATGTGAAATGTCTTCTTTGCTCTTTCTCCAAAGCTCCATAATTCCCTTCCATCAATCAATTTTGTATCATGAAATTTTAACCGAGTCACGCCACAAGAACCAATAGATATAGCAATGAGAACTCATTGATGAAATAGAAAACGTCGTAAATTTTAACCAATCAACAGACATGTCATGTTAATATTTTGTTAATTAAGGATAAAAATTGAATAAAAATATAATATAAAGTTTAGGGATATAAATGAAACAGTAAGTTTCAAATTATATAAATTAAAGTTATAATTTAATTCAACTGATTATTATAAACTTATCATATTAAATAAAGTGATTTAACTATAGAAATCACTAAAATAATATTGATTTTGGAGATCAACTTAAACTATTTTTCAACTTTTGTTGAGTTAAAATTAAAATGTCATTCTTTTCTAGAAAATCTAGATTGGAAACTTTCTCCAGTCTCCCAGACAGAAAAATGCATTTGACCTTTTATATAATGTTGTATTATTCTCTACCATATGCAATACATTTATTTATGTTTGAAAAGATATTAATAACTAGTAATAGACAAAGGAAAAATTGGGAGTTGCCCTATGAGGTCATTGGGTAAAGCTAAAATGCTAGTATTTAAATATCCTATTGCTTGTTCTTGAACCAATCTCTATTTTCAATGTTTATTTTATTTCTTCAATCCCTATGGTAGATTTTTTTTTTTTTTTAAATGCTTGAAACCTAAATTTGCCTTTAGCTAGTATTTAAATATCCTATTGCTTGTTCTTGAACCAATCTCTATTTTCAATGTTTATTTTATTTCTTCAATCCCTATGGTAGATTTTTTTTTTTTTTTTAAATGCTTGAAACCTAAATTTGCCTAACCTATTTTGCGCCTTAATTTTCTATCAAGTCAAAACACAGCATTATTAGACTAAAATAAATAAATAAATAAATAAATTTACACATATATATTTACTATTAACTTAAGCATATATTGCGCTAATAGTCTCTTTTTATGTGTCAAAATGTTAAATCATCTCTCACATATTTGTTGTGCTATATAGTTATCATTATTATATATATTAGTTATTTTATGAGATTTTGACACAGTGACCAGCTTTTGGTCTTTAAAACTTTTACATTTATTTTATTTTTTCTACGAAATTTGAGATGTCCTATTATAATATATCTACTTTCAAATTCTTTATTTTAATTCTTAAACTTGTATTAGAAACTATTTTAGTTATTCTAGTTGACTTTGTTTTTATTAATCATAATTTAAATTTTGTAATAAAAAATTTTAAATTCATTTTAGAATCCAATGCCTAAAAAGAATTTCTATATCAATTTTTTGTTAAATAAATAAGAGCATACTAAATGATTTTTTATGCGAAGTTTAGAGGTGAAATAATATAGAAGCTTTGAAAGTTTCATAACAAAAAATAGGAATTAAACCAATTTTTCTAATGTTGAATTCAAGGACTAAAACAAAATCGATCAAAATTTTAGGACCAAAATACAATAAGTATAATACTTTAGAGACCTAAATAAAATTTTGGCCTAAAATTAATTAATTTATAGAAATAATCAGTCATTTATCAACTTAGTACAATTGATGACTTGATCCAATAATATTAATAATAATAATAATAAGAGTATTATTATTGTTAATTATTATTATTATTATTATAGTTTAACAACATATAATCCTTTTAAAAAAATTGATGCACATTTAAAAAAAAAATGATGGTACATGCCTTAATCAGTTGGATCCAATTAATTTTTTTTTTTACAAAATTGATGCATTTAAAAAAAAAAAAATTGTTTCACTAAACTAAATATCAAAATATAATCCTTTTAAAAGTAAATTGATCTCCAAGGTATAGGGCAATATGTCCTACAAGACTGTGACTCAAATCGAGTATCTTTAATAGAGATATTCATGATACTCACATGCCTTACAAATAAGGAATTTGAAAATATCCAACTTAATTTTAGAAAATATTTTTAGAATTTAAAACTTAAAATAATCACAAAATTAGTTTGAATGGAATAAAAAATCAAGATTAGTTCAGAAACTTTTATACTTAGGTCCGTAAATTTTATGAAGGTCATGTATATTTAAACATTTATTTTTCCTGTTTAATTTATAATTTTTTTTCTATATATTTTAAAAACACTTTTAAATCCTTTTATAAATTAAAAAAAAAACGAAAAACAGATTTTTAAAACTATGTTTAAAAAAATGGGGATTTTAAAACATTTCAAAAACAATTATTGACTGAAAATAAAGTTTTTTTTCTTTTAAGTAATGAAAAATAAATTGTTACTATTTCATTAAAAAAGTAATAAACTGGATTGAATTTTATAATTAATCTATAATCAAACATACTATCACAAGTTGACAAAAATTGGTCTGAAATTCGATACCAAAAAGAAAAAAAAAACTAATGATAAAACTAAAATAAATCTGAATAAAAGTTCAAAAATCAAAATATAAAATTATAAAAATTATAAAGACTAAAAATAAATATTATAAAGTTGAACTCAAAAAAAAATTATAAAAAAAAAAAAAATTAGACCAATATTTTCTTCTTTTTTGATATTTATGGAAAATCCCCTTTTATAAGTATTGATATCCATACATTTTTGGATAAATTAAACTGTGAAACTTGAAATTACTTATCTACCCCGTATGGAATTTCCTATTTTGAAGTAAAGGACGCGGCATAAGAGCTCTTCTCCAGTACGCGCAAATCCACAGCATCAAGTTCCCATCTAGCCGTCAGATCAAAATTAGAGATGATCCAATGGTCCACATTGACTATAAGGTGAACAAAAGTCAAAGCCGGAGGCAATCCTATTATCCCCTATGTATATGATTTGCACATTATATTAACATTGTCAGAATTTTCATGAAAAACCTAAGAAATTATAGGGAAAAGTTGCCTCAATGTAGCTAATAATAATTTTTCACAGTTTACTCAAAAAATAAAAAATAAAAATTTACACAGTTGCATATATAAAAAGGAAATTATAAAACATATTTGAAATATGTAACCAAGCCATAATTTTAAATTTAAATCTAATGGTAAAACAAATCTAATAGATGGGCTACATCATGTTAACTTCATTCAATACATACATACATATATATGTTTTAGTTTCTAATATATATATGTATGTATGTGTGTATGTATATATATATATTTGCTAAATATATGTTTTAGTTCCTAATGTTTTGTTGTTTTTTTCAATTTAATTCTTCTAGTATAAAATTTTGTAATTTAGTCCGTTATGTTTTAACATTTTTAAAATTAGTTCTTCATCATTAGTAAATATTAAAATTAGCTAATGATAAACTAGAATGGCATAATACTTAATAATTTGGAGAAAAATTAGTAGAGGGAAAAAATCATATAAGAGAATAAAACTCAAAATTTCTATCAATCTCTTAAAAATTTACAAGATAAATTGGAAACTTTTCTTCTTTGGACAACTTTTGCTATAAATTTCCACAAATTTACTAACATTATGTATTATCAACTAATTCTAACATTTACCGATGAAATGAGGTCAAATTAAAAAAAAAAAGTTAAATTATAAATTTGGTCTATATGATTTTAAAAGTTAGAATTTTATTCCTATAATTTGATAAAACCTCATAAATAATCAATAGATTGGTACGTGGCAATTACGGTACTCAATTCGTTATTAGCTTATAATGATAGGAACTATTTATGAAGTTTCATCGAATCATGAAACAAAATTCTTAGTAAAATTGTAGATACTAAATTCTATCTTTCTCTAAAGTATAGAGACTAAATTTATAATTTAATCATTAATTAAAATAAGAAGAACTCAATTTAAACTTTTTAAACACGACGGAGTAAATTGAAAAAACACTAAAAAACTTTGGACTAAAATAAATAAGCCATTTTTCTTCACAATTTTCTCTCTGTACATTAGGAGAAAAAGCCAGCGCAGAGCTTAGAACGTAACGTGAATCGGCCAATACTTTCACCACCGGCCCCCGCGCCAACGTTTCTATATAAAACCAATTCTTCACTCTTTTAAATATCTCTCAACCAATTTTCTCTCTCTAACATGCAAGTTTCTTCAGGGTCCAATACTATGGATTCATTTCCTTGATTCCTTCAATTTCAGTTTCAGATTCTTTCCCCCTTTCCATTTTTTCAGCACTTTCGCTTTGATTGATTGACTGACTGGGGGAGGAAGAAGACGAACAGACGACTATGAAGAACGAAGAGCAAGTTCGAACTCTGTTTGGGATTTCGCTCACAGAGCGCCCCAAATGGCACCAGTTCCTCATTTGCTCTTCTGGATTTTTCTTCGGCTACTTAGTCAATGGCATCTGTGAGGTATTATTTCTTTTTCGGATTTTCTCTTTTTCTGTTTGGCTGCTGAGAAAATGTTGGACTCATACAGGCATTTGATGGAATTTAATTTTTCCCTAAACGTTGACTGGTTATGAAGATGAAGACTATTGTACTGTTTGTATTCAGATTCTAGTTTTCGTTTGTTTTATTGGAGGGATTTTGCGATTCGTTCGCTGCATGTTACTCTGTTTGTTTCTCGAGAAAATGAAATTGGGAGAAAGAAAGAAAATCACTCAGAAAATTCCATTCCCTTTGAGTTTGACATTCGACCTAAAGATTATTCCCTCATAATGCCATTTCCATATCAAATAATTGCTTGGTTGCTCCTTTTATGTGTTCAAATGCTAATGGTTTTCATTTCTGGGGATTGAAATTATTACATGCAAACTTTCCAAAGTTAACTGAACTGAATCTCCATTTCTGCCTAATTTTTAGGAATATGTATATAACAAGCTGCAATTCAGGTGAGCCTTTGACAAAAAAAAAAAAAAAAAACACTCAAGCCCTTGAAATTTCCATAACCCAATTCTCTTATTATCTGTTTCTTTAATTTCCCCCCAATAATATTGCCTTTCTTTGCTGCAGTTATGGATGGTACTTCACATTTGTTCAAGGATTTGTGTATCTTTTTCTGATTTATCTCCAAGGATTCACTGCCAAGCAAATGGTTAATCCTTGGAAGACTTATGTCAAGCTTTCTGCTGTGTTGATGGGTTCCCATGGCCTCACCAAAGGGTCTTTGGCCTTTCTTAACTATCCTGCTCAGCTTATGTTCAAATCTACAAAGGTAAATTTGGCTTGTCCTTGTTTAGAAATGGATTGAAATTTTGTTTGTTTGGGAATGCATATGAAAAAACCAAAGGGTATTTGCGAGTTGATGTGTCGAACGACGATGATCTCGTCGAGAAATGATCTGGTAACTTGTTGTGATTGAATTTTATGTGGATCAACATAGATCCATCCAATGAATTGAACAAGTTAAAGGATGCATTTTTGTCCAACCATAAGTTTGCTTTTTGAATAGTTAGCGTAGAGTTGAAATTATGGTTTTTCTTCATGTTTGTCGTTGATTTGCATTGTTTGCTAGAGATATAATTTAATTCTTAATGTTTATGTCTTTTTTCAAAATTTTTCTAATGTTTTAAAATTTCTAATTTCATAATTTTGTCCCAGTCTTTTAAAACTTGTAATATGTTGAAAAAATATCGGTGAGGGGTAAAAAAGACTACCTCTCATATCTGTTTCGGTATCTCTAAAAATCCGATATATCGCGTATATTTTCATCCTTTTTTTATACTTTAATTGTTTCCTAGTCTTTTAAAACTTTTAATTTCATCCTTTAATCTTGTCCTAGTCTTTTTAAAAATTTTAATTGCGTCCTTTAATTTTGTCCTGGTCTTTTAAAATTTTGAATTTCATCCTTATGTGTTGACTGTATTTTTTATTAAGTTCTCTCAAGTTACTAAAGGTCAAAAAAGATACTTTTTATGAGGCTGTCATTCGTAGTATGAAATGGCTTCCCATTACTACAGAACAAGTCATATGTAGTGGGTAGTTTTTTTTATGTGAAAAAAAAATCGATCTTTACTCCTAAATTTACTAAGTTGTATCAATTTTTACCGTAAACTTTCAATTTCATCAAATTTCGTCCCTTAAAAGTGTTCCAATTTTAACATTTTGATAAATTTTCGATAAGGGATCCAATTTGGCACCAAAAATGGGAATCCCGAATGCACACCCATCTTATATAATTTCTTAAATTTGTTAAAAAATTTTATTAAAATATGTAAGTACAAAGTTGATAAAATTTCAAAGACAAATCACATTAGAGTTTTTTTTTCCTTTTTCTTTTTTGTTAAAATTTAATTTGTGCATTGAATAAACTTAATTTTTTTCAAAGCTTGATTTTATCGAAAGTAGTGAGTTTATGGAGATTTTTAAACTGATTTTTGTTAAAATTAGTTGGTGAATTAGGGAAAATTGAATAGAGTATAAAAATTGCAACACTTGTCTGAGTTTAGGGTTTGATTTGATGAAATTGAAAGTTTATGATGAAAATTGATGCAGCTTGACAAGTTGTGCATGAGTAAAAATTGAATATTTTCCCTTTTTATTGAATGTGTTCCAAGGTTTAAAATGTCGATGTCGACGGAAATGTCGAAGTCTCAATTTTATGGAAATATCGATAGAAATATCGGCAAAATGTCGATGTCGATGGATATTTCTGGAAAAATTTTAAAAACAAAAAATTCAAAAAAAATATTTAAATTAATAAATGAACATTTTACATTTTTTAAATGAGTTAAAATACTTGTTACATTATTATATTCAAATTAAGTTACATTTTCTTGCTATTTTTTTTAATATTTCGTCAATTTTGTACGGTATAGTGGAAATGTCGATTCTCTCCTTATGTCGATGTCGAACCCATGGACATGTGAAAATTTCGATGAAAATGTCGACATGTCGACGAAAATTTAATACCCTATTGTGTTCACATGTTTAGTATTTTCAACTTAATACCTATTGTGTTCACATGTTTAGTATTTTCAACTTAATTAATAAAATATCTTATGGCATCGCATCATCTGTTAACAAATTTTAACCTTTTTTGAAATTGAGGACTGATAAGGAAAAAAAACAATACAAAGAGGATAAATCGTAACTTATAAAAAGTAATAAAATGAAAAATAGCCCAAACATTTGGTCTAAATTATAGATTTAGCCATTTGAATTCCATGATACATTCAAAAGATTAGAAACTTGTGGCTTTGAGAATTTAAGCTATAAAGTTGATACATAGTTTGTTTTTTCCTTCTTCATATTGCCATTAATAATGATAGTTAGAATCGAAACAAACATTGGATTTACCGATTGGACACTTGAAGTTAATTAAGTTTTTGATGTTTCAGGTTTTGCCAGTGATGATAATGGGCGCCTTCATACCCGGCCTCAGACGAAAATATCCAGCTCACGAATACGTTTCTGCTGTACTTTTGGTTGTGGGTTTGATCATCTTCACTTTAGCAGATGCACAAACATCTCCAAACTTCAGTATTCTTGGTGTGGTCATGATATCGGGCGCTCTAATCATGGATTCGTTTCTGGGTAATCTGCAAGAAGCCATCTTTACCATGAATCCCGAAACCACACAGGTGATCTTCATGTTCGTTCTATCCTTGTTTCTGTGGTTGTTTACATGTGTTGAAAAAAAAAAGTTAATTCCAAACTGACCAAACAGATGGAGATGCTCTTTTGTTCGACCGTGGTTGGCTTGCCTTTCTTGATCCCGCCCATGCTGTTGACTGGAGAGTTGTTTAAAGCATGGACTTCATGTTCTCAGGTAACAGTCTTTCTTTTTCTTTTTCTTCTTTCTTTTCATCCCCTAATTTCCTGAGTGAAATATGCATTCTGAGAATACCATATGTTCTATACAGCACAAATACGTATACGGTGTGTTAGTTTTTGAAGCCATGGCGACCTACATCGGCCAAGTCTCTGTTCTTTCACTTATTGCCCTATTTGGGGCAGCTACCACAGCCATGGTACTATTCACTTCTTAAACCATTTCTCACTTTACTTGCCACTCCTCCATGTGCTAAGTTAGAGAGTTTTGAATGCATTTTCAAGCATGTCATAAATGTCCACTGCATCAATCTAGTCCTAGCTTTTTCTTTCAACCAATTTCAGAAATAATGCCTCAGTTTCAGCATTCCAAAGAGGATGTTCTCAGTGAATCAAATTGAGTGCATCTGTTGAATTATGACCCAAGTCCTAATTTGGTCATATACTTTCCTACTTATTTGCTTTGATCCTTGAATTTTCAAAAATTCTATTGTAATCCTTCAACTTTCAAACATTTTATTTGTCTTAAAACTCTGCATAAAAGTTATTTGAAAACTCAACATCTAAGGTTGTCTCGTTTGATAACCAATTGATTTTTTGGTTGGGTTTCTTTGTTTTGTTATCTACTTCCTAACAATGTTTTCAAAATCTAATCAATAGTTTTGAAAACTAAAAAACTTGTTTTTGTTTTTTGAAATTTGACTAAGAATTCAACCCATAGCAAAGAAATGGTGAAAAACAAACATAAATTTTAAAAATAGAAAACTAAAAATGAACGCTCCGTTTGATAACCATTTGATTTTTGATTTTTGGTTTTTGGAAATTACGTCAATAAATACTTCTACCTATGGATTTTCTTGTTTTGTTGTCTATTTTTTTACCTATGTTTTCAAAAACTAAGGCAAAGTTTTTAAAAGGAAAAAAAAATATTTTTCAAAAATTTGCTTTTTTTTTTTTTTTTTTGAAATTTGGTTAAGAATTCAAATGTTTTCTTAAGGAAGATAAAATTCATGGTAGAGAATGGATGAGAAAACAAGTACAATTTTTAAAAATAAAAAACTATACCTCATTCCAGTAAAAAAAAAAAAAAGCATGTGTTAAATTTATAGGACTAAAATGCTTTTTTTTTTAAAATGGAAACATAAATGTTGAAGGATGAGAATAGGATCTAAACTTTGAATTATTGTGATCCTAGTAACACCTCAAAACAATTGAATTCTGTCACAGATAACAACGGCTAGAAAGGCAGTGACATTATTGCTATCTTACTTGATATTCACAAAGCCATTAAGTGAACAACATGCGACTGGTCTGCTGCTCATAGGCATGGGGATCACGCTGAAGCTCTTACCTGATTACAAGCCCAAAAACAGAGCCTCTTCAAATCCCAAGACTTCAAAACCTGCGAACAAAGACAATGAAATGGCTCATCAAATAGAAAGTGAAAAAGATGAAGAAAGAAGGCCATTGGTTTAAATTAGGATCCTTTTTTATTGTTTTTTTTTTCAAATTTCATCTTATAAATGTAAGAAGGATGCACTCTCAACTTATACAGTCAGGATACTGTAACTCCAAATGTGTTAGTTTTCAGATTTACCAGTCTCAGCTTCTAAATTGTCCAATGAAAAGATGAATAAGGATCTGCTGCAGTGGAGGATTAAATACTCAACTTACAGCACATAATTTTCCCAAAAGGCTTAGCTCAAATGCAATCAATCCTCACATTAAAGATGTTCACATTCTAGAGAACATTGTGGTCAAAAAAATGAAAGAATACAAATGGGAGATTCCAGGATATGCTAGGCTGAGGACTGATGAGATTAGAAAAAAAACTCCCAAAACTTTCAACTATGTAGAGTAATTGGAAAATTACAAAAGCAGCAACTATATGACTATGACAGAACAATATGACATGGTGAATGCAATGAATAAGCAAGCTATAAGTTTCCTCGTTCAACAGAATCGTAAACAAATCGATAATCCTAGCATGAGATCGTTGGGCTGCTCACTCGACTTCGAAGAATGAGGAAGATAACAACTTACACATTGCCATCAAACATATGAGACATCTTGAAACTACACCTCCTGAAAGAGTTGGAAAAGAAATCTGATGAGATTTGAACCATGTTTTGCTTAATCAACTATAGATGCATTGTCATAGGCTTCTCTTGCATCAAGTACATCAATGCTATATCGCTTGGAGAGCACTTCAACTTGTTCAGAAAATGACTTGTTGTCATTATCACCTATGTGTTTGACCATTTGAGACCACCGCTTTCTACATACATCACCATTCCTATGCTCAAGCAGTTGGTCCCATTCCACATCTTCAATGGAGCAAGCATCCAAGCTGGAGAGAGCATCAACAAGCCGGTAGTCATCGACATCTGCCCATTCATCCTCAGCAACCATTGGCGACGTTAACTGGCGATACCATTTCTGGCAGCAAAGAGCAGTTGATCTTGTGGACAACTTGTCGCTAATCGCTCCCCAGCAGATATTGTCACGTAGCATTCCATGCTTGGATTTTTTTTCCTCAGAAGCCTTAAGTCGCAGGTCTGTGTTAACTAAATCAAATAATTTCTGGTACTCATCTTGCGTCCATTGTCCTTTCTTCATATTGGGGAGTTTTATTCGTCGCCATGTATCTTTCACATGAAACCTATGTTTTCCAAGGGCATCTGCCAATACTTTCCAATCCGATCCATGTTTATCGTGAAACTTTCGAACAATTTCATATTCCTCCTTTGTCCATTTTCGCGTCTCATCCCTTTCAAACAAGATGTGAGCTCTATAGTATACACTCAGATAAGGCCTCCAGGGTAAGGCTTTTCCTATGTCCTTCCAACAATTTTTCACTTCAGGGAACTCCCTGCAATGAAGAACTTTTTTGAGACCTTCATCCCCAAGCCCGTGTTCCTCAATGTATTCCATGACAGCCTTTTTAACCATCTCATCTTCTTCTTTGGAAAACCGCTTGCCTCTTATTAAACCATCATCTTGCTTAGTTTTTCCACTACTTTGGCCATCAACTAATGGAAAAATCTCCACATCTTCTGAAAATCTTACTTTCTTAGATGATCCCTTGGGGGAGAGTCTTTCAGAAGGACCATCAATGTCCTCGTTCTCTGTCAATCCTGCTCCTCCTTCATAAACCTTTTCTTGTGATCCACCTTCAACATACTTTGTTTTCTTCCTCTTCTTCTCCTTGTTAATATGTAATGAACTTTCTATAGGATCCTCAGTTTTTTGTTTCTTTTTCTTCTTCTCCTTCTCACTATTTGGCCCTCTTTTACAATTATCTCCATCAATGCCCTCAGACAACTTAGCTTTTTTCTTCTTCTTCTTCTGCCTCTGCATTTCCTTGTCTTTCTTTACACAACGTTCTGGCTCAGTTTCTATTGCTTCTTTCTTTACCCAAGGTTCTGTCTCAGATTCTATTTCTTCTTTCTGCTCGTCCTTTCGGGCTTTATGTTCCTTCCTCTTCTTCTTCTTTTTCTTCTTCTCTCTGTCATTGTTTTTATCTGAACCATCAGGCCACTTAGTTTTTTTTGTTGTTTGCATCTGCATTTTGTCGTGAGTCACATCTTCATCGTGAGCAAACAATTCTGGAGTTGTCATCTAATACAAAAAACAAAGATGTGTAAGCAAGTCAAAAATAATAGCAGCAAAATAATAATGATATATATCTATATCTATATCTATACTATATATAGAAATGACTAAAATGATGAATCTTTAGGTTCCCTTTAAGCACTCCACTTTTTTTTTAATAGGAAATAGTAACATTTCATTGATAATATGAAATTACAAAAGGATGAGATCCTATCCAACGGATTACAAAAAGCCATTACAATTGGTCAAGAGAGAAGATAAGCTATAATTACAAAAGGGAGAGATCAATTTACACAAAGAGAGAGCCAAAAAAGAAATAAAAGTGCTAAGGGAGTGTGTGTAAATATGTCTATTTTACCCTAAATATTTTCTTTAACTTTTTAAATCAAGTACATGAGTACAAAGTATATAGACAAGCTCTTATAATTTCCCGTAAATTCAAAGTATCATTGATTATTGTATTATTTAATATGTTTTTTTGGATAAGAAAAAATTTCATCGATACATGAAATTACAAAAGAGGGGGAGACCCCTATAGGGAGATTTACAAAAGACCTCTCCAATTGAAAAAGAGGGAGGTTGCGTTGTAGTGATGAAAAAGAGGAGAACATTTACACCAAGTCACAACACTGTAAACTATAGCATCAAAAAATCTACTAGAGGAGTATTTCTTAGTTTGGAAAATTCTCCCAAATGTTCCAGCAATATGCTCTAAGAAAATTCTCCCAAAGAAGCTTCTTATCTCTTTTGAAGGGATGACCTCCTAAAGTATGCGAGAGAAGTAGCTTAGGATAATCCGGTAGGGATGTTTGCCAATTGAAAGATAACCATAAATGGTTCCAGAATGCCTTTGCAAATTCACAATTAATCAGGAGGTGTGATTGTGTTTCTGTACTCTGTTTGCAAATAGTACACCACTGTGGAGATAGATTCCAGTGAGGCATCCTTCTTTGAAGCCTGTCGTTCGTGTTGATGGCCTTATAGGAGAGTTCCCAGAGAAAGAACGTTACTTTCTTAGGGTAGTGATTTTTCCATATCACTACCCTAAGCTTGGTCTCCCAAATGACAAGCTTATTATTCTTTCATTTTTCTCAATGATAGCTTGGTTTCTTACCAAAATTATATATATATATCAAGTCATAAGTTGTGGTGAAGCCTTGCTATTAATAGGAGAAAGATCACGCAAAAGGGAGATAGAAGTCATAAGTCATAAGTTGTGTTCCATTTGGCTCCAATTTCCAAATGCATTTGTCAATCATTTGTGAAAGAGTGACCGAAGCTAAACTTTGCAGCAGGGATGCATACTCCTCAATGTCAACATCTATTTGGTTTCTCCTTAGCCAAAGGTTCCATGAACCCGTTTCGGCAAGCCATATATCTTTAACTGCCCCTTCTTTAGTGAGAGAGATGTCAAAAATAAGAGGAAATTTTCGATATAGAGGCTCTTCTCTCTGCCAGGCATCTTTCCAAAAGGAAATGTTTGCTCCATCCCCAATTCTGAATGTCAATCTATCATGTATGAGGGAGCAGAAATTCAGAATGGTTTTCCATGGGCCTTTGGCGGTTGTAAGAGAAGAATGCCCCGGTGGGAGAGAATTTTAATTTTTTTAAAAAAACTCAATTGTCTTCTCTCCAACTAGAATTTACAAATCTACAAATATACAAATGGTTGAAGTTCTTCGGTCAATCGAAATAACTCCTAAAAGCTAGGGATTGAAAGAGAATTGGATACTACGATGGATTATTTCGACTGATTCTCTGATAAATAAATAATGGAGATGCCGGAAGATTCATGGTTGCAGAAACAAGGCAGTTTTCAGCAGAGACCAAAGAGATATACAGATGATAAAACCCTCAATTGACAGACATATGCAACAAATCAAAAGGCAGTTCGAAAAAAAAATGCCCCAATTTGCCGCAAGGCTGTTTCTTTTTTCGTCAATTCGGCTATTGTTATTAAAAAGAGGGGAAAAAAATCAAAACAACTCCTCCATTCTTTCATTAGACAAGCCCTAATTTGTGTTTTTTCAAGTTAGACGTAAAGCATATATGGAGATCGAGAGAATACCAGTAACAACAAGAGAGTAGAAAACCAGTGCAAATTCAACCCGCTAGGAGGAGGCTGCGGCGTCACGAGCGGAAGAAACACGGCGGTGGCACGACTGAAACGGAGGAGGATGCGGCGGCGACACCGAAGCTGCTGAAACGTAGGAGACGGAGGGAAGAAGAAGGTGGAGCACGTGGAGCGAGAGGAAAACGAAAGGGCTTAGGGATTCCTCCTCCCTTTATTTATTTATATTTTATTTTACAAACTGGCGTGAGTATTTTCTTTTAAAAAATGGTTAAATTATCAAAAATACCTCTTAATTATGGGATTGGTTTCAATTATATTATTAAACTTTGAAATTTTTCATTTTAACCCTTTAACTTTGAAATTTGTTTCAAAATAACCCTTTATGGTTTTTTCTGTTAAATTTATAGACGAAAAAAGACGTATTTGCATATGTTTTAATTTTTATTTTTTTTCAACGTATATGTTCAAATGTGTTCACATAAGCAACAATACAAATGCAAAAACATCATTTTTCGTCAATGAATTTAACAAAAAAAAGCCTTCAGGGTTATTTGAAACAAACTTCAAAGTTCAAGGGTTAAAATGAAATTTTTTAAAGTTCAGTGGTATAATTGAAACTAACTTCATAGTTTAGGGGTATTTTTTATAATTTAACCTTTAAAAAATAAAAAAGTGGGTTAAGCCTAGGGTTATTGGAGTTGGGGTGTTGTGGATAGATTAGATTTCGTTTGATAACATTTTGTTTTTAGTTTTTTATTTTTTAAAATTATGTTTCTAAATACTAATTTTATCTATGAGTTTTATTGTTTCGTTATCTATTTTTTATATATGTTTTCAAAAATCAAGTTAAGTTTTAAAAACTAAAAAAATAATTTTTAAAAATTTGTTTTTCTTTTTTAAATTTGGCTAATAATTCAAATGTATAGAAAAATAAAACTCATTGTTGAGAAATTATGAGAAATAAACACAATTTTTAAAAATCAAATGGTTATCAAAAGTGACATTAGATTTTTTTTTTCTTTAGCCTTGTTAATTTTTAATAATATGTTTTAATTTTTTTTTAGAAACAATATATTTTAATTTAATTATCTTTCAAATTTTAATTTATGCCTCTAAATTTGACAATGTTCACTTTTTATTTTTATATATATTTGATTTTTTTTATAACATTGATTAAATAATTTTTAACTACCAAAATGAGCATAGCTCAACTGACATTAAGCTTGTACTATCGATCTCAAGGTTAGAGATTCAATTTCTCCACCCCACATATTGTTAAAAATATATGATATATAAATAATTTTTAACTTTACCATTAATAATTATTTTAAAATTTTAAAAAACATGTGCAACGCACGTAGTGTTAATTAGTAATTAATAAACAACGTTTGAACTGTGAAAGGAACTTATCCATCATGAATTTTAGTTTCATGATGATTTTGTTTTGGGAAACATGGTAGTTTGACAGTGATTTTGTTAGTTTTTTGTTGGAAAAAAAATCAGTTATTCTCTTAAATTTGGCTGAGTTGTATCAATTTACACCATTTTAATTTTATCAAATTGAAGCATAAATTTATACATTTATGACAATTTTACCATAGCTAAACTCACCAATAAAAAGAAAATAATAAAATATTTCAAAACTCATTAATCTTTAATAGTTGTACCTCCAACCTTTAGTAGGTCTCCTGGATATGGTAAAAGCTATTGTTATTATTATTTTGTCATAACGTTTAATTATGATAAAAGGATTTGAAGCTTCTTTACACCAATTAGTCTTTATTCTTTACTGATATGACTGTTTAGAATATAAGATTTGATAATGAAAGTTGAAACTATATAATGTATTGTTTAGAACGAATGATAGAGAGATGACACTCTATAATTAGTCTTCCTGTGATTCAAGTGAAAACATCGATAAATAACGTAAGTAAAGATTATAAAAACTTAGGTTCAGTTTGATGACCGTTTGATTTTTTATTTTCTAAAAAATAAACTTATAAATGCTACTTTCACTTATGGTTTTATTTGTTTTTGATAAGCTTCAGTATTAAGGCTTATTTAACTCTCAATAACTTGAAATATTATTGTTTTGTCTTAAATTATTGGAAAATAGTTGAAAGATTCTTGAAATTAAGGAAGAAATAAGAATGAAGGCAATTAGGGTGAGAATCTTAAAAATTAAACTTGTGTGTAGGAATTGTGGAAATTGCATAACCGAAATTGCAAGATAAAGTTGCAATTATGGAACATCATAAAAAAAGAAAAAAAAATATGCAGTTGACCCATATATGGAATACTCAATTGCTGACAAATTGGGAGATTTTGAGCACGAAATCTGGACATTATTCAACCCTAATGAAGGCCTGCAAAAGATGGTTTTTGGAAGCGTTTTTCGTGGAGTTTGCTTGTGGATTTTATTCCAAAGTTTCCTTTTTCTTTTCTTTTTCTTTTTTTCCAGTTTTTCGTCCTCTGTTTTTTTTTTTTTCCTAGTTTTTCTTCTATGCTTTACAGAAAGATTGCTGCAATGTATGGTTCCGTTTTTCTTCGAGTTTTCCAGTCTGATTCAAGTGAAAACTTGGGTTATTAAGGCTCAATCTTTTCCTATAAGTAGTTGAGGGATTGAGTCGATTGGAGATTAAGTGAGGATTTATTGAATGGTTGTTGTAATAACTCTGATTTCAATTCAATTATGTTTAAGTTCAGTAAGTTGTAATTGTTTCAATCTTTGTTTCTCTACATTTTATAATTCTGATTGATTCAATTTTAGAAGGAATAATAGTTGAATTTATCCCTTCTTGAAATTTTCTTAATTTATGGGTTTTGATTTATGATTTAGTTTGAACAATTCAAGTTGCTTTGCTTCTTTTCTTTGTCGTGGGTTTTCTTGTTTTATGCCTTAAATTAGGATTGAACAACATGCTTCTTTAATTCCTTTAGCCTTTTTTTATTGCAAATAGGCTTTTAAGTAATTCTCTTAAGCATGGATTTTAATTCAAAAATTAGTTGTAGGACTTTTACTTTTAATATGAGCTAATCTTATTAGGGATTTTAAGGATGTGAATTCCCTAAAAAGCAATTGTAACCAAAATTCCAACAAAAACCAAACCTACTTTTCAATTGTTTGCTTGTGTTAAATAAAATTCCGTTGAGATCTTAGATTGATCAATTAGGGTAGCAACTCAAACTTAGATCTAATGCCGACAATGTTAGTAATAAGCGGATTTCGTACAAGTGATGGAGACAAGAGCTTAGACGCGAGCCAAATTCTTTACCCTAGACATAGGGATCAAAAACTCCAAAACCTAAGAAATTATTGTGCCAAAATTACCCAAGATAGAGGGACTATAAACATATAACTCACTCACTTAGTCTCCTAAACCCTAAGTTCAAGGCGAATAGGAATAGTAATTTCAGTTTACAATTGAATGTATAATATATTGGAATTGCAATTTTGGTTTGCAATTACAACTCATGGTAATGACATTCTTGAGTCCCTCATTTCTCTAAAGATTTTCTTTTGTAATTTTCACTTCTTTTATCAAGACTCTTTAGTTGCTATTCAATATTGCAATTTCCGATTATACAATTTAGTTATGCAATTTTTGTCTTGCACTTATATTCTGCAATTATTTTGTTTTTAACAAACACACCAAACCCAGTCTTGTGTTTTGCAATTTTTGGTTTCAAGTTGCAACTTCCTTACATTTTGCTCTGCAATATTTTTGTTACACCGTTCCCTATGGGATGGATACTCGAGAGTACTCATGTTTCATTACTTGCACCGACAGTGTGTACTTACACTGAAGTTGAACATATTTATTTACTTTTCTTCACCCAAAGTTTACCTTATCAGTTTTGTTATCTACTTTTTACAAATATTTTTAAAATATAAGCCAAGTTTTAAAAACTAAAAAAATAAAAAAAAGTACTTTTAAAAAATATACTTTTTTTTAAAAAAAATTTGGCTAGGAATTCAAATATTTCCTTAAAACATAAAAACCTTGTAAAGAAAATGTGAAAAAATAATCCTCGTCTTTAAAAATTAAATGGTTATCAAACGAGTTTTAATTATTCCATAACATTCACCCACCATGTCTAAAAATATATTTTAACAAAGAAAACAAAAAGATACCAATTTGAAAACGATTTAGAAAAATAAAGGAATTTTCTCAAACAAGAGATACATGATTATGGTTGGTAAAAAAAAAAAAAGCTTATGTGCTAAATTACTACATAACAAAAATAAATATGTACTAGGTTTCAAAATGTGTCCGTAATTTGAAGGTTAAGTTGCGTCGTTGAGTTGGCAAATCTATTAATTTAATACTTTTTTTTTATTGATGAGGTGATTTATTCTCGAAAAAAACTTGGGTGTTGTGATGCCCACATCACAACCCTCCATTTTCGATTTTTGATTTTTGATTTTTTTTTTAAAATCGATGGATGTGATGTGGGCAGCACATGATTTGGGTGCTGCCTGGGCAGCACCCAAGTCTTGCCCTTTATTCTCTCTCATTTTCTCTTCTCCTTCCTCTCTTCTTCTTCCTCACTTGGCAAAGCTTGTCATTGCTATATTCAAATTCAGTGTTTTATTGAAAATTATTATTATTATTTAACAAATTTTAATAAAAGTTAAATTCAAATGACTAATTTAAATATTTATGGAAAGTATAATAATAAATTTATACTAAAACTAAAATGAAATGAAATCCAAAATATATGCCAAAATGATATATATAGAGAGGGGTTACATTATAAAAAAATACCCTTAAACTTTGACTTTTATTTCAAAAATACTCTTATTTTTTCAAAAGTTATAATATTACTCTTAATCTTTTACAAATGTTTCAAAACTACTATTAGAGTATAAACATTAAAACACGTCGACTTTTCGTTCAACATTCTAACAGTTTTTCTACTCCAATAGTAGTTTTAAAACACTTATGAAAGTTCAAAGGTAATATTGCAACTTTTGAAATAATATGGGTATTTTTGAAATAAGTAGCAAAGTTCAACGGTATTTTTTAGGTTAAATTATCAGAAATACCCCTGAACTATAGAGTTGGTTTCAATTATACATCTGAACTTTGAAAAGTTTCATTTTAACCCTTGAACTTTGAAGTTTGTTTCAAAACAACCATTAAAGGTTTTTTTCGTTAAATTTATAGATGAAAAATTACGTATTTGCATATATTTTGATTTTTTTTAACGTATATGTTCAAATATGTTCACATAAGCAACAATACAAATACAAAATCATCAATTTTCGTCCATAAATTTAACAAAAAAAAGCTTTCAAATGTTGTTTTGAAACAAACTTCAAAATTCAAGAATTAAAATGAAACTTTTTAAAATTGAGGAGTATAATTAGAACCAACTCATAATTCAGGGGTATTTTTGATAATTTAACATATTGTTTATAATTTAGCCATATATATATCAAATAATCTTGGTCACGAATTAAAATCTTCCTCTTATCCAAAAACAAAATCGCGTTCCTTATATACTGATCCATTTCCAATCGGCCAGATAATTTTTGTAAGTTTGTATACTAGCCAATTAGAATGGCATCCGAAAGCCATTCCAACGAGCTTCCCGAAGTTTTGGTTCTAGGTTCCCCATGGGTATTTCCAGCTCTGGAATCCCAATTCTCAAACAGATTCCATTTCCTCAAACCATCAAATTCCAAACTCCCCCTTCTCCAATTCCTCTCTTCTTACGCCCAATCCGCCCAAGCCTTGCTCATCCCCGGCGGCAGCATCCAACTCACCTCCGCCGTTCTCGACTGCCTCCCGTCGCTCAAGCTCGTCGTCACTACCAGCGCCGGTGTCGACCACCTCGACTTGCCGGAATTACGCCGCCGTGAGGTCGCCATTGCCTATGCAGGAAACTTGTTCTCTCGAGATGTCGCCGATTTGGCGGTTGGATTACTCATCGACGTTCTTCGGAAAGTTTCGGCGGGAGATCGGTTCGTGAAGCAAGGGATTTGGCCTACGAAAGGGAAATTTCCTATCGGATTAAAGGTGCGATGATAGATTTCTGTTTCTGATTTGTTTGGCTAATCAGTTAGGGTGCAGCTGTTAATTTTAATCCTGCTATCTTTTGGTTTCAGATTTAGGGTTAGTTTCGCGTACTTTCGAATTTAAACACTTTTTTGAAGAATTAACTTTTTTAAAACTATATATATATAATTTTTACTCATAAATTTATCAAGTTGTATCAATTTTTACCAACTTTTAATTTCATCAAATTGAACCTCAAACTTAGATAAATGCTGCAATCTTAATCTTCAACTTT
This sequence comes from Trichosanthes truncata, assembly GCA_033996785.1. NCBI lineage: Eukaryota > Viridiplantae > Streptophyta > Magnoliopsida > Cucurbitales > Cucurbitaceae > Trichosanthes > Trichosanthes truncata. The sequence goes on from JAWPNB010000003.1 coordinate 2,880,509, forward strand.
AAAAATTTTGCAATTTTTACCGTATGATAAGTTTTTGTCATAGAGATCTTAACAAATTATTTTCACATGCTTTCAATGAATTATAAAGCATATGTATGGTACAATTTTTTTTAAATAACATTAGAGCTGAATTTTTGTTGAAATTTGTGAGTTTTGGTCAAGTTTTTCAATAGTTAATTTGTGCATTGATCAAACTTAGTTTTGTGTCAACTTGATTTTATTGAAATTAGTAATATTATGAATATTTTTACATTGTTTTTTTTTGGTTCAAATTAGCAAGTGAATCGGTGAAATTTGAATCAAGGGTAAAAATTGCAACATTAATCTAAGTTTAGGTTTCAATTTAATGAAATTGAAAGTTTAGAGTGAAAACTCATACAACGTATAAAGTGTAGGGGTAAAAATTGATTTTTTTATAGTGGTTTTAATCAGAAACTCATGTTTGGTTGTATATATATTTTTAAAGTGATTTTAATCACAGTTTGTTGAATCGTTCTATATCTATATTTGATTTTACATAAATACCAAATTACCATTAAGTGATTCTAAATTGATTTTCAATTAATCACTTGAATTAGTTTTTGGATTATCAACTTTCTAAGTTTTTTTTCAAAATATGATTTAAAACTAATTGGATTGTTTCAAAAAATGGTTTTTACTCATTACTACACCTTAAGCTAGAGACAAAAAAAACATTTTTGCCATTCTAAAACCATTTAGGAAGTTATCCGAACACACTTTCACTAAATCAAATGAATTTAGTAAATTTTTATTTAGATTGTATTTGGATAAAGTGAACATTTCTTAAAACAACAAATTAGTATTTTTCATATTATAAATGGTCTACTAAACACAAATTAAAAACGTTCAAAACATAAAATACAACTTTGTTAAAAAATAAAAAATAAATACAACTCTTTTTTTTTTTTTTATCATTATTAATTTATTGAATCTCTTATCTTCAAATTTCCTATTTTTTCCATCACTAACCAAGAAGAGGTAATTGAATTTATGCATAAATTCTGATGCATTTCACGGTTGAAAATTTCGCAGTTAAGCGGCAAGCGAATTGGGATAGTTGGGTTGGGAAAAATAGGCTCAGAAATAGCCAAAAGACTAGAGGGTTTCGACTGCAAAATCTCATACAACTCAAGGACCAAAAAGCAAATAGTCCCATTCTCCTACTATTCCAATGTACATGAACTTGCAGCAAACTGTGAAGCTCTCATCATTTGTTGTGGGTTAACAGAAGAAACCCGCCATATGATCAACAGGGAGGTGATGGTTGCATTAGGAAAAAATGGAGTGATAATCAACGTCGGTCGAGGGGCGATCGTCGACGAGACGGAGCTGGTTCGATGTTTGATTCAAGGGGAGATTGGGGGAGCTGGGCTGGATGTTTTTGAGAATGAACCTGAAATTCCTGAAGAGCTCTTTAATCTTGATAATGTTGTGTTGTCACCTCATGTAGCTGTTATAACACATGAAACTTCAGTGGAATTGTCTAAGTTGGTGGTGGATAATTTGGAGGCATTCTTCTCAAACAAACCTTTGGTGTCTCCCTTTGTGGATTAATTCGGGTTTGAATTATACGAAATACTCCTGAACTTAGAGGTATGTTGCAATTATGTTCCTAGACTTTGCAAAGTTTCATTTTAACTGTTGAGCTTTGAAATCATTCCAAAAAGTGCCCTTGGAGATTTTTGCCATTAAAATTATGAATGAAGATTAACAAGTTGATGTGTAAATAATGTAATGTACGCTCTCTAATTTTTACAATCAGTCACCGCATCAATTTATGGCCTTCATTTCAACGAAAAACTCTTTAAGGGTGTTTTTTTTTTTAACAATTTTAAAGTGCAAAGGTTGAAATGAAACTTTTTAATGTTTAGATGCATAATTGAAACTTATCTAAAGTTCAAGGATATTTTGCATAATTTAACCATTAATTCGCTGTGATGCAGCTAAGGGAAGTTGAAGAAAGCTTGTTTATTGAGAAAAATGGGAGGCTCCAAAAACTTGATAATAGAGGCACCTTAATGTATTGTATGTATTAGTATATTCAAGCCTTTTCTTCTTTTTAGAGAACTATTGTTTTATGGATATACTCAAGAGGTTTGTTTTGCAACCATTGACACCAACACTTTTCAAGTTTCCTCATTTTCTCTTTCAAATTCTGGTGAGAAGAAAGCTTTTTAAAAGTGGTTACTGGCTTATGAGGTTATCCTTTCAAGCAAGGAGCTTTTCTTTTTAGAGCTCTCTGTGGAAGCTAGTGGAGAGAGTGAGATGAGAAGGTGTGGGGGTATTTTCTATTTAAAGGTTAAATTATTTTTAAAAAAATGCTTATGAAATTTGAGGTTAGTTTCAACCAATTATATTTCTAAAAAAAACTTTCCTTTATATTTGTGGTCTTTAAAATTGATTTAAATATGCTCGAGAACAATTTTACACTTGAAATAAGTAACGAAGATTGATATGGCTATTAAGTTGTGCAAATGAAGTATTAGGCAGCCATGACCTTTTAAAAAATGAACACATTAGACAATTGTTTTAACTCATCTTCATATTAGTGATTGTCTAGTGGTTATTCGCACTCTCCGAACTTTTAAAGGGTTTTTCTAATAGATTTTTTGAACTTTTAAAGGGTTTATGAACCTTCAATTTTGGCCAAGTTGAGTTGAGGAATAGGTCAAAGATTGTGAATTTTTTTTTAAAAAAAAATTCATCAAATCTATTTATCTAATTGGCCATGACACTATTCGATATTTGTAAAAATTCATGGATTTATGAGATACTATATTCAATTTTATATCCAATAGACTCATGAATTTTTAAAAATATATAACAAGTTAGAGACCTATTAACCACATAATTGAAAGTTTCGAATAAATCAAAAAACTTTTTAATTTTAGAAATATATTGGTACAATTTTTTTTACAATATTATTAGGACAAAATTGAAAGTTACCCATTAGACAAATTTGATTGATAAAGATTTATTCGCTAAATTATTTTTAAAAAAAAACTATACTTTGTCATTTGTTGCAATATTATCTTTGACCTTTCATAAACGTTTCAAAACTATTATGAGAGTAGAAATTAGAATGTTGGATGAAAAATTGAGGTGGTGATGACTTGAAATTACGTGGCAATGACTAGAATTTTGCCTGAAATAAGTTTGAAATAACAATATTCACACCCATCCACTGTTGGTCAACATTTTAATTTTTTTTTTTTTTACTTCAAGAGTAGTTTTGAGGCGTTTGGATATTTTTTATGGTAAAAGGCAAAGTTCATGACTATTTTTTTTATAATTTAGCCAAAATTTATTATACATACTAGCCGTCAAAGTCAGCATAGTTTAACAGTAATTAATGTGTAACCTCGATCAAAAAGTTAGACATTCTAAACCTCAATCCCCAAATGTTGTAGAATTCTAAAATATATATATATACAGACACGCATCCATATTAGCCCCTTAAAATTCAGAACTGACTGTCCCTGTTATTTGACCTAAAAAAAGACCGCCAATTTCATATTTTGCCTCTTATTTTAGTCGATTCTTCTGAAACCAAAATCTCTCAAAAGTCTAAACCGAGTTCGCTGATAAACCCTAAACCCCTCCGGTCGACCGTCATTGTTCATCCATGCTCCTCAATCTACCTCATGTTCGTTATCAGATTCTTCCGCGAAAAGCCAATTCTGTTTGTTCATCCTCTTTCATCTTCAAATCGATGTTTCTGCTACTCCAAACTCCGCGATCACTACGCCTTTGAATCCCCACCATCTCTCTCCCCAAAACCTCCATCGCCGGAGCCCAAACCGCAGCCAAATAAGCCTCCAAAACCGCGGTACAAACCGCCGTCGTCGCTTGACCTCGCCGACAAGAAGCCAAGGCATTCTGCTTTGCCGTTCGATTTCCAGTACAGTTACACAGAGACTAGCCGCTCGGTGAGGCCTATCGGGCTTCGAGAACCTAAGTACTCGCCGTTTGGGCCTGGGCGGCTTGATCGGAAATGGACTGGGGTGTGTGCCCCGGCGGTGGACCCGAAGGCGAGCTCTGTAGAGGGCATGGAAGATCCGAAACTGGAAGAGAAGAGGAGGGTCATGAGGGAGAATATTCAAGGGGAGCCACTGACAGGAGCCGAGAGAAAGGCTTTGGTGGAGAAGTGTCAAAAGAAGAAAACAAAGAGGCAGATTAATTTGGGTATGTGTTATTATGGGATGTGCAAACTGCAAATGGTTTTTTGATCCAAGTATTGTTGAATTGTGGTGAACAAGTATCAGATATGCAAATTTAGGTGGGTATGTGGCTTTTTTTTCCTTTTAATGGGTTGTTCAATGTTTGTGCTGTACATACATATACTTTTTTTCGTTATTATTAGACAATCGGGTTTGATTTTCAAACAAGAATCTGTACTTTGGAGTAGTATTCGAGAAAAAATTGTGGAAATAAGAAAGTTCATAAAAAATATTTGGACTAATGAATAAGCATTTTGATACTTATTTATTGGTATCCATGTTCATGATGTCATTTTTTAAACTTTTTTTTTTTTTTTGCCGACCCTTTTATGGTAGATTACTAGATTGTAAGCATCATTCCACCCCCTCACACCGATGTTTAAACCATGAGGTTTATAGACACATTGACAGCTTGATTGATATTTTATTATATGATTATAAACAGATTATTAAGTGGTATTTTCCTTTGATAAGTTGATCTCAAGCTAATTATTTGGAATTAGAATAGCCAAACATCCCGCATATTATTTGTACTTCGGAGACTCCCCTGCAGAAGTTCCATGAATCTACATTCAGCAAATATAAAATTGAAGGTCTTGGAATAGGTTGAAAAACTTTAGATAATAGGAAACTGTTTATACTTCTGCATTATTTCATTATTTTGTTCTTACCCGAGATGGAAACATACTGAGGTTGATAATAAGATCTGCGGTGTGATATGTTAAAGGATGATGTATTCTCATCATCTTTACTTAAAAGGTGCTACATGGATATTGATAGAAGATTATCTTATTTTCTGTGTTTATATTACTGAGGAACCTTATAACCCAATTTGTAGTAATTGCTTTTTATTTTAACTATGTAACTTCTATGTGTTTGTAGGAAGAGATGGTTTGACTCACAATATGTTAAATGATATTTATAATCATTGGAAACATGCTGAAGCAGTAAGGATCAAATGTCTAGGTGTGCCCACTGTTGATATGAAAAACGTGTGCACACAACTTGAGGTAGGGCTTTCATTTCTTTAGATTGCTCGAGTTGTCCTGCTTTAGACAGACATTTAGTTCCTTCATTTCTTAAGCTATTGAATCTCTTTCCACAAATTATAATCAAACATATTGAAAATGTATTTTGAGTCACACCCTTTGGCATTTTTCTTAATATTGTATGGCATGGTAACACCCAACTGTTTTTTCTCTGTTTAATTCGAGCTTTGTCGATGCCTGCAGGACAAAACCTTTGGAAAGATCATTCATAGGCATGGTGGTTTTCTTGTACTATACAGAGGGAGGAACTATAATCCCAAGAAAAGGCCATTCATTCCCTTGATGTTATGGAGACCCCATGAACCTATATATCCCAGGCTGATTAAAACTACAATCGATGGACTAAGTATTGATGAAACAAAAGAAATGAGAAAGAAAGGACTAGCTGTTCCTGCTTTGACAAAACTTGGTATGTGTTTGAAACTCTTTTACCTTGTTTTCAGTAACTACTGTATCGTCATGAGGTCATGACTAACACATTATACCTGTGGACTTCAGCAAAGAATGGTTATTATGGTAGTCTGGTACCTATGGTTCGAGATGCTTTTCCCTCCTGTGAGTTGGTCCGGATTGACTGCCAGGGTCTTGAGAAGAGTGATTACAAGAAAATAGGCTGCAAGCTTCGGGTAACATTCGTTTCCCTCGTGCCTTTACTTAACTGTCCTTACATTCTTAAAAGTTAAATCATAGAAAGAAAGGAAGAAAGGAATCTTATAATGCCAAGAGTGTTGTTCTCCATATATACCTTGGTGCAAGGGGAATGGTGGGGAGTGGAATATAGGACAATCTTAAAGAAATTTTATGTTTTACTGGAGCATTCCTTTTTGTGGGGGAGTTTTCTGTTATTCAAATGCCTCAATAATTTCCAGGGTGGGCAAACAGAGTAAATTGAAGCTTGAAAGTTGACATGGCTTTATTTTAGGCTATTAATGGTCTTTAAGTCTTGAGATTTTTGTTTGGTGGCATCATTCATGGGTGTTAAGAATTATTTCTTGTGCCAAAATTTAAAGTCTTTCCCAACTTTCCTTCTTAATTCTCAGGACCTTGTGCCTTGTATCTTGCTGACATTTGAGAAAGAGCAGATTGTAGTTTGGAGGGGAAAGGATTACAAGCCCTTGGACTCCGGATGTTTTCTTACAGTTAGAGAGCCCTTTGATGATGCTGATGGCAATATCAATTGTGTCGAGGATGACGATGACGATGACAATTTTGACAATGATTGCGAAGGGGACTTTCACACTGGTAATAATGAGTAGGGCCTTAAATGGTTCATAACACAAGCAAATCAGTAATATACCAACCTACTAATATCATGATCTTCTGAGCCTGTGATTTCGTTTTAGCACTTAGAAAGTTGATTCCAAATAGGCCCTAAGATTATCTGGATGTTCTATGAGTGAGATTGACCTACATAATATTCTTTGAATAGATCTTGTATTACCTCATTCTTTTGTTCTTCCATTGAAGAGGGGGAATTAAAATCCTGTCAGAAGAGTCTTAACTAGAGAAATGTCCAAAGGGTGATTATAGGGCTATTTATTTATTGTAGTGTTCATTTAAATTGGCTTCTCACTTTTAGAAACAATAAATTAAAATCATTTGTTATATCAATGCAATTCTTCCCTCCCATGTATTATCTGATTAGAAGCTAATGTTGTTCAAGATTGATGGCTGTGAGTTTGCTCCTGAACTTTTGACATCTTTGTCGTAAATGATTTAAAGAAATACCGACTTATAATTTATTTTTAAAAACGATATCTTTATAACTACTACTTTTAATAATATGCGTATTTTTTAAAAATATGCCTGTTCATTAAAATTTTATATTGAATTTGTTGAATAACAATTTTGGTCCAAAAGTTTTAAAGATGTGTATAAAAGTTCTCCAAACTTTAGAAAAAGTTTAATAGGTTCATTAAGTTTTATATTGTACTGGATAGGTCTATGAACTTGTAGTGAGTTTTTTAATGGTTAATTTTGTGTCTAATAAAATTTTAAACTAAGAAAATGTCTTATAAATTAACAATCAATATATAAGATTGATAGTAAATGAATTTATTAGATACAAAATTGAAAGTTCATAGATTTATTAGACGATTTTTAAAGTTCAAGACCAAACTTGTGATTAGATTTTTTTTTAAAAATAGTGATTCACTAATATGCATTTTAAAAAATGATAATTTTTTTTTTCAAATATAGCATATAAGTTTGATATTTTCAAATGTGTTTTACATTACATTTAAGTTTGACATTTTCTTTTAGTAGAATGAATTTAGGGTGAGGTTGTAAGTCTCAACTTTGAAGCTAAAAGTAGATACTTTAATATTAGCAATTTAATATTCGTTTAGGATATATTGTATTTGTAAATTTTTAAACTTCCTGCTGTATTTAAAATACATATTTATTTTATATTATTTATGTAAATGCTCCTAAAGAAAAAGTTATCTTTATAACTACCGTCAAATCTTACAATATATATATATATACCTGTTTTTTTTTAAATTGAGATTCTATGTTGATAATGACCCCTAAAAAAAAAAAAAAAATTCAGACTACTTGGGCCTCACGTAGCTCCAATCCAATACGTGTCCACCGAAAGCCCCAAGCTATCTCCCCACGCACGCACCTAGTTCCGCCTCTTTCTGCCGACCTCAGTCCCCGCTGAGCTGTTTCTTGATTTTTCTGGACAAGTTTAATTATTGTATTTATTTTAATTATTTAATTAAATCAATAATAATAATAATAATAACGACTTGAATTTCCTATTTTGATTCTAATAAATGTTTGAGATATTGTGTTAATTGAAGTAAAGAGCAATTTTTTTTAGTTCAACAACATTTAGAGAGTTGAGAGATTCGAACCTCTAACATCTTGGTCGATAGTATATGTTAATTACCGCTGAACTAGACTCATTTTGGCGAAGTAAAGAGTAATTAATGAATTTTTCAAATTATCTAATTAATGTGTAAGTAATAATGCTTGTCAATTTTTTTTAGTTAAAAGACATGTCATGCGGGACATCTAATCTTTTAGTTTAAATATCTTAATTAGTTGAGCTATAATCAATACTAAAGGTATTGAAATTATACAAGTTTCTCGATTGGATTATTTTGGACCATTTTATCAGCAAACAAGCCAACACAATGATTGAATTACCCCTTTTTTACTTTATAGTATGTTTTTTTTAGTTAAATAGCAAGTGGAGTTGGAGGATTCGAATCTCTAACTTTCCTTTTGGTCAATACCATATGTCTTAATCGGTTGAGTTATGTTCATGTTGGTATGCCTATTGTTTCTTTACTTAGTTAACTTGTAATACTTTGTTCTGTTTTTTTCCTATCATTTTTGTTTCTTTATAATAAATGATCGCCAAATTTCTTTCATTATTTTGTTTCTTCAAAAACATAGTTGCAAAAAGAACAAAAAAAACTAATGTATTTCAAAATATTCGTGGAGGATGAAATTTAAAAGGTTGTTTGATAGTTAATTATTTTTAGTTCCAAGTAAAATAATAACAATATATTCCAATATTATAATTTGATATTTTACCAAATTATACATACCTCATAATACTCTTGATCAATAGGTTATAGATTCGAATATTCACTCTACTGGTAAACTTTAAAAAAAATAATTAACAAATAAAAAAAATTGACATAACAACAAATCTAAGAATGGTTGTGAAAAGTTTGAAAATAATTTTTAAAGACATTGACTACTAATTTTCCGATTTAGAAAATAAGAATGAGATGTTTTTCATTCTTTCAAGTTATGTTCTCATCAATTTTCTCTCGATTCTAAGAATTTTATTGTCACCCAATCAAGTTTTAATTAGGCCCACCATCCATGGTTCACCAACAAAGTAAATTGTATAGGTCACAAATACTAAACTTATGGTCGTAATGTTTAAATTTTTATTTCTAAAAAAATATATTATATGTTCAGATTGACAATAAAAATAAAAAATTATTATTTTAGTTCAACTACATATGAGAGTGAGAGATTTGAACGTTTTACCTGTTGGTCAAGGATAAATATCTTAAACTAGTTGAACTATGCTCAGGTTGTCAAAAAAAAAAAAAAAACTTATGTATGCATTTAGTACTGGTTAAAATTGTGGTAAATAAATATATGGTGCTAAATATTGTGATAAATAAATACGTATATAATCATTGCATTAATCTAAGCATAGTCAACTAGTTTATGCATACATCATCGACCAAAAACTTAGAGTTTCGAATCTCCACCTCTACACATCGTTGAACAAAAAGCAAAAAAGTTATTGCATTAAAGATCTATTTAGAAAATAAAATATAAATATAAAGCATTAGAATATTACTATTTCATTTGTAGTTCAACAATGTAGGGTGGAGTTTCGAACCTCTGTTATTTTGGATGAGAATATTATGTATTAACTAATTAAGCTATGCTCGAGTTGACAAAATATTATTAATTAAATTACTAGTGTACAAACACACACATGCATAATTAAATATTTGTAACTTTATGGAGGTTTTATATATACACATTAAAAAGTCAAAACATTAAGGCTCCATTTAATAATAATTTAGTTTTTTAAAATTAAGCCTACAAATGTTACTACCACCTATAAATTTTCTTATTTCGTTATGACTTTTTGTTTTCAAAAACCCAACCAAAATTTTAAAACTGGAAAAGTAGTTTTCATTTTTTTTTTTTTAAATTTAGCTAAGAATTCAAATGTTTTCTCAAGAAAGATGAAACTCATTATAAAAAACGATGTGAAACAAGTACAATTTTTTAAAATCAAATAGATATTAAACCAGGCCTAAATTATCATTTTGTTCCTACATTTTTACATCTTTTAAATTGGTCTATGTGCTTTTGAGTTTATCTTGATTAGGTTCTTGTAATTTAAAATATTATTTATAGGTCACTTAGACTCCAAAACATCATTTTCTCACTTAAAACTCTGCCAATTTCTCATGTTTTTGAAGTCAAATTACAAGTTTAGTCCATAAAATTTTATAACTTGTATCCAAAAGTTCATGAAGTTTAAAAAGTATCTAATAAGTTCTTGAAGTTTCAATTTTATATTTAATAGGTCCAAACACTTTAAAAATTTATGATAAGTCTCTAAACTTTTCATTTTGTAATAGGTCACCTACGTATTCATTTTTGTTTTAAAAAAATTAACCTATCTATTGGATATAAATTTGAATTTTATGTCTAAGGCCCAAAACTTTAAATTTTGTGTTTAGTAGGTCTATAAAATTTTGAAAAGTTTGAATATGTTAGGGACCCTATTTGACACACAATCAAAAGCTTAAAAATATTCATTTTACACTTTTTAATGTTTAGAGACTAAATCGACACAAATCTAAATTTTTTTTAGTACAACAAATGTGAGTATGAGAATTTGAACCTTTGACCTCAAGTGAAAAAGTACATGTTAATTACTGAGCTATGCTCATGTTGGCCACAAATCTAAAAGTTCAAAAATCTATTAGACATTCTTTAAAAGTTTAATAACTAAATAAATATACATAACAAAATTTAAGGACTAAACTTTTAATTTAACATATTTTTTACTGTCCAAAATCTTAGCACAATCAAGAAAATAGAAAACATCAACCATCATGTGAATAGAAACTAGGTTCAACATATATTTTAATACAAGGTGAGAGTTTGAGACATATTTAGGAAAAAAAAAAAATCCCCACGTGCATGCACGTGCTAATATTTGCGTTTTCTTAATAAGGTGGATCTCTTTTTATAAAATAATAATAAAAGAAATAAATAAATAATTCCCGGGAAAATTACAGATCGCAAACTCATAGACGCCGTAGAAGAAATTGGCCATTTTCCCACCATAAAATTTTACCATCCATTGGTTGGCCACTTCACATCGCTCGGTCCTCTCTTTTTCTCCATTTCTTCTTCCCATCCCATCAATGGCGGACCACGATCTCACCTCGCCGCTGCTCCCCGCCGAGCCCTCAGACCGCGTCGACGTGATCCTCAGAATCGACGACGACGACGGCGGTCCACCGGAGCAGATCAATTATCAGAACGGCAATCATCACGATCATCCTCGATTATACTTTCGCAATCCTTATGGGCTTCTTGGCTCCGATGGATTCTCCGTTCCCGAGACGTCCACGGTCGATCCGTTCCGGAACAACACGCCGAGTATCGGTGGGGTTTATGAGTGGGTGAAGATTGTGGTTTGCATACCTATTGCACTTGTTCGTCTTGTGATTTTTGGGCTATGTCTTTTGGTTGGATATATAGCCACTAAGGCGGCGCTTCAGGGGTGGAAGGATAAGGAGAATGCGATGCCGAAGTGGAGGTGTAGGCTCATGGGGGTTACGAGGCTTTGCGGGCGGTGTATTCTCTTTTCTTTTGGGTGAGATATGCTTCTGATTTTTTGTTTGAATTTCATCTGCTTATGCTGAATTTCAATTTTTCTGTGTTTCAATTACTGTTGGAATCTTTAACGACGACCTGACCTTATTCAATTACTGTTGTATTTGCAATGTAGCTGTACCATCCTCCCTCGATGTGTTGGTTATTTTGTATGCTATTTAAACTTTATTTAAAGAGTATTGCAGGTTAGTTGAAAGTTGAAAGAGTAGAATTATCTCGGTCCCTAAAATCAGGGTTACTTTCTCTTTCCTCCCCATTGATGGTTGTTCGTATTTCTTTTTCTCGGATGTCTTGGATTTATTAATACTTTCAAGCAAAAACATAAGTGGAAAAGGAAAATTTACTGAAGTAGAAGGGCTCTAAGGATTTGTTAGAATGTTATTTTGCCAAATATTTGTCATTTTTGGTGGAAAAAGATTTCTTGTATGAGTTCTGTTTGGTTATCTCTTCTGCTGAGCACAATTTATGTTAATTTATATATGATTTTGTTGAGTTTCAACTTTTTCTTATTTTTCTAATTTAGTGTTTGTACTCTGTTTGTCTTTCTTCCTCTTCTTTAGATATCAATGGATAACAAGAAAAGGGAAGCCTGCTCCAAGGGAAATTGCTCCAATTATTGTATCGAATCATGTATCTTATATAGAACCTATCTTTTATTTTTACGAGTTATTTCCAACTATGGTCGCAGCTGAATCCCATGATTCCATACCCTTTGTTGGGACCATTATCAGAGCTATGCAGGTCATTTCATGCCCTTTACCACTCGATTAACTATTTCCAAGTAAAGAAGCATCACCTAATTGAGTACCTGATAAATGTTCATAATCTGTGTGTTAAGGCTGGGCTATTATTGCTAGGAGAAAAAAAAGTGTAGTTTTTTATTTTATTATGATTATTATTATTATTTAAATTTATGTGTGAGGCACCCAATAGAAAAATGTAAATAAATTGTATGTAAAAAAAAAATAGTATCAAGAATAACAAGATGATGAAAAGCTTAAGAAAGTAGGGCTTTTATTTGAGATTCATATTCATGTGTTTCTTCAAGTTAAGAAGATTAAAAAAATAGAAGAAATTTGGCGAGCCGAGGCGCACACCAGAAGCGTTGAGGCATGCCTTCATTAAGGGAGCCTCACTTCAGGGCCGGGCCTAGGGCATAGGCACCTGACTTTTTAAAACATTGTTCATAATTAATTAGGTCATCTAGTTGTTAAATCCAGTAAGTTAATTTATTGTTTACATTCTCAGGTGATATATGTAGATAGGTTTTCACCTACATCAAAGAAGCATGCTATTAGTGAAATAAAGGTAAAAAGTTTCTGTAACTTTCATATCACTATGCTTGTAATAACAAAGTTGTTGACTATTGAGCATTGAAAAACATATTAGAAACTGTTTGTTGAATTGGGGGCTTTTGTAACATATTATTTTATTTCTTTTGAAAATAAAAACGTTATTTGGGTGGTGTGTGCCTCAATAAGGGCCCTTAGCCTCCAGGTGTCCTTTTTAAAACAATGGTTGGAGAATCATTTTTGACATTTTGTTTCCGTTTTCTAATTAAAAATTTTCAAACACCTCTTTATTTAATTACTCACAAGTTGCATTATATTTTATATGTATAATACATCTATAGTTTTAGTTAGATTATTATTTTTTTAACTAAGGTTAAAACTTATACACATGGTTTATTACAAGGGCAATGATTAATGAATGATCTAGTATCCCTTCCCACTTTTTCTTGTTTGATGATTGACTTGAATCAACATGATAAGATCTTTGATAGAAAACTGTGCCTTCAAGGATGTGAAAACAGAGAAAGGCTTCTTGTAGTAGATTTCCAAGAGTTCTGTTATTTCCAGAGGGAACCACCACGAATGGAAGGGCTCTTATTTCTTTTCAACTTGGTGCTTTCCTTCCTGGTTATTCAATTCAACCTGTCGTTGTTCGTTATCCTCATGTACACTTTGACCAATCGTGGTAGGTGTCCACTGCTCATTTGATTTTTTATTTGGTACCAACTCTATATCTTACTATGTTGTTTGTGAAAATGCTATTTTGCATAGGGGGCTTGTTTCTTTGCCAAAGCTCATGATTAGAATGTTTATGCAATTTCACAATTATTTGGAGGTATTCTTTTTTCCATTCTTTTTTGTATCCTTCATCTGTTTACAAACTTCTGATTTCATTTGATTTAGGCAATGTTAAAGTCACATTTTATTATCTGACCAGGTTGAGTATCTTCCTGTTATTTCACCACGACATAATGGAAAAGAAAGCGCTCTTGAATTTTCTAAGAGAGTAAGGTTCTACTTATCTGAGTTGATAATTTCTTTCTTACTCTCTTGTACTAGTTTGTTCATCTTCTTTCTCGATCTTCCTCCACTAGCAATCCTATGAAAAAAAGAAGTATGTGTATGAACACTTTCCCATTTTGTAATCTATGTATACTAAAGTGTTGTTGAGGCGAGACCACGCGCTTGCCTATGGCGAGAGGCGAGGCTAGGGAGACAAGGCCTCAGCTCCTTGAAGGTATCCAAGGCGAGCACCTTCAATAAGGCACTTGCCTTGGTGCGCCATTTCTTGCCATTTAGTGCCTTTGCTATAAATCATGGTGTGCTATTGAAATGTTCGTGAAACTGACCATGACTAACAGATGAAAAAGAGAGGAGATCAAGGAAGAGTCAGAAGAAGAAAAAGGAAAAAACAAAATATAAGAAAAAGAGAGTAAAAGAAGAAGGAGAAAAAAGAGAATCGGAAGATAAGATGAATAGAAGAGACTGAGAAGAAGGAAAGTTAGAAAAGAGTGCATGCAGTATTCTTCCTCACGACTAACAGATGGCTTCCAATAAGTAGAAATCTGGCACTATCTTCTTTCGTGACTAACAGACGACATAATTTCTACCTTATAAGTACTAGTTGTATTTAAGGTTGTGTTGTTTGATCTTTAATCATAACAATGTTTTTTCCCCATATTTAAAGAAAAAACCTCCCTACTTTTATTTTAGCCCGAATATCTATATTTCTCCTAATTATTTAATTCAAATATTAATTAGTGTTGTTAATATTTTTATGTTTTAAAAATCAAGTATTTTTTTTTACCAATTATTGTTGTAGATAATATTTATTTAGTATTTTATTAATGGCATCTTGCTTCACTCAAGTAATGCCTTTTTGTCGCCTCTTCTCTCCTCATGTAAATTTCTTTCACTAAAACCATCAGTCTGGAAAACTTTCACTCTGCATATTGGCACTATCTTTTAGATTGCTAATTCCTTAATTCTTGTTAAAAGAAGCTATCATCTCATTTTTAATGTTCCTAACTCTTCTTTATCCTGCCCTTCCAAGTTCCAATTTGTTTTGGATGAATGTAACTCCCTTTCAATCTTGCACTGCACTTTCCTTACCCGAGGATTTGAAAATTGATTCAAATTAAGGTGGATAATCGATAAATTTCCAAACCTAAAAGGAGTAGAACCCATTTAATGTTTGAAGATCAAGGATATTTTAACAAGGATTGATCAAGAATGCTTCTTGCCTAATAGGGTGGAAAACCACTCGTGAAGTGGATGGTGTGTATGTTGTGTTTTCTTGAAGAATTATTTTTTTTACTCAATCAAATTCTAGTACGTGTCTTTTATGACCTAATAACGTATTTGTTTGGTTACTTATTCTATTTTGGACAGTTCAATATTTATTCTTTATAAGAATTGAAAACTATTCATGCAGACTAGCCGTGCAATGGCCACTGCACTAAATGTTGTCCAAACGGCTCATTCATATGGAGATTTAATGCTTCTAACCAAGGCTGCCGAGGCAAATCAAGTATGTACTTTTTTTTTCTTTCTAATATTGCATTTAATATCTATGTTCTTCCCAATCATTCACATTTTAACTCTAGTGCTTCCTTTAAACCTTTTTCAACATATATTTTCCAAACATTATTGATATAAGCAAGTTCCAGTAGTGAGTGAAAAATAATGAATATTTAATTTGGTACATAGAGTTTAAGTGTGAATGATGGATCTGGTTTATCATGCACCACCTACCCGGGGATTTCAACTTGATTAGATCTGCGATGCATGGCCATGTTATACTTTCAGTGATGTTAATGGTCTTTATGCTTTTGTTTTACTTTCTTGTATCTTAGCTTCTGCTGTTTATCTGAACTTAATGCTTATATTTTATTATTTATACTTACCTTGTTGTGATAACAACTTTGCAGGAGAGACGCTCTGATTATATGATTGAAATGTCCAAGATGGAACAAGTGAGTCCTTGTTAACATAACAATGAATAATTTTTTCATTCACTTAATTCATAGAACCTGAAGGCAAATTCAGTTGTGTTTCTTTTTATTTGGATGCAATTTAATAAAGTTCAGTTTCTTTCTCTAATCTTCCATTAAATTTGGGGTGATGGTTTTCTTGTAAATTTTCATTTGTGTCAGACATCCTGCTGCCTGGGGTATAATCAATTTTTGGTTCAGTATATATGACATTTGTCATTTGTATTGCTTTAGTTCTTTACCTTCTTAAACGTCTCTCTTATATTTCACACGCTTTTTTGAGTGTGTGTTACAATGGTTTCTTTTCCCCATTTGTCACAGGTCAGCAGCCTCGAAGCTGTTGATTTTCTCGATAAGTTTCTGTCCATGAATCCTGACTCCAGGTACTATTCTACTTTTTACTTCCATATGTGCAAAATATATAAGGTTTTCTATTTTGTTTGTAAGGATGTGATAAAGTGAGGTATAGAATTCTTTTTGAGGATATAGTGGGAATTGCTGATAATTGATATGTATGATATAGTGCATTTAAACATTTCTATTCAATTTTATTTTCCCATTATTTTCTTATTATTCACCAATTGGAGATTCTTTTAAGTAATATTCTTATAATCTAGCTCGAGTTTCAAGACCTTGTCCTCTCCTTAAGTTGTGCATTTTCTTTACAATATAATTTGTTATTTATAAACAAAAACCTAAATTTATGAACATGACACTCTTCACTTTTGATGTGGAAGGAAATTAGTGACACTGAAATTGAGTCATGTTACATGTCTTCTCTAGTAAAAAATGGTCATAAATGACATAGTATGTGAAATTGAGTCATGGGTTCGAATCCTCCCACCTCCCAATGTTGTTGAACTAAAAAAATAATGGTCATAAATGACTTCTGAAGGACATCATAACGATTTTGAAATTTGAGGATGTACATTTAAGGACCTCTGTATATTTTAATGTCCTGAAAAAAGAAACAAATACTCACAGTAGGAAAGATGGCCGTACAAATAAGAGCTGTAAGGTCCAAGAATCGAGAAACCAAAGCTAAAGCTATACAATGCTGCGAGAAGCCTTAAAATAAATCTCTGGACATAGACCCCCAAGTAAGAATAAAATAGAGGAGCAAGAGAAAAGTTTGCAAGAAGTAAGTTCTAGAAGCAAGTGTTAGAAGTTGTTCACTACTCCACCTTTGAGCTGTCAATAATCCTAATTTTGTATTTGCAAAGTTCTTAGTATTCTACTTTGTCTAGAAACCATGATAGAATGCATGCCAAACGATCTTCTGCTCTCCTCCAACATCCGAGAATTTGGATTATATCCTGTGGAGTTTCCGATTTTCTAGCTTGATCTGGGACCATTTTCTTGTATCTTTTGATGTCGGTTTGGCTCAGAATAGCAGATGTTGTCTTATGATAGAGGAGCTCTTCCATCCTTCTTGGGCTAAAGGTTGTGAACTTTGGTGCTATACTTTACTGTTTTGGAAAAAATAGGAAATTTTTTAATGATGTTGAGAGATCGGGGTGCAAGCGAGAGTTTGGTCTTCTGTAAGGTTTTATGCTTGCTTATCTGTGGGCTTCTGTTTTGAAGGAGTTTCATCTTGTTCTTTTGGGTTGGAGTCTTTTTTTTCTTTTTTCCTTTTTAGTTAGTTAGTTAGTTTAGTTTCTAGTTGGCTCCTCTTGGCTCTTTTGGCTTGCACTTTTATAGGCCCTTCTATAATCTCTCTTTTTTTTTTGGCTAAATATATGTTTCGGTCTTTAGTGTTGGAGTTTTTTTTTTTTAATTTCATCTCTAACCTTTTAAAAGTTTCAATTTCAACCCTAATGTATTGAAAAAATTTCAATAAAGTCTTTATTGTCACAAAATGTTAAAATTAATTGACAAAATGATGATGTAATGTGAAAATACACTAGCAATTGAGTTGAGAGTACTCTATGTTTTGATGAAATAGACATTATACTTGACCATAATATTAAATATTTACTCATTTCATATGACTCAATACACAGTTACTTACCCTAGATACTCGATTCGAAATTCCTTATTGTTATAGAAAGTGGACAATTAAATTATTGGTGTTCTGACGATCCTTAAGCTCATAAAAGTTACCACTTTTAGTTCATGTATTGTCATTCTTTGGTTCTTTATGTTTAATGATTGTAATAATTTAATGGAAAAAATTCAATACATAAGGGATAAAGTTGAAACTTTTAAAAGATTAGAGACCAAATTTAAAAAGAATACCTAAACATTAGAGACAAAAGTATATACTGCACCCAGATGCCTAATAAGCTCTTTGAATACAAGACAAAGCACCTGTGCCTATGGCAAAATATTTCTGATATCATCATCTTGTTCTTTTTGCAGTGGCCGTGCTACATATAATGGATTTATAAGAGCTCTAAGACTCAAGGCTTGTGCGGTTGCTGAAGAGGTGAGTTACTCTCGCTTCAATAGCTTTACTAGCAGTTGTTTCTCAAACTGTTTATGTACGTTGCTTATGCTTAAACTTAAAGTAAACAGGACTAAATATTTGTAGTTTTTTCTAGTGGGGAGGACTTTTAAGGTGGTAGATACTCTCACATATGAACAATAAATAAATTCACCGGAGCAACATGCATTGTGCAATACAAAAAAAAGTGTTTTGATGCTTCCATTTATTTAATATTTGGAAAGAAAAATCTTATTTAAAAAATATTGAAAATAATATAAAATGCTCTAGTTGTGTTTTGTTTGTGCTGCTTAGATTGTTGACGTCTATCATTAAGATTCGCCCTCCACTAAGAATAGAGTGTTAACATCTACTTAGAAATTGAATAGAAGCTATGTTGTCCTTAGATTATGAAGCTTTGCTCGGTGGAAAGGTAATTGGAAGTCTCTAATGCATAATGGTCATAATTTTCTTGGTTCTTACCGATTTTGCCTTTTTCTCTATCTATTCCTTCCCCAAATTTTCATTTTCATTTTCATTTGTTTACATTCCTCATTCTTTCAGAATTTGTTCTTGAACTGAGTGATTGAAAATCCTTTTTTTACTCTTTACGTGCTGCAGATATTTTCTTTTATTGATATAGAGAAGATGGGAACAATAACATTCAAGCAGGTTTTTCCTTCTCTCAGCAATCGTTTGATGTTTCTACCCTGTACTCTACCTTCCTGTCAAAGTGCAAATATTTTTCTCTATTTGAAACCTCTGCAACATAGAAACTGAGGCACATTGAGGGATGATTACTTGTAAATGGAAACTACTTTCTAATTGAACTTCCACAATATCATCTCATTATTTGACTAATTAAGAACCATACGTTGCATTCCAAGTGTGATGTCTTCGGTGCTCTTTTTTAAAGTTACTTGCATTTGATGGCATATAGTATGTTCTTGTTGCTAATTCTTTTAAATTCCACATTGTTCATAATTTAAGTTGTTGGTTTCTTTTAGTACCTGTTCAGTTCTTTGCACGTTATGAGGCTGCAAGGTTTTCAGCGATCTTGTGAGCTGATCCTTACTGAATGTAGCAACGAAGGAGATAAAATTTCAGAACAAAAAGTAAACTTTTCGTTACTTTATTTGTTTTTTTAATACCTTTTGTGCATTTGGATGATTTGGATTTCTCATACTCCGGTTACTCATATGGTATCAGCTAGAAGAATTTGTAAGGCCAGCAATACCTGATCTGACTACCGACGAGGTACCGGTCTTCGTTGCACCATTCCATTTTCATATAGTGAGTAAACTGCATTTGACTCCATCTTTGTTATATACTGAGTGATTGCAGGCTCATGAGCTCTTTAAACTATTTGATTCCGATGGCGACGGGAAGATTAGCAAGAATGATTTACTTGGCTGTTTAAGAAGGAACCCGCTGTTGATTGCACTTTTTTCGCAGTGTTTGCTACCGTGCTCGTAGTTGGACATAACTTAGTGTGTCTAACATTGTTTGATGAATGAGTTTCCCATGTCTTGTTTGTTCATTATTATCACCTCCCTGAATGTTTGATTAGGAGGAACACAGATATAGGAGAGGGTTGGGCTGTTCCTTGAATATAATAGGTAGTGGGGCAACATATTTTACTACATTGCCCCTTGTGAAATTATCCACGCCTGAAACTACTCCATGTATTTTGATATGAGTTCTTGTAGTGTCACAAAACTTACTTACTTGTGGTAATGTCCACATAATCTAAACAAGTTGCTGTTTGCTGATGGTAAAATCTGCTCAACTTCTTCAGGCCATTGTCTGTGGATGTTCAAATTTTTCTCCATATCTTTCCAAACTAAAGGTAATGTATCTCAGTCACAATCTGTCATGGATTTGTTGTGATATTGATATTGGATCTGTTCATTCATTTTTAAATGGTGAGCTGAATTGCTTGTTGCAATTGTTTTTTTTTTAGTTCAACTTGTTTGGAAGTGGGGGTTCAATCCTTTTGGTCGAGGATATATTTATAAACTTTAACGAGTCGAATTATCCTTGGGCGGACAATTGCTTCTTGGAGTTAACTCTTGTTAACAATAATGAAAAACTCCTCATTCAGAAACTATGTGCAATTACTACTTTAGAGTTAAAAATATCATGATATGTAAATTAGGAAATAGTGCAGGGACGAACTTGCAGGTATTTGAGTTACATGTTAGACTTGTGTAATCCATAGCTACAAAGTCGAACGAACTTAGAGCCTCTGATGGTATGTAGATTTGTTTATTTTTTACTATAGCTTTGTCATTCATAAGAACTATGTACAGTCAAGTTATAAAATCTAGGTTAAAATATCATTTTGGTCTCTGTATTTTAGGCTTTATTCCATTTTGGTTATTATATTTTTAAATATCTAATTTTAGTCCTTGTACTTTCAATAAAACTTAAAATTGGTCTCTATGACAAGTTTGAAGTTATTTTTTATCAAAATTGGTTAAATAATAATAATAATTTTAATACAAGAAAAGACATTATGTGAACATACTTCCAAAATTTATGGAGGAAAGGCTAATAGAGACTAACTTTTTAAAGAAAAACTAACCATAAACTAATAGTATGGATTAATTTTAAGCTTTATTAAAAGTATAGGGACTAAAATTGGACATTTGGAAGTACAGAGATCAAAATGAAACAAAATTCAAAGTACATATACTAAAATGGTATTTTAATCTAAAATCTACTTTATTATATCATAAACGAACTTTTACGAAATACTAATCTACAAATCAAACATAATTTACACAAACTCAAATGGAATATATTAAAGTTCTATAAATACATAGGGTCTGTTTGGGTGCAGATGGATTATAATAGTATGTCGAGTTAAATAACTATGCATTTCAAACAAATACTATTATAATTCAGACTAAATAATTTTATATTTTAAATATATATTATATAACTTTACATATTATTATAACTCATACAAACCTATTTAATGTCCAAACAATTCCATATGGATTAAAATGAGGAAAAAGTGTTGCTAGGAATTTTTGTGGTGTATTTGAAACGAAGAGGACAGGGACAGGGCTGCGGCACAGCTAATGTCATTGACTCGCATTATTGGAAGTATTTGTCCTATTCACTTATATTATATTATTGCACTGCATCCATTTATGGTGATTGACATAAAACTAGTTTTTGTCCAAACAGGTCAAGTTTGCGATAAGAATTTAGACCAATCTTTTTTCTTTTCTTTTCTTTTTAAATTTTATTTTACTTAGATTTTTAATTTTAATTATTTGTCGCCTTTCTCTGTTTTTGTTCATCTATCACTCTTCAGTGTACGGTTTTCTTCACATCTCACTCATTGTACCTTCTTTGGATCAAACTAATCTTGAGTTGTATTTTTTTTTTAAAAAAAAGTTCTATGTTGGGAAGAAGACCATACTCCAACTACAGTTTCATCTTTCTTGTTTTGTATATCATTTTGTCATGGAGATTTCATCACCTACTTCAATTCAATGTAGTGTGAACCTCCATCATACTTGAAATTGAAACTACTCTTTTTTTTTTTTTTTTTTTTGAGAAATTTATTTTTCTACTTGATATTTAGCTCAACGAGTCAATTTTGATCTTAGACGTTCAGTTTTATCAAATTAAACTTAAAACTTTTATAAAAAAAATAAACAAAATTTGAATAAACTGTTGTTTTTTTTTTAAACGAAAACTTGAATGAGCTGTTGGATTAATTCCTTTGAGAAATTTAATTAGTTAATTCTTCCTATAAATCACACAAAATTCAACTAACAAAATACCTAAAATCCAATCATGGGAGCTAAGAGAGAAGTAAAAAAGTTAATTTTTCATTTTCTACCTGTCTTAGCTATCAAAATCTTAATGGTGGTGTAAGAAAGCTACGAAAAATTTTCTAGTATTATGGTACATACTCCTTCTATTTAATATTTGACCCATTATTTGATGATATATTATTTTATTTTATGGATCCCACATCATTCTTAAATGTTTACTTTATGACAAACAATGAATAGAGGTAGTGTGGAAAACGTACTAATAATTTTTTTTTTGAAATACCTACACACCCAAGCCTAGCCGCGTAATTAAAGCTAAAAAAAAAGTGTTCATACTTAGTACCAAGACAACCTATCATATTCTCGTTATTTGGGTTTAGTACATGACTCCAAATTTATTTCCTTAATTAATTACATTAAATCACATTTTTAGTCTTTAGTTTCAATTTGATCTTGTTTTTGTGTTTTTAAAAGTTCTTCATCATCACTATTATTTGATTAAAATTTAACTAGTGTCTCTAACATTAGTGAAATTAACAAAAGTCAAATGTCACATGTTTGTTTGTAAAAACAAAAAAGAAAAAGAAAGATAAAATCACAAGTTTAATCTATGAACTTTGAGATTTGTGTTTATTTGGTTCCTGAACTTTCAAAAGTTTTTAATAGGTCCCTAAACTTTTAATTTTATGTCTAATAAATCCCTAAATTGAAATTTTTTTAAAATTATAAATTTGAATTTTATGTCTAGTGAAATCCTAAAGTTTCAATTTTGTGTCTAATAGCTTTGTAAATTTGAAAAAATTTGACTAAGTTTGTAATTTTGTGGATCAAATTACACACAAACCTCAAAGTACCATAACTATCTTTGTAATTTAAACCAAAAAAAATGTTACGAGTTGTTTATGACATCATTTTAGAAGGGGCTACGAAATTTCAACGAGCATTAATTGATTGTAATCTATAGTAGAATTATGCCTAACATTCTTTCTATTTTTTAATCAAAATAATGCTCTAAAAAGTTAAAAACCTAATCCGAAATCTTGTTTTTCAACTAATGCAACTCAAAACTCCCACATCATTAAAAACAAATTGCCATGTGAAATTAACCTGTCACATCCACAATTATTTCTGTTGTTATTATTGTTTTTGAAGACCGTTACCTATTAGCCATGATACAAACAAATGTTAGACTTAGACCGGTTAAATTTGAAGTTTAGTCCATAAATTTTTTAGTTTTTTATCTAATAAATTATTTAACTTTAAAAAGTGAAATGTTAATTTTTGTACCTAAAGATCTTTGAATTTAAATGTGCTTGGTAAATTATTAAACTTTTAATTTAGCGTCTAATAAATCTCAAACTTATTCAACTTTTTTTTTTAAAATTTAATGACATATTAGACACAAAATTAAATTTTGTATCTAATAAGTTATTAATTTTAAAAAAGAATGTCTAACATATCAAGATAAAAAATTAAAAGTTCAGAGACTTATTAAACACTTTAAAAGTTTATAGACTAATTAAATGTAAAATTGAAAGTTCATAAACTTATTAGACACAATATAAAATGTTTAGAGATCAAACTTATAACATAACTAATATGAATACTACTCCCATTAATTGATTATCACTTTAGCATTTTTGAGAATGATGTGGGGTCCACCAATATTATATAATTATTTATGAAAGAAAAATTACTAGTGTCAACACATACTTTATAGTTTTTTACCAAATCTTTACACAGGGTCGATGAAAATTTTCAAAAGTATAAAGAGTAAAACAGTAAATTATCTACAAAAATCCAAAAAAAAAAAAGAAAAAAGAAAAAAGAAGAGAAAGAAGTGAAGAAAAAGGAAAGTCACAAGAACAAGATGGAAGAAAATAAATGGAAGAGGGGGCCATTAGCAAATTCTTACAAGTGGCAATGGTTTGGTGGGGCCCTTTCACTATCCCTAAACAACGTTGGCAATTGTTTGCCTGTTTTATCGGACACTCGTCTCTTCTTTAACCAATTAAATTGTGACAAACCCTTTCTCTATTCCATTATATCTCCCCTACAGTCCCACACTTTTTATTACTATAATTATTATTATTATTTGACAAATCCTATAATTCATTTTATTATTATTATTATTATTTTTAAAAAATCCCAACAGTCCTCGCCATGTGATTTGCTTCCATTTGGGGTTTGTTCGTCTACGGCCGGGTCTAGTGTACTGCCTTGGAGCTTACTCTTTGTGAGTGTTGTCGGTTGCTATTTCGGTTTCATGTTTATAGCCAATTATGTTATGAGTTTACCTATTCATTTTTTTAACCATTATTGAATTATTTGTGTTGTTCTATAAATAGAAAATATCAGGTGACTTGATATTTTACGTTTTTGTCCTTTACATTAATCACTCTATTTTTAGTCAAAAGTTAAAGTGAAATGATGAAACTTGAATTATATTATAACATTGATATGATTCAAATACCTTTATACATTTGATTATTATTATTATTATTTTAGAATAGGTTAAATTACAAATTTAGTCCCTAAACTTTCAAATTTGTGTCTATTTGGTTTATGAACTTTAAAAAGTATTTATTAGGTATTTGAACTTTTAATTTTGTGTCTAATAAATCATTGAACTTTCAATTTTATGTCTAATATAACCTAAGATATTCAATTTTTTAAAGAATTAACTGATCTATTAGATGTAAATTTGAATTTTATGTCTAGTAGAACCCTCGATTTCAATTTTGTGTCTAGTAGGTATGTGAATTAAAAAATTGAAAATTCAAAGATCTTTTGGACATAAAATTGAAAATTTAAAAAACTATTAAACACTTTTAAAGTTCAATGATCAAATATACACAAAGTTGTAAGTGTAGGAACTTATTAGATATTTTTTAAAGTTCATGGACTAAATAGGCACAAACTTAAAAGTTCAAGGATTAAACTTGT
This sequence comes from Trichosanthes truncata, assembly GCA_033996785.1. Taxonomy (NCBI): domain Eukaryota; kingdom Viridiplantae; phylum Streptophyta; class Magnoliopsida; order Cucurbitales; family Cucurbitaceae; genus Trichosanthes; species Trichosanthes truncata. Next base: position 2,905,660 of record JAWPNB010000003.1, read on the forward strand.
AATCTAACTTTTAGAATAATACATTATATGTAAGAGTGAGCATTCAAAACTACCATTAGAGAAACTAGATATTGAAACGTTGTTGCTTAAAATTCAATAAAAATAATGTTTAGACTTTTTTTTAGTTGCATACAAACATAAATATAGCTTAACTGACATAAAACATGCACCATCGACCAAAAGGTTATGGTTTGGATCCTATACGCTACTAAAAAAAATAGATGCAGTATAATATTAAAATTGAAATGAATAAGTATCATTGAATAATATTGATGATTGCACACCATAAAGCTTGAAAATGTTCATTTTTCTTTTTTTTTTTTGGTCTATTATTTTGCTTCGATAGATTTGTTTACTTTGAATTTAATTATTTGTAGAGAGATTCAAACCTCTAACATTTTAATTTGGTAGAATGTATATGTTTTAACTAGTTGAGCGATTTTCATATTAGCAGTAAGAAATAACTATTTAATCCTACAACTTTTTAAGAGGGTTAATGGTATCGCAACCAATGATTTTTTTACTGATTATTTTGTCTGGTTGAATCATGCTCGAGTTGATATTCTTTCAAATTGTGTTTTTATATTTTAATATTGTTAAACTTTTGAAGTAATATGAGAACTATAAATTGAGATGAATAATATAGCAAGATATATAGATTTGGAAAAAAATAGAGTTTTTTTAAGAGTTACTGAAAAATGTTACATAGAATATTGAAGAACAACAAATGTGGTAGTGTGGTAGTGATGGATTGAATCTTTGACCTAAGAAAAGAATAATAGACATCTTTATCTCTTAAGTTATGCTCATATTGACTTACTTATAGTTGATTAATTACGTTCCATGTTATTTTATATTTAATCTATCTATTGTGTTTTCATTTCAATATAATGTTAAAAATAATTTTTACTCTCATCTAAATGAAATAAAAAATAATTTCCTCAAATTTAAAAACGAATTTGAATAAAAGATAACAACACATCCTCAAAACCAATCAAACAAATTGTTGAAAACCCAATTTATTATAGCCTATATATTTCATCTAAAAAAAATCCACAAAATCTAATTCATTTATAGCCTCACATTCAAATTTGTATGGATGTTTTTTTTTTCTCTGTACCATCAAACAAAATATAAATAGTGTTAATTCTAAAAACAATATTTATTTCACTTTGATGCCTTGTCACTCAATGCAAGGATAAAACTGAAATGATCAGAATCCATGGTTACAAATATTTCTAAAAGTTAAAATTTTAAAATCAAATATAAACTCACACAAAGTGGAAAAAAAACAGAGGAATATATATACAATGAATATTTTCCTTTAATATAAATGTCATATGAATTATCTGTCTGAACCCTGAAGTGATATTTCTGTTGCAATTGCAATGTACCATTCCCAAAAAAAGAAAGAGGTTTCATGATCTGAATATAAATATTCGTAAAAAATAACGCCCACTCGCCAGTCAGGAAAGTGACAACACGCACTAAAAGTTACCTCTTTGTTTTTCGCTCGTGATCCACACGCGCCAACGAAGCGAATAATGTTCCCTGAAGCTGACAACGACGGCAACCTCTTTCTGCCTCTTCGATTTTGATTGGCTCTCCATCGTACGCTCTGTACGGACGATGATGACGCGTTATTTAGAGTTTTATGCTTTAAAAAAATTAATTTTTTTTTATCTCTCGCCTTCTCTCTCTTCTGTAAATGATATCTTATGTTTTCTCTCTTACTTACTTCCTTGACTTTTCTTTTTTCCCACTTCTTTAGTCTTTTTCCATTTTTAATCTCTTTTATTTTTCCTCAATTTTGGTAGGTATCAAATTTTCTTTTTACCAAATAAAGAAAAAAATGAGGCATTTTTCTTTTATCATTTAAAAAAAAAAAAAACGAAAGGAAAAGTTTTCTTTCTTTCTCATTTCTGGGTATTGTTTTTTTTTTTTTGAAGACTGAATCTGATTGGCTATGGAGGAAAAAAAAACACATGCATTTAAAAAAAAGAAAATGAAAACGAAAGGTTATTAATGAATTATATAGAAACGTGGGTCTGGTCTGTTTTGTGGTAATTTCCACCCCCATTTTTGGTGGTGGCAATGAAAACACATCTCACAATAACCAAAACACATCTCTATTGATTTTTCTTTTTTTCTTTTTTGATATTTATTTGCCCTTTTCTTCTTCTGGGGTTTTCAGATTCTTCCCCAAATTTTCCTTTTTTTGCTCTCCCAAACACTGCCTTAGCTCTCCTTAGCTAGGGTTTGATTCCGCCGATGAGTTATGCCTTGTTTGGCTTCAAGATAAAAATTAAACAAGGTTTTCCCATTTTTCCATTGTTGTTTCTGTGTTTCCCGATGAAATCAACCACTTCCCATTTGGGGTTGATCCAAACAAGCCCTTAAGTTGAGAGTTATTTTTATTTTTTTATTTTTTTTTAAAATTTCCCTTCTTGGCCCCCCCATCTTCCCTTTCACTCTGTTCTCTCAGAAACCAGGTCTGTTTGGTAAGATTTATGGCTCCATTTTCTTGTCCTCTTTCATGGAATTTTTCTGCTTTTTTTTTTTTTTTAAAAAAAAAAAAAAAACATTTTTGGTGTTGCATTTAATTTGTTCTTGTTCTTGTTCTTCCATTAGGGACAATTTTTATTTAAACGAAAAAAAAAAGCTTGGAATATAGAAAAATGGTGAGAGGAAAAACTCAGATGAGGCGAATCGAGAACGCGACGAGTCGGCAAGTTACGTTTTCGAAACGGCGCAATGGGCTGCTGAAGAAGGCCTTTGAGCTCTCAGTTCTTTGTGAAGCTGAAGTTGCTCTTATCATTTTCTCTTCTAGAGGGAAGCTTTATGAATTTGCTAGCTCAAGGTACGGTAATAAGGAATTTTTATATTTTGTTCCTTTTTTTATTATTATTATTTTTTTAAATACTGATGTGAGCAAATAATGAAGTAGTTTTTTTTTTTTTTTTTTTTTTTGGGTGTTCTAATGTTGATATATGTTTGGGTATATACGGAAATGATAATTAGTGCAAGGCGTGGTGTTTACGAATTTGAATGATGAAGGCCCGTTTGATATTGATTTTATTTTTATAAATTATGTTACTTCTTGAAATTTGTTTGGTATATTTTTCACATTTCTCAGAAATATATTTAAATTTTAAAATAAATTTCATAAAAAAAAAACAAATTGTTAAAAATTATTTTTCTTTTAAATGTTTTGATGCTTTATTATAAACCATCACTAAACTCAAAATTAGGATGTACTATATATATATATATATATATATATATATTTTTTTTTTTTTCTAAAACTAATCTCAACATTTTTCCACTTTTTTTTAGTGGGTTTTGATTTTGAACCATAAGTGACATGTAGGGATTTGAAAAACGATGTTTGAAAAATGATGTTTACTGATTAAGTGGATGGGTTAGAGTGAACAATAAGAATATATTGTCAACAATTCTTTTTAACATTAGGGTTTCTCTTCCCTTTTTTTTTTAGTAATGTCTATAAATACACATAACTTATCCAAATTCATGATGTTTGGTCTGGTTTTGGTAAGAGCTTTGAGGGACCATGCTTCAGACACTTGGTCCAAAAAATGAAGCCAATTGGTACCATGCAAGTACTAAAGAATAGTCTATTTTACACTATTTCTGATAATCTTTAATCACTCATACACTTTCTTGTGAGAGAGAGAAAGAATGAAAGAAAAAAAGCAAGAAAGAACGATCAAGAATTTTCTAAACTTAGGTTATATTAATCTTAATCTTAATCATATACAAATTATTGATTTAATTTACTAAGGTTTTCCTAGTACTACATGTTTCTGTTGTGGGAAAGATAAGAGAAAGGTGGAGAAGTGGGGTTTTGGTTAACCAATGTGTTTGGTGATTTGTACCTTATATTGTTAATTAATCTTTTAATTAATTGATCGTACGATCTAATATTAATTTAATTAACCTTCTCTTTTATTTAATCTAAGGTTTTAAATTTAATTAAACATAGATTATTATGTCAGTTGGTGTCAAGTCACCTTCATCTCTCTATATATTTTGAAAAATGCTGAAAGTTTTAGATAATGTGGGAAGCTATGTATGGTTTGTTTAAAAGTTTTGTTTTTATTTTATGAATTGTGCGTGTTTATGTCATGTTCATCTTTATTTGTATAGTCCTTATTTTAATCTACATTTTGTTAAAATTCATATATGAAATTTGATGATACAATTTCATCATAAATAAGTTTTTCATTGTTGTTTGATTTATTATTATTATTTTTAGGTTAAATTATGCATTTAGTCCCTGAACTTTGAGATTTGTATCTATTTGAATAATCATTGAACTTTCGAAATTACAAATTTAGTCCCTAGACTTTCGAATTTTTTAAAATTTATTGGTCTAAAAGACATAAAATTAAAACTTTAGGGTTCCATTAAACATAAAATTCAAATTTATATATAAAACATTATTTAATTTTTAAAAATTTTGAATTTGACAAGGACCTATTAGATACAAAATTAAACCTATTAGACACTTTTGAAAGTTTAGGGACCAAATAGATACAAACTTCAAACTTTAGGGACTAAACTTGTAATTGAACCTTATTTTTATCATAAAATGGATAAATTTCTCAATATATTTATATAAATATTATGTTTTTTTGTTTAATACATGTTGCAACAATGCATTTTAATGATATGTTATGTTTCTACTCCCTGCAATAATGACCCTCCCTACTAAAAACTACCTTGGAAAGTCATTGGCACAATATTATTATAATTATATAAAAATTAATGTTGCAATATTGAACGTTAACAATATATTAATGACAATTAAAAGCATCAACTCTTCAAAAAAAAAAAAAAAGAATTAAAAGCATCCTACAAACACAGATTTGAGATGCCATTAAACACAATTTAGCACTACTAAAACAAAAGCCTCGTTAAACATATTTCAAAATCTTGATATCTCGCAGTGTATTCAAACTTTATTTTGCTTATAGAAATACTTAGAATTGAAAAAAAATCATTTTTTTTATTAGTCACTTTTATCCTCAAATTTTTAAATTTATAAAATTGAATCCTTAACCAGAATAAAATGCGAAGTCAATATTTTTCAAAAATAGTTAAAATTATGTCCAATAACTAACCAATAAACTATTATAAAATTAAACTAACAAAATACTCAAAATCAAGTCATAATAATTGGCCAAACCTAATCATAAAAATATTCAAATTTAGCCACAAAATCAATTAGACAATAAAAAAAAATCCAAATTTAGCCATAAAATACTCAAACACAACTAAAAGTATCCAACATGACTAAAAGAGCTAGTACCCCACAAAACTAACGTCGCCCCTCTAGAATAATGCTCACAGCTAATCCCATTTTTTTTTTTTTTTTAAAGAAATAAAGTAGAAAACTTTACTCTGGGTGTTGTTCTACCACTTATGCTTAATCCTAGCTAAAACTATCCAACATGACTTAAAGAACCAATATTCACAATGCTTACACAAACTCGTTGCAAATTTTTTTTAGCGTGATTCTACCACTTATTCAAGTTTAGAGTTTGATTTTAAATTAATTCACAAACCTAAATAAGACGTTAAAGAAAAAGAAACAAAATAAAATTTTCCTAATATCATATTTCTTCACCAATTGAATATAAAAAAAGAAGCTACCACTTAAAATCAAACTTGTATGGGAATAAACTCATCATATACTGTCACAAGATTTTGGAAACATTAGTTTTGTATTACATTTGGATATAATGTCTTTGTCTGAAATGAACACATGATTTCTTATCCTTAAATGTTGTGTTTGTTTCACTGATTTTGTTTGTATGTGTCTACTTGTGCTTCAGCATGCAGGCCACGGTGGGACGATTTCTAAGGCATACAAGGGAAACCAATCATCTTGAACGTCCTTTAACTCATCACCCTAATTTACAAGCTGTTCAGGTTTGTCCTCATTTAAAAACACCATTCTCGAACGTGGTCGATGTCGATTGAAATATCGAGGTCTCAACTTTATAGAGATTTTGTTAACAATATTGATAAAGTAGTACGTAGACAGATAGTTGTAAGAAAATCATAAATATCTATATATATTCACGGACTTTATTTAAATGAATAAATATATAATATTATATATATATATATTTTTTATTTAGATTTTTTTATTTTTTTGAGTTCAACCATACGGGGGTGGAAGATTCGAGCATTGACTTTTTAGTCGAGGGTATATGCCTTAACCAGTTGAACTATATTCGGGTTGAATAATTTATAAATATTTAGGATTAGATTCATATAAATGTTATTTGGATATTTTAGGTCATGTTTGATAACCATTTGGTTTTTAAAAATTAAGTTTATAAACACTTCTTCCCATATGGATTTCTTTGTTTTAAGAATTAAGTTTTTTTTTGTTCTTTTTGCTTTTAATGTGTAAATGAAGCATGAGGCTGCAAGTTTGTTGAAGGAGATAGAGTCACTTGAAGTTTCAAAGAGGTAGAATAAGCTGCTAATGTCTCTAAATTTTCATTGGTTTGACTTTGGCTGTCTGATATTGACAGCAAATTTTGACCTATAATTTACCAGGAAATTGTTGGGAGAAGGTCTAGAATCAAGCTCTTATGAAGAACTTCAACAAATAGAACAGCAGCTAGAAAGGAGCTTAGCCCATGTTAGAGCTAGAAAGGTTCTAAAACTAAACTATATAATTATTCAGTCCATATTATACAATCATTCATAGTTTTGACAGAAAGTTTTCCATGTTTTTATAATTAATGAGCTTTTCAATACTCGTATAATGTTTGGTTCATAGGTAAAATTTGTAAAATTATTTCAAATTTAGAGCGAAGAAGTTGAGTTTATGAGCCATTTAATTAACTCTATGGACTTAAACCAAGTTATATTAGCCTAGGTTTATGAGCCATTTGTTAATTCTATGAACTTAACCAACTATATTAGCCTAGGTTATATAAAGTTTTAAGTTCATAATTAAACTCATTTTATATGCTATGTATAATCTTTACCAATCATAAATCTGTTAATTAAGCACAAATTATACAAACTAAGTTCCTATAGCTTTTTTCTAGTTTGTATAATCTGAGTCATAAAAATTGTAGAGTTGAATCGATTGTTCTGTAAGATTGGTTAAGGTAGATTTTTAGTCATTCTTTTTTTAACTCCCTACTGAAAACGTGAATTTTTGTTTGACTTGAATTAACATATTTTCATTTTTCTGATTTTCAGCACGAGGTGTACAAGGAACAGATTGAACAACTAAAAGAAAAGGTTAGGAAAAAAAAACTTCAAAACTTTATGCTTTCCAATAGATTATGGATATTTTCTAGGCATGAATATTCTTTTTTCTTTTCCCCCTAATTTCTTCTTTTTTTTAAACAAAAAAAACAGGAGAAGTATTTGGCAGCTGAAAATGCAAAGCTAGGTAAAAAGGTGAGTTGTATCATCTGTGATTACATTTGCTGGATTATTGTTTTTCTAAACCAGAAAAAAAAAATCCTAACAAGTCTCTTAGGATGAACTTAAAGGTACTTATTATTATTTTTAGTACAATAGTTACAGAGTGGTTCTTTCGAATTTAGGATAGAGATAAGTTTCTAACTTAAAGATTATAAAACTGAAGAAATTAAAAAAAAAACTACTAAAATGCGTGTGATGCAGTACATAATTCAACTTGAGCCTCAACAATCACCAACTCAATTAGGAAAAGTTTCACCAAATCTTGAAACCAGCTCGATTTCCGATGTCGAAACGGATTTGTTCATTGGACCGCCCAAGTCGAGATCGAAGTGACTCCTTGCTCTGCAAAATTGATTTGGTAGTAATCACACCCATTTTTTTTCTTCTTGCCAAATTGTATCATAATTTCATAACAATTTCCAATTGGTTTTCATACTTTGTTTCTTATTTGGCAGCTTGAATAATGATGTCAATAAGAAGAAGAGAGCAACAATATGTGTGAGAGAAGAGAGAGAGAGAGAGGGAATTGGCTAGCCTTTGTCTTCTCTTCAAAATTCTAAGCTTGAAAGTGTGTGTTTTAGTGTACAAAATATTCTCCATATTTTCTCTTCTACATTTTCACATTTCATTTATAATAAGAATATTTTAGTCTTTTCAACCTATGATTTTAGATCAACTATTATATGCATTCGTACTGTATGGATGATTCAATTTTTTTTTTATCTTTTTAGTGAAGTCAGATCACAAGTGAAATAAATGATTTGATCTTAAATAATATATTATGTTTTTTTTTTTTTAAAAATATCATGAGAAAGGACCACATTAAAAAAATAAAAAAAAATCCCACTATGGTGTTCATAAATTATATTGTCATGCAGATATGTGCTTTATTTTTTCCTTATACCCTTCTAAATCTATTCAACATAAATCTTTGCCCTATTGCCTTCAATGTTTTCTTATTAAATTAAAATATTCATTTATTATACCTCAAAAAGAGTTTGGATTATTAATACTGTGATTTAATATAATGTGACTAAGCCAATTCGAATGTATAGTTTATTGGATAAAACATCAATTACAATTTTAGAGGTTGATAGTTCAATCTCTCATTTTGTAATTGTTGAACTAAAAAGAAAATATTATAATATCACTAAAGTTCACTTTAATTATCACATGACAAATACATAAATCAATGAACTTTAAATTGTAATAGGATCAAATTTAATTGGATATTGAGATTAAAAATTTTGTGAGTGAGAAGTTTTCTTGTCATCTTTTTACTCTCTTATCTCTATCATACAATAATAGAATAGATCTATAAGGTTTCTAAACAAAATATTCATATAAATAATGAAAAAAAAATGATAATTGAAAATAAATATTATAGGTCTCTTAAGTTTATTTTCATAAAACTCTTTATATATTGATATGTTAGGTTATGCTTGTTTACACGTAATTTCAAAATAAAAAGAAATGAGACATGTATAAATAAATTTATATTTTTATTAATTTAAATATAGTGAAGTACAATCTCTAATTTGTTAATCTGATTCTTCCTCTCAAATATACATTTGTCTTGAGGGTTTCGCAGCTTGTTCTCGAATGTAGATTTGTCTCGAGGGCTTGGTAGCTTATTCTTGAATATGGATTTGTTTCGAGGGCTTTGTAGCTTGTTTTCGAATGCGAATTTGTCTCGAGGGCTTTTGCAACTTGTTCTTGAATGTGAATTTGTCTCGAAGGCTTTTGCAGTTTGTTCTCGAATGTGGATTTATTTCGAGGGCTTTGCAGCTTGTTCTCGATCTTCAAAGGCTTCTAGTCTTCAAGACTCTGATTCAGATAGTGTTTGATCTTCAAGAGTTTAGGGAGTCTTCTGATATTTGTTTTTGAATTTTCTCTAAGTTCTCTAGAGAGTTTCCACTTCTGAACCTTTGAAATGGAGAGGAAGCTCTCTATTTATAAAGTTCCTGAAGACTTTCAGGTGGACTTGGGTTTGTCAGTCAGACTGGGCCTGGTTGACTTTCGTCCTAGCTGTTGGACTGAGTATGATTGACTTTGGGCTTAATCTTTGGATGTGGCTAGCTGACTTTAGGGTCTAGCCCTTTGGATTTTCGTCTAAAATTAGTCCAAATTTCACATAACCCAATTGTATATTGGGATTCATCATAATTTAATTTAGGGATCATTGCCAATTTAATTAATCCCTAATTAAAAATAATTCCGCCATCAATGTTGCATAATGACATGGTAATTTTTGATTGGCCAAAATTTATATTTCAACAATGTTGATAAGGAGTTAAATCTACCATCTAAAAGGCATGTACATTTAAACTGAAAAGGAAAAAAAAAAAAGAAAAAAAAAGCATCAACATTTACAATTGGCAATGAATTGTTGTGAGTGGAGTGATCGAACTGAAACGTGTGGCTTAAAGAAAATATTTGTAAATTAAAACAAAGCTCCAATTTAGTGCAAGTGCACACTGTCGATGCAAGTAATATAAAACTGGAAGTATTCCAGAGTATCGATCCCACAGGGAACAAATACAACAAAATTCAAGAAGATAAGCAAAGATGTCTTCAAATTGAAATTGTGGGTAATTGGTGTAAAACAATAGTTGGGATAATTTTTGTTTTTGAAAAGAAAATGATAAAAAAGGGATTCAAATATGCTTTTGCTCTATTGAAAGAAATTGCGGCCTAATTGCAATTGCAATCCTTTGACTCAACACTTAAGCTTTGTAAACCGAATTCAACACCTATTCGATCTTCTATGAAGTATCTTTAGGAGGCTAAGTGATTAAACCGATAATTCTATGGCTAATATGAACTTAGTTAATTTTGAAACACAATTCTTTTGGTTTTAAAGGTTTTGCCCTATGTCTAGGGTCAAAAACAAATTCCTATGTCTAGGCTATTTTCTTTTATTTCTTTTATGAAAACCAAATTTTTATCTCACCTTTTCAGAATTAGACTCAATTTTTGTATACTAATCTAGGTAATCAATCTAGACTAATAATATGCATTAAAATCAATAAAAGAAAACAAGCTATAGAGGAAGCAGGGTTACTCTCACAATTAGGCCTTTATCTTTAGGGCATCCACATGCTTGAATCCCAAAGAAGAAATTAGCTTATTATGATGAGGATGAAAAACAGTAAATTAAAATGTAGAAAATTCATAACAAGCTTAGATCAAAATTGAGAGATCAACTAAACTAAATGAAAATTCAACAAATGAAATTTCTATTTTAAAAAAAATAAGAACTGAAACTTACAAGAACTAAATGAACAACAATAAGCAACATTTCAATAAAATCAATCCAACAAGTTACAACGGACAGTGGCGAACTTACGGAACTTCAAACCTTGTGGAAATATAATTCCAAAGAACAACTGAATTTTTATTAAAGAAGAAAACAACACTCAAAAGAACATAACACTAAAATAAACCCAACAAGATTGCAAGAACATAAAATAAAATAAAAACAGTAAGTAAAATAAAATAAAAACAGTAACTAAAAAAAACAGTAACTAGAAGGAAATGATAGAATATAAAATAAAGTGGGCAAATATTCCTTGCTTCAATCGATCCAAATACCCATCCAAAAGCAAATGAATCTTAACCTCCTCGAACTTTCGTTGAGGAGGGACCAAAGTCGGAAATTACAGAGCAAAAGATGAAGAGAAAACTGCTGTAAATGACAGAAAAAACATGAATACAGACTGTGGGTGAGTAGCAGAAAATCCAACCACGTTTTGGATCGTTTTCCTCATTTTTATAGGCATTGAGGGCTAGGGTTTCCATCTTTGTGCTCCTTCAATCATGGGTCAATGTTTGAGCATGAGATTAGGCTGAAAATTCTCCAAAAATCGAGCAAATCCAGTGGATTTTGGTATTTTCCCGAGATTCCCGCATCTTCCAGATTTTCCAGAAATGCAATTGCATTTCAATTGCATTTCTGTGGCATTATTTTTCAGCTCTACCAAAATTTTCCAGAAATGCAATTGCATTTTCATCAGCATTTTTGGGCTGAAAAGTCTCCTAGAATCGAGCCAAACGCCGTGGGTTTTGGAGCATTTTCGTGATTTCCACAATAAATTGATATGTCCAGAAAATGCAATTGCATTGCAATTACATTTTTCCTCTTGTTCACAACATTGCTTTCTCAAGGAAATGCAATTGCATTTCATTTGCATTTTCTTCATTGCTTCAAATATGCACAAAAGCAACACTTTAGCCAACTTTCCATTATCTTTTCAACTTATTTCTTCTTTTTCTATACTCCGACAAGCTTTCATGAATTTATCTCATAAACGCTATTTTTAGCTTGCTCGGTAATCAATAAAGCATACAAAAATGACAAAAATAACTTAGTTTAGGGTTAATTAATCCTCATAAATAAGAATTATCAGGGAGTTATTTGGATTTTCAACTAAAAAAATTAATCAGCTTTATTTTTTACACTTTGTTAATGGTACAAATTATTTTAGTAAAACCTAGAAGATTTTTTTTTTAAGTTCAACAATATTTGGGGGTGGAAGATTCGAAACTCCGACCTCTTGATCAATGGTACATGTCCAATTGTCGCTCACCTATGCTCATTTTGCTCATTTTTATTTGAGTTAGATCCTTGTCTCTAGTCTCTTAAATGATCATATTTTATGTTTGGACATTAGTTGATCACCTTTGTTTGCCGCACTTAAATAAACAACAAGGTTAAGGTAGCTCATTAACATCGTTCAAACTGATTTCTAGTTTATCGTCACTGTTAGTAATGTTAGTTACTTTATTTAGTTTGATCTTTTTTTTTTCTTTTAATTTTCTGTTATTAGCTAGAGCTAATTATTGTTAATTAGTTTTATATTATGTTCAGCAGCCTCTCATATATTTGGCTAGCTATTTGATCACTTTTGAATAAAATTGATTGAAATTGTGATCACCTCTCAGAGTGTACTCTCTTGCACCTTTTAGTTTTAGTTTTGATAATAAAATGACTGAAGATTTATATGATCCAACTAATCCACCACTTTTTAGAAATGATCATATATGACCAATACATAACAAAATTTGACAAATGTCTTGTAATTTAAAAAAAAAAAGTTAAAAAGTTAACATAGTCACACCAATTTTTTTTTTTTTTTTTTTTAAGAACACGTGAAATCGAATTGATCTCTTAGTCACATATATATATCCTTAATTAATTTAGTCATGTTTAAGTTGGTCTCACACGACTGTTATAACTTAGTAACTTACAATATTTTTTTATCTGTTAAATTATACAAAATACTCCTAAACTTTGGGATAAGTTTCAATTATGTCCCTAAATTTTAAAATTTGTTCCAAAAGATACTATTTGAGAGTATTTCTTTTGGTTAAAATAAGATAGAAATTGGCACGATGGCTAATGTGTAAAAATTGGAAGGCATACATTCACGTAAATAATAAATTGACATGATAGTGGATTTGTGTAAAAATTGATTACATAAATGATTTTATCGATATCTTCTCAGATCAAATAAATGGTAATAATGATTTAATCTTCTATATAGTTGTAAATAATATCTCATACACCTTCTAATTTTTACACCACAATTTCCACGTAAATTTCCATAATTTATTTTAAAATTGGTAAATATATATTTATTTCATACGCCTTCTAATTTTTACACCACAATTTCCACATCAATTTCCATAATTTATTTTAAAATTGGTAAATATATATATATATATATATATATATATATATATATATATATATATTTATTTATTTAAGTGTGTTTTTTAAAACAAATTTTAAAGATCAAAGGTAAAAATAAATTTTTTCATAGTTTAAGGGCATAATTAGTTTCAAAAAAAAAAAGGACATAATTGAAACTTATTCTAAAGTTTAGGGGCATTTTGACTAATTTTAAGTTTTAATGAAAATACAATGACTAAAATTGGACATTTAAAAGGACATCGACTAAAATAGAATGAAACCTAAAATAGAGGGACGAAAATGGTTTTTTAACCTTTTTTTTTTCTTCCATTTTGCTATGCTTAGATTGGCGATTTATATAATTTTTTTATGACATGTTCGGTAGTGATTTTGAAGGGGTTAAAATTTATTTTCTCATATTCAAAATCATTTTGAAACATATTTTTAATTATTTAAAATCAATTTTAATGGAATGAAAATCGCCTTTAAAAGTGTAAAATCAAAATTAAGTTGATTTTAAATGACATGACAACTGTGATTTTAACCTTTCAAAATTACTCCCAAACAATCTTAAAATCCGTTAGTTTTAAATTTATTTTGAATTCTGGTTTTAAAAAAAATTCCCTAAATATTACGTGGGCTCATTAGGACTGAGGCCCAATTCTCAAGGCTCAAGGATGCGGCCCCCGGGCTTCGCCTATAAACTGCCGAAGCTTTCAGAAGTAGAAGAAAACACAGACAGAAATGGCGGGAGAAGCAGCGGCACCAAGGAGGGCTTATGGCGCTCCTCCAAGAGCCACTCATGCTCCTCCTCGTCCTCGCTTGGAGCCCGTCGATCGCGAAAAGGTTTCTCTCTCTTTCCCTCTCATTTCTACTTTTAGGGTTTCTGTCCGTTCCATCGTCGTGTCAGTTTTTAATTTTGGTGTTCATAGCTTGTTGTTGAATCCATCTTCATCTTCAATCGTTTTCTTGTTTCTTTGCTCTAGAACGTCATTGAAATGTCATTATTTGAAACTTCGAATGTTGCCTTGTTCTCGTAAAACGCATCTGCTTTACTATAATTTCTGTCGAACTCCTGCTTTTTCGCTACCTCGTAGTGTGTGGAGCTGGCTGTGTAAACATACATAGCAACTTTCACTTTCTCTGCTGAGTGATTTTGCTTCTCTTCTTGCAGACTTGTCCTTTGCTGCTTCGTGTTTTTACGAAGGTACGCCGTATTTTGATGCTGGCTTCTTGTTTTTATGAATTCTGTTTAATTTCTCTGCAAATTTGGAAGGGAGAAAGTACTCGAAAACAAGTGCGTTTCATCGCTTTAGGAAGGAGTTTAATCCAGCCGGTATATCAATAGGGATGAAATGAAATGCGTTGGATGTCAATTTGTGTGAAATATTCTTCTGTTTATGTCATTGTGGAGACCGATAAGGTTTAGGAATCGGATGAGAGGATAATTTAAGCAAATTTCCCTGGTTTCGCGTTTCTACATTTAGCTTATGAGGTTGAGGCTATATTGCTTATTGATGACCTAGGGTTGTGGTTCTAAGTAATGCAGCATTTGGATTATGGAAGCGTCATTATGAAATTGAAATTTGCTGTAATTGCAAATTTTCTGCAGATTGGGAGTCATCATTTCAATGAAGACTTCGCTGTGAGGGGCAAGGAGCCAAGGGATGAGGTTCAAATTTATACCTGGAAAGATGCTACTCTTCGCGAGCTAACTGATCTGGTTGTGTTTCTCATTCCTTTTCAACCTTTTCTTCCTGCACGCTCTGCTCTGCATGGCATAATTACCAATGATCTGTATCTTTTTGAGTTTATATCTATACTGGCTTCATAGAAACTATTTCCCTTCTGCTGTCCTTGAACTTACGTTGCGTGTATGTGTGTGCGTGCCGGGGGATTTTTTTTTTGGGGGGGTTACAGGTAAAAGAGGTAGCTCCAGAAGCCAGGAGGAGAAATGCTAAACTATCTTTCGCTTTGGTGTATCCTGATAGACATGGCCGGTTTGTAGTGAGAGAGGTATCTCTTTCTATCTCTTTGCTCTCTTTCTCCGACTCCGACATGCATGCACACATATATTTATGCTGTCAGGATGGTACATTGGAAAAATTCTTGATTCTTCGCTCTTTTTACTTAGTCGAGTTTGCCAAGTTTAGTTTTGATTATATGAAATTGAACATGTTAGTTGAATTAGTGGTAAAATCATTGGTTATTATCAAAACTAGGCTAGAAATTACCCAAAACCCAATAATTAATTGTCCAAAAACTCATCCCTCGAAGTACTTAACATTACTGGAATTCGACCAAAAAAACACTCAAACTCAAGTTCAAGCATAAAAAACCTAACAACAAAGTGCACAAACGTAGCCAAACAAATGCTTATTTACAAAAATCCGTAATCAAAATAATGTGTCCAACTACAAGAATGCCACGAATGTCAAAGAAAAAGATAGCGACTGAACTAAGGGAGAGTAAGTAATTATTTATTATAGTGTAGGCATCAATTCAATGAAATAAAAATCGTAGGGTTGAATTTGACTCACTCAACTAAATACAGAAATAAAAAATAAATATTTACCTATTGTTAGCCTGTATGTTTATGACTTGATTGACTGGGACAATACTTTCAAACTGGACTTTTTCATTGTCCAAGAACGTTTGAAGCGCACAATTTTGTTCAAAGATGGGTAGTTCTGCTTTTAGGACGTACTAACACATTGAACATGCTGAACGTGTGCTTATGTTGCATATTCTTGCATTGTTAAAGGATCACTTGCTATCATGTTCATTGAATGAAATAACACAATCTTCTGTACTTAAACATAATTTCTTCATGCCCTGCGAGTTTGCAGTTTCCTTAACCGCAAAGATTTGTCTGTATAAGGGATTAAGTTTGCGATATACTTCGATCCGTGATAAATTGTCTGCGCATATTGAGTTTGATTGACCTATTTTGTAAAATAACTTGAAGCAATTTACGTTTACAA
The DNA here is from genome assembly GCA_033996785.1 of Trichosanthes truncata. Taxonomy (NCBI): domain Eukaryota; kingdom Viridiplantae; phylum Streptophyta; class Magnoliopsida; order Cucurbitales; family Cucurbitaceae; genus Trichosanthes; species Trichosanthes truncata. Next base: position 2,921,821 of record JAWPNB010000003.1, read on the forward strand.
ACAATGGTATGAAGAAAGTGAACTATTATATGAGCTTCCGAGTAATCCAGTTTCTGTTTCTTGATGTGAAGGTAGGTAAGACGTTCTCGTTCGGAAATGGACGATTAGACGATAACCTGGCTTTGGCAGAACTTGGTTTTCAGGTAAACCAAACATGGCTTTCATTTTCGCCATATCAGTCCTCTATTTCTTCTCATACTTGCTGCATTTTTTCCACGCAGATTGGAGATTACTTGGATGTAGCCATTATATAGGGAATTTTGGTGCCTTTACATCCTATAATGCCTGTCGACTGGAATGATCCTTTTTTCCCAGTGAAGAACCAAACGAACGCAGATATTAACTTCAATCTTGTAAAGTATATTCCATAATTTGTTTGGAAATCCTTTGCATGTTTGTCTTGTTCTCCTGGCCTTTGAGGTAGAATCATGATAGTCATCTTTATGTTCGTTTGAGTTGCCTTCTTGTTTTAAACGGGGCACCACCATCTGTGTTGCATGAAGTAGGCCTTAGGATAGAGTTTAATGATGGAATGAAACTATTTTCGGCCTATAATGATCTTATTTTTAGTTAAAGAGTATAGTTTGTTTGATGAATACTTTTTTCTTTCTTTTTTTCTTTTTAACTTTTTTCATTTTTAAAGTTCATGAACCTTCGTACCCATTGTATCTTTAACTTGTGAATTTTAAGATTTTCTATTTTAATTCTTGAAATTTCAAAAACTTCCAATTTTAGTCTCAAAATATTATATAGTGTTAATTTGTTTGCTGATTATTTTATATAAATCTTGACACCTCATGATTGAGGATATATGCTTTAACTAGTTGAGCTATGCTCGAGTTGGCATCTCGACCTATTTTGTAATTTGTAAATTTATTACATGTTTTGAATATTTGATTAAATAGGCTGTCTAATCTGTCAATGAATAAAAAAATATGTTTAATTACACGAAATGTAAGTTTAGAGATTAAAGCTGATTTATCGAAAGTTTAGTTGAAAATTAATGATGTGCTTTTTTTTTTTTTTCATTTAATTGAAATGTATGTTAATTTCTTTTTTATTCTAGCAAATTGAACACCCTGTCTTGCATTTGCAATCAATTTTATTATGTATTTAAAACAAAAATGTCATATGCAGTTTTATTTATTAGTTTTCTATTTCGATGTTGACATTATAAGCACCATCTAATATCTAAATAACCAATGAGCGACTCCGATTATTATTAATTATAGAACTCTCTTTGATTAAAAAATATTTATACGACGTTAAATTTTTTAAAAAGTATACCAACCAAATGCAAATTGGGCAAAAAAATGGTGGGTGGATTTTTGTAAGGCAGTGTATTGGGATCTCACATGCTGTGTTCTTAAAAGGGAAAATATAAAAAATAAATCTCACATGCTTTAATCTTTTAATTTCTACTTGTTACTTCTCCATAAATATAGTACTTTTATCATATGTTCTATATATTTGTTATATCTCACGAGCTGTGTTCTCAAAAGAAAAAAAAAAGCCTCACATTCTTTAATCGTTTAATTCCTACTTATTACTTCTCCATAAATGTAGTACTTATATATGTGTTTTATCTCACATGTTGTGTTCTCAAAAGGAATAATAATAAATAAAAAAAAATCTCACATGCTTTAGTCTTCTAATTCCTACTTATTACTTCTCCATAAACATAGTACTTTTTATTGAAACGTTCAATATATTTGTTTTATCATCTATTCTTAGTTAAGTTGGTCAAATTTAACCTAAACATTTTATTTTCATCAAATTAAATGTCTTGCTAGTTAAAGTTGTTTTTATTTTGTTTTTTTGAAGTTAGTAGAATTTAGCACAAAAGTGAGGAGATAATCAATTGAATAAGCAACTTTTATTTAGAAAGTATAAAGAATTAAGGATGAACACTTTAGAGAGAACTCACACTCTCTAATCCTTACTTTTGTTTATAACTTTTTTCTATTGCCCCATATGTAGAGACATATGTCTTATATACTGGTAAGAGATCTTTGGGGTTCAAACAAAGAGAATTTTCTTGGCGCATATAGAATATTTTAACTATTTCTTTGAAAATCTATACTTATATAAGGGAATTCTGGAATTCCTTGGAGCGAAAGAAAATACTAAGATATTTATTTACGATCTTCAAAATAAATCTAGAGAGACTAATATGTACAATTAAGACATTTGTGTAGATATTTCAATAAGCATTAGATAGTTTTTTTCAAAAAAAAAAAACTTATAGATAGTGTTGTGTTTTATTTTAGAACAAAGGGGTTCTATACTGAAGTTTGGAAGCTTTTGTGGCTAGATTATAAGTGAGCTTTTAGTTTAATTTTGAGGGGTATTGTTTCTACTATTTATCTGAACTAAATAAAAATAACTCATTCAACTAAATGAAATAAAATAAAATCATTAATGTCTATTGGACTAATATCAATATAAATAAGCCAATCGGAACATTGCTCAATTGGTTTAGACATATACCCTTTGACTTAGAGATCAGATATTCAAATTTCAACTCCATTGATCACATTGTGCAAAATTAGTTAATATATATTCAATAATCATTTTCAGATCAATTGAAAAAAGAAAAAAACAAGAATCGTTTTTTTTTTTTTTTTTTTTTTTTTTTTTTTTTTTAATTTAAAACTTGGAAAAATATATTTTTTTGAGTACCGGAAAATAAATTCAAACTCATAATTTAACTACAAAATAATTATTTTCGCTTCATTTCAAGTTCATTCAACCGGGAAAAGACCGGGAGATTTTGAAGAGAGAGAAGGAGAAAGAGAGGAAAAAAAAAGCGGGAGTATAAAAAGAAAGCACTGGCGTTCAGTTTCTGTTCGCTCTTCACAGACGTTCAGTTTCTGTTCGCTCTTCACAGAGATGTTATTTGATAGCAACAGAACTTAACTGAAAGGTTCCGTTCTTCTGTTACCCTCGCTCTCTTTTTAACCTGACCGCCCGACGAAATTCTCTTACCATTCTACACCAATGCTCTTCGATTTGTGATTCTCCGTATCAATTCTCTCTGTTCTCGTGTTCATCGACAATGGCGCTGAAGAAAGGATCGGTTTCTGGTTTGGCTAAGCATGAGGATGAAGGAGGTAATGGCGGTGCTGGAGGATATAGGTTTGTTTTGGCTCTTCTCGTCCTTCTCTCCGTTCTTGCGCCCTGGCTTTTTGTCGTCGTCAGCGGCTTCCGTACTACTGGTGCGTTTCTTCACCTACTTTTGATCTCCCTGTGTGGTTTAGGAAACTGAATGTAGTGCAGTTTTTACTATGGATCTTTAGTTATTAGATCTCTAGTCATTTTCTTTTTTTTTTTTCCTCAGTAATAGTTGAAAGCTTTAGTTAATGTACTCTGTTACAAAGTTTTCTCTACGGAACCGGAAGAACTACGGCCACTTCAGACTCGGAGTTTAGAACTGGCTCTTTCACGCGAGCTTCTTATTTTGACTTATTTATTTGAGAGCCAAATAGGTATAGCGTTCGCTTCGAGAATTTGAATTATTGTCTGAAGTTGAAGAGATTACGAAACGAAAATTGTAGTTGAAGTAGAACTCCTTGTTTTAAGCTTAACACCGGATCATGCGTTGGAAATGATAATCGTATTGCAGGAAGTTCACTCAGACTCCGTTAACATTGACAATGTATAGCACTCATGGTACGGATGTGACTTTGTAGCACAAAGATGTATTAGGCGTCATTTCTTTGAATTGATTTTCTTACTTCATTTTGTCTCCTCGGCAAATGCAGTGGCTCCGGTATATGAGAGAGAGGAAAAAGAAGTACGAAGAGCAAAGAATAAGGAATAAAGAACAAATTATTGAATTTCTTAGAACGATATAATTATAGCCACTGAACTTCTCTGTGTAAGGAATTTCCAATAACAGCACACAATGATTCTGAGCTTCCGGCTTTTTGCCTGTAGCAACGACTAAAATATTATGGACTCTCGAACTCGTTTGATTAAAATTTTCCGTGTAGAGGTTGGCTGAGCTAACACTTCAGGAATCAGAAGGAAGGTCATAAGCTTGCCCACTTAAGTCTGTATAACTACAAGAGTGACTCCTATGGATATGACCAAATGTGATTGACTAAGTAATAGTTTACTTGGAGATAATGAATAATAGAAGAGCATCATGGAAATACGAACCTCACTTCTTGTAAATGAAGTAGTGTTAAACTTGAATAATCAACAAGCATTAGCTCGAACTAAATAGGTAATCCAGCCTGTGCTTCATGTCAAAGCAGGGAGAGACCACAACATACGAACATTATGGGGCTGTTTGGGGCACTGAGTAAATTATAATAACATGGGTTATAATAGTCTGTGGATTATAATAATATGTGGATTATAATAGTCTGTGAAATAATATAATATTATTTAAAATACAGAGTTGTTTAGTCTGTAGTTATAATAGTCAGTGTTTGGGGTGCAGAGTACTCCACAGGTTATTATAACACGGGTTATTATAACCATTGCCCCAAACAGCCCCTATGTGTGTGTTCTCGTGTGCTATTCTTATTACTGTTCATGTTTATGTGTTTCCTCTGTTTTTGCTTTATCCTTGAACAATATTATAGCCTATTTTTGGAAATTGCATGGCATGCAAATTAGGATAGGATATTAGGCAATGCTGATCAATTACTGCTTTTGTACTTATCTGCCTTTTAAGAAGTATTTCATGCATCTAAATGATGACTGCGGTAAAATTATGCGAAAGTTTCTTTGTGATCATCCTTTTTAATAAGAACAGTGTAATATTGGCATATGCATGTCTATCCTTGTGATGACGTGATTTTCGTTTGTTCATTTATTCTTTGTTTAATTTGTTATTACAATCTCTGCAGGTGAAGGGGTTATTTCAAGTAGTCCAAGCAAAGGGGTAGGTTATTAAAACGTTCTCTATTCTGAAACTGGTTAGTGTTTTATATTGTGGATTGGAAAAAAGATTTGCCAAAAACTCGTCGAGACTCTTTCTGGTAACGTGCAACTGTGTGTTGGTTTCCTTGCTCGCTTTCTTCATATCCGGTATTTTTAATCCTCAAGACATGAGAATTTTGGGATTTAGCAACTGTTTTCTGTGTGAAATAGTGATTACGATACTTCTGCAGGTACTTGATGATATTGCAGCCAGCACAAACAATACGGGAACTATTAATTCCAAGAATAATAATTTGACCCTATTATGGAATTTGGTTGCGGTGGACGCCTCAGTTGATGCGATTTCCATAGTAAGCCCGACAACCTCAAACTCTTTTTCTGGCACAATAGACTTTGTTCTTATTGAGTCGTGATTCACTGATTCTGCTTGTAGCCAAGCCAGACGGCTGTAGTTCCGAGAAATGGAACCCACCAGGGGGAAGAGGACTACTCTTTGGGTGGTAATGCTAGAACATCTTATGTTTATGATGAATTGCTAGCTTTTGTTTTTCCCTTTCTTTTATTGACGCAGTTGTCTTTTACATGTTCTCATACGGAATTCATCAATTTGCTCGCGCTCCCTAAAGCAGCCAGAAGGGTAATAATTATTGACTATTTTTCATTTACATAATTTCCTATGTTGAAAATAAAATTGGTTCGATACGCCCCTTGCTTGGATGAAGGTGGAGGAGAAGGATATTTGACTTTGCACATTCTCGACCTTATTGTCGCCCTGCCCCTGTGATTCCTATTTTGTAGATAGTAAGAGAAGAGCGACACGAAAATCAGTTGCTGGAGATGCAGCTGGTTCAGCAGGATGATGATACCATTGTAAAACTTGAGAATGCAAATATGCAAGCCTCTGAATTAGTTGATTCCTCGATTCTTGGAAAATACAGTACATGGAAGAAAGAACATGAGAACAAGAACCAAGATTCAACTATACGTCTAATGCGAGACCAGATTATTATGGCAAGAATATATTTGAGTATATTGAAAAAGAAAAAGAAACTTGATTTGTATCAAGAGCTCTTAGTTTGTCTTAAAAGGAGTCGTCGTGCCCTAGGAGAGGCAAATATTGATGCTGAGTTGCATTACAGGTAATAAGTGTCCATCGTGATAAAATGTACTAATTTAATGAAAACTAAAAGAACACTGGATTGCATTTATTATTTGCAATATTCCATGCTTGTAAGTTCTTTTTCATAATGATTATAAGGACTCTTCTTATGTTACGCCATACATTGTTTTATAGTGCGCCCAAGAGAATAAAAGCTATGGCTGATGTTCTTTCAAAGGCGAGAGATCAGTTTGATTGCGAGTTGGTGACCAGGAATCTGAGAGCAATGCTGCTAACTGAAGAAGAAAAGGTTAGAAGGTTGAAAAGGCAAAATACATTTCTCACCCAATTGGGAGTTAAGGGTATTCCAGGTGGTATTCGCTGCCTGTCCTTGCGCCTTACCATCGATTACTACCTTCTGCCTCCGGAGAAGAGAGAGCTCCCTGGAAGTGAAAATTTGGAAAATCCAAAATTTCACCATTATGCGATCTTTACTGACAACGTGTTGGCTGCGGCAGTAGTTGTGAACTCAACCGTAATGAATGCTAAGGTGAATTCAACTCATTAATTTAGAGCTTTATTCATGAAAATTGACTTCTCTTGAACATGTATCACATGCGTGGCAGATTATGATCAAGTTTATTTGCCTGTTTATGTTGTATTTTAACTGGGCATATTTCCTTGTTTGCAAGACAGGATTCTTCAAAACACGTATTCCACCTAGTTACTGATAATCTCAATTTTGGAGCAATGAAAATGTGGTTTCTCTTAAATCCTCCTAAAGAAGCCACGATCCACGTTGAAAATTTAGAGGAACTTAAGTGGCTGAACTCATCCTATTGCCCAGTACTCCGCCAGCTTAAATCTGCAGCAATGAGAGAATATTATTTCAAGGCAGGACATTCAACCACTGGTTCATCTAGTGCTTCTAGTTTGAAGTACAGGAACCCAAAATATCTCTCAATGCTCAATCATCTGAGGTTCTATCTACCTCAAATTTATCCCAAGTTAGATAAAATTTTATTTCTGGACGATGACATTGTTGTCCAGAAAGATTTGACTGGATTGTGGCTTCTAGATCTCGAGGGAAAAGTCAATGGTGCCGTGGAAACCTGTGTTGCAAATTTTCATCGTTTTGACAAGTACCTTAACTTCTCAAACTCTTATATCGCTAGGAAATTCGATCCAAATGCGTGCGGTTGGGCATATGGAATGAACATATTTGATCTCAAGGAGTGGAAAAAGAAAAATCTCACTGGCATATATCATATTTGGCAGAACTTGGTTAGTCTTGCATCCATATTCCCTTTGTGATGTTTTTTTCCTTGACGCTTGGCCGGATTAACTGTGTTTCCGGTGGATAAATTTTGACGTGAATGTTGCACACTGTTGGTTTCAGAATGAAGATAGGCTGCTTTGGAAGCTCGGAACATTACCTCCAGGTTTGATGACATTTTATGGGCTGACATATTCCCTCGAAAAGTCTTGGCATGTGCTTGGTTTGGGTTACAACCCAAGTATCAACCCACCGGAGATAGAAAATGCATCTGTTATTCACTATAATGGCAACATGAAACCTTGGATGGAGATGGCTATGACAAAGTATCGCCCCTACTGGACAAAGTATATTGACTACAACCATCCTTATCTTAGCCAGTGCAACTTCATTAAATGAAACTGAGTGTGGATAATCGCAGCTACAGGTCTCTTAATTCTCTCTCTCTCTCTCTCCACGTTGAAATTGCTTTACTTGGTTTACTGCATCACATGGGGCTGGGGAAATCTCACATCACAGTTAAATGCCTTTGTAATTCATTCAATTGGTTCTCACTGGCCTTTATGCATTAGAATGAGGTGGAAACAATGTCATGTTAGCATGTAAGAAAATTCTTATCCCCAATATAGTTTAGAGAAAAAGATAGATGGGTAGATTGGGAAGCATAGGCCACATCTACTGTATTCTCCACATCAACACTGCTTATCCTAAGATTCCCAACTCTAAATTTGATGAATAAGAAAACCTGTATGTTTGTAGGCATAAGAAGTACGTTCCTTCTGTTTCATTTCTTTTTTGTTCATGGCTTTCTCAACCTTGAAGCACTCTTTTATTTTAGGTTACACCCTTTTCTAATTTTGCATTTCTTCATTCTTAGATTGACATCAGAGTAGAAAATTTTGATGCTTTAATATTTTTGAACTTGTATGACCTAGAGAGGTTGGGATTTTGGAATCGGTTTTTGCCTTTAGTAAAAAGTCAAAATCTATTACAAAATATAAGATCAAAAGAGAGTAAAAATAATTAATTGTATAAATTCGTAATAACTAGTATTGTATTGAATACAATATGATGATGTATTGATAAGTAAATATTTTTTTTTATTCTTGTCTTTTAAGTTTATTTTAAAAAGTTTATATTCAGCATGAAATTTAGTTCCAAACCTTAATCTAGGAATTTATTGTATCAGGGTTCAATTCTCTATAGTTGTTCTAATATTAAATTCAGATTTTCTATATTATCTATTATCTATATATATATATATATTTCTCCTCTCTCCCTTTTTATTAAAAATCGTCCATTTTCTAAAAGTGGCTTAATTTTTTTGTGTCCATCTCTGTTTTAATTATTTTTTCAAGGCCTCTTCTCTTTCTTAAGAAAACAACACCAATTCCCATCTTTCACCTTCTATTTGCTTTTTCCCTTTCCTTCCCTTTTCAGCTTTTCTAATTCTTCAATCCAATTTAGCGAATCTGAACCATAGGAATGAACCATGATTGGTCAGATGTGGTTGGTTTTGTGAGTGTTGGTATAGTAATTCAAAGGAGGAGCTCGTTAATTCCATTAAATCTAAGTTACCCCACACCTTTTTTCACTCTCTCCACCGTACCAGCTCCCACAAAAGAATGGAAAACTCCTTCCTGGAACGAATAACCTCAGAAGCCAGTAACCACTTTTAAAGAGCTTTCTTCTCATCAGAATTTGAGACAGAAAATGGAGAAACTTGAAAAATAATGTTGAACTCAGTGACTGTAAAACAAGCGTTTGGGTACATCCATAAATATTAGTTCTCTAAAACGAAGAAAAAGGGTGAATACTCTAATATATTCAGGAGGCTCTGTTGTCTAGTTTTTGGAATCTCCTTTTTTCCTCAATAAACAAGCTTTCTTCAGCCTTCCTCAACTGCACCACAACTAATCCACAAAGGGAGACACCAGAGGATTATTTGAGAAAAATGCCCCCAAGTTATCCACCACCAATTTAGACATTCCCACAAAAGATTCATGTGTTGTAATAGCAGCATGTCGTGACAACACAACATTGTCAAGAGTAAATAGCTGTTTGGGAATTTCGGGTTCATTCTCAAACACATCCAGCCCAGCTCCCCCAATCTCCCCTTGAATCAAACATTGAATCATCTCCTGCTCGTCGATGATCGCCCCGCGACCAATGTTGATTATCACTCCATCTTTTCCTAATGCAACCATCACCTCCCTGTTGATCATATGATGAGTTTCTTCAGTTAACCCACAACAAATGATGAGTGCTTCACAGTTGGCTGCAAGTTCATGTACTTTGGAATAGTAGGAGTATGGAACTAATGGCTTTTTGGTTCTTGAGTTGTATGAGATTCTGCAGCCAAAACTCTCCAGCCTTTTGGCAACTTCGGAGCCTATTTTCCCCAATCCAACAATCCCAATTCGCTTGCCGCTCAACTGTGAAAAATTTCAACCTTCAAATTCACCCCTTCCAAAACATTCAACTAGACTTTCTCTACTAGATAGTAACTAATGTGTTAAATTGTGCATGTACTCCTAATGTTCGAAGTAAATTTCAATTATGCCTTGAAACTTTGAAAAGTTTGAAATTTGTTTCAAAAGATTACCCTTGATTTTTTTTTTTTTTTTTTGTTTTTTGGTGAAAAGAAGATGAAAATTGACATCAAGGCTAATATGTCAAAATTGGAAGACATGCATGATATCATTTATAACAAATTGTTGTGGTAGTTAATGTGTAAAATTGATTATGTAAATGATTTTAACGATATCTTTTAAGATATAATAAATGGGAACAACGATCTTAATCTTTATATAGCCGTAAATAATATAATGTATCGTATTTTAATTTTTACACATCAACTGTCTCGTCAATTTTCATCATTTGTTTTAATTGAAAAAAATAATTCTTTGACCAATTTCAAAGTTCAAGGGTATTTTTTGGAAATTTCAAAATTCAAGAGTAAAAATGAAACATTTCAAAGTTTAGAGACATAATTGAAACTAATCCTGAAGTTTAGGAGTATTTTGTATAAGGCTAAATTATAAAAAATACCTTTAAACTTTGCCTTTTGTTTCAAAAATACTCCTATGCTTTCAAAAGTTGCAATTATTACCATTGACCTTCCATAAACGTTTCGAAACTACCATTGGAATAGAAATCCGTTAGACTATTATACGGAAAGTCGACAGAGCTGTGAACTGAAATGATGTGACGGTGATTGAGACATTTGCTTGGATTAAGTCGGAAAGAACAATGTTCAGCCATATCGACTTTTCGTCAAAAATTCTAATGAATTTTTTACTTAAGGTGGTATTGAAATTTTTGTGAAAAGTCAATGATAATATTGCAACTTTTAAAAGAATGAGTATGTTTTCAACGAGCAATAAAATTCTAAGAATATTTTTTATAATTTAACCTTAGTATAATTAGCCATTGCTTCACAAATCAAAATCTGTCAGGTGATTGGAAACAAAGAATAAAAAGAGGGAATTGCAATTAGATAAAGAAAAAACCATTGCATTGCACCTTTAATCCGAGAGGAAAATTCCTTTTCTTAGGCCAAAGACCTTGCCTCACGAACCGGTCTCCGGCCGACACTTTTCTAAGGACATCGATTAGTAATCCAACCGCCATATCGGCGACATCTTGAGAGAACAAGTTTCCTGCATAGGCAATGGCCACCGCACGCCGCCGTAGCTCCGCCACGTCCAAGTGATCGACACCGGCGCTGGTAGTGACGACGAGCTTCAGCGACGGGAGGCAGTCGAGAATGGCGGAGTTCAGTGTGCGAATGCTACCTGGGACGAGCAAGGCTTGGGCAGATTGGGCATAAGAGGTGAGGAATTGGAGTAGTGGGAATTTGGAATTCCATGGTTTGAGGAAATGGAATCTGTTTGGGAATTGGGATTCCAGAACTGAAAATACCCAGGGGGGACCTAGAACCAAAACTTGAGGAACCTCGTCGGCCTGGCTTTCAGGTGCCATTGCTGATTGGAAAAGCATGAAGAAGAAAGACGGATTTCCCTTTTGGGATAAGACAAGATTGCGATTGGCAACCAAGTTTAGTCACTGGGGATCCGTCAAAAAGCATCTGGTTAGAATAATAGCCGTCTTATCCATTAAAAAAAAAAGGGAAAAGGCCTTATCAGGATTCAGAATAAGATTTCAAATATAGTTTGGTTGAAATGATTTATTCTTTATACCTGCAACCATCTACCAACCATAGTTTTCTGCAAATTTCAAGGCACCCTCAGTCCAAGACAAAACAGTTAAAAATCACTTTTCGTCTCTAAATTTTGATGAAAGTAACAATTTAGCTCTTAAATTTTGATCGATAATAATTTAGTTTTTGTATTTTTAATTTTAAAACTAACAATTAGTCCATGAACTTCAATTTATAATAATTTAGTCATTGTATTTTAAAATTTATAGCGATTTAGTCTTTATTGTAAAAAATTCTATCAAAATTAAATATTGATTTTTATTATTTAACAATTTAGACTTCGTAGCTGGTAAATATATTGGGTCTTAAATAGGTTACCATCTTTTTCAATTTTGCCTTGTTTCATTCTTAAAATGCCATTGAGTAGAAAATTATGGTTATGAATATTTTTGAAATTTGTGTGGCCTTGAGAAGTTGGGATTGGAGAATTGGTTTCTTCCTTCAGTAAGGAGCATAATTCCTAATTTTAAGACCGAAAAATGGGAAGCAGAAAACAAATTAATTGTGTATGAATTTGTGATATCGAAATATTGTCTTGCCGTATGAAATATTGATTGTTATGTAATTTATATAAGTTATCATTTGTAAATATTTTTCTAGGTTACTTTAAAAAGTCATGCTTTGCATTAAATCAGGTTCTATTTTGTCTTGTACTTAAAAAAAAGTTATAATTCTTCATTTGTAAAGTTATATGACCCGGGTCAATTTTCTATAATTGTTCATAATAAATTTATATTTTATATATCTTCAATTCCGTGCTTCCATTTCTGAGACCTTCTCTTTCCCATTCTATTAAATACCATTTTCTCCCAAGTGGATTTCTTTTTTTTTTTTCGGGTGCATCCTTTTCATTTTCTTTTCAAGGCTCTCTTTCTTAAGAAAACAACACCCATTCCCATCTTTCTCCTTCTATCAGCCTTTTCTTTTTCCTTCCCTTTTTGGATTTACTAATTCTTCAATCCAATTTAGCAAATCCGAACTACAGGAATTGACCATGATTTTGATCGATGAGATTTGGTAAAAGTAATTTAGATTTTAATAGATTTAGTTTTTCTTTTTAGTTCAATAATGGGGGTTGGAGGATCGAACTATCAACATGTGAGATGATAATAAATGTCTTATTTACTTAACAACATGCTCGAATTAGCTCAAAAGAACTAGTTAATTTCTTTAAGTCTAAGGTGTACCCCACCCTCTCACCTCTTATCTCTCTCTCCACTAGCTCTTGCAAAGAGCTTTAGAAGAAAAGCTCTCGTTGGAAGGATAACCACAGGAGCAAGAAACCCACTTTTAAAGTACTTTTCAGGTGGGATTGATATGAAGTAATTTTGATAAAAAAAACTGTTAGACAAAAACGCTATGCACTCTTGGGAAGAAGCACGAGTCAAGAACTTATCTTAAAAGCATTTAAAGTATTCTTGTAAAATTTTTTAAAATCACTTTGATTATCTAATTAAGCCCTATAAAAATTTGTAGCATTGGTTTTAATGCGCTAAAAGTACTTTTTATTTGTTCAAAAAGTCATTCAAAACTCACCATTCTCCATCAGAAATTGTAAGAACATAGAGAACTTGATAAATGTTGGTGTAGGTGGATGCGAAGCAAACATCTTTTAGTATAACCAGTTCTCTACCTCAAACAAAAGAGTTAAATTAACTAATACATTAGGTTGGCTCTGCGATCAAGTTTTCAGAATCCTCCCTCTTTTCTTAATAAACCAGCCTCCCTCAGCAGAAACTAAGCTCCATCACAACTAATCCATAAAGGGAGAGACCAAAGGTTTGTTTGAGAAGAATGCCTCCAAGTTCTCCACCACCAACTTAATTATTCCCCCTAGAGATTCATATGTTCTGACTGAAGCATGTGGAGACAACACAACATTATCAAGAGTAAATAGTTGTTTAGGAATTTCAGGTTCATTCTCAAAAACATCCAGCCCAGCTCCCCTAATCTCCCCTTGAATCAAACATCGAATCATCTCCGTCTCGTCGATGATCGCCCCTCGACCGACGTTGATTATCACTCCATCTTTGCCTAATGCAACCATCACCTCCCTGTTGATCATATGGCGGGTTTCTTCAGTTAACCCACAACAAATGATGAGGGCTTCACAGTTGGCTGCAAGTTCATGAACATTGGAATAGTAGGAATATGGAACTATTGACTTTTTGGTCCTTGAGTTGTATGAGATTTTGCAGTCGAAACCCTCTAGCCTTTTGGCAACTTCAGAGCCTATTTTTCCCAATCCAACAATCCCAATCCGCTTGCCGCTCAACTGTGAAAATTTTCAACCTTGAATCAAAGTCTAGGCATCCAAAGTCAACTATAACTGTTCCAGGTCAATGGTTGAAGGACAGGAATTTGAAGACAAAAGAATTAATAGAAAACCAGAGTTGTAGTCTATGTTTTGAACTTTCTTTATTATGTTTTTAAAACTTTGGTTAAAATACCATTCTGTTTATACCGTGGGCTTCATTCCATTTAGACTTTGTACTTTCGAATGTCTAATTTTAGTAAATGTCTTTAAATAAATCTTAAAATCAGTTTCTACTGGTAGTTTGTAATTAATTTTTATCGAAATTGGTTAAATAATAATAATAATAATAATAATTTTCATGTAAAAAAAATATAATATGAATATATTTTCAAAATTTATAGCAGGAAGGCCAGTAAAATTATTGTTTTTTTAGAAAAGTTAACAATAAAGTTTCACACTAGGGGACCAATTTTAAGCTTTTACATGAACTAAATTGGGGCAAGCACTCAAATGGAATGAAACCATTTTAATCTAATGTATTTAGGTCGCACAATTCAAATACTGTTTCCAAAAGTTAACCTCAGACAAATTTTTTTATTTGATTCAGTAATTCTGTAAACAAAAAATGGAACCACTATGAAATAACAACCAGGCCCTCGTCGACTAATCAAGCTGAACAGGTCAGAAACATAAATCTGTCACATAATTGAACCTTTCTCTTACCAAGGCGATTGGAATTGAAACATAGAAATAGGAATTTACAATTAGATTTTTTTTATATAAAAAAAAAAAAAAAACCATCGCACCTTTAATCCGAGAGGAAAATCCACTTTGGTAGGCCAAATCCCTTGCCTCACGAAGCGATCTCCCGCCGACAGTTTTCTAAGAACGTCGATGAGTAATCCAACCGCCATGTCGGCGACATCTTGAGAGAACAAGTTTCCTGCATAGGCAATGGCCACCCCACGCCGGCGTAGTTCCGGCAAGTCCAATAGGTCGACGCCGGCGCTGGTAGTGATTGCGAGCTTCAGAGCCGGTAGGCAGTCGAGAATGGCGGAAGTCAGCTGGATTCTGCTTTGAGCTCGCATGAGCAAGGCTTGGGTGGATTGGGCATAAGAGGCTAGGAATTGGAGCAGTGGGAGTTTGGAATTCCATGGTTTTAGGAAATGGAATCTGTTTGGGAATTGAGATTCCAGAGATGAGACTAATGGGTGAGGACCTAAGACCACAACTTCAGGAAGCCCGTTGACATTGGTTTCGTTTGCCATTCTACTTGCTATGCTAGTGGCAATACTCTCTCTCTCTCTCGGAGCGACGAGGGAAACAACAAATTTCTTCTTGGATAAGAACAGATAGATTTCTGACCAATTAAATCAAACTAATAATTTTTAGAATATGTTAAACAAATTTAGGGACTGTTTCAAGTACTGAATGAGTTATAATAACATAGGTTATAATAATCTATAAAATTATATAATATTATTTAAAATATAGAATTATTTAGTTTGAAGTTATAATAGTCTGTGTTTGAAGTGCAGAATACTTCATAAGTTATTATAACCCACACTTCAAATAATCCATTAATAAATTTCATTGGTTTTCTTCCGTTAATTTTTTAAAATTTAGAAATGTGCGGAACCTAAGTTCAGATTCAATAAACTATTCCACATTTTTTAAAAAAAATTTATGGATGTTTTAAACACAAAATTAAAAGTAGGTACATATTAGACACTTTTTATGGTTCAAAGATATTTTAGATATAGACTTATTAAATATTTTTTAAAGTTTAAAACTTTTTAAACATAAAATGAAAAGTTTCAGGACTACACTTCTTAAAGTTTAGGTACCTTTTAGACACAAATTTAAAAATTTAAGGACTAAACTTATAATTTAATCTAGATTAAATTACAATTTTAGTTGCTTCAATTTGTTTTAATTTCAATTTTTCTCATAATTTAAAAAGTTTTGACCAAGTATTTGTGATTTAATTAAATCTCTCCCAATATTCTGAAATTGACCAAACGTTAATTGTTTTCTTAGATGCCATATGTTTTTTTTTTTGGGGAAAAGCCAGATAATAGTCTAAAGCAAATGTGTTAATCTCAGCATAATGTAAAAATCGATTTTATGAATGGAGTTGTAAATGATGTCAACCATATTTTTTGATTTGAAATTAATGGTAACACTACGATTTTTTTTTTCGAGTTTAACAACGGAGGTGAGAGAATTCAAACTTTTGACCTCTTGATCGAGAGTACATGTCAACGTTGAGCTATGCTCACTTTGGCACGATCTTAATGTTCTATATAGTTGAAATTGTGTTGTAAATGATGTTATGATTGTCTTTTAATTTTTATAATCAATTATAGTGTCAATTTATGTCCTTTATTGTACGAAAAATTCTCGAAGGGTATTTTTTTGGAATAATTTTAAAATTCAAGGGTTAAAATGAAATTCTTCAAAGTCTAATAGTAAATTGAAATCTATTCTAAAGTTCAAGAATACTTTGTATAATTCAATAAAAAAACAAATGCTAAAAACTTTTTGTGATGTTAAAAACAATTTGAACATATAGTAATTTGATCTCTGCTTAAGAAATTAGACATATCACTCTAAATGATACTGATGTGGTAGACAATAAATAATAAAGTATCTATGTTGCTATTAGAAAGTTTTCTTAGACTCAAAGAGGAGAATCTTAAGAAACCAATGGGAAATTGGTGTTAGCAATGGAAATTGATTGTTACGTCTTGGCATTATTGGCTTTAGTGTGTTGGTTATTCCTTTAGTTTTTATAGTTTATGCTTAGTTTTAATTCATTATTAGAGATTTCAAAAGTTTCAATTTGCCTTATAATTTTAAAAGTTTCAAATTGGTTTCTATAGGTTGGTTAAATTTCATAAATTGTTCTTAAACAACTTTTTTTTTTATCAATTAAAAAATGTACAACTATTCTTCTATTTGTTATTTAGACTTAAACTCCTGTACAATTAACTAACATAGTTAACTAAATGGAAATTATTAGCTCATTGTCGCGTAAATAAAAATGTTATCAAGTGTTCAATGTGGTACAATTGATAATGACTTCTTATACTAGACATAATCATTTGTGATATTTGACCAAATTGATAATGACTTCTTATACTAGAGATAATCATTTGTGAGATTTGACCAAATCATATAGGAACTATATAGAAACTTTTAAAACTATGGAGATAATATTCAAAATTTTAAATAATATAAATTAAGCTCGAATTATATTAGCCAAACTAAAGCTTTTAACCATTTAGAGACCAAATAAAAATTAGGTTAAAATACCATTTTGGTCTCGGTACTTTGAGTTCATTTTATTTTATTCCCTGTATTTTCAAATGTCTAATTTTAGTCTCTGTACTTTCAATAAAGTTTAAAAAGTAGTTTCTACTGTTAGTTTATTGTTAACTTTTTTTTTAAAAAAAAATTAGTCTCTATTAACCTTCTTTTTATGAATTTTGAAAATATGTTCACATTGTGTCTTTTTATGCATGAAAATTATTATTATTATTTAACTAATTTCAATAAAAATTAACTACAGATACTAAAATTGAACATTTGAAAATATATGGATTAAAATGAAATGAAACCTAAGTACAAGGATCAAAATAATATTTTAAATTAAAAATTAAATTCAAATTATAGGACCAAATTGATAATTTAATTTAGGGTTTTAGGATTGTCGTCAAACTTCAACATCTTTTTAAAGTTGAAATTGGGATGATTTAGATAGTGCTTTAATTTTCTATTCTCCATTTTTCCCTCAACATGCTTGTATATATATATATATATATATATGGTATTACAGATTGGTTTTTATTTGTATATTTATTTAATGATGTTCTAAGTTTTTAGAGGGATAAACAAACTAAAATAAGGAAAAAAAATCAACTTTTACTCCTCAACTTTGCAAGTTGTATCGCCCCAGCTTGAGTATAGCTCAACTTAGTTAGACATTATATCCTCAAACAAAAGGTTAAAAGTTTGAATTCTCACTCTGGCATGTTGTTAAACTAAAAATGGCAAGTTATATCAATTTTCACAAAAAATAACAAATAAATATTTCAAAAATCAACAATTTCAACGAAAAACAAGCTTTACGCAAAATTATGCTATATTAACCTACAAGATCGATAATTGAATAAATTTTTTAGAACTTGAAAATTTTCAACAAAAATCTAGCCTTGATGTCGTTTTTCTTTGAAACTTCATTAATTTCGTACTAGACATGTGTTTTATATCAATTAAATGCACGCGAGAATATTTGCACTGACGATTTTTCAAATGAAAATCTATTAAAGGGTAAAAATTGCAATACTTATTAAAGTTTAAGATAAATATTGCAACAATTATCAAAGTTCAAGATGTAATTTGATGAAATTGAAACTTTAGAGGAAAAATTGATACAACTTATGAAGTTCATAGTAAATTTTGGTATTTTCCCCTAAATTAAGTATGAAAGTTTAGAAATAGAAATAATAATAAACTTTTTAAAACGTGAAAAACTAAAGCTTTCTTTGATAGTTATTTTGTTTTTAGTTTTCTATTTTTAGAGATGATTCTTGCTCCCTCACACCATAATTTTCACCCTTTTTTTAAATACATTTAGATTTTTAGAAAAAAATTTTATTAAAAAAAATACATAAAAAGTTCTTAAAAACTACTTTTTTTTTTTCCATTTTTGGCACAGATTTTCAAAATATTTTTAAAAAGTGGATAGTAAAACAAAAAACGCATCAATTGTAGTGCTGTGTAAAGCTTAATTTTTCAAAAAAAATAATAACAAAAAACAACATGGTTATGAAATGAGTATAAATTCAATAAATTTGTAAATTTAAAGACTAAATCCGACCTTACAAAACTTTATATTTAAAATAGATTAATTTCAAAGTGCAAAATGGAATTTTAAAAAGTACTAACGGTTTATTATTATTATTCTCAATAAATTATAACAATATTGGAGAAATTATTGGAATAGAGTATAGCTGTATGGCTAGTAATTTTAGACATTTTTTAAAAGAAATTTTTAGACCTAAATTGTATGATCTCAAACCTATACTCAATGATTATTAAAGAGTATACTTAACTTAAACATGGTAGTCATATTTAATAATTTTAGCCAAATATACCAAATGATCCTTAATCTTTTATGCAATTAAATTTGATTCTTAATCTTTTAAAATTCTAAAATTTATTCTTAAGTAATGAAAATTCTTAATTAGACTATTTATTAAAAAACTTCATGTCTCGTTAAATTATTACTATTATGTTAAGACATGTGAAGATGCTACTTAAAAATGCGAGTTAGAAAAATAGATTTTGCTAATGGGTGGGTGGAATTTTGAAGGTCAACGAATTGGATCTCAAGTTTCAAATAATATATATGTTAATAAAAAATAATTTAATGATTAATCAAATTTTAATGAATTTTAAAACAAATGACATGAGGATTTTCGAAACAAATGAGAATTTTATATTTAAGAAACAAATTATAATTGCACAAAAGAATAGAAAATATTGGGTAATATTTTGCCAATAATTTTTGGGAGGGACTATTAAAGAGACCGACGTTCATTTTTTGTTCGTAAATTGTTTGAAGGATCCATCCTTCTTCCAACTTCGCGCTCTCTTTTGCGTAACCGCACGAAAAAAAATTCTCCCACCATTCTTCTACTCCAATGATCTTCGCGTTGTGATTCTTCGTACTGATTCTCTCCGTTATCGTGATCATCGTCAATGGCGCTGAAGAAAGGATCGACATCTGGTTTGGCTAAGCACGAGGACGAAGTAGGTAAATGGCGATGCCGGAGAATAGAGGTTCTTTTTGGCTTTTGTCGTCGGCCGAGGCTTCCTCGTTGCTGGTGCGTCTCTACTCCTACTTTTAATCTTCCTGTGGTTTAGGAAAATGAATGTAATCTAGTTTTTACTCCGGATCTTTAGTTATTAGAGAACTACAGTCAGTTTTCTCTTTAATTTCCTCAGCATAGATTGAAAGTCTTAGTTAATTTACTTAGCTATAGTGTTTTCTTTATCGGAAGAACTATGGCTACTTCAGGTTGGGAGTTCAGAACTGGCTATTTCACGATGAGCTTCTAATTGTGATTGATTATTTGTTAGCGCCAAATAAGTGTAGTGTTCGCTTCGAGAACTGAATGAAGGGATTACGAAACCGAAATTAGTTTAACACCGTACTATATGTTTGAAAACGATGCTTGCACATTTGACATTTTCATTGGAACTGGCTCAGACTGCGTTCAAATGGATAATAAATAGCAGTTATGCCACGGATTTCTTTGTGGCACAAAGATGTATTAGGCGTCATTTCCTTGGATCGAATTTGTTGCTTCATTTTCAGTGTCTCTACTAAAAATTGTGTGCGTTCGGTATAAAAGGGAGAGAGGGAAAAGAGAACAAAGAACAAACAATTGAATTTCTTAGAACTACATAATTATGGCCATTCGAACTTCTTTTTGTAAGGAATTATTGATGCCTTTACCAGAACACCATGACTTTGAGTTTCCAGCTACTTTCCTGTAGCAACGACTTGAACTTTAATTATGGACTCGTCTGTCAAAATTTTCTGAGTAGAGATAGGCTGAGCTAACTCTTCAGAAGGGAAGGTCATGAGTAATTAGGCCACCTAAGTTCGCATAATAGCAAAAGAAAAATTGAGGGTTGTGATTCTCATGTATGACTAAACCATGGTGCACCTTGGAGATAATTAAATAAGTGGAGAACATCGTGAAAATACGAACCTCCCTTCCTTCTGGATATGAAGCAATTTCAAACTATAGAATAATCAACCAGCATTAGCCCTCCTCGAGGAAAAATAAATAAACAAATAATCCAGCCTCACCTTCTAGTCAGCATCCACCCCGACGTTTTTGTGGATATATGGGTCCTGAAGAGGATCACAAAGGTGAAGTTTAGTCACCATTTTATCACAGTATACGTAGATTATGTGTGTGTTCTTGTGTGCTATTCTTATTATTATTCATGTACATTTGTTGCCTCTGTTTTTCTTTATCCTCGATCAACATCATAGCCTATTTTTTTTTATTAATTACATGGCATACGAGTTAGGATACGATACCAGGCAATTCTGATCAATTACACTTATCTGCCTTTCAAGAAGTATTTCATGCAATTAAATGACGACTCCGGTGTAAATTATGGGAAAGTTTTTTTTCTGTGTTAATCCGTTTTATAAAGAGCAATGTATTATGTGCATATGCGCGTATACTCTTGTGATGACGTGATTTTCGTTCGCTTGATCATTCTCAGTTTAATTTTTTGTTACAACCTCCAACAGGTCAAAGGGTTATTTCAAATAGTCCAAGTAAAAGGGTGGGTGAGTTGAACGCTCTGTTCAGGGAAAGATATTGTGGATTGTGAAGAAAATTTGCAAAAAATTTGTTGAAATTCTTTCTGGTAACGTTCAAGTGGGATGGATTCTTCATGCGACTCGTATCCATATTTATTAATCCTTAAGCCACGATAATTGAAGTATAGTAGTGTTTCGTGTCAAATATTGATTACAGCTCTACTACAAGTAATTGATGATATTGCAAGCAGCACAAACAATACGGGAGTATCACACTTAATAGGGAGTTCGGGAATTCTCCAGATGGCATTCCGCTGCCAGTCCTTGTGCCTTACTATCGAACATTACCTTTTACTTCCGGAGAAGAGAATTCCCAAGAGGTGAAAATTTTGAAAATTCAAAATTTCATCATTAATGCCCTCTTCTCAGACAACATGTTGGCTGCGGTGGTTGTGAATTCAACTGTAATGAATATTAAGGTAAATTCAACTCATTAATTTAGTTGGCTATTCATGAAAATTGACTCTTCTTGGAAATGTTCCACATGCATGCATGGTAGATTATGGTCAATTGTCTGTTGATATTGTATTTTAATTATGCATATTTCTTTCACTGAACGGCAGGATTCCTTATAATATGTATTCCAACTTCCACCTGGTTACTAATAATCTCAACATGAAACCAACAAGTCATATACATGGACCTTGAATGGAGATAGCGATGACAAAGTATCGCCTCTAAGGGATAATGTATCTGTATTACGGCCATCCTCATCTTCGCCAATGCAACTTCATTAAAAGACGCGGATAATTGAAGCTTTCAGGTGTGTGTGTCTCTCTTTCTCCACGTTTAAATTGCTTAACTTGGTTTACTGCATGGCATGGGGTTGGGGAAATCTCATATCACAGTTAAATAAATCTATGAAATCCATTTAATTCCGTTTTGTTTAGAGTAAGAATTTGATTGGGTAGGTGGGAATTACATGCCACATTTACTGTCTTCTTCCAAGCATAGGGAATAATGCTCCTATTCGGCTCTCTAAGTCTTCGATCTAATTTAGCCAATCAGAACCATAGGAATTGACCATGATTCGTCGCGTCCGATTTGCTTGGTTCTGTGCTGCACATTGATTTCGGTTTATTCCATAATCTGTTATTGATATAGTAATTCAAATTTTAAAGAAGGAACTTGTTAATCACTCAATCTTAGGCATATCTCACCGCCACACCTTCATCCTCTCCTCTCTCTCTCTCCACTAGTTACCGCAAACGCAAAGTGCTCTAGAAGAAAAGCTCCCTGCTGGTAAGGATAACCCCAGAAACAAGAACCTGTTAGGAGATGGAGGAGAATTGGAAAAATCTACAATTTCATTCCATCAAAACTCAGAATAAATACTAATTCTAATGCTAAAAATAGCAACTTAAACTAACTAAAAATAACAACTTCCCTCATCTTTAGGACAGTTGAGAGACTTGTGGGAAGCTATATAAAGCTTGCCCACTTTCCTAGGAAGACCTATTCTTCCTCCACTACAGCTTGAGTTAACTAATAAAACTGCATTTAAAGAACTTTCTTCTTATCCGAATTTGAGAGAGAAAATGGAAGAGCAAATGGAAAAACTTAAAACTTCTTAGTGTCAATGACAAAAAAAAATCCTCACGTCTATGGCTGAACCCAAACGGAAAAAAAAATCGAATACACTGATGCATTAGGGTGGCTCTGTCGTCAAGTTTTTGGAGTTTCCCCTTTTACTCAGCAAACCATCCTCCCTCAGTAGAAACTCGGCTGCACCACAACTAACTCACAAGGGCGACACCAAAGGTTTGTTTGAGAAGAATGCCTCAAAGTTCTCCACCAGCAACTTAACCAACCCCATCTCAGATTCATATGTTGAGACAGCAGCATGTGGCGACAACACAACATTATCAAGAGTAAAGAGCTGTTTAGGAATTTCAGGTTCATTCTCAAACACATCCAGGCCAGCTCCCCCAATCTCTCCCTGAATCAAACATTGAACCATCTCCTTCTCGTCGATGATCGCTTCACGACCAATATTGATTATCACTCCATCTTTTCCTAATGTAAGCATCACCTCCCTGTTAATCATATGGCGGGTTTCTTCAGTTAACCCACAACAAATGATGAGTGCTTCACAGTCTGTTGCGAGTTCATATACATTGGAATAGTAGGAATATGGTACTAATGACTTCTTGGTCCTTGAGTTATATGAGATTCTGCAGTCAAAACCCTCCAACCTTTTGGCCACTTCAGAGCCTATTTTCCCCAATCCAACAATTCCAATTCGCTTGCCGCTCAACTGTGAAAAATTTGAACCTTCAATTCAAATTCATCAATCTAAAACATCCAAATTCAACTACACTTTTCCATTAACAACTAACTAATTAGCCATTGCTTAACAAATCAGAAAAATCAAAATCTGTCATATCTTTTGTTACTGAGGGAAATGAAAAATAAAGAGAGGAAATTGCAATTAGATAAAGAAAAACTATTAGACCTTTAATCCGAGAGGAAAATCCCCTTTCGTTGACCAAAGCCGTTGCCTCACGAACCGATCTCCCGCCGAAAGTTTCCTAAGAACGTCGATTAGTAATCCTACCGCCATATCGGCGACATCTTGAGAGAACAAGTTTCCTGCATAGGCAATGGCCACCCCACGCCGGCGTAATTCCGGCAAGTCCAAGTGATCGACACCGACGCTGGTAGTGACGACGAGCTTCAGCGAGGGGAGGCAGTCGAGAATGGCGGAGGTGAGTTCGACACCACCTCCTCGGGCAAGCAAGGCTCGGGCGGATTGGGCATAGGAGGTGAGAAATTGGGTTAGGGGGAGTTCGGAAAGCCATGGTTTGAGGAAATGAAATCTGTTTGGGAATTGGGATTCCAGACATGAGAATACCGAGGGAGGATCTAGAACCAACACTTGAGGAAGTTCGTCGGGCTGGCCTTCGGGTGCCATTTAAAACACCCTATGAGGCATATTTCAGACAAACACAGAGGATAATGAAGAAAAGCTCTCAGCAAAGCACGCAGAAAAAAGTCAAAGTGTCCACCACGTGGCAAAATGCAATAAGCCAATACATAACAGTCACTGCATAATTAAAAGCATGATATGATAACCATTTAGTTTTTTTATTTTTGATTTTTAAAAATTAAATCTATAAATATTAGTTAATTCTTTTATTTTGTTATCTATTTTTCATATATATTTTTAAAAATTAAGTTAAGTTTTAAAAATTAAAAAAATTACGGTCCATTTGATAATCATTTAATTTTTTAAAATTATATTTATTTTTTTACATGTTCTTTATAATAGTTTTTATCTTTCTTGAAGTAACGTTTAGATTGAGTGGTATGGTACTAAGGTTGGAAAAGTTCATATGTTTAGCTTTAAAAGTATATGTAAAATGTGATGAAAATTAAAATGAGGTGGAAAGTTTTGTTTAATTCGAATAACCTTAGAATAATTACAAAGAGAATAAAAGACTGCAACAAGTATTAGACATATATGATATATGTGCAGACCTCATGTTTAGTCCAGGGGAGAAGAATAATTCTTTTTTATTTTCGTTGTCACTGTTTATCGTTTAAAATCTTCTTGCAATTATCGTATCAAGCACAGATACGCACACCCGTTGTCCCGATCTACACCCACTCCGGCCATCTGTAAGAATATTTAAAACGACAATCGAGAAGGACAACGTTTATGTAAGAATTTTTAATTTAATCATCAAGAATGGATGGATCAAATTGCTCCACGCCATGGAATTGATAAATTATTCCATGAGACCGAATAATATGAGCCATCAGACCATTTTAATATGACTGCTCCCCTAATAATAGGGAGATATAAGTTCAAAATGTATCTAGTTATAAATATAATAACCATGAAAGTTAGAAATTCATTTAGGAGAAATCTCCCATTACAGCTAAATATACCTTTGATATTCATTTAATTTGTTCTCTAATGAGGTAGAATACGATGTCGTGCTAGCATGTGAAAAAATTCATCTCATTCCATTTATGTCCATAATGACATTTCGGTAGGAAATAGAGAATAGAAATTTTTGAAATAATCAACGTAAATACATTAGTAAATTAAACAACAAAATAAGATATTTGAATAGTTTGTACATTCTGGATTGAAACATGTTTGTTAATGTTGTCCATAGAGAAGAGGTGTCTCCACTATACTTAGTTATTTGGCATTCCACTTCGAAAATATAATAGTCCTTCAAGAGACTTTGTGTGCAAACCTTCATATGAACCTTGTGTGTAGAGTCTTCTTACGAATTTTCAATAGCTTGTACGCTCAAAATCAAAATACTAAAAAAAACAAAAAACTTCCAATTTTATAGAAAAGTGAAGTTAAAAGATTCTATGATAAGAAAAGTTCCTCTTTATAACAGGGAGACTTGTTGGCTAATTTAGTTAAACCACCACATATTTCACTTTCTATTAATAAGCAAAGTAAAAGTTCCCTTTATAATAGAGAGACTTGTTAGCCAATTCAGCTAAACCATCATCTATTCGACTTTCTATTTTATAGGAAGTGTGGATTGACAAGTTAAAAATAATAAAAATGATCGAGAATGATAAAATTAAAGATCTTAAAGATACCCAACCATTTTTTTACCCTATTTATTTTTTTCTTTTTGGGCCAGGGTGGGTGTAGAAAAAAAAAAAAAAAAACCCATTCATATCTACCCGATCTTTTTCCTTCCATCTTCTTCAATTATTCGATCAGATAGGGATTTACCATGATTCGTTTAGATTTGGTTGGTCCTATACATTGATTTCGGTTTACTCCATAATCTGTCGTCGCTGGTATATAGTAATTCAAATTTCAAAGGGAGCTTCTTGATTCCATTAAATCCTAGACATATCTCGCCCAAAGTTTAAAATGTCAATATTGACAAAAATGTCATAGTCTCAATGGTATGAAAATGACATTAAAATTATCGATAATATGTCAATGAATATTTCTAAAAAAATATTTAAATTAATAAATAAATATTTTACGCTTTTAAATGAGTTAAAATACTAATTATTAATATTATATTTATATTAGTTTGATCTCACCCTACGCCTCCCTCCTCTGTCTCTCCACTAGCTCCTGCAAAGAGGTTTGGAAAGAAAAATTCTTTCTGGAAGGACTAACCTTAGAAGTTAAGAGAAAAAAACAGATAAAACTTCAAAGATGTTGGTGACGATGGCTGCAAAAAACGTCTCTCGGCATGACCATAAATATACTTACTAAAGTTTAATTCACCAATACATCAAGATCAAGGTACCTATGTCATAAAATTTTTGTAGTCTCCCCATTAAACTCAGCTGCACCTCAACTAGTCCACAAACGGAGACACCAAAGGTTTGTTCGAGAAGAATGCCTCCAAATTCTCCACCGCCAACTCTGTCAATCCCACCACAGATTCAGTTGTTGTCACAGCAACATGTGGCGACAACACAACATTTTCAAGATTAAAGAGCTCTTCAGGAATTTCAGGTTCATCCTCGAACACATCCAGCCCAGCCCCTCCAATCTCCCCTTGAATCAAACATTGAATCATCTCTTTCTCGTCGATGATCGCCCCTCGACCAACGTTGATTATCACTCCATTTTTTCCCAATGCAACCATCACCTCCCTGTTGATCAAATGGTGGGTTTCTTCAGTTAACCCACAACAAATGATGAGAGCTTCACAGTTGGCTGCAAGTTCATGTACATTCGAACAGTATGAGTATGGAACTAATGGCTTTTTGGTTCTTGAGTTGTATGAGATTCTGCAGCCAAAACCCTCCAGCCTTTTGGCAACTTCAGAGCCTATTTTCCCCAATCCAACAATCCCAATTCGCTTGCCGCTCAACTGTGAAAATGTTCGACCATGAAATTCATAATACATCTAAAACATCCAAATTCAACTACACCTCTTCCATTAGAGATACACTAGCGATTGGAAATGAAAAATAAAAATAGGAATTTGCGATTAGATTAAAACCACTGCACCTTTAATCCCAGAGGAAAATTCCCTTTCGTAGGCCAAAGCCCTTGCCTCACGAACCGATCTCCTGCTGACACATTCCTGAGAACGTCTATTAGTAATCCCACCGCCATGTCGGCGACATCTTGAGAGAACAAGTTTCCTGCATAGGCAATGGCCACCGCACGCCGCCGTAGCTCCGCCACGTCCAAGTGATCGACACCGGCGCTGGCAGTGACGACGACCTTCAGCGAGGGGAGGCAGTCGAGAATGGCGGAGTTCACTGCGAGACGGTCACCTGGAATGACGAGCAAGGCGCGAGCGGATTGGGCGAAAGAGGTGAGGAATTGAAGTAGTGGGAGTTTGGAATTCCATGGTTTGAGAAAATGGAATCTGTTTGAGAATTGGGATTCCAGAGATGTGAATACTGTGGGGGGACTTAGAACCAAAACTTGAGGAAGCACCTTGGATTGGGTTTCGAGTGCCATTGTACTAATTTGCTTGTAAACCAAAAAAATCTTTAAGTCTCTTTAGCTGATTGATCGATGGAGTAAAGTATCCACAAGTTTCTTGTTAGAGTCGTTGAAAGAGGCTTTCCTTATTTGAAAAAGAGATTTTTCTTGGATTAGGTGAAGATTATGCAATAGTTTATTCTCCTGGGATCCCCTAAAGCATCAATTTTATTGCATTAGTTCTTATAATATATTAGATTAAGACCCAAACTAAAATTTTCGTAAAAAAATTAGTAATTAGTACTGAATGAAACAAGTATGCTTTCTATGACTTAAAATCAAAGTCCCAACTTGAACATAACTCTGGTTATGACCAATACGAATCTCCAACCCTATCGTTGAATTGAAAAAAAAAAGATTAAAATTTAAGTAGCTAAATATCTACTAGTTTTCCATTTTTTAGTTGTAACAAAATTTTTAATTTTGGAGATCTTTTAATGTTAAATTATAAGTTTAGTCCATTAACTTTCATATTTGTGTATATTTGGTCTGTAAACTTTAAAAAGTCTAAGAAGTTTCTAAATTTTCAATTATGTGTCTAATATATTCATGAGTTTTTTTTAAAAAAATGTTGAAAATTAATAATTTTAAAAATTTTCAAATATGTTTGACCTATTGGACATAAAATTGAAAATTTAGAGATTTATTCGAGACTTTTAAAATTCAAGCATCTATTATAGACAAAATGGAAAGTTTAGATATTGTATAAATACAAATTTAAAAGTTCATAGATTAGACTTATAATTTAACTTTGATTTGAAGTAATATCTTAACCAGTAAACTAGATTCATGTCATTGAATTAAAGATGTTTGGAATTTAAAAATTGCATAGGATACACGTACAACTATAAAAGAAATTATGGACTAAATTTATAGCTGGTAACTTTTTTAAAAATTAATTTTGATTGTGATTATTTGTTGAAGAAATTTTTGTTGCTAGGAATTACCGAGAAAAAAAAATGCACACAGTCACACACACGGCACACAATTTCAGGAAACATGGTCACACACAATATATCCACATCTGTAAGAATATCGAAAAACGAAGAGGACGACGACGTTTCTGTGTGAATTTAACTTTGTACGGTCATTACACAAGTCACAATTTCCCATTACTCAAAGAGTGGGTGGTCCACGTTTTTGCTTGCAAGAAAAATCTGTAGTTTGTTTAGCTGATTGAGGAACGAGTAAAATAGCACAAGTTTCTTCTTACAGTCGTTGAAATAGAGCCTTTCCTCATCTGAAAGAAGGACTTTTCTTCGATAACGTGGTCCATCATGACAATGATTTTATTATTATTATTATTTTAACGACAATGGTTTATTCTCTTGGGATCCCTTAAAACAAAAAAATAATAATAATAAATATATATATATAGATTAACTAAATTAAAATTTTAATAAAAAAATTAAGGCTAAAATATCATTTTAGTCCATTTGATTTGTTCCATTTTAGTTAATATACTTTCAAATGTTCAAATTTTGGAAATTTTAGAAAGATATTTTGAAAAGAGATTCACATTCTGTTGAATTTTCTAATAAATTTTGTTTAAAATGTTAAATTCTTTTAATAAATTTTGTTTCTATTAGCATTTCTTCAATAAATTTTGGAAAGATGATCAAATTCTGTTTTTCTTAAATGGAAATTATTAGTTTAGTTCTATACTTTCAATAAATCTTCTAATAAATTTTGTTAAATTTTTTAATAAATTTAGTTTTGTACTATCAATAAATCTTAAAATAAGTCCCTACTAGTTGTTTATGGTTAAATTTTCTAATAAATTTTGTTTCTATTAGGCTTTCCTTGTAAATTTTGGAAAGATATTCACATTTTGTTTTTCTTGAATGGAAATTATTAGTATTTATTTTACCAAATTTGATAAAAATTAACTTCAAGCTAACTATAAGAATTAATTTTAAAATTTACTGAGAGACATTTAAAATTCTAATGACCAAAATAGAACGAGTCTCAAAGTATATAGACTAAATTGGTATTTAAACCAAAATTTAATATTTAGTATAGAATAAAACAAGCATGCTTTCTATGACTTGAAATTAAAGTGTATAACTCTTTTTGTTTATTTATTTGAGTTCAATATGTGGGATGAAGAACTTTAAATCTCTCATATTTAGTCAATGTTATATGTTTTAACTAGTTGAACACTATAACTTTGGTTAGATCTGAGTTTGAGTTTGTTCTTTCTGAGAGAAATAAACACACATTTGTTGGGTGGCATACAATTTTAGGAAACATGGTCCACACACACCATTCCATCTGTAAGAATATCGAAAAATTAAAAGGACGACGTTGTTTCCATTTGAATTTAACTTGTAGAATCATTAAATAGCTGTTTGGAGCGTTGAATGAGTTATAATAGTTTGTGGATTATAATAATCTGTGAAATTATATAATGTGTTTAGGATACATAATTATTTAGTATGGATTATAATAGTCTGTATTTATGACATAGAATACTCTACATACTATTTAACCCACACCTCTAAGAACCTGTACGGACAAATTACTCAAGAGTGAGTGGTCTACTTAGAAGCATCCATGAAACTTTCACATCATCTATCAAAGTTTGAAGTTTGGACCGATCAAATAGCTCCACGCATGAAACCCTCCTACATGAAATCTAGACTACACGTGCACCCCACGTGCCTCCGGCAGCTTCACAAACTCCTCCAAGCCTATCCACCAACGGATCCCCACCGTGCCCTCTCACCATGCACCTCTGCAGCCAGCCGTCCGATCTTCTCTCTGTGAGGCCCCTCCACCGTCGGATTACAAAACGAGTGACTCCGACCACAATCCTCCGGTAGCGCCAATCCCCACATTAAATCATTCACCGGCAACGGCAAGATCCGGTCGAGCTCCGATTCCGTCCTTTTATTCCCACCGAAAAGCGGCTGATTATAAATATGCTCCACCAATTTTAACCAGCGAGAGACCGGACTCCAGTGCAGCATGGAACGTGATGTTTCCCGCCGGAGCTACTGCATGCCGAACAAAAAACACCGCGAAAAGTCAGCAGTCCTTCAACCACGACTCGATTTCATCAGCCTGGCGGCGGAGCCACCTGATGGCCTTGACGGTGTCATCGTACGGAGAAATTATTCTTCTCCGGTAAGACTACTATAATGTGGTTGACTATTTTTTATCGTTTGATTGAAAGTGAGAAGTATCTCGAATTTATATCCAATGATTATTAGGATGCATGAAAATTATTGAATTCACATCTAATGGTTATCATGAGGCAACCACATTGTGGTGGTTTCATTGAATAAATTGTCCATCGTACACCGTCGTGTGGGCAAGGCAGTACACTCAAAAAAATCGTCTTTGAACTTTTAATTTTGAATTCAATAGATCTTTGAATTTTTTATTTTGTATTTAATAGATCTTTAACGTATTTGACGTCTTTTAAAATTCACTAAATTTACTTGACACAAAATTAAAAGTTTAGAATTTTATTAAACATTAAATTTAATTTTATATTTAATATATCTATTAACTTTTAAAACTTTTTTGAATATATCATATACTTAATAGATACAAAATTGAAAGTTTAATATATATCAGATATTTTTAAAGTTTAGGAACCTATTAGATATATAATTGAAAGTTCAATAACTTATTAAATACATTTTAAAGTTCAAAAACTAAATAAATAGGCAACATGAGCATAGCTCAATCAAATACGTATGCTTAATTAAAAAGTTAGAGGTTTAAATCTTCCATCTTACATGTTGTCAAGAAAAAAAAAACTAAATAGATGCAAACATAAAATCTCGAAGTTCGGGATTGACGTTGTAATTTAACCAATAACTCTGTCTCTTTTTTCTAATAATCTTTTTGAAGAACTATTGAATAGGTTTCCACTGGGAGTGCAAAGTCAAATTTTAAAAAACCGACTAAATTTAATTGGTTGGACCACTATATGGGTCGATTTGATTTCAATAAATTATGAAGACAAACACTGGTCAAATAATTTGTGGCTTTTGGGCATGAGGACAATTTAATTGATTGGACAAATTATATTTATATATATATTCTATTCTGTTTTTAAATTTTTGGATTTTTCTTGGCTCTTGCTCCTTTT
The DNA here is from genome assembly GCA_033996785.1 of Trichosanthes truncata. Taxonomy (NCBI): domain Eukaryota; kingdom Viridiplantae; phylum Streptophyta; class Magnoliopsida; order Cucurbitales; family Cucurbitaceae; genus Trichosanthes; species Trichosanthes truncata. Next base: position 2,953,541 of record JAWPNB010000003.1, read on the forward strand.
TTTTTTCCTTCTATTTTTAATACCTTGTTTTCTTTGGAGTGTATATATTTTTATATTATTTAATTTAAATTAAGTTAGTATATGTTATTAAATTTATAGTTAATAAGGCTACATTAAAACTAATTGTTTAATTATAATATATACTTAATTTTTAGTGATAAAAATAATTAAATTAATACAATAAAGTATTTATTAAAAATATTTAAGAATCAATTAATAATATATTGAATGTATAACTAATTTAACTACTTTTTTTTTTTTACAAGTATTCATTTTTTAATTAATACAATTAGTTATTTTTTTAGTACATTAATTATTCACTCATTACTTAGAATCGATATTTTTATTACAAAAAATGTGAGGCATAAAGATTTGAACCTTCAATGTTAAGAGAAATAGTACATGTAAATTACTACTTAGTAATTCCTTTAAATTAATTTTGATTAATTTATTAGTTAATATATTTTTAATTAAATTTATTAATGGACCATTATCATAAGATTAGATTCTTGTTATTAACCCTACAAAACAAACACTAACATCATTTATTCTTATGAAATTCGAATAACTGAAACAAAATATAATAATTTTCTATTTTTAGCAAAGTATATCACTCATGTACTATTTTTATATCATTGCTAAAATGTATCATTAATTTATCTAATACAAAGTACATCACTAATTCATTGATATACGTGTATTATTGAATATATTGATATCATATTTGTAAAATATTTTACTATGTGTATGCTATTATTACAAATGCCCTTTTTAACAAGGAGTATGGCATGCATGCCTTGGCTTTAATGAGTATGGCCTTTTGCTTACTTTATATATGTCTTTCACTATAGTTTCTCTTCTTGGAAAGTTTTCCGGTACTTAGAATAGAAATATAAATTTTGAATTTTATATATAATAGATTCATGCATTTAAAAAAAAAAATCAAATAATTCAAGTATTTGTTAAATAGGAAATTGAAAGTTCATAGATTTATTAGAAAATTTTGAAATTCAAGGTGTTGATGCACGATCAAACTTGCACATCTCGATTTAATTCCAATTGATGAAAGGAACTAAACGATGCCTACAAAACTGAAAAGATTACACATTAGTGCGATGCTAGCCAAACACATTCCAATGCTGAAGTTAGGCAATAATTTGTGTTAACCTTAGCCAAAATTAGGGTTTAAGCATACCTCACGAGACTTTCTCTTATTTTTAGAGGGATAAATCTAAGATTTCTAATTGTCTATCTTCCCTCTCGACGCGATCTCTAAAATCCAGAAGAACCCAAGTTGGTTTACACCTCCTTGGAGTCCATTGCTTTGAACCAAACCGCCTGGTCTGACTCAAGATGAGAGGTCCGGCTTGTGGACCTTGGCCCACATAGGGTTGGCTCGGCTCGAGAGCCTCGACCCATTAGGGTTGGGATGTAGCCCATACAAGTCATGTTGGGGGCTTATTTTAGCCTGGTTTGAATCTCTCCAGTTTTTTTTTTTTTTTTTTTTTTAATTTATTAGAAGATTGGTTTAATTTTACTCATAACACAAAAACATACCAAATTAAAAATTCACAAGATAGTTTAAAATTTAAGGATCGTTCGGTATAACTTAAAAATTTCAAAGAACAAACTTATAATTTAATATATATTATTTTATTTGATAAACTCTATACTATTCATGGATAATGATGAACGGATTAGCCAAATTTTGGAAATTTTCCCTTCTTGCCTACAGACGTGTCTTTTTTTTTTTTTTTAATAACCTAAAAATGTGTGACTTGGGACTTGTTTCAGTCTTTTCTTCATCGTACAAATCTTGTCACATCATTCGGCTTGACTTGTGAAGTTCTTTGTCATTTTCTCTTTAATGGTGGCCTACCACCGGGTTATCTTGCGGGTTTCTTGGTTTTTAACTTTATTCGTTTGTGATATTTACAGAAAAAATAATTAGTACTTTTATAATTTTTACTTTGGCTAAATTATAAAAATACCTCTAAACTTTGTATTTTGTTTAAAAAATATTTTTTAATTTTCAAAAGTTTAAAAAATATCCTTAAATTTTTATAAAAAAAATTAAAAAAATATCCTTACCATTAATTTTGGATGGAAACCATTAGTACTTTGTTTCAAAAATATTCCTACACTTTCGAAAGTTTCTTTAATACCCTTAAATTTTAAAAAAAAAGTTCAAAAATATCATTACCATTAATATATAGATAGAAATAATTAGTATCTTGTTTTAAAAATATCTCTAAACTTTCAAAAATTGCATTAATACCTTTAACCTAAAAAAAAGTTAAAAAATGTCATTACCATTAGTATATGGGCAAAAACCATTTATCTACACCTCATTACTTCCCTCTTCCATTTCCTCTCTCTCTTGATTTGCTTCAATTTATGACCTAACACTTTTCTATTTTTCCTCTTTTTTTTTCCCTTTCTTTTTCGATACTCTCTTTATCTTCTTCAATCAATGTATATAGACTATAGCAAGGTTGTACGTTAGTAATTTGAGTTAGTACATTTGAGTTTAATATACAAAAAGAGAAACAGGTTAAGAATTTTAGTCGTAATTTTGAGGACATCTAGTGGGAGGAAAAAGAAAGAAAACATATGCAATGCCAAATATGTAGTGGATTAAGATTTTCTAACTCAAGATAACTTCAAAGACATTAACTATTTGGGTGTTGAAATTTCTTATATTTATGTTTGGGCATGTTTAGAAATGAGAGAGCTCCTCATGTTTATTTAAAGTTCTAATATTTAAGAAGATAGGAGAAATAGAGGAAGTTGTACAGATTGAAAAATGGAAGAAGAGAGTAAGAGGGTATTGAAAAAGAAAAGAAAAAATAGAGAAAAAATAGAAAATTATTATGATATAGATTGAAGCAAATAAGAAGGGAGATGACATAGAAAAGGGAGATAATAGGTGTAGATAAACGATTTTCATTCATATACTAATGGTAAGGGCATTTTAACTTTTTTTTAAAGGTTAAGGGTATAATGCAACTTTTGAAAGTTCAAGAATATTTTTAAAATGAGATACTAACGATTTTTGTCTATATATTCATAGTAAGGATATTTTTTAACTTTTTTTGAAAGTTTAAGGGTATTAATGAAACTTTTGAAAGTTTAGAGATATTTTTGAAATAAAGTACTAGCGATTTCCATCCAAAATTAACGGAAATGGTATTTTTGAATTTTTTTTTATGTTTAAGAATATTAATAAAACTTTTAAAAATTCAAAGATATTTTTGAAACAATGTACAAAATTTAGGGGTATTTTTTAAAATTTAGCCTTTTACTTTAGCCAGGCTAGATTTGCACCCTCATCTAGTATTTGAATGCACAAATTTATTAATATATTTATTTTGAAGCAAACAAATTAATTAATATATTGTTGACCAGATTGCTTTTAGAAAAATATATTTTTGTCTTGTTATTTATGGATAGACATCTCAGAAGCTAATGCCTTTATAACCCCCAAGAAACGAGCTGAAATCTAACTATTTTTTATGATGTGATTGATAACCAAAATTGAATTAAAATGATCTATTTTCTATCTTTCTAAATCCATTTTTTAAGAATTAAACAAAATGTTAAAAATTAAATGTGTTTAAATTTCCATTTTCAACTTTTTAGAAGTAACGTATAAAAAGGGGAAATTGAGAGCCCATTTAATACCTATTATATTTTTTTTAATGTTTTTTTTTTAAAATAGCGTATTTACTCAATTTATTTCTCTCTAATCTACCTTTTAGAAATATTTTTAAAATCCTAGCCAAAATTTAAAAGTTAAAGAAAATAATATTCAAAATTTTGTTTTTGTTTTCTTTTTTAAATTTGACTAATAATTTTAAAATGGATTTAGAAAGATAGAAAATAGAACAAATTAATTATGACAAGTGAGTAGACAAATGAGACCTAGATAAATTATTAATAAAGTAATTAAAATTTAAAACGTAAAAATAAACTAGCGAAGCCTTTCTTATTAATACTGAGGTTACTATTTGAGCGCTAAGCTTTTGTTGAGCCAACTATAGTTGGTGGGTATCACTTAGGGGCTGTTTGGTTTCAGGTTTCACTGGATGCCTATAGATAACATATGCTGGAAAATAAGATGTTTGAGAATAAGATTGCTGAGAATAAAAAAAAATGTTTGTTAAAAAATGTTTGTCTTTGATTCTACATGGAAATGCTATCAAATTTTTATAATAATATATGATATCAACATTTGTTTTATGAGATAAATTTGAGGGAATTTATATAATTATGGTGTGTTGATTAATAAAACAATCAAATTAATTCAAAAAATAAATATGATTTTTCTAAAGTTTATAATTAAAAATTAATTGATTATATTTAATCAAGGAGTAATTAATTATAGTTATTAAAATAATCTCATATTAAATTAATCATAATTATAACTAGTTAACTAAATATAATATAAATTAATGAATTGATAATTTCAATTACTAATGTGCATTTTATTGAAAAATTAAGAATATATTTAAATAAATGAATTTATTAAATTGAAATGTTTAAATTCATACAGTACTTTTAAAATTTTAATGTAATTTTATTGATTATAAATTTAATTTATATATAATAATTAATTTTAATAATATAAAATAAAAAAATACATAAAAGAATAAAGAACTGTATTAAAAAAGAGAGAGAATGTAGGAAGAAAACCCACTGCCTTGGAAAGGTGATTCATGGTTATAAGGGATGCATAAGAATAACTTATGCTCATGTTCAATCTTCCAAACCTTGTTCCAAACAAGAAGTATATCCCTTGCCCATTCCTACCTTTATTCTCATCCTCATTCTCTCATTAACAATACTTACTGCATAATGGTGTGTAGGTATCTTTCTACACACCATCATTAAAATTTTGACAGCTAGGGGAGAAGTAAAAAAGTTCTAATTTCTCATTTTTCACCTTTTTCTCTCTTACATGTTAAAAATTTAATGATGGTGTGTAGGGAGATACCTACACATTGGTATGCAGCGAAGTATTCTCCTTCTCCCATGCCAAATAATACCTAAAAGACAATTTTGTCTAATTTAAGTGAAACAAACACTTGGTATAATCACTTTTAGAAGAAAAGTAGTTAAATATTTTATTTAATTGTACTTTTTATTTATTTTAAAATTTTTAATTCTAAAAGAGTGAAAAGGGTAAAATACATTTTTTTGTCACTAAAGTTTGAAGTAGGAGTAATAGTCAGTTCGATTTTTTTTAGTTTTGGGCTCAAATAAGAACCGAATTGAACCGATCAGTTTGGCTAAAATGAAAATCGAACCGATGTCCAATAAAAGACAAAATCATCAGTTCGGTTCTCGTTAGTTCCGTTTTAGCTTAAGTGAGCTTCTATTTGATTTTAAAAATTTCAAAAAGAATATTTTAATTAGTTAATATTTTTTAGGATAAATTACAAATTTAATTCTTGAACTTTCAGGTTTGTATCTATTTGGTCCCTGAACTTTAAAAAGTGTAGTTCTGAACTTTCAATTCTATGTCTAATAGGCCACTAACATATTCAAAAATTTTAAAAATTAGTTGATCTATTAGATATTTGAAATTTTATGTCCTTGATCGACTTATTCTACATTTTTTTAAAAAAATTCATGGACCTACAAGATATAAAATTGAAAATTGAACATATCGGATACAAAATTGAAAGTTTAATGATCTATTAGACACTTTTTAAAGTTAAGAAACTTATTGGACATAAAATTAAAAGTTCAAAAATTTATTAAATACTTTTTAAAGTTTATGAATTAAATATACACAAACTAAAAAATTGAGGGACTAAACTTGTAATTTAACTAATTTTTTATTAGTCCAACCAAACACTACCATTTGAAAAAAAAAACGATTTTTATCATCAATAAATACTTTAAAAAATGTCAAATACATCTAAATCTCAGTGCCATGTCTACTGCAACCAAACACTACCATTTGAAAAAAAAAACGATTTTTATCATCAATAAATACTTTAAAAAATGTCAAATACATCTAAATCTCAGTGCCATGTCTACTGCAAAAAACGTCCTTCGTTTTCCCTATTATATTTAAATTAGATGGCCGCACCGAACACCGAAGCATCCACCGTTGAATTATCTGTTCATCTATCACCATGATTGCTGTAAATTTTCTCTCAAACCCCATTTCGGTTGCAGCTCTGTTGCTACTGATTTCCATTGCTGTAAGGCAGATTCTAAATGGAAAACTTAGGAGCAAGAAATATCATCCAATTGGAGGCACTGTGTTTCACCAGCTCCTCAATTTCCACCGATTGCATGATTACATGACCGATCTTGCTCGGAAGTATAAAACATATCGGCTTCTTGGTCCCTTCAGGAATGAAATTTATACTTCAGACCCACCAAATGTTGAGTATATACTCAGAACCAACTTCGAGAATTTTGGCAAGGTATGAGTTTTTTCTTTTTGTCTTTTTTCTTTTTTTTGGGTTGTAAAAGTTGAAATACTGTATGGACATTGGATTTACCATGGAATTGAGCTTTTCATCTTAGCTAGAAAGGTAAATTTACAAATCTGGGAGGGTGCATTAACCATGAAAATTGGGTTTTTCCATCCTAGTGATTGCATAGAATTTACTTGATTTTTATTTGAGAAGGTTTGAGGACTCATGTTATCTGAAAAGTTTGTGTTCTTCCATATGAAAAATAAGGTTTAGGTTTCTACTTGAGAAGAAGTGAGGCCCCATCAAAACTATCCAACAAGTGAATGAATATTAATATCACTGGACTCAAAAGCTTAAGCGGATCAATTAGTGTATATTTAATCTTTTATACCTATTCTTAACACTGGATTGAATAGCTCTTGGAGCCATTCACTTTGCAATGTACTGGATTAGTGCATATACCTGATTGGCTAGAGTTTGTGTGGTATTTTATTATGTATGATTGATGCTTCAAACATGTGTTCTTGAAGGACCATGCTTTGACTGAGTTTTGCACAATGTTCAGGGGTTACATAACCACAGAATTCTCAGGGATCTTCTTGGTGATGGAATTTTCACAGTTGATGGTGAGAAGTGGCGTCAGCAGAGGAAGATTTCAAGCTATGAGTTCTCTACAAAAGTTCTGAGGGATTATAGCAGTGTCATCTTCCAGAAAACTGCAGTTAAACTAGCTAATATCGTGTCTGAAGCTGCTATTTCAGATCGAGTAATTGATATTCAAGTAGGTCTCAACAATGTGGATGGCAATACAATACTGATTTCGAACATGGTTTCTGCTTTTAGACACTAGTAAACTCATTCCACTACTTCTTTGCAGGATCTATTTATGAAAACAACTCTAGATTCAATATTGTATGTATCATTGGGAATTGATCTAGATAGCTTACATGGATCAAATGAAGAAATGAACAAGTTTTGCTCTGCTTTTGAAGCATCAAGTACTATGACACTCTGGCGATATGTTGATGTATCCTGGCCAATCAAGAAGACTCTGAATATTGGGTCAGAAGCTACCTTAAAGGAAAACATGAAAATTGTTGATGAGTACATATATAAGCTTATCCACAACGCACTCGAACAGAGACAAAAGTTAGGCGACGACACTTTGGTAGATGAATTTGTATCTTTGTTTTGCTTTAAATTCATTATATATGAAGCCTAACATTCTACTGTGGTATGTGAATTTAGATGAGAAAAGATAACATAGTATCGAGGTTTCTGCAAGTGGAAAAGACCGATCCAACGTATCTAAGAGATATTATTCTTAATTTTGTCATAGCTGGAAAGGACACAACGGCAGTTACGCTTGCTTGGTTCATTTACATGGTTTGCAAGCATCCTGCAGTGCAGGAAAGAGTTTTTAGAGAGATCAAGGAAGTGACAAGAGTTGAAGATGTTACCAATTTTGCAGAGTTTACTGAAAGCTTGACTGAAGAAGCTCTAGAGAAGATGCAGTTTCTCACTGCAGCTATTAATGAAACTCTTAGACTCTATCCTGCTGTTCCAGTGGTATGACATTTCCTCTTGAAATCTGATTATATTCATTGCTTGCTTCAAATAACTCTCAAATAATTGTACCGGCTGAACATTTTAGTTCTTCAAATAATGCCTAGGCATATAGCAATTGATTTCTCAACAACACTTTGAATAACTCTTGAGAGTAGTAGAAGCACTTAATTAGTGCTTCCTCTAACTATCTCCATGTGTTTTTTGAATTCTCATAGTCACTTTTAATTATTTGTCCAAATACCATGAAAGTTTTGAAACAAACTTTTAATGGGCTAAAAGAACTATTCAACTACCCTTGAACTCAAAAGCTAAAGTGGATGGGTTGTAGTAAAATTTTACTTATGGGCTTGGAAATTAGTACAAGACTCCACAAGTGATTATCAATATTAATTAGAGGAGAAAATAACATGACAAGGGGTTCAATCTAGGGATGTTCCTTGTCTTCGTGGAGAATCCCTGTTTAGGTGAGGAATGAGGAAAAAAATTTTGGTTGATTAAATGGTCCCTGCCTCGCCTCATGAGCATCTCTAGTTCGAACACAAGATCTTTTGCTCTAATACTATATTAAATCACCAATATTAAACTTAAAAGTTTAAGCTGATGAGTTAAAGTAAATTTGATGTACTTTTCACTCTTTCAAAAATCATGTCAAAATTGCTCTTGTAGCTTCTAAGTTTTGGGCAAGTTTCATAATTTCTCGGCCGAATGAATCGACTGAAAATGATGAGTTTCAAATTGCAGGATGCGAAGATTTGCTTTTCTGATGATACACTGCCAGATGGATTCAGTGTGAGAAAAGGAGATATGGTGGCATACCAGCCATATGCAATGGGTAGGATGAAATTCATATGGGGTGATGATGCCGAGAAATTCCGACCAGAGAGATGGTTCGATGGAGATGGAAATTTCCAGCCTCAGAGCCCTTTCAAATTTACAGCTTTTCAGGTATGTGAGATGTAGTAAAACTTTAGCATCATTGTGACAGTTCAAAATTGTTTGCATTGGAGAAAGTACATAATATTCTTTGGTACATATTTGATTTAAAATTTACTTATTTTGGCCCCTGCAATTTCAAATGTTTTGTTTCGGTTTCTAAATTTTTCATCAAACTTAAATCTTATTTTAGTCCTCTAAAACTGTCATGATTGTTTCACATTGACCCCTTTTTTTAGTTCAATAAATGTAGAATAAATGTAGAATTGGAGGATCAAATCTTTAATCTTAGAGAATGTGACAAATTTTTATGAACTAAGCTATATTCGAATTAACTTCATTTTGGTCTTTAAACTTTCAAACATTATGTTTTAGTCTTGAACTTTATGCAAAATTATTGTAGGTTTTGCTAGTAATTTTTTTTAAAAAAAATAATTTTAACAAAAACTTTCACATTTGGCAAAACTAAATTTTTAGCTCATTAGCTCATTTACGTGACGAGTTGATATCTAATGTTGTTGTAGATCTGAAGTTGAGTTTCAATACAAAATTGGTTTTTTGTTAAATGATTTAAGAAAAATTAATTACAAGCATTATAATAAATTTTTACCTAAAATTTAGAAACTAAAATAGAACATTTGAAAGTTTAGGAGTCAAAATAAAATAAGCTTGATATTTAAGACTCAAATTGAGGAACTAAATTGATTCACTTATGATAGTTTAGGAGTTTAATTGATAGAATTATAAGTTTATACACTTGTAAACTAACATTTTTCAAATGAAATTTAACAGATAGTAAATTGATACAATTATTAGTTTAGGATATTTATTGATACAACTCTTACCGTTTAAGAGTATAAATTGTTTTTTGTCATTTTTTTTTTAAACAAAAATTTGTATCATTTCAAAACTTGATGTTAGATATATTACATTAAATGTGGTGTCAAAAGATTTGTCCATCCATGTCACAACACCTTTCTTTTTGGAAATTATGTCACATCACTGTTTTCTAAATGGTTATAGAAAAGTATAATTGTTTTTCTTAATCTTTTCCTAATGAAATAGATAGTAATTATAAAGCTCTAAATGGAGACATCTGATGTCATTCACAGGCAGGGCCACGTATTTGTCTGGGAAAAGAGTTTGCTTACAGGCAGATAAAAATCCTCTCATCTCTATTATTGAGCTGTTTTAAGTTCAAAATGAGCGATGACAAGAAATTTGTCAACTATCAACCAATGATCAATCTTCTCATACATGGAGGCCTACAGGTTCGTGCCATTCCTAGACATGGTAAATAGTTTAATTTACTGGAAAATGCTTGTAACCGTTACACGTTGGTGGACCCGGATATTTATTACTTTTAATCTACCTTTACTGTTAAGGTTGTTTTAGTAATGATATTAAACTAAGGATAATTTATCAAAACACTTTCTTTCTTTAATTTCCAATTCACCTCTTCCTTGGTTAAGACTTCTATTGGTTGGCCTTTAACCTTTTCTTTTAAATGCTTCTCTACTAATTAATTGGTTAGCAAAATAGTGAGCGCTCATTATTTACCCAAATTGAATAGAAAGAAATTGTACCATATATATCTTTTAGATATTAACTAGTGACTCGTCTTAAAATAGTTAAAATCACTTTTGTCATATTCAAAATCACTCTCAAACATGCATTTAATCATTCAAAATCAATTTTGATTGTATGAAGATCGTATTTTAAAGTGTAAAATAAAACATTAAACAAAATCATATTTTAAAGTGTAAAATTGAACATTAAACAAAATCGTATTTTAAAGTGTAAAATCAAACATTAAATTGATTTTGAAAGTGATTTTGAACATGACAAAAGTAATTTTAACAATTTCAAAATCACTCCTAAACATGTCCAACATTCACCAATTGAAAATAACTGGAACTGTGGATTTTTTTTTTCTAAGTCTAAAGCTTACTATAGCAATAATGTGGTTAAAAGAGATTACAATTGCACCTTGCTTTAGGAGAAACAGCAGTGTCCCATACCCTGGATTTGGCCCTTTAATCATTTGCCTGACCTGTAAGAGTTAGTAACATAATATAATATACAATAATGGAAGAGCTCTTTGTATTTTACTTGCTGTATGATTTTCAAATGCAAAATGGACAAAACTGGAAATCTCAAGCTCAAGCCCATTGCCTAAAGCTTCACGATTTCAATATCTAGTGACATACATACAACTCGATCCCATAAAGAATGGCCCCGTAGTAATATTCTAATATCTAAAAGCTAATATATATTTATATGATTTGGGGCTAGTCTATTACATATTTTACAACGTGTAACCAAAAAAGGGCCAGACTTTGCACAGCAAGTGTAAGGCTGGAGTTACGTCTCGCTAGTAATGAAGACGACAACGACGATGAGATAGCGATACATAGCATGAAATTAAGAGGCAAACCTAGCAAGCATAGGGCTCGGCTCGGATCTCCTTCCACTCCGCGCTTGAGAGAAAAAAATAACCGCAACCAGATATATCCATCGATGTATCAGTGCTAGCCAATATATATGATGCAGAATTTGTCCAACAGCTATACATGTATTGAAGTCTTTGTTGCCGATGAAGGCTATGATTTTATAAGGGGGCTGAGTCCCTCACCTTCCCAGCCAATCTTCAGCATTTGATCCACCACTTTCAAGCTCAACTGAACAGAATAATGATAAGAAGTGTTAGAACAAGACGAGATTTTAAAAGATAATAAATTTTAAAAGACTTTCAGCTCCTTGACCTTGTTTCCACTTTTCCGGGTATTTTTCTTTTCTTCCTTTTTGAAAAAGATCATCGATAAAGCAAGATGTCTTTTCCTCTTTTTAAGCATAAACTGTTTGTTTGGATAATATTTGATAAAGAACAAAACGAGTAATTGGTTTCAATTAGGCAGGTTAGTTAACTAAATATCTAAGGCCCATTTGATAATGGTTTTGTTTTTAGTTTTCTATTTTGAAAATTGTGCTTGTTTTCTCCCAATTTCTTTACCATGATTTTCACCTATCTTAATACATTTGAAGTCTTAGCTAAATTCCATAAACAAAAACAAGTTTTTAAAAACTATTATTTTTCAGTTTTCAAAATTAGACTAGAAAGTGGATAACAAAATAAAAACTACTATTTTTCAGTTTTCAAAACTAGACTAGAAAGTGGATAACAAAATAAAGAAACCCAATGGAAATAGTATTTATAAGCTTAATTTTCAAAAACCAAAATCCAAAAGCAAATGGTAATGAAATGGGGCCTAAGAAATTGTATTGAGAAATAGGAAAGAATCATTTAGAAGACCTAAATAGCCATGGAAATATGTAAGGTTATCTACTTACCGCGGGATCAGTGAAGACTATTAACTGCCTATCAGCAGTTGACACCAAAAGATTTGTGTTGTCTTTATTTAACGCCAGTGCAGTGATATCCTGCCCTTCTTTGAGTCGCAGCGTATGGAAAACCTGTAGGATGAAGAAACATAATGTGTATCAATGGTATTAGAAAAGTCCATTATGCTGTTCACATAAAATGGAAAAGCTAAGTAACAATAACAATAACACATGAAATGCATATAAATACAATGCATCATAACGAGTTGTATTTGGTAAACACGTAGTATTATAATAGGACACTGTTCTTATATCTGAAAGTTGTTTTTTATCCTTTTGTTCTTCTAAACACAAATAGCAAGGATAAGTCTCTTCTTAATACAGGGCACATGTATCCAATCATTCAAGAGTAGCCAAGGTACCCTATTAACAGTCATTATTTTTGCAATTTACATTCCCATTCAAAGAACCAAGGATGGAGATAATGAGCTTTATCATATTATTTATTCAATTCAAGAAGGAAAGAAATTAGGTAAAGCTACTTGTTCAATTTAATACCTTTAAAGTATGCAGATCCAAAAAGCAAACGGAAGGAACCGGAACATCCAATCTGTCATCTTCCTCAGTTTCATCAGGTGTGAGATCAAGTTCATTCACCGGCTTCTTTAACTTAAAATCCCAGCTATTATTGTGGGTTTTGTTGTTTTGCTTTGATGAATTTATTCCAATTAAGGCACTCTCCCCATCAACAGATATTTCCATACAACTGATGCTGGCAGAGAACGGAAATGGTGCTCTAGCAATTAGATTTCCATTGAGAGTAAAGGTTGAAAGAGTACGTTGTGATTCGTTCCAAGTCAGTATAACTCCCTCAGAAGAAACACATACAGCATGGGCCTCTACACCAGCCAATCTTCTGATCAAACGACCTCTTCTGATGGAATGTATCAAAACATCTGACAAATGGGAGCACGAAACAACAATACCAAGATCTGAATTCACACAGCAGCAAACAATTTCCCGGTCGTGACCCCGAAGAACGTGTAGGGGACCCTCAATTCGATGCTTCCGGCTTTTGTCTGCCAATATAGAGGATAAATTACTACCGCTGCCTGATGTTGACATGCCTGTCCCCATGGCAGTTTCTGACACGTTACTTGAACGAGTGGTTGACAATCTATGTATTCTCCAAATTAGCAAAGTGGTGTCACGGGATCCGGTGACTAGATAATTGCTATCATGAGAAACACTGAGACAAGTTACCGGAGAACAGTGCCCATACGCAGTTTCCAATGTTCTTCCTCCATCTGATGATACTAGCTTGATACTATTGTCAATATGTCCACCTATTTCCAAACCAAAAAGTAGAAGCTAGGTAATCTATTTTAGATAATACAAAGATGAGTATAAAAGCGCAACTAACCATATATGTGTGCCTTTGAATAATCATACAGAGAATTGTGTCCTGAACAAGAAATTAGCTACTTATGCAGTATTTTTTATAATGGTCCTCAATCAGTGAGCTATCACCACTATCATCTATTTTGATACTTATAAGACACATGAAAGCCTATGTAGCTATAAAGATGTTGAAGAAATCTTGATTTATTTTAAAACAGTGGAACACTAAAAGTTATTTTGGGATGCTACAATGCAGTTTCAAGCTGTTGATTGTTATTCATTCATCATCCTTCATCTCCGAACTCAAAAGTAATGGTTAATTTAAGTTAGTTAAAAAAGTAGAGATCAAACAGCAGATGTTTTCACAGCAGTTGAAGCAGATGACGACTGATATATTTTTCACCTATGCTCTACAACAATCCCTTGGGAAGAAATAATAGGACATGAAAACACTAGAAAGTTAACCAACCTTTTATCATCGTAGAGTTTTTCCTCATCATCTTAAAATTTCCAATAGGAAAGTTGAAAGAGGAGAATTAAAAGGATGAAGTAGTAGATAGATAAATAAACAAATGCTTACCAGTGATAATGTCTTTGTCCCAAGTAATGGTAACAATAGACGAGCTCCTGATTCCAGAGGCAGCAAATGCCGGTGCCTGGGGAAATTGCCATTCACCGGCAGTGGAGCCAGCCGGCCCTTTGAACATGCGCATGAATGTTCCACTGGTGGAGTTCAATGAGGCCTTTCCATGTTGAAAGAGGAATGGTGCACCCTGGCCATCAGGTGTGTTGGGTTGCCACTTGTGCTGTGCTACATGTGCTGCAGGTGCATTTATGTCAACAATAACAACAGTATCTGAAGTTGCATGAATCGCAGCAGCAGGTAGGTTGCAGCGTTCTGGGGAGGGAACAGGATATGATCTGATATCTTTTGGGTTCCGAAAGATTGTCTGGTATGAAAAAGTTATTTCAACCCAATGAGTTCGTGACACATGGAAAATTAAACTATGCAAGTCTGCAGTTTGAGCTACAGCTCAACAACATTTATTCAACTTGAATCCGCTGAGTACCTAATACATTGGGGGTATTTCCACCCCAATATTCACAAGTTAAGATGTATATATGCACAACATACCAATGCAAAGATTAAAGGAAAAGAAATCTCCACTTGACACATGCAACATCCTCACAATTCGATGCAACCATAAGAAAATATGTTCTTCAATGAAACACGGGTGGTCTAATTATTCTCAGGATAATGATGTTGCTCTTTTGGTTATATTAAAGGATCACATGTTGATTTCTAGTGTGTTCTTGGTTTTTAGGTTTCAACCATATTGAGTTTCTTAGTCACCCAAACATTTGAATAGAATACTTTTTTCTGATGAGAAACAAGGATTTCAAATATCAAGAAAGAGAGATACAACCTAAAGGCTAGGGGAGGAGAGGTCCCCTCTCCCTTTGGAATTGTTAAATCACCAATCAACCCAAAAGCTTAAGCTAATGGATTATGGTAAAATTTAATTATATCAACACTCAAACACTCCCCTTCACTTGTGAGTTTGGAAAATTTGTAGAAAGACCCAACAAGTAGAAATCAATATTAATTGGAGAGAAAATGACATTACAGGGATTCGAACTTAGGACCTCCTACTCTGATACCATGTTAAATCACCAATCAACCCAAAAGCTTAAGCTGATGGGTTTTGGTAAATTTAACTATATCAACACTCAAACAATAATGTCCCAAACAGAGTGTCATAGCTCTTTCTTCTCCTTTATTTCCAATTCTCAATTATTAGAGTTACCACTTCCCTATTTTCAGCCAAATCCATGTTTGACAGTGGACATTGATGCTTCCCCTTCTATGGCCATTATAGGGTCCAGATGCAGTTGCACACGTCCTCTGGTTGGAGTGAGTAGCACCCTCCAAGAACTTGATCCTTTGTTGCCCCAGTCAAATTTGGTTGAATTATTTATTGTCGTCTGGGTTTAGGAATAACAATTTTCGTTTTGGAACTACTTTTCTTGCAACCTAACACCAACTTCCTTCAAGTAGGCCCCAGACCAGGCTGTATCAACCCACTCCAAGGTTTTATCGCTCCCAGACCCTCTCAAGTCCATGAAGTTTATTTAGAACCATCGGTTTTTGTCTTGTTCTTCATTGCATGCTATTATCCTATGCAATTGACGCAGCAAAGACACGTCCACTCCAACCTACACTCATCAGTTGCCCGAATCCTACTCTGTGAAACCTTAATATCTTGTTAGCTTGATAAAATCGCTTCTATAGAATGTTATTAACCAAGATAGACCACCTTATCTTCTTTTTAGAACCATCAGCTTTTGTCTTCTTTTTCATTGGATGCTGTTCTCCTACGTAGCTGATGCACCCCAGATGCTACCACTCCAACCAACTCATCGGTTGCCCAAAACCCACTCTTTGAAACCTTAATATCTTCTTGGCCTGGTAAAATCGCTTCTATAGAATGTTACCTACTAAAATAGACCACCTCATCTTCTTTTCACCACCTTCTACAACCCCAAAATACACCAAATCTGTCTTTCAACATCACGCGACACTTCCAATATGCAGATTGCGAGTCCCTAATTGAATTCGTATTGGGTTGAGTTTCTTCAAATGTCCCAAACCTATTAGTTATTTTCAGCATTCAGTTTAACATCTTTTGTACCAATCTGCTTCAATTTAACACCACCCACCCCCATCAATCAATAGGTGTAAAACCTACCCATGCTCCACCCTTTCCTTCTCTTCAAATGTCCCAGGTGGATGGATTCTGATTTTTTTTAATCGATTTATTAGCCTGGTTTCAAAGCTTTTTTAAATTCAGTTTTGCAGCCTCTATTTTCATCAAATTTATAATGCCAACACATTTTTTATATCAGTAAACAATGAATTTCCAACAATGTTCCAAAAGCTAGATCCATAATCAATAATGATTGCCCTGAATCCAGTTTGATAAGAGTTTATGTGTATTATTCAAGAGCACTATCTCTCTTCCACGGATCTATACCAACTCTAAAAGACTATACAGACACTTGGAATAACACATTCATGTACGTTATCAGAATTACCAACATGACATTCGCATATACCTGCAGATGGAGGACATCAGCTAATGGCTTCTTCCTCAAATGAGGCACAGTTAGGAGTTGAGATGGAGTTTGACCAAAGTAGGCAATTTGATCTTGTGTAGACCGTTGTTGTACCTTTTTCCAAAAAAATAGGAGAAACAATTAAACAGAAATTCTGCAATTTGAAGGAATAAAATGTAGTGAAAATGAACATACTGGGTCAGAGATTTTGTCAATATCAACTGCCCCCTCATAGGTAATGTAAAAGAAGACATTATTAGCCAATATAGCCTCTCTGCCTCGTTGTTTATACCTGGTTCAATAAATCCCTATAAATGTCAGATCAAACAGAAACAGCTCAACGTTGATCAAAAAAAGAAATTGGCGCCATTATTATCTCTACCAATTCTACCAACTTACAAACACTGAATATCAAAGGAGAAGAACATCCAATGAAAAAGATTAAGAAATAACTTCATTGAAGTAAAAAACCTACCCAAAAATGAGATCAATCCACTCATGCAAATGTGCTGATACATGCTCACTCTCAAGAGCCATCCGATGTTTGTGAATAAAATCAATTGGGTTTTTAGCCCAAGGAGGGAGTCTGACAGAATCTAGTATGTTGAAATAAATCAAAATAAGAATAAAAACAAGAAACTTACTGGCTTAAGAATAATCAATGATAAGTGCACTCATTAAAGATTACCAAGGTTCTCCCCTAATTGAGTGGTGCCAAAATCAATTGAGTTTTCATTTGTTAAGATCTCAGGAAGGTAAAAAAGCTCTGGAACCTGCAAGAAATAAATGGTACCATTTGATTGGATAACGTCATCACTACTTAATCAAGCCTTTGTAAATGATGAAAGTAGATGAATTCTTAAAACAGATCAACAATAACACAGCATACACGTAGAAACAATGCGCATATTCAACGAACTTACTAATTCCTTCACATCACTCATATCTTCCAAAACCCCATTCCAAGTACCAGCAATATCTGAAAACATCCGATCTGCATGATCAAATTTGCCACCTTGCAACTGAATTGAGAGAGTTGTAAATGGTTCAACTCTAAAAAGATAATACAATACCTGCAAAAGAAATTAAAAGAAAAAATCAGATATAGTTAGTATGATCCAATTGTTTTGATAGAGATGTACAAATTACAACTTCAGAAAAGACGAAGTGATGGGCTTGGAGTATGGCAAAACTGTGGGGAAAAGACTTATGTGCATTACTATACAGAATAACAAAATATGAACAGAACACAATACCATACATTGGGTTCTCATTAGAGATGAGGCTAGCGCATTATATACAAATCAACACTACAAAAAGAACGGACAGATAAAAAAGCTATAACTGAATTAAACAAAATGAGTTAAAATTTTCAAAGGTAATCTTTCTGAATACTAGCACAACTCCAACTCAATCTCATATTTTTGCAAATATCTAGAATTTCAAATTTGATAAATTTTCTCAATCAAATTTACACACATGTTGAGGGATCAACAATAAGAATCAAAATAAGATAGTTTTATAAACTTCCCTTTAAGAATGAAAATAGCATAAAGGCTCAAACACTTGCCAGAGAAGAAAAAGTAATTGGGAGAGCAAGAACAAGTCTTTCTTTTCTCATATACTTACAAAAAGATAAATTAATAATATTCTTTCCAAAAAAATTTAAAAATATTCTTATTTTTTTGTAAAGAGAAAAATCAAGCAAGCATCATCATAGTCCCTTAGTGGTGTAGCCTACGAGGATAGAAGGAGAATCCTCTCCAAGAATCAATCAAATCTTTATTCTGAATCAAAAGTTATTGAATACAAGAGGCAAGGAAAACAAACTAATCCTAATCCTAATGAACCAAACAAACTAATCCTAATCCTAATTAACCAAGGAATTGACCAAGATATCCAATTAATCAGTAATCCTACTACATCACTTAGGCTCAAAATAAGAAACTGAATAGATGAGATAATTTGTTATTTATGTTTAAAACTTTAAAATAAATAAATCTTTCAGAAAATGCTTCCAGAAGGCCAAACTACATGTTTTTAAACTCTTCTTGAGTTCAACAAAAAAGGGATAAGTAATGTCTTGACCAATTGAATTATGTTTTGGTCGGCGTAAACTCCTTAGAAACAAAAAGTACAACACAAAGAGTACCCATTGATGATGAAATGGAAAACATACAGTTCCTGCACTTGAGTAATGTGAACCGTAATGAAATTTGGGAATGACTGGATCCTCAAAGCTTGAATATCTCTCTTGGAACTTCTTAAGGCGATCGGCATTCAATGCACCAACAGGCTGCAAAAAAAATTTGAGGCTTCATGGTTAAATAGACACCCTTACAAGCATAAAAGAATGAACAGAAAAGTTTGCATGGGAGAACCTTAGAAAAATCTCTGAATGAGGAAGGATCAGAAAGATCCAAAGTCTCTGAACTATAATCAGAAAGAACCCATGGGAAAACTGGATACTGAAAGAAAGCAATTTTTAGTGCAACATATATATTTTTCCACAAAACATGAAAATTGTCCAAATGTCCTACCTGAGTAATGTCATTATAACTACGCCCAGCCAGGGTATTGAGATGCATTAGATACTCAAAATTGCTGATCTGCAAAAGGTTACTGATCTTGTTAGCTATTTTTAACATGTACGTTCTACTTGTGGGATCCAAGCAAAAAAGTTGTCACTTTATAAAATACATGAACAAAAACCATGATAAGAGGAAGGTTGTTCCAGCTCAAGTCATACCTCCCACCTAGCCCAGCGCTCCATAAGCTGAGTTCTCTTGAGAAGTTGTTCGGGCCTCTACAAAATTTAAATGAACCATAACTACAGTAATACACAGGAAGTAAAGAAGAGAAGTTCTTTATCATTATTCTATCGATTAACACTCATTTATAGCTAAAAGACCAACGACAAATAATCTAACCAGATTCCTCACATGTCAGGTACGTTCACTGAGATCACATTGATATACAATGATATTTCATTAGGAAACTGATCTTCAGACATGATAGCCCTTAAAATGTTGTATCAGGAAAAATTTAAGTCTCCGGTGAATTTGACATAAGATGCATGCAACAGATATTGCACGATTACCAGTAGTTATTTGTACAATGGTCAATGTAACAAACATAGATGCAGCAACTTAGCCCAAGTCTTAAGGACCGAGATATGAACCTGAGTCGCTAGATACACATCATTCAGATGAGGAGGTCGCACTTGAACAATTGCTCTATATGCATTTTTCCGTCCCTCAGTACTCTTAATAGAAGAAAAGGACACAAGGGAAAAAATGGTCAGCCAGATTCCACTGGAAAATGATGGGGATGGAGGGGCAAACAGAAGAAAGAAAGGAAAGAAAAAAAAAAGTAAATAAAGTCATGTAAAATCTACCCAGAAATCAAAAAAGTAGTTTGATCTATCGACCATAAACAGTTCGAGAGCACTTCTTCTTAGGAGATACCTGAAACAGGAAAGTTGAATACTGTTAAGAAAATATAATAAAGCACGGTTATAAAATAAGTCTTGAGGAAGATGTTGAAAGCTTCTGATATAAAAAAGTGAGATGAAATAAAAGCAGCATTGTAGGTAGGGCTACCAACCTAATTCTTACTGAAATTTCAAAATTCAATATGAAACTTGTTAGATTTCTGAACATCAGCATTCGCATTATCCAGCACAGAGTACACCAACGCCACCAATTGTGTTTGTTTAGGGTGATGTATCAGGTCCATGTCAAGTTTGGCTCGTCAAGTTTATAGGGGACCCCAATTTTCAGTTAAGAGACCTTTAATTATTATAATGAAAATTTACAAACGTGGAAGGGCAAAAATAAGGAGTCTTCCCCTCTAACTAAACTAAATAATAAAAAAGCTATCCAATTGGTGTCGTTATTAACTTGAAGATCCAAAAGAATTTTTACAACTCTTCAAAATCCTGGATTTCCTTTCTATTCAACTTTCCCATAACGCTGAATATAAATAAATTTCCATAAAATGTACTTCCATTTGAAATTAAGACCAATAAGTATATGGATTAAATATCTAACAATATGTTTGGGTTGCATCGGCTGACATCAAGATTACAGCTACAGATAAAGGGGCAAGTTTGGATTTTTCTTTTGACATCTGCTGACTGGCGTTCACCTTTCCAAGATATAACGTTCACAGAAAAAATCTTAGTTTTTTTGGGAACTTTGAATAACATCATCATAGAGAGGAGAAAACAGTCTTCTTGGCCAAAACCTGAAGTCTAATCCATGTTCAAAAAACTATCCAAAGAGTAGACAGAATTTATCATTTCAATTCGGAACCCACACTTTCTTATCAAGAATGTTTCCAGGGCAAAGATTTGCAAAATTTTCATCATCTTAAGCTACTCATCCACTTATCTAACAGTAAAGTGTCTTGAAAAGAAAGATTCCAGCTATTTTTCTAGACGTCCTGCAGCTCACTCAGACTGCCCTCGCTTATTAGTGATATTAAAGAGTCTAAGCCATTTAGTTTTGGAGTTCCTTCCTTAAGCCAATCATTCTCCCACAATCTTAATCTATCACCACAACCCTCCTTACATACTAAGCAGCCCCATAAACTTCCATCCTTCCATGATGGAAAACCATGAACATGTTTAGACCTTCCTTTAACCCTCCTATTCTGGAACACCACCTTCGGACTTCCCATCCATATTTACTCGATCACTGGATGCCACAAAAGCTATTCTCTCCTTGGAACTCTCCTCAGTCACTTCGCATGTAAGGCTGCAGTTCTTCTTTCAATGTTCTCAATGCCAGGTGCCCCCCATGCTTTATGAGTAAAAAAGAAGCTCCTGTCCAATTCACCAAATAGCCTCCGCCTCCTCCCTCCTTGTCAGATTCCTAAAAAAATAGTCACTCATCTCTCTTTCAATCACGTTACCAAATTCCCTAGGAATCAAGAATAAAGAGAAGTGACATACATGGGTGATGCAGAATCTCGGATGCTGGACAAAACAGATTGGGGTATAAAAGGCTTCTTTTTTCCTTCCAATTGTGAAACTTACCAACAACTTGTCCCCAGAGTTCTCAGTTCATTTCCCACAGTACTACCAAGTAATTGAGAAGCCATATTGCTTCTCAAAAACATTAACTCCACAACTAAATTGAGCCAAGCAACTAGATGCAATAAAACAGACTTCCTCCTCAAAAAACATTGATACTAGCAACATAGCTCTTAGAAATATTAGTTTTCACACTTGACACGTTCAGAAAGATATCCAGAACATGGAAAGAGTTTTTTTTATTTTGGATTGGTCCTTAGAACAATAGACAACTGTGTCGTCCACAAATCAAACATACATTTGATGTCCTTTTATCTCTCCCAAATTTAAGCCCCTCTACTGAATTATAGCTTGAATCGCCCAATTTAATTGCCTCATTACATCAGCTACTCAAATAAAAAGAAAAAAGGTGAAATCAGATTTCCCTGTTTCAATCCTCTTGTAAATTGATCTTTCCTCTCGATCCCCTGTTTGTTATAATGGTACAAGGAACATTTGAAGGACTGATATACCCTACGTAATCTAAAGCTTCTTTCTTAGAGGCTCACTCTAACAAGCTTAGTGCTTGCTTTCTTAATTATAAATTTATAACTAGTTCTTTGATATGTTAGCCAGTTTGAGTACGTTAATTTTCAAGCCACTATCTGTTGGTAATTAGTTTAAACTACTAATGACAATTACCAAGGGTGCTTTTTAATATAGAAATTTAACTATAAGTATAATTACTTTAATGGTGTAATTTAACGGAAGAGTTCAGAATTTAATGCTGCGGATGACATGACAACAATTTTTAATGTTCAAGGTTATAATCGATCAAATTAAGAAACTGTACCTACCGAAACGGTTCAGAGAAATTTTGTAATTTTTCCCTAGAACTTAAAAGAGTTCTATATCAAAGAATTGCTTCAAAAAATCCATATCAAAGGAGAGGGCAACTAAATATAGAGTATATCAGACTGTCCTGACTTCACCTTCGACTATGAATCTGATGGAGGGAAGACATCATCCAGCTCCTGTCCTTTTCCTGGTCTTTCGGTTTACATCTGGAATCCATTGTTGCATTGAGATCACTGCTATCAACTATAAAATTGATCCTCCTTGTTGTGACCTGGAAAACACAAAATGTCCTTAAGCTTAAACAAGAATGGGGAACCTGTAAGTTATAATATAGAACAATGATAAGTTATAATTTGGGATATGCGGGTAGAACAAACTAAAAAAGTAAAATCATTTTGTAGACAAATTCTATGAATTTAGTTTAGGAATGCATGAGATGGAGCATATCAATTTGGCTCATTGGTGCAACCACTAAACCTGATAACAAACTTTTCAGTGGCCGCTTCAAACTCTAAGATAAGAACTCATGCTGGATAAGTAAATAAACCTTCATCCTCATATTAGATTTTCTGATTATTAGCTGAACTGTAGCTTTAAAGTTCTTAATGAAATTTTATTCATCTTAAAATAAATGGTAATATAGAGTACTTAGGATTTTAATTTTAATTATTTTCTTCTCATCAGGATTCAACCATCTAGTATTCAGCCATGTTCTACTCTCTCTCATTGTTGACCATGGGAGACCTTGCCTACAATAGCAAATTTTTTCGTAGTGTATGTTTCTCTTAATTGCCAATTTGGTTGGTGAGTTTTGTTTGATTAAGTGTGCATATTGGACATTTCAAAGAATTGTCCAAGTTAGCGAACCTGAGCATAGCTAACCTGGTTAACGCATATATCCTCGACCAAAATGTCAGAGATTCAAATCTCTACCCTCACATGCTATTGAACTAAAAAAAGAATTGTTTGGGTTATTAACTAGAATTTGGATATGTAGAATTCATATCTTGGAATTGTTTGGGTTTTGCTCCTGGAACAAAATTTAATTAATTGATTAGATAGGTACAAGTACAAAAGAATAAACTAGTGTTAAAAGTGTTTTATATTATATATTAATCAAAATTACATTATTTAACATCTTAATATATTTATTAATTGTGATATTATAATAGTTATAAATTGTAATACTAAATACTACATTATTAAAGAAAAATAAGGAAAATAATTTTTGTGAAAAGTTACAAAGAGGCAGTACAAAAAGAAGAAAGAGAAATAAATTCCCAACTCTCGAACTACAATAGAGATATTATGAATTTCACACCCCTTCCCCATTATATCTTTCCATAAGCCTTAAACTACAAAGAAACTCAATAAAAAGCCCCCCCCCCCCCCCCAATTAGAATTAATAATGGAAGGAGTATAATTCAAAAGTGAATTACAAAGAGAACAACAAAGAAACTCATCCTACTCAAAGCCTCCCTCCCAATCACGTTCATTTCAATTCGTTCCTTACCATTGAAATCTTTGACCACACAATAATGGTTCAAAATTATCTTTAGCCACGTCCCCAAAGCCTCGATACTTGAAAAAGTGTAGCAACTGAAGCCAACATTTTCCAGTTATAGGAGTAATGAAAAGGCAATGTACACGTACACCACCAATGTACATCAACTACGCCATAAGGTCATCTTTTCTTTAATCCTTCCAGCTGTGCTTATGCCCAATGACACGATGTCTAAACAAAGAATTCAACTTTCCATATTGTCAAAGCCAATTTTTCGACAAAAAAAAAAAAATCTCACATTTGTTAAAAAGAAGAATAAAGATTTGACTGAAAAACAAACTCAATGAATGTGAAGCTCCACCTTCTTCTTCTATCTTCTATTGGCTAATTCAAAAGACCAGGAATTTGTGGCAAATGTAAGAACTCCCTTTCGTCAGTTTCTGTAAATTTATCCTGAACACAAAGTTCCAACTAGCTCTATTCTCATCCCAAATGCTTTGACCAAAACTTTTTTATCTTGAAACTCACCACAAAAATTTTAGGAAAAGAGTGCACAAGAGGTTGTAATCTCACCCATTTGTCCTTCCAAAAAAAAGTTTTCTCCCCATTTCCAACACTAATTGAGAAAGCATTCAACAAAGATGGGACAAAGCTTTGAAATAGTCTTCCACAAGTTGCAAAAACTTCTGGATTTTCTTTCTTTAGTGAACCAACCAGGCTTCTCCATGTGGTAACTAACAGCAATATCAACCCAAAGTTCCCATTACTCTTAGGGAAACCTCCAAAGCCACTTCGCAAGGCTCATTCCTCCTCTTCACATTCCTGAATCCCAACATCAACGCCTCCTTTTTCCAAAGGTAAAAACATGACTCCCCAATTAACTAAACGACTAATATTCTTTTCTTTGCCACCACATCCAAATGAAATCCCTCAACTTTAAGTTAATTACTAGAAAATAATAAATTAGCATTAATTTGTTCAAATGTTAACATTAAATAATTAACTAACTAATAAAAATTACTATGAAGTAAGAATTGAAATTAACTAGTCCATATCTCTCTCCTGTTTACTACTAACTCCCTGAACTAAAAACTCACTTCCTAGTAAAATGATTAAAGAAACATTTTTTTATCCATGGATAATTATTACCCAAGTTTTAGAAAGTTAAAACTTCAACAACAAACACACTTTTTATACACCCATGGCAAAAACTTCTCATAAACTGTGGAAGAAATGAGGCCATAAGAGTTTAAATTTGAAATAAGGAACTTACTTGGAAGGTTCCTTGTATAACCCTTAGTGGCCGGACCATTGTTGAAGGAAGCTCAAGAATAATCCTTTCATCAAGTTCACTAGGAACATAACCTGGCGCAACTGGTGATGAACCCTGAATTAACTCTTGGTCATTGACAAGTTGTGTATTACTAGACTCCGCAGATGCCTGAAGGTTCTGCTCAGATGTTTCAGTCAACTTTGAGTGATTCACAACACTTGGTTCAACATCATCTGTCCTACCATCTAAACTATCAATTTCCATTTGTTCATCATCATCATTAACTGCCTCTATAGCTATTGCATCAGCCGCTAATATAGAGGCATTTGATGAGCTCAATGCATCTTCCCGATTTTCCCTCAAGTCAATTTGATCCTCATAATTGGCAGCAGCACCACAATGATCGGACCCTCTGTAATTCCTCCTCAAACATCGTCTCATTCTGGAAGAACTTTCCATCAAGTCTAGCTTCCAGAAAACCTAAAAGTTGATATTTATGCATCAGTGACAAATGCAGTCCAAAAAAGTGTAGCTAAAAAACAAGGCATGGTCCCTTAAATCAGTATGAATGCAGTAAAATGTAAAATATTAAGCTTCACTTGGGAAAACATCTCATAACATACACGTGAAGGTTTGGAAAAATGTTCCCCAATCGGACCAAAGAGACATCTCATTTCAATCAAGTAATGTACTAATTTCCTCCATGCACGAATTCCTTTGCACATGCGATGATGATCAATAACATCAACTTGGGCTCGCCTATCAACCTGGAGAGTCAGAAACATAAACAAAGCCATTAATACACGGGCAAAACCAGAGACAAAGAGAGAAGGAGAGAGATGATATTGACCTCAGATCGCTGGATGTTCCTTGCTAAAGCAAAACTTGCTACGAGGACAGCAATGAATTTATAAGATAAAGCATTAAAATCTTTCCCGTAGACTGATTTTGTGTCAAATGGTTGTAAACATTCCATCCAGGCAACTGCCATAGCTTCCGAATTATTCCATCGCTTTACACGTTCCCTGTCACCAGCATTTCTCCTCTGTGCTGATGTGGCCATGGCCACAGCACTGAGACCCCTTCCTGAACCAATTTTTGCATTACGTTCCAAATCACGTGCAGCTGCCAAGGCAGCTGCTTTTGCAGCAGCCTTGTCCTTTGGTAAAGATGGTGCTCTGTTCGGCACCTCCAAAGGTTTTTGAAAGCTGGAAAATGTATGGAGCCTAGTTGTTTTCCTCTCAAGCAAGGAACTGTCACGCCTTAGTTGTGATGTTGTGGCAGGAGCTGTAGTCTCCCCACCAGAGGCACCAGCAGCAATCATTGCTAATGCCATGGCTGCTGGTGGCGATGCAAATGCAGCAGCCCATGCTGGAGAGATCATGGCAAGAGCAGCCTGACAAAGATGAAATTAGATTGTAACAACATGAAGTGATATCAAACCAGAATAAACTCCATGAAGAGCCCAAGATAACTGCTCTTGTTTCACCTCTATTTACAACAAAAACTCATTTAGTGAACACTTAAGAAAAAATCAAACAACAATAACAGTAATAATGATAAGAGTTCTTGATGCCCTGACTTCTGAGTGGGAAAAGAGAAATAGTAGTGATAAGAATGAAAAATAATCAAACATGTTAATATGTGAAAAGAGGATGATACTCTCTTACAGATGTCAAGTATAGCAAATATTGAGATCACTCAAGAGAATGATAAGATTGAAGACACAAACAACCAACCATTTTTTTTTTTTTGATAGGAAACAAAAACCATTTCATTGATGATTGAAATAGATACAAAAGTAGGTCCTATCCGAGAGATTACAAGAAGGATCTCCATTGAGATAAAAGGGTCGATAAGCCGTAATTACAGAAAGGCGGAGATAAGTGGCTCCAAGTTAAAGCAAAATAGGAGGTAGACTCTAAGAAGGAGTGAATATTCTGCTGTTTGTCTTTAAAGATCCTCGCATTTCGTTCAAGCCAGAGATTCCATAAAAAAGCATAGATGAAGTTTAGCCAGAGAATCTTCTTTTCCTTCCGAAACGGGTGTCCAATGAGGGATACATTGAGCAAGGAGAGGATATCCCCAGGCCGAGTGGTAAACCATCCAAAAGCTTGTTGAATGAACGACCAAAAAGCAGAGGCGAAGGCACAATTACTAAAAAGGTGAATCTGCGTTTCTTCAGCTGAAAAGCAAAGGTGACAGCAACTTGGAGATATAGTTAACCATGGAGATCTATGCTGTAATTTATCGAATGTGTTGATACTTGCGTGGCTGAGCTCCCATACAAAGAATTTAACTTTTTTAGGAGAGTGTCCCTTCCATAATTGCTGGTAAAGTGGTAAAATGTTCACATGTCCAGAGGATGCAAGCTGTCGAGTAAGTGAACGTGTAGAGAAAACCCCCTCCTTTTCTAAAGACCAAACCCACTTATCCTCATGATCAACAGTGGTAAAAGAGGCTAATAGGTGAGATAGGGAAGCCCAATCTTGGATTTCGTCGTCTTTTAAATTTCTTCTTAAATAAAGATTCCAGGAGCTAAGTCTTTGGTTCCATAACTCTTCAATACTTGCTTCTTTTCTGAGAGATAGATGATATAAAGAGGGATACTGAGAATGTAAAGATTTATCTCCCAACCAAATATCTTTCCAAAACAGAGTTTTGTCACCTCTACCCACTCTGTTAACAATGTGATTGTAAACCAATTGGCGCATACTTTGTATTGATTTCCAAGGACCCTTTGCTGATTTTAAGGACACATTGCCGGGCTTATGGTTAAAAGGGTCAATACCATATTTTGAGGCAATAATTCTACGCCAAAGGGCTTCCTTTTCGTTGTAAAACCTCCAATTCCATTTTGCTAAAAGAGAGATGTTTCGTTTGTGAATGTCGAAAAGCCCCAAACCTCCTTCTTCAAGAGGGCATTGAAGAATAGACCATTTAACAAGATGACTCCCTTTGTTTCTCAGTCCGCCTCTCCACAGAAAGCACCTATACAACTTCTCCACAATTTTAGTGACCCTTGTTGGAGCCAAAAAAATGGATAGGTAGTAAAGCGGAAGGTTAGATAGTGTAGCTTGGATAAGTGTGTGCCTTCCCCCTTTGGAGATATGGGATGCCCCCCAATTATGAAGTCTTTTCTCCACTTTTTCAATGATTGGAGACCAAAAAGATATAGATCGAGGGTTACCATTCAATGGAAGACCTAAATATGTGGCAGGCCAACTTTCGTACCGACAACCAAAGGAGGATGCTAACAGTTTAATCTGTTGAGAATCTATATCGAGACCCAAAAACTCAGATTTCTGACAATTTATATTCAGTCCAGAAGCTACCTCAAAATCACGAATGGTTTGAAACAGATTACTGAGATAGACTTCATCTGGTGAGGAAAAAAGAATGGTATCATCTGCAAATTGGAGGTGGGTGATGGATGTTTTGGTGGATCCCGTTCCGACATAGAAACCTTCAATCATACCTTTTTGTTCAGCCAAAAGCAACATCCTACTAAGGCAATCAGCCACAAGGATGAAAAGAAAGGGGGAAAGTGGATCCCCTTGACGAAGGCCTCTCGAGGCTCGAAGTTTTCCCCTGGGTTTGCCATTGATAATAATGGAATAATTTGCTGATGAGATGCATCCTCTAATCCATTTCCGCCAAATTGTCCCAAAGCCTTTCGCTTGGAGAATATTCTCCAGGAAGTCCCAATCCACCATGTCAAAAGCCTTTTCTATATCAAGTTTAATAACCACCCCTCGTCTATTCTTTCGTTTCCATTCATCAATGATCTCATTGGCAATGAGGGAGGCATCAAGAATTTGACGGTTGGCTACAAAAGCAGATTGGTAATCTGTGATCGTATCAGGGAGGACACATTTCAATCGTTCGGATAGCACTCTAGCAATGATCTTATAGAGACAAGTTGTAAGACTAATAGGTCAGTAATCACCCACTTTTTTTGCAGCAATCTTTTTTGGAATGAGGCAAATGTAGGTCTCATTAAGACTAGCATTGATGATCCCGTTCCTAAAAAAATCATTGAACACCCCCATAATGTCATTTTTAAGGATGTTCCATGATTTTTTAAAGAATTCAGCCGTGTAGCCATCAGGTCCGGGGGTCTACAAACAACCAACCATTTAAATGTTGTTTATCATTAGCAAGAGATAGTCGGGGGAAAAAAGAACCAGAATTGTATGAGATAGTTTGTGCATATTGCTATAATATCTATGTTCTGACCAATGAATACAATCTGAAAATCTAAGGAACTTGCTAACTAAAGAATTCTAATATTTCTTTATTAATTTCCAACTAAACATATAAAATACAAAGAGGAAAGCCTAATAAAAAGGTAAGTTAATCTAATCAACTCCTAAAGGAAATCTAACTTTCCTAAAAGGCTAAAATTAATTACAAAAAGGTGGAGAGAATTTGCACCAAGAAATAGCCAAAAGAGAAGTGGATTCAATAAACCAATTGATGTCACATTTCTAGTCCGAGAAAGTGCAAGCGTTGCATTTCAACCATAAGTTCCAAAAGAAAGCCTGAATATGATTAAGCCAAAGAGTCTTTTTATCCTTTCTAAAAGAATGACCCATAAGTGATAGGAAGATAAGAGAGAAAATATTTGCCCTATATGTTTATATATATATATGCCATATTAAATAGAAAGGAAAAGATGAATAACACATGTATTTACTATTTCTTAATTAAATGCATGAATAAAAGAAAACCTTGGCGCACAAATGCACAGACAATGGAACAAATTTTTCTGAAAAGCTTGTGAAAATGTTACAAGGACCAGGGGCAAGGAGCATATTCCACAAGGCAACAGTCTAGTTCTTTGCATTCTCTAGATTTTTTGAAACACAAGAAGCAAAACGGTTCAAATGAAGCATCTAACTTGAAGAACCACAATTAGATCTTCCCAAAGAGAAGGGCATTTCTGAAGGGAAATTGGAAAAACGTTCTTTTTACGTTTGATAAGAAACAGGTAATATTTCATTGAAACAATTTCTCTTTTATTCTGAAAAAAAAAAACCAAGGAAAGTAACATTTTAAGCACATCATAAGATTGCCATCGCTAAAATGTTCTAAATACCTCTATTGGCAGGGCATCAGCAGCCAATGCCCGGTCATCAACATTTAGAGGATTCAAACCATCTGCAGTGGCAAGTTCATGAATTCCAGCCAATAAAGGCCGCCACCTCCTCAAAATGGCTACAAACGGTGGTAAAATAGCCTCAAGGTACTGTTTTCGAAGAGGTTTTCTATCCTTGCCAACTGAATGCCAAACCTGTAATATAAAAATTTGCACAAGGTAGTGTAACAGAACAATTTTTCACAAAGAAGAAAAATACAGAACCAAGCAATCAAATATTGCCATCACGAATCCTTGGTCAACAATGATAGCTACAAATTGCAAAAAATACAGATAAAATGAGTAAAAACTAAACCATGCGGAATAATTATTCTAATTACTAACCTCAGAATAGAGGACACAAGAAGCAACCAAGACTCTCTGCCTCTTGGAATCAGAAATTGGCATGTTAAGAACAGGTGAAAGCACACTGGACACAAATAATGACTATTAGAATCATCATTCTGAAGGAAAAAAGAACTAGATAAAAAAAATTGCAATGATGAGGGTAATTGTAACCCTGACATAACACAGCCGTTTCTGGATAAGAGAAAATATTTTAAATAGAGATGAGATTTAAGAACTTCATACCAACTATTTTACGCTATACAATTCACCACTAATTAAAACAATTAGAAAAGGGGGAACTGTCAGATTGTCCTTGCTTTAATTGACATACAATAGTGGGCCTAGGAGAATTCTCAACTTGGTCATTCAAGTTGAGAATTTTTAGTATTATTATAATAATTTTTCAACATTGGAGTTATTTAGTAGGAATTGCAGCTGTGCCACCTATTGATCCAAAACTATCTTCTCCTAAAACCCATCTCAAATTTCCCATTTAAAATGCATAGCGGGCAATTTACCAACATGGACCTAAGAAAATATTCAATATTTATACCTCCAAAGTAAAGCTGACCGTGGTTTTCTTCCTTCTGGAATTCCATCATCTATACTTATATTTCTCATGAGTATACCATTTTCACCATCATCATCCTCCCTCATTGAAAGAAGTACCATTCGGAGCATGCATAAGAATGGTTGGTCACTATCTAACAACTGGTAAAGTGCAGACATACCCCCCATTCCAGTACCTGATCCACCACCTATTCCAAGGCCACCACCGAGTCCTGATTCATCTAAGAGTAAAGCTTGAAGCATGGCCACAGATTTGTTTATCAGAGGAAGTTCAATCCAATTCCCACTAGTATCTTTTTCCAAATACCTCCAAGATTCCCACCCACTGCCTCCACCACCAAAGAGAGTTTTATTTGAAGGAAGACCAACACCATACCATAATCGGCTCCTATACTTCCAACCATCAGCTAAGTCTGTCGCATAACTACCATAAGATACAAAAGCACATGAAACAGATTCATAAGGTTCAGCTGCTGCTGCTGCAGTGAGACGCTCCATCACCACAGAAGAAATTTGCCCATTTGCATCGGCCATTGAAGCAAGGACCTGACTCAAACAATACCAACATCAGTTCGAAGAATCTTCATTTACAAGGAAGAAACAATTAAAAGAAGAAATTATACAATTCATTTCATAAATTAGCCAGCTTAACTAAAGTCAAGTCAACAATCCTCAAGAAAATACACTTTCTGCACCCAGGGATCCCCTCCTTTTGTAGTTCACTACTTGGAAATTGGAGTCAGATTCCACAACTTTGGTGGTAAAAAAACTTGTTAAATAGTAACTTCAAAGATGGCTCCCACAGGGTTTTTGAACCATTGACCTTGTAATTGAAAACTGTCTTAACCCCTAAATCCAACTCTTGAAAATAAGAGTGTTATGTACGTGCATGAAGTTTACCAACCACAAGGAAGAAATACATATTCAAGTGGCTGACTAGATAACAACAGAATGGGCCCAAAAAAGAGAGAGAGGAAGAAAAAAATAGTGGATGCAAAAACAAGTACGCCTCGAAAATAACATACTTTAAAGAATAATAGGAAAGTAAATACAATTTTTATGTCGTTAAAGTTAATAAACTTAGACATACATCAAGAGGAAGTCCACTAGGCTCACTAGATATTGATCCACGGATACTCGAAGGTTCTTGTGGCTCTCTGCCGCCAATACTAGTCAAAGAATTTGAGCGGTTATTCAGTGGAGACACAAGCGAAAGAGGAGATGTATAACCATCTCCAACACTTGAAGCACATGATAGTTTGCTTTGTAACCGCAAATGATCCTCAACAAGCATCAATATCACAATTGCATTTTCCACCAACGATACAGAGAGCTGTGCAGCATTCTCTGCTTCAGCCTTGGCATCTTTTGGTGATAACCCCTCAGCTGCCACACCAGCAGCTGCTGCAGCAATAACTTGAGTCTGCCAATAATAAAATAATATTAAGTGAAATTTTACCAAAAGAACAGAGAAAAGTAAAAGATAGCCTAAAATCATCCATCCTCCTATCAAACAGGTTGAGAAATAAGGCAGGTGTACGAGATTAGAAGTAGGCTAAAATGCAAAGGAATTAACTCCAAAAAAGAATAAAATGAAACAAACAGAAGTTCTACAATTTTCCTTCTGATGATTTTAAATAATTCAAATAATTCAGCTTTGCAGAATTTTAGTTAATAGCATGATGAAGACACGGAAGGAAAATATCTTACTTAAAAACAAACAGGGAGAAGAATGAATGTTGTAATACCACAAGTCACGACAGAATTATTGCATGTTTCGAACTAAGGAAATCTCCAAGAAAGAGAGCTACCTGAGCCATCAATTCCCTCCCAGAAAAGTCCAGCAAACCACCCAATAGTCTTCTTTTAAATATCGGCAATGATTCTTCGCGTCTTCAAACAAGAACAAAAATTGTACAGAAAAGATTAAAATTTTTGTTGCAATAAATAATAAAAAGATGACAGGAAGTATTGTCAAAATTTATGTGCATGCAGATAATGGAATGTAAAAAACTTCTACATAATCTTCCAAAAACGAGCTAAGGTTATTACTAGATATTAAATGCACTAAAATCCAGACAGCAAGCAAAATCACCTGATGCCAAAGCAACAACAGTATAGACCATATTTCAATTTGCAGTTTTAGAGAGATATCAAAGTGAGAAAGAGGGTGTATAAGTTGAAGTCTATGTTTCATGTGGATCTGATTCACAGATTTTCAATGGTTTAATAGACAATTTTAGCTTCCTCCAAAAAAAAAAAAAATCGACAATTTTAGGGCTCAGCTTTTGTATCAACTCAAAGTACAAGGGCATATCTAGTGTTTTTCCTACTGTCTAAGGCATCGTCAATTACTAATTGCAGACACAAAAATCCACTTATGTGGAAAAGTAATCCATCTGAAACCGTTCAACATTCTTTAAGAAAGAGGATTTTTCATGGAGGGGAGTCAATGATCAACCTATAACTATGAAATAGAAAAGGTATTTTCAATGTTAAAGAAAAAAGGGTTTGTGATAGATGTGGTACCTCACTCGTTGATCCCCTGTACTTGAACCACCCACAATAGAAAGCCATTCTGCACAATGAATTGTAGCTTCAATATCCTGAAAAATGGAAGTGATAACAGAACAAAAATAAATATGACTGATAGAAACTAGAGATAAGAAAGTAATATGATCGACAGCATATAATATAACAAATTTTGCTTTTAGGACAGGTGAAAGTTCTGTTATAGATAAATAATTCCAACACATCCAGGTGTATTTCGTCTGTCTGTGTTGTGTCAAAAAATGGAAGAAACAGCAAAAAAGGAAGTAGAATATGTTGATCACTATGTAACCAAGCATGTAACAGATGCTTCTGGTCAATTGGTAAGCATCCGGACACATTCCTTCAAGAAGCCATGGCACTAAAAATTATACTAATTGCTCTCGTGATAAAGATGGCACCCCTCTCACAAGTCTCTCTATCTCTACCATTTGCATTCCCGCTTCCAGTTTTCCTTTGTGTTCTCATCATTAGCATTTATCTCAGCATTTTGTGAGACCTCCAATTACCCATGTTTACGGGTAATAAGGGAAAAGTATCAGGGGAAGTTAGTTAGAAAAGAAGGATGAGAGAATATCTTGTGGGGCCAAGTTGGGTGTGGGAGTGAGGGCTTTATAATTCGTATTATGCTTTCTTTTTTCATTCATGTTTTTGGAGAATGTTTGCTTAGAATAGCAGAGAGGGGAGAGACTACCAGCTCTCTAGAGTCGGCTGGTGATTTTTGTATTGTTCCTATCACTTCCTTTTCTGATTAATACAATATTGTACGGAGGTACCTTATACATTTTTACTCATGCTTTCTACTAGGTTATGGCCTCTGATAATGAAGTTTGCAGTTCTTTTCCTTTAAGTTGTCATCTATTGAGGAGAGGAGCTTAGGTGTCAAGGTGATTCAGCCAGGGAGCTACAGGGAAAAACCATGCTCAGGCTTTACTAAAGGAGAGATAAATGAAGTAGTTATTCAAAGGAGAAATTGTGCTCAGGCTTTATCTCCTAATTGTCACTGTATATGCTTGACAATTAGGACAATTATCTCCTAAATGCAGAAACATAGAGCCACTTATTTTTCCCTTCCTCCATGACCCAAATATTTGAACATACTGTCGGATTGTTTTGGTATATGTTGGTGCTTCTCCTCTACCATCCGGAAATCACTACATCAGCTACTTTTGAGCCACTATTTTGAAAGGGAAGGCAGGGTTCTCTGGGAGAATGCAATCATAGCTCAGGGAGATTTGGCTTGAAAGATAACTCATAAGGTGTGGGAGGTCACTCAATGTAAAGCTTTTTTGTGGAGCTCGGCAGGTAAGGTATCTTCTAATTATAATTTTTTTTTTCATCAACGCCAATTGGAGGAGCCTTTTGTATTTTTATTATCAAGGCTAGAGATGAGAAAGAGGTTTGGGAGGTCATTCATATAAACTTTTTTGTGGAGCTCAACAGCTAAGTTATTTTCGAATTATGATTCTTTTTTCATCAGTGCCAATTGGGGAAGTTTTTTGTAATTCTCTTGGCCGGTGGTTGATTCCTTGTCACCATCTTTTGTAACTTTTATCTCATAAAATAAAATAAAATGGAACCAGTTTTATTTTAAAGAATGGGAAAATAAAATTTGACCTTCCATCCATCCTTCTGGCGCATTGAATGCTCTAACATGATGATCAGAAAATTATGAATAAGATCCTCCACGTCTCCTACACTTCCAGTATGAGAATTTTTGCTCTCTCCCATCTGCAAAAGAATGAAACGGAAATGAAATATGAAATATGATAAAAGGACTGTTCACTGTCATCCTGATGAGAACCAGTAGTACAAGATTCCCAGCAATACAAATTTATAACTACTTACATATGTACTACTCAACCATTCATCTACCATAGTCAAATTTATAAATCTGACATCAGATAACATTACCTCATAGTTGGAAATCAAAATCTCCAGAATCCACTCAGGCCATTCTTCCATTTTGGTTAAACTGTTCCTGTTTTCTGGATGACTGCAAGCCAAAAACAGAAGATCCTGGAATCATATACCAAAAAGTTCAGAAACTACAACAGATCATCAATAAAAACATCAACAATAAATCAATTAAATATGAACTGACGAATGCCTTAAACCAACATCAACAGTGAGTGAGAATAAGAAATCTTACATTTTTTTACATCAGAAATCTACATTTTTTAATGCCTTCACATAAGCACTTTTTTTTTTTTTTTTGGTAAAAAACCAAACTTTCATTGAGGAAGATGAAAGAAAAAATAAAGGCATACAAAAAACAACTCCAATAAATAGTCCTAGTCCTAGCCAAACTACAAAAAGGGACTCCAATCCAACAAAATCAAACCAAGATCATAATTACAAAAAGGCCTAGTGACCTACGCCCACAAGGGGGCATTAAAACTCATAACAAAACCACTTCACATAAGCACATTGATAGATATCAATTATTGATGTATACAGTTTACTGACTTGCTTTAAAGGAATGTGATGCATTTAGTGGGGCTAGCAGTGACTGATGGAGGAGACGTATCTAGAGCCTATATAGGATGTTCTTGGGTAGATGGGAGTATTCTTGGCCGTAATAGTTGGTCTAGAATAGGGAGTGATAGGGAACTCTTGAAATTTTCATCAAGTTGTACTCGCCTGAAACCTTTTTAAATCTTGTGAATTCTATCACACCTCTCATGAAGCTAAAAATAGCCCTTTCTTGTCTATTTAGTTTAGTTTGGCTCCTTTTTGGGTTACCCCTTGTGTAGGCCCGTCTTTTTTGTTGGCCTGGGTTGCCACCCCTTTTTTGGGCTCTCTTGTATTCTTTCATTTTTCCCTCAATGAAAGTTTGGCTTCTCAATTTTTTTAAAAATAATGAAATGATAATAAAAAACAACAACAACAACTACTGAGTATGGTGCACAATGACTGATGTAGTCGCCTCTTAGTTGTATATTTAAGTTACCATTTTCCTCTTAGTTGTATGCTTAAGTTACCATTTTCCTCTTAGTTGTATGCTTAAGTTACCATCTTCTAAAAAGGGTACGTTACTTGGTTATCAAGAGGTTAGGTTGGTTGTTAGTTTTGTTAACTGACTGACCGCTGTAACTAAATAATCAGCCAACTGTTCTTAACCTTAACCTAACTAATTACGAACAAACTGGTATAATTGTAATCTATTTCATCCAAACTAATACAATTTTTAATACTTTTCATTACATCAATAACAATATAATCATCGTAATCAACCAAGAAAAAAAAAAGCTTTTAATATGCATGGATAGATTCCAGTGCTGCACCAAATCTACGCAACGCACCAATGTCCTGACATGATACATTTTCCTTCTTATGGATCACAGACCAAGTAGTATGATGAATAACGACAGAAAACAAAAGGTTGAAAAAGGCTATCATCCATCCAAGGACCAAAACAAGTTACAAAAAGTATTTCCAGTTCTAAAAGGAAGAACAATAGAAAAGAAAATAAATCATATTCATTACAGTTCCTAAATAACAGAGTTTGCAGCATGTAACGAGAAAATAACCACAACACCAAATTATTAGTGGACATACCTGTAATGCTCGGGATTGGAAAGCCCTGGATGCATAAGGAAGTGAGCGTAAAAGAACCAACAGTAGTTGTAGGTGTTCAAAGCGATGACCAGAATCATAAAAGTTCAGCCCATCTTCTGTTGAAGAAGCATTAATCTGGAAAAAGAAAAGGAACGAGGCAATTTTAAATCGATCTTTTCAGACGTAACATTATTAAACAAAAATTCATAAAATACTTGAAGAGCACATTCAAGAAAGGAATGTCATGAACACAAGGTAATGCAAAAAGCACATAGGCATGGGAACACATAAGCTCTTTTATTTCTTTGCATATACTTGGTATCTTGGTCCACCGAATATCTTAATGTTATCTTTATATTTCATGTCGTTTCCCATTATTTCTTATCCCACCAAAAAATGCAAATGTTTGTATAATTAATTTCATATGACTTTTTCTTTTCTAGAGATTTAAAAATATAATAAAAATAAAAAACACACACACTTTCAGTAGAGCTGAAAACGAAATGGGTGCAAGATACAATTTTGGGACAAGATTCCAACCGAAATAGACATTGATTTTTTTTATAAAAAAAAAAAAGGTCCACGAGGGGGCATGAGATGATAGATACAAATGAGAAAAAAAAAGATTAAAATAATTAGGTGATCTAAATAAGCATTTCCTAAAAGAAACATGAAATATTCAAATCCCCCACTCCAGTTGTACGTGTACCTTTGCCTTACACTTGCACACGAAAGCATGGAAGACACGTTCATAGAGTTCACTTTTTGTAGTTTGTTAGGAAGGTATGAATTATTTAGACATAGAACAAAGAGATATACCGATGCCCCCATCAAAGCTGTGTAAACATTGTTCGTCATAAGCTTATTAGGTGCTGCTTGAAAAACCTTCTGAAGAGCATACAATAGCAGTGAAACTTTATCATCAAACATGCTACTACCTCCATCAGGAAGCCCACTACCCAAAATGTTAGTCGTTGCCTCTGAGGGAGAAAAAGAATCAAATTTCAAATGGCCAGATGCTACTAGAGCACCTACAAGTCCAATGATCCCAACAACAATTCCATCACGTTTGTCCACATTGTAAACGTTATTTCTCACATTGTCAGCAGTAATTGAAAGACTTATACCACCTAAATTTTTTACCAAAGAATTCTCAGAAATAGATACCGTCCTCTCAATTCTCACACCAGAGGAAGCAGCACCAAAGTGCCTCACGCCACCAATTTCAGGTGATTCAGACTGCCAATCTTTCTCAGGTACATGTAGTTTCTCTTCGTCCAAAGATCCTACATCACCATCAAGGATTTTCTCGGAGACTCCATCCCCACTGTCTACACCAGATTCCTGGAGAAATGAAGTTTCATGAGTTGTCATAGCTTCCGGATCAATGACATCACCAGCTTTGACTTCTCGCTGTAAGAGAACAAGAAGTGTCTCTATTCCACCACATGCTATGAAAGCCTCCGCAAAAGTATGAGCTCTAGAAGTATTTGGCTGCACCACCAACCTGTACACTAAATGCAATACTCTCGCAACCTGGCAAGGACAAGTTAGGAAGAAGTTAGAAAACTTCAAATCATTTTTATTTGAATAAGAACCAAAAAGAAGAAAGCGCAGTCGAAGGAGGGCACTTCTTTTAATAAGAAACAATAGGTCAACAATAAAAGGCGAATTAGATATCCTCCCTCAGCCTGACACCAAGAGATATCAAAAGGATCCCTAAATAGGCTGATATCAAGAACAGGGAAAGTTACAAAAATCAATGATAACATACAACCAATTAGAAAATCAACCCATCCCCAATCCCAGATTCTAATTTTATTTTATTTAAAATTTATGCCAAAAACCATCTCCTGATTTACGAAAGTGTCAAATAATTTTCCCCAAATTTTCCAAGAGCAAAAACAACATATAAACAGGTGTCTATGTTTCCACAAGCCACCCAACAAGGAGCACATCTCAGAGGAACGGAGAAATACATTTCAAGCATACAATTACACATGCTGAAACAGTGAGCCATAGGCTTTCAGATGCTGCAGATGACAATGAGATCCCTGTATCAATAACAATAACAGGGATTTAAGGGGGGGGGGGGGGGGGGGGGGGGGGGGGGGGGGGGGGGAAGAAAACAGCTCCTTGCCCATCCAAAGAAATTCACAAAAGGCCAAGGCAATAGGGACAGCCTAGGAAGAATGTAGACCACAGAAAAGCTCATAATTATTCTGAAATAAAAATTAAATATAAAAGCATATAAATCTTCCAAATTTCAATGTTTGAACATGAGTAGTGATAAAATCATGCATGAGGAGAAGGAAAAAAGGAAAAATTTTATGGTGTTAACTTTTCAAATCACTTATTTTTCTCTTCACATACTACCTTCCCATCATTTTTTCCTATTTACTGATAGAAAAAATGGTTAGAGCTTTTTGCTGGAGAGGGAGGTTACAGGGAAACTTTTAAATTTTCGGATAAACCCAGCCACAGAAGAGTTCCAAAATCTCCATCCAGAAGCCGAAGCTGAGTTAAATGAAGGTCAAGATAAATTGTGGGTTGTAAATGTGACCAGGAAATTTGTAGTTGGAGTTTGTTTCTTGAACACTTTGTCCTTTTGATTAATCAATGAAAAGTTTGTTACTAGTTGAAAAATATATATAAATATATATAAGCCAGAAACTGCTGATATTTCAGTGTTTAAGATTGATCAGCAGGGTCAAGCTAGCGGATTATATAGCAATCCCTGGGGAGAAAAAGAAGAATAAAAGAAAGATCATCCATATATGTTCTCCAGTGCCAATTTTGAATTTATAAAGTATGCATACCTTTTTATCAATAAAAAAAAAAGTATATATACCTGATTTGGTTGTGGACAATCAACCATGAAACCAAGCAAACAGCGAACATCATCCGAAGCCAGTGAGGGAGGAGCTGCTACTATTAGAAGTTCAATAACCACTAAGAGTTCATCAACCAATGCATTCACTTCCCCTACTGGACGTTGATCTTCATTTAAAGAAAAAGTATTGACAGAGTCCTTTTCACAAATTGTCCAGTAACATCTTCTACAGCCATCAAGAAGCATTTGAATAGCATTGGCATCCCTCATTACTGGTGACTCTGTGAAAACCATGTCAGCAAGTGATGACAAAAGCTTTTTTTGTAGTCCATAGTTGCATAAACTCCATATTTTCAAATCCAATAGCAAGGTGCTGAAAAGCTGCACTTTAAGTATGTGATTACTCTTTTGGGACTGACATAAGGAGACGATAGCAGCAACAAGTTCCTCATCTTCAACTCCATTATGCTTTCCAGGATCAAGTGAAGACAAAGTTCGCAGGAGATAGTTTAAAATTCTCGAAAGAATCTCAGGTCCTCTAACACGAGAGAACTCTTCATTATTCTTTGGGTGTTGAACAGCCATGGAGATTATTCGAAATATTGGAGCAGCAAGATTAGCCGTAGCAAAAGAAAGAGGACTGTTCCCTTCTCGGGGTTGCAGACTAGCTTCATCCACATTGCTTACTACCAAAGGGAGTAAAGACATAGAACCTCCATACGCTAAGGCCCATAGAGCCTCCACCGGTCGCATTCTTGTAGCAACATGGACTTGCCCAAGAACCTCAGCCGGTCTTCTTAGTGTGCCTGAAACACAAAAGAAAGGTAAGTCAAGCAACATGAAAAGGAATATCATGTATAATTCCATAAAGAAGCTTAGAAATCCCTGAGGTTTCAAGAAAGCTAGTTGGGTGAAAAAGTAAAGGATTGGTCTCACATCCATGTACACATCAATGTATTTAGGTGCTTAAGGGGTTGTTTGGGGCACAGGTTTGAAATGTTAAGCCTAGAGGCTTTAGGAAAACTGTCTTTCAGACATCAGTTTAGGAAGCTTGAGATTAGGAATACCACGTGGGGGCTTGAAAAGTGGGTTACAATTCAAGCCCATGGGTTTTTCAAGTCAAACCTTTACTTAGCAAACCTTCACCCCAAACATGGCTTACACTTAGGAAGTCAAACTCACCCTAAGCCTAACCCACACTTCAAACGCTCTCTAAGTATCTAATATAACTACATATTGACTAATACATTTCTAAAATAACACACTCAAAGACATGAAAATTCACTAACCTGCAGCACCTAAGGGTGAAGCATCTGGACAGAAACGACCATTAAGCAAACTCGGATGATAAAGAAGGTGAAGGCATCCTGCAATATCTGCATCTAAAAGAGAACTCTCTTCTGCCATGTGATGCACATAATCATTCACTGCAAGCCATGGTAGTCCAGCCCCATTACCAAAAGAAGGTAGCGCATCTCCTCCTCTAGATGCTAAGCGTGTCATCCTTTCTGCACCAATAGGTTCTTTGAAGATATAAATGGGCCCCATCTCAGCAAACAAAGGGCATTGACGACGACGGCGCTGTAAACCAGCCATTGTAGGAGGTGGGTTTGTTCCAATGCAGCAAAATGCAAGTGGTTTGGAGATCCGGGGGAACTCAAAAGGCCGACTTTCATACAAGGCCCCATCAATATACAACCTTAACTCACTCTCAATTTTTCCAATAAGTCCCTGCTTGCAAGTATGCTCCAGACCAATAAAGTACCAGCATTGTGGCTTGAATGCATGAGTAAAATGTAATGAAGCCTTCCTTCCTTTTCCACTGCCACATTCAACAACCAAAAACTGTGCATGAAAATATGCCTCAATTCCCTGATTATCAGCAGATAAAAAACTAAAAAGACGGGGCATGTGCGCTGTCCCTTCACCAGCAAGCGCACTTGCAGCTGCTGCAGCCGACATGGCAGATGATTTTCCAGACTTGGCTGCTGCTGCTGCAGCAATTGCTGCAGCAGCAGTAGCTGTATTTAATGTGTCTGCAAATGACTCAATATAAATCCATGTGGCAAATGCATAACCATTTGAAAAGGGCCAACGACTCTCCCCTGGACCTAGCAAACCAGAGCTTTCACCATCAAAC
This sequence comes from Trichosanthes truncata, assembly GCA_033996785.1. Classification (NCBI taxonomy): domain Eukaryota; kingdom Viridiplantae; phylum Streptophyta; class Magnoliopsida; order Cucurbitales; family Cucurbitaceae; genus Trichosanthes; species Trichosanthes truncata. Next base: position 2,996,134 of record JAWPNB010000003.1, read on the forward strand.
TCAAATGTACTTGTGGGTCCCTTCGACTCTTTTCCACACAATGCCTTCTCCAATGCAAGCAATAATTTAGCTGCCCATTTGGTGGTAAGTGTTCTTGTAATAATTTGAAACCATGAACGCAAGTCTGAAACATTTAGTGAATGCCCTGACAAATACTGAATGCAATAGCATAAAGGAGCTCCATCCCAACTCATTTTGTCTGATGGAACTACATCCTGCACAAAAATTGTTTCAGCTGACCTTAGAAGTACTCCCAACAGACCAGCCATAGAACACATTGCTCTGTTTCTTGTACAAGCCTGTAAAATAGCAAGCAGTCCCCTGACCATTCTAGTTCTTGGGGACATGATCATCTCATTATCACCCAGACAAGGAAGCCAAGAAATAAGCTCACCAGCTACTATGGCAGCACGAGAATTTAGCATTACGCTAGGAGGATTGTTCTCTTCATCCTCTTCAAAGCTTTCAACACCACCCATTGTCGCAAGGAGAGAATCAACTACTGAAAATGCAACACTTTCCATTTCCTCGCCACTGCCAAAACTTTCCTTACCACTCACAACATTCTTCAATTTATCCAAACTCTCCGGCTTCCCCATTATTGCAGAATCCACCAAATGCAACAACTCTGGAGACACATTAGGCATCACAGATTTTGGTTTAAATTTTTGTGGTGAACCAACAGGAGAATATCCAGAATCAAAACTAGCTGATGAGGTGGATGGTTTAATAGAATGACCCAATCTCTTACCAGCCCCTGGACTAAAAGAATGGCTTTCATATTGTAGCTCAGCAACTGGAGAGTCATCAGATTCTGCACCAAATGTTCCAGTTATAAATTGGGAAGATTCTTGGAATGCACCAGAAGAAAGTCTTGCATCTTCAGAATTCGAAGATCGCTCTGAACCTAAATGACTCCCAGAGAATTCACCAACAATCTTCTCCTGATCTTTCAAACACACCTGCTCAAACTGGTCTTCATCTTCAACTGTAGTCACAGTATTAACACCTTCCGAGACTACGCCATCACTAACTATATCAGCTTCCTCACTGTGAATGTTTGTGTGGTCTTGAGATGACAGGGACCTTTTCTGTGCGTCACTAGTAACTTCATTGTCTGAATCATTGTCGTAATTTTCTGCAGCTTTTTTAGTTTCTTCTTCTTCGTCCATCCTTTGCTGTATTATAAATCTAGCAAATTATTCATTCAGATTTGTAGAGAGAAGGTCATCTACAAGAGAGAAAATAGTTTATCTGAGTACAATAGTAAATCCATTTCAATAAATATAGTATTCAATCCATGGGCTTCCCTTCTCTAACTTGTCAAGTAATTAACACCATCAGAAAATGATGTTTTAAATTAAAAGGAGTTTTTAAAAAATATATCTCTTAAGCCAAGACTTCATCAATAGCAATTCACCAAATACAGACCTCTGGATAGAATAGAATTAGTATGTATCATCATGAAATTCATCTAAACATTCATCAGGCAGGTCAGTCAAAATAAACCCAATTTGGCCTACTTAGTAACATTTTCACGAAAAGATAAAAACCACATACTAATTTCAGCGAAACGGACTAAAAACTAAACACAAATGGACGCCTTTATTCAGCGTGTTCGGAGAAATGAACTCCTGTTGAGAGGAAAAGGAAAAAGATAGACGCCACCGTTCAGCCTAGTGGAACTTATGATGCTTCCATCGCAAGTAAACTATGTGAAAAGAAAAGGATTTCCAATCATCTTCCTGTATTCAACCTAATTCAAATTTCTCAGAACCAGGTAGAATGTCAGGTCAGAGAGCTAGAGGTTCAATTTGACTCGATCAAGAAATGTTTATTCTAAACGTTCACAGATCTAGCTTCAAAAAGCATGCATAAGAAGATCCCAGCACCTACGTTACAAATGCCAGTAGCACCTGAAACATTCCATTTCTAAAATTCACCAAGAAGATCAATTCTCTCTCATGATTGACCTCATCGATACGACGTAGTAAATAGATCAAGCTTAATCAGGTGCCACACCATTCATCCACAAATGCATTGCACATTGATCAATTGACAAAAAACAAATATACATACGATATATCAACGATCCAAAAGGGATGAAGCGGAAAACAATCGAATGCAGCGATGTGAGAAAATCAGAGTGATTCAGGCATTGTTGTTGCAGGAAAACGAATACGAAGCTGCAGGCGAGAAGGAGATGGAACCGAAAACTTGATTGTGAAGCCGAATTATCAAGTCTGGCTCGAAATCTTCTTCTTCGATTCGCAGCTCCGACCAAGCGAAAATTGAGAAAGAGGTCGTCGAGAAAATTAGCGGGGATGGAAGAGAGAGAGAGGATGCGAATTGAGCGCGAGAGGGAAGGGAAGATTACGGAGCTATTTTATGAGGCTCCGCCCGTTGGATTTGTTGCCGAGTCAAAAATTAAAATCCCAACATTTTTGCCCAAAAAAAATTTAAAACAATTTTTTTTACAACGTAGTCCAGGGAGGTGTGCGCTTTAAAGTAAATAAAATGGGATAAAGGAAAGGATAAACTCTGCCGTTTTTAAATCTTGGTTTCCGCTGTTTTTTGCCCTTTCGTTTTTTATGTTGAAAATTAACAATTTCATAATTTACGCTTCATTTGATGCTTTTTTTATTTCTTTTATTTAGAATACTATTAATAAATATCATATAGAGATTCGAACCTACAACTTCATAAGAAGTAAAGATGTTTTTACCAATTAACTATGTTCGTTTAACCAAGTTAATTTATATTTTTTCCTTAGTTCGCTTCAATTTCTACTCATGTTTTTGTTTTGTCTCTAGTTTAAATTTTACACATCGTTTCTCAATCATTTTTCACCCACTTAGCAATTCAGTGACTTTCCTCTATTTTTTACTCATTTATAAACGTTAATACAAGCAATCAACCAGAAAAATTTCATCTGTAAAACACAAAATAGAAAAATAGCATATTACAAAAATAAAAACAGCAAAAAGAAACGCATATTCAACATGATAATTGTTTGCAATAACAGAGAGTACTCGTGAGGCTTAAAATAGTTCAAACTTTTAAAATCTAGACTAAACCGACATTAACTCTTTCTCATTAAAAAATACAAAATAAAAATAAAAAACCGAAATTAACTAAATTAGTAAACTATAAATATAATTTTGTTATTTATGACTTTTGCTATTATTTACCTTTGTCTTATCTTTAAAGTGAAGGAAGTGGAACGAACCATAATTCTCCTGTTTTCTTTAATTACTTTTTGTTACTATAATATATATATATATATATATATATATATATATATATCTGTGTGTGTATTCTCCTGTTTTCTTTAATTACTTTTTGTTACTATAATATATAAAGTGTGTATATATCTATCTCTCTGTGTGTGTAATTACTTGTTGTTACTATAATATATAAAGTGTGTGTATATATCTATCTCTGTGTGTGTGTATTCTCCTGTTTTCTTTAATTACTTTTTGTTACTATAATATATAAAGAGTGTGTGTGTGTGTGAATTCCAAGTCTCTAACATTGAGGGAATCAAGTGATGTCTTAATGGTTGAATTAACTATATTTGTGTTAGATTTATTTTTATCAGTTTATTTTGTAACAAACATCATCCTCTACAACGACATTAATATATATATGTGTGTGTAGCATTTGACGTTGTAATAAAATCTCTTAATCTTTTTTTTTTTTTTGAAGGATGTAGTTTAGCTTTAATCAAAATTCTCTGGTCACAGTGGATTGACGTGGAGTACATTTTTCATTTAAAAGCATAAAATAAATATCTTAGATTAGGTAGCTAATTTATTAAATGATGACTTCGAAATAATTAAAATTATCGAATATGCCATTCAGAATGATGATCAACAAAAACGTACATTAAACCTTATTTCTCCCTCTATTGGTGGACTAAAATCATGATAACGAGTGTCGGATCTGCGGTGAAGAAGAAAGAGAAGTTACTTAAAGGAATTTTTTATTTTTTATTTTTTTGGTTAAGAGAAAGATTTGATTTATATTTTGATGCTCAATCCCATAAATAATTTGGTTCCAAAATTAATATCAAAAGATGAATCAAAGGCTGTAACAGCAATAAAGACAAAAGTCGAAAAGGCCGAGGAAAAGATTATCAAAAAAGCTAATAAGCACAGGATCTATGAAGGCAGCAGCTCAGATGTTAGCCTACAAAATAGTGCGACTAGCATCAAAACCATTGAGAGTGAAAACAAAGTTGTATTTCATGTTTTCATATATGTGTTTGGTAGCAGATTTAGAAATTAAATCTCAATTTAAATAATTGTTTAAAATATGTTCGATAATATATTTATAGACCATGAAACTAGTTGTAGTTGCAAAACTAAATATTAAGTTGAATATAAATCATGCCCTTAAATATTGTCTACCAAACATGCCCTTAAATATTTAAATGAATTGTTATATATACTAATTTGCAATGCTAAATAAGGTGCATTTATCAACGATATTACGATAAGGTATTTGACATTTTCAAAATCCCAAACTATACGAAACTGGTATAGCCACCGGAATAAGCCGATTTAATAACGACTAGTTGTTTTTATAGATATTTTAGTTGTCCTTACAAAAGTCCATTGAAAAAACAATTAAAAATAAAATAAAATAAAAAAGAAGCTGAATGTGTAAGTCTACGTCAAACACACACACACTATGCACTCGTGTTTTAATGAATAGTAAATAGTTGGTGTTTTTTTCAAATTAGTCTATATTTTTTAAAAATCGAGTTTTAACCACTTACCATATAATATTGTTCAATTTCGTACATTTAGTGAATGTTAAAATTGGCTGATAATAAATTTATATAATATAATACTTAGTGAGTTGGTCAAAACTTAGAAGATATAACAAATGACATTTAAGGGGCTGTTTGGGGTAAGAGTTATAATAACCTGTGTTATAATAACTCGCGGAATATTCTGCACCCCAAACGCAGACAATTATAACCCCAAACTAAACAACTCTGCATTTTAAACAATATTATATTATTTCATAGATTATTATAACCCACAAACTATTATAACTCATGTTATTATAACTTACTTAGTGCCCCAAACAACCCCTAAGAGAAGCAAGATCAAACTTTCTACCAACTTCTTCAAAATTTTGTGGGACAAATTAGAAACTTTATCCTTACTTTTTTAGCCCTTTAAATATAAGTCAATCCACTAAATTTATCAACCACCAATTTCTACATTTACCATTGTAAAATAAATTTTTTTTTTTTAAAAAAAAAAAGACAATAACTAACATGAGTCTATCTTAATTGGTATCAGAGCCATTGACTCAATAAAATTCAATTTTTGATATACTCCTCTGTTGATATCAAATTTTTGTTGGGGAGAATATCATATATAATCCCAAAACCTTCAATTAAAATAATTAAAATTTAATCAAATCTTTTCATTATACTTTTCCTTCCATTCCCTCATATTGTCAGATTGTTTGCTCGTGGGAAATCAGGTGTTTGGCAAGGGTAGAAGATGTTCCCAGCATAAGGCTTAAGACCGCTGGTAAGCCGCTCGTTCCCCTTGATAACGAGTGTCGAAGACATGATCTTACAGCACATAAAATAAGGATACCAGTTTATGCATATAGGTATGGTTCAAGTAGGGATTAAACCCCTATACAAAATGGGCCTAGATATTCTAACCCTTGTTTCTTTAAGAGACAAGAGACATCTCGATTACAAGAACTCTATCCTAGGGCTTATTGAAACAAATCTAGCAAGAGGACCTGTTTACTTCAACGTCTACCCAAATTATCTGATATCAATAACATATGCCAAGATTCTCAATACATTGATCTCAGACATATGTTTCAAATGATTAGACGTAGATGAAGAAATAAAAGGATTTGCATTGATCTTCAGAGTCAACTACAAATTGATGAAACACAACGTTAGAACCTCGATGTATTGTTCAAGACCAACCAGATGGCAAGACAATATTGTTCGAGGCAAATATTGAGAACTCCTTGATAGAAGTCCCAAAGACTCTCACTTGGGACGAAATAACAAGGAAGTCACAATGGAAAATGGAGAAAGCTTTTACTCCTCCAAAGCCCAAATCAAATACCTTGACTCTCATAGAGGAAAGGCAATAATCGAATTCGAAGACGAAGAACCTCCCAGGTCAAAGATTACTCATTTTGCTCCTTCGAGGCACAGTGTTTCAAGCAGTAGAGCAACCACCACAACAGGGATTCGCAGATCCAACTCTCTCATAATAGAGAAAATTGACATGTATCCAGAAATCCCTGAAGTACATTACGAGAAGCAAGCTTCTCCGACTCAAACTGACATGGAAGCAAATCAACTCAATGTCATCCTAAGAGATTTCCAAGTAGATATGGAAGCCCTAAAGAAGGAGTTCATGAGCCCAATATGGTCAGACTCCAGGAAAGCATTTTTCAGAGTTCATGAGAAAGAATAAAGAGAGCAGATGAAAAATGATTGGATCCATACCATGGAAACTCTCGAAGAGAATATACCATTCTTCGAATGGTATATAGACTGAGAAAGATTTAAAGAAAGATCAATCAATACTTTGAAGGAGGTTATATGGAAGACGGTGAAGGGAGCCACAGTTAGCTCTACTCATCCTCCGCTTGAAGCTATTCAGTTTTAAAGTTTCAACCAAACTGTTTTGGCGGCACCTTTCAAGTTGATTGATCAAAAGGAATAAGACAATAATTCCTCCAAAGGGATTAGAGGTATTCAAATACAAAATAATTATACTAATAAGATTCTTTCTACTTTATCCCAGCAGATGAACAAAGTGGAAGAAAAGATCCTTGAATAACAGCCAAAAAAGGCAGTCTTCATAAGCGAGTTCGAAAGTATCGATTCGTCAGCTCCATACTTCAGAACGGGCATTGGGAGTTCAGTACCCCGTATGAAGTCCAATTTTGAAAAATTTATAGAGGAAGTTGACAATCGGCTAACGAAGCTCACCATTAGAAAGTCATCCACATCATCTCATATTAATGTTCTGAATGATGAAGAGATAGATCAAATGATCCAACATATGAGCCATTTGGCTATAGGACCTGAACGTCTAGAAGAACATATCACTGCAATAAGCTATAGCTCGAATGATATGTTGAAGATTAAAAATAAAAAAAATTATACATCACGAAATTATTCCTTCAATTCTTAGCAGAGAAATTGGTATTCAAGATCCACGCGACTGGATCTCCAATTCGAAGAGAGGAATTTTATGACCTACAAATCCTTTGATTGCGATTCAATTTATGAATGGAACCTAGACGGTTTGTTAGAATATCTGATCATGGGAGTCATTCAAGAAATGTTAATGGCAAACACAACCTACATTTCGAAAGGACATTCAGACCATGAATCAGCAAGGCTACTAACCGCCGGTTTCTCTAGCATTCTCAAAGGATGGTGGGATCATAAATTTATTTAGAAAGAGCAAAAGAAGATCCTCAGACATACTACAAAGAAGTCAACAGGCACTGTAGGTGTCCATGAAGTAACTGCAGAATCTTCCATAGGAGCCTCCACATCCACCACAAACTCGACAGATAATCAAGGAAGAGGTCGAAGATGTTGTAGTCACTCTTACACATACAATTGCAAAGAATTTTATCGGAAACAACGACAATTACAAAGCTCTGTCAAGTATATTTCTGAACAACCTGAGATGCCCAATGGCAAGCGATTTTATCGTGTTTTGATTTTGAGATTTTGCCTATAAAATGCGTTCAAAACCCGCTTGCTGATAATCTCTCTAGGGAGTTCCTAATTCCAAAACTCTCTTCGCTCTCTCGCATTTATTCTTCCTTCTCTAAAGGTGATCGGAAAGAAGATAAGTAGTAGAAAGGGCCAAGGCCCTGTGACCCCTGTCTCAAAAGGCAAAGAAAAAGTCTTCACGTCTCAAATCGCTGCTTCGATGACAGCAGATCAATACGCTTTAGATACTGATTTCACACAGGTGGTCAGATCTATAACACATCGATCTATTGGGATCGTGATCAGAGATTCAATGGAGTCATCAACTCCACCTCCAAAGCCATCGGCCAACCTAACCCGTCCGAGAAGACGAGTTGTCTCTCCGACGTACCAAAGTTCTAAAAGAACAGTTGCTCCTTCTCAACAAGGATCAACTTCGTCTCCAATACCGACTACCTTTTCCACTGCGGTAGCCCCTCAAGCAAGGTTTGTCCCCAAACTGGAGATTAAAAGCTATTTCCAAAAAACAAATCAAGTCTCAGAACCCTTGGTAGAACCAAAGTTTGATGGTAACTCCATAGTGGAAGTTATCAGAAATATGTTTCCACAAGATTTCCTGTTCATGCCGGAAGATCTTTCAAAAACCAGATTATTCTACGAATTCATCCTCGTAGATACAAGATCGATCGAGCTAACCCATATCCCGGACCGCAATGATCCAAACAGGATCCCTTTCTCAAAATTCAAAATTTTCAAAGTTCTGACTCCATCACACTGGAATCAGAGTATATTCACCCCGAGATCATTCTCAAAGCCATTTAAGCCACATACATATATGTATTGTGACTACATCGAAACGATTTGGTATAACACAAACCATTAAGAATTTCCAATAGACTTCAAGTACATAAGACGATGGTCTAAAAATTAAATTTACACCACGGACAATTAAATTAAACCCATGGTTTGAAAAGTATACAATAGACTACAAGTACATAAGACCATGGTCTAAAAATTAAATTTACACCATAGTCAATTAAAATTGTGATCTAAAAGTATACAATAGACTACAAGCCATGGCCTAAAAATTAGATTTACACCACGGTCAATTAAAATTGTGGTCTAAAAGTGTACAATAGACTAGATGTATGTAAAATCACGATCTAAAAATTAAATTTACACCGCGGTCAATTAAAACTGTGGTCTGAAAGTGTAAATAGACTACATGTATGTAAAATCATGGTCTAAAAATTTAATTTATGCCATGGTCGATTAAAATCGTGGTCTAAAAGTATTATAGACTATAGGTATATAAAACCATGTTCTAAAAATTAAATTTACATCACGATCAATTAAATTTATTATTGTTTGAATTTAGGTTTTTACTATATTGGATTAATTAGGGCTCGTTTGATAACGTTCCTGTTTCCTGTTTCTTGTTCATGTTTCTCATTTTTCAAGAAACATACATGTTTGATAAACCATCATGTTTCTTGTTTCTAAATTTTTTAGAAACGTTTCTAAAAAAATGACAGATTTTGAGAAACTTCAAAAAGTAGTTTCTCAAATTCTGTTTCTGTTTTTTTTTTCCAGGTTTCATGCATGTATTTTTATTTTTCTTTTTACTCATCTCTCCTATCTCTCTTATTTCTCTCTTATTTCTCTCTCTTCCATTCTATTTTTTTTCTTGTAATACTTTTTAATCTTTTTGTTTTTTCTTCTTTTTTATTTTTATTTTTTGATTTATTTCTTTCTCTTCGTTCTCTCTCTTTCATCATAATCTTTTTTCTTTTAATAGTTCATTATCTTTTTTTCTTTTTTCATTTTTACTTTTCTCTTTTCGTTTATTTTTTTCTCTTCGCTCTTATTTTCTTTTACTTTACACTAACAAGCTTATAGTTATTATTTTCTATTTAATTCTCTATTATTTTTCCTTTTGGTACGATTTTATTTTTTTATTAAATAAATAAACTAATAATGTATTTCATGTTTACCATTAAATGTAAAAAAATATATACATTCTCTCTCTTTTTCTAATTTTACTTGTGTGTATTATTGGCTAATGCATTTAAAAAAAAAAGTTTATTATTAAATTAAAGAAATATGGGTATGTTCGATTGTCTAACCTTAGATAATTTATAAATTCGTCTAATTGAACTAACTTTTGTAAGTCAAAATCGTTCAAGGTGAATTGATTGAAGTGAGAAATAACATTGCAAATCAAATTTGAACAACATTTGAAGGATAAAATTTATTATTATTATTATTAATTAAGTGTTGGGCCTTAATAAAATACTATAACCTTTTTATAATTGTTTTATATTTATTTTAATGTATGTTATATGTTTTATTATAGTATATGTACTAAAATTTATTTTTACCAAAAAATAAGAAACAAGAAATAGAAATAGTTATCAAACATGTTTCTGTTTTTAGTTTTTAAGAAACAGAAACAAGAAACAGAAACAGAAAATAAGAAACGAGAAACGAGAACGTTATCAAACGGGACCTTAAATTACTTGAAACTTTATACAAACAATTTGGAATTTAAAAGGAAAAAAAAAAAAAGAAAAAGAAAAAGGCAAATTGGGAAAAGTAAGAATTAGGTTTGTTTGGTAAAGAAGGCATTAAAAAAAATTAAGCCCTAATTCGTTCTAATTGACCTTTCTCCTTCCTCGCCCTCGTTTTTTTTCTCCTTCACGCACGCTAGCAGCCTTCTTCCCCTTCTTCGATTTTTTTCTTCCTTATCCAGCTGGCATCTTCCTCTTATTCTCATCGACGACGAGTTCTTCAAGCGGCAGCCACATCCCCAGTGTCACGGTCATGCTTGTCCAAGGCGTGTTGTCAATGGCCATTTCAACCCCTTTTTATCATGCTTTCATTGTATATATGTCTTATTGTTTTCTAGTTAGCTTTACTTGTATTTTTGTGGCCGTATGACTCCTCGCCATTTTCATGTGCAAGTCTGTCATAGACATAAATCCTAGAATGTACTATAGGGGGGTATGACTGAAGGGGTGAATATTAAGAAGCGGAAGCAATTTTGAATCTTGAGCACTCTAATTTGATCAATTTTATCAAACAAAAAACATGCTCAAAACTGGGAAAAACAGAGAATAAGAACACAAACCTTTGTAGCTCAATATTCTCTTAATCCTTTGCAAATCTTGGATCACCAACACTACTTGGACCACCACTAGAGTCTTCCCTACTATTCTCAGCCCTTGGAATGGATTGTGGGATCTTTGATTGAGAGAAATTGGGAGAAGAATGAGTAAAGATCTAAATAAAAAAGCTAGAGAGTTTTCTACAAAAATCTCTTGTTTTTCTAAACTTCTTTCTCAATTGTGTTTCTTCTCTATTTATAGAAAGCCACAAGCTTAGTGAAGAAGCCAATTGAATGAAGATAAACTTCAAACAAGAAGCTTTGTGAAGAAGCCAATTGAAAGAAGATATGCTTCAAACAATAAGCTTGGTGAAGAAGTTATGAACTTGGTCCATATTTCATTTCCAAATGAATTTGAATTCTTTTTTAATTTTAATTCAAAATTAATTTTAAATTAAAATCAATTTTTAATTAATTAAACAATTTAATTAATTTTAAATAAATATTTAATTTCATATCAAATATCAAATTAAATAATTGGACCAATCCTAATTTCTCAAAACGAACGTTCGAACATGAATCCCTATTCATGTTTTAAACCGAACGAATATTTAAATCATATTTAAATATTTCCACCTCTTCTTTATCATAGTTTAATTCATAATTAAGCTATGATACGTTAAGTATATCGCATATAATTAACTTTTTCTCCCAAATTCGAATTTGAACAATTCAAATTCTTTTCTCTCAAATTATTTCAAGGCTTAGTCTGAGCTAGTAAGGGGACCTAATGGACCTACAGATCATGAGCTCCAATGATACGAGATTAACCGGCCAAACTCTTTAGCCTAGCTAATCAACATTCGTTAACCATCGGGACACTCCACTAAAGCCCAGTGGCTGCACTCTCCTCACTGTAGATATATTTCTGTCCACTCGATATAACCATGATTAGTAAGTCGATCCTTCACAGGTTGTTCGTAATTACAGCTAGGTCAAATAAACCGTTTTACCCCTGTAATTACTTATTGTTCCTTAAGTCCCACTGATCCTCTAATGAACAATTTGGTTTGTGGTCCAACCAACAAACCGTATCCCTCTCGGGCCAACGAGAGGGTGGGCCCATTGTTCAAGACCTGGAGTCAGTACTTAAGGGAACAACCTCTCTACTAAACCCTAAAGCGGGTAGGAGTGAATTCCATCTCGCATGACTATGTTCCCAACTATCTATCCGGTCTTATCCCCAAAATGGGAGGCTTATTGAGTCGGCGATCTCGGGGCACTCTCACCCATGCAAATCTAAGGATAATCTCGAATAAACAGGAGTTCATAGCACGCTCAGGATTAAGATCGAGTTACCTAGGTCATCGTATGAATATAGTCAGTTAAAACAGTAAACGGAGTTAAAAAGTCTAAGTGACTATTTTGCGGTCCAGTCTTATGCAAACTCATTGCATAGGACGCCCCCACTCGCATGTCTCCACATGAACGATTCAGGATCACATCGTTAGTACTATACTAAGTGGGCCGCATCCATAGTGTCCCCAGAATAAGGTACCCAGCTTTATCCCTATACTAAGTGGGCCGCATCCATAGTGTCCCCAGAATAAGGTACCCAGCTTTATCCCTATACTATAGACCGTTTTGGCTATTACTCGAACTTGATCCACTTTTATGTCACACATAAAGTTCAAGTATACATACTATAGCCAAGGATACTTAGTTCATTGGATTTGGGTTATTGAATACACAATTCACTTTATTCAATAACACATTTACTGAATAAACCTCAATAACATCTTTATAGTAAAATAAAATATACATTCAGTTTACAAAACCACGAGTTTTAGGACATAAAACCCAACAATGACTAGTTGTCCAACCTTCCTACCCGGAGTTATATGCTATTAAGCCGTTGTTGTCCCTTTCTTGCTTACTTGCGTATAACAAACTTTTCTCACAAATGTTTTCAATTGCTTTCCCACTCACGTTTTCTAAAACCATTTTCTCTCGAAATGTGAGGGGAGGCTAGACCCTACGCTGAAGTTGTCGGCAATTTGCATTTTTCGTACGGCTGACTTGCTCGTTGGGTCAGAGCAAGTGCTGCACAATCGTTTGTCCCGTCCCGAAAGTGCACGATTGTGATAAGTGGTATCAGAGCCTAGTTGGCTCCTCGGATTTGAAAAGTAGCGATCATGTCGGCGACAAAATCATCGGGCAAGTCCTAGGTCGACCGACTAGTTGAAATTGAAGAGCAGTTGCTATACTTGAGGGAAACACCCGACACGGTACGATTCCTCAAGGATCAGATGAAGAAGATGACGGAAAAAATGGGCGAGATTACAGCCCTGAATGCCTGAGTTGATGGGCTACCTATACAAGAATTGACGCTGAGGGTTGAGACCCTAGAGGATAAAGCTGCACGACCGAGCAACTTCGAACGTGGGGATAGTTCCACCAGCTCTGTCGCACAAATGGAAGAACGTGTCGAAGAGCTAGATAATTCACAAAAGACTATGCTGAAGTTGGTCAACGAACTCACAGAAGACGTGAGAATGGCAGTAGAAGCCATCAGGGTTGAGATGGCTGAACTGAGTACTCGAGTGAATTTGACCATGCGGATAGTAGAGAACCAAACCCAAGGTCAAGTACACATGGGGTTTAATAAACTGAAGATCCCGGAACCTAAAGCATTCAAAGGGAACCGTGATGCTAAAGAGCTTGAGAATTTCATTTTGATGTTGAACAGTACTTCAAGGCTATAGGTACAACCTCAGAGGAGATGAAAGTTACCTTAGCCTCTATGCACCTCACAGATGATGCGAAGTTGTGGTGGCGCTCGAAAGTTAATGACATTCATGGTGGTCTGTGTACCATTGAATCATGGGAAAACCTCAAGAAAGAGTTGAGGACTCAATTCTTCCCCGAAAATGTCGAATTTATAGCAAGGCGAAAACTGCGTGAACTGAGGCACACCGGAGGCATAAGGGATTACGTCACACAGTTCTCAGCGGTGATGTTAGATATCCGAGATATGTTCGAGAAGGATAAGGTATTCTGCTTTATCGAAGGATTACAACCATGGGCTAGAACAAAATTATATGAACAAAGGGTTCAAGATCTTGCCTCCGCCTTAGCTGCAGCAGAAAGACTCTTAGACTATGGTGGCGAGTCAAGTTCCCAGAAGAGATATGTACCACCCAACAACGCAGGGAACAAACCCTTCAGGCCTATGGGTCAGCGAAACGAGGGTACAAACAGACCACATGAGGGGACGGATAGACCAAATTGGGGAACAGACAGAAGCCCCCAGAATATGAATGCGGGTCCACCTCGAGGACCTTATCCATCGAAGATCTATCCGCAAGGGCCTTTGCAGTGCCTTTTATGTAAGGGTACCCACAGATTATTCCATTGTCCACACTGAGCCGCCCTCTCTGCCCTTCAAGGCTCAATCCAAAGCGGTAAGAGTCCTGAACCTGAAACTGTGGCGAGAAGGAAGAAGGTGAGGAGACCCCCAAGATGGGAGCGCTGAAATTTTTGTCTGCCATACAAAGAAAGTTGAAACAAAAGAAGTGTCCGAGAAGGGACTGATGTTTGTTGATGCTATAATCAACTCCCACCAGGCTAATAGTACGTTGGTGGATTCAGGCGCAACTCATAACTTTATATCCGACCAAGAAGCACAAAGACTGGGGTTAAAGATAGAAAGAGATACCGGGAAGATGAAAGCAGTTAATTCTGAGGCCCTACCTATCGTAGGAGTCTCCAAAAGGATCTCTTTGACATTGGGAACATGGTCGGGAGAAATGGACCTCGTAGTTGTTCGTATGGATGATTTCGAAGTGGTATTGGGAATGGATTTCCTTCTAGAACACAAAGTCATCCCAATGCCACTAGCAAAGTGCCTGGTTGTTACCGATAGTAATCCCACAGTGATCTCGATGAACATTAAACAACCCAGTGGGGTGCGAATGATTTCAGCCTTACAGTTAAAGAGGGGACTCATCCGAGAGGAAGCCACATTCATGGCCATACCAGTGGTCGATGATATCGCCAGTGCAGAACCTATCCCAAGAGAAGTCCAGAAAGTCTTGCATGAATACGCAGACATAATGCCCGACAACCTACCGAAGACTTTACCTCCCCGTCGAGGGATTGATCATGAGATTGAGCTGCTGCCAGGGGTTAAACCCCCAGCCAAAAATGTGTACCGAATGGCACCACCTGAGTTGGCTGAACTCAGGAAACAACTAGACGAACTTCTAAGTGCAGGGTTCATTCACCCTGCTAAAGCACCTTATGGGGCCCCTGTGTTGTTCCAAAAGAAAAAAGACGGAACTTTACGATTATGCATCGACTACAGGGCGTTGAACAAAGTGACAGTACGTAACAAGTACCCCTTGCCGATAATATCTGACCTGTTTGACCAGTTACATGGGGCCAAGTATTTCACGAAGCTAGATTTGCGATTAGGCTATTACCAAGTACGCATCACCGAGGGCGATGAGCCCAAGACCACATGTGTGACGAGATATGGGGCCTTTGAGTTCCTGGTAATGCCGTTTGGCTTGACAAACACCGTAGCCACATTTTGCACCTTGATGAATCAAGTTTTTCACGAATATCTCGACCAGTTTATCGTTGTCTACCTCGATGATATAGTTGTTTACAGCGCCACTCTGGAAGAACATTGGGTGCACTTACGTTTGGTGTTTGAAAAGTTGAGATAGAATCAGTTATACGTGAAGAAAGAGAAATGTGCTTTTGCTCAACAATGCATCAATTTCCTCGGGCATGTTATTGAATGTGGTCGAATCAGTATGGATAGCGACAAAGTGAAGACGATTCGAGAGTGGAAAGTCCCCTCATCTGTGACAGAATTGCGGTCCTTTTTAGGACTAGCTAACTATTATCGACGATTTGTCGAAGGGTTTTCAAGACGAGCCGCCCCACTAACAGAGTTGTTGAAGAAAGATAACTCATGGCTATGGACAGCCGAATGCCAAGGTGCCTTCGAAGATTTGAAAGGAACCATGATGAGGGGTCCTGTCCTCGGATTGGTCGACGTGACGAAACCATTTGAGGTAGAGACAGATGCCTCTGATTTTGCCCTCGGGGGTGTCCTCATACAGGAAGGCCACCCGATCGCCTATGAGAGTCGTAAGCTGAATGATGCATAAAGGAGATACACTGTCTTCGAGAAGGAAATGCGAGAAGGAAATGTTAGTTGTGGTCCATTGTCTCAGAGTCTGGAGGCAGTACTTATTGGGATCACAGTTTGTTGTGAAGACAGACAATAGTGCCATTTGCCACTTCTTCAACCAGCCCAAGTTAACATCAAAGCAAGCTCGATGGCAAGAATCTTTAGCCGAATTTGACTTCAAGTTCGAGCATAAGACAGGGAAGAGTAATCAAGCAGCCGATGCCTTGAGTCTGAAGGGAGAGCATGTGGCCCTGTGCATGTTAGCCCACATCCATGCGAGTAAAGTCGATGGTTCAATGCGCGACATCATCAAAGAACACCTACAGAAAGACCCTTCGGCCAAAGCTGTGATTGAATTAGCCAAAGCAGGGATGACTAGACAGTTTTGGGTCGAAGGAGACTTGTTGTTGACAAAAGGAAATCGGTTATATGTTTCGAGAGCAGGAGACCTGAAGAAAAAGTTATTACATGAATGTCATGATACCTTATGGGCCGGACACCCATGGTGGCAACGAACTTACGCTCTTATAAAGAAAGGATACTTTTGGCCGAATATGCTAGACGACGTTATGCAGTATACCAAGACTTGCCTCATTTGCCAGCAAGATAAAGTTGAAAAAGCAAAAGTAGCGGGGCTCCTCGAACCTTTGCCTGTACCCACAAGACATTGGGAAAGTGTGTCCATGGACTTCATCACACACCTCCCGAAGGTAGGAGAACATGAGGCCATCTTGGTTATCATCGATCGGTTTTCAAAGTATGTCACCTTCATACCCACGTCCAAACAATGCTCAGCTGAGATGACAACCCAATTGTTCTTTAAACACGTTGTGAAACTATGGGGCATTCCGACAAGCATTATCAGTGACAGGGATGGCCGATTCATTGGTACGTTCTGGATGGAGTTATTTGCATTCTTGGGGACAAGTCTGAATATATCCTCAAGCTACCACCAGCAAACCGATGGTCAAACTGAAAGGTTTAATTGCCTGCTCGAAGAATACTTGCGTCACTTTGTTGACGCTCGACAGAAGAATTGGGTCCAGTTGCTTGATGTAGCCCAATTTTGTTTCAATTGCCAAACAAGTTCTTCCACTGGAAAGAGCCCCTTCGAGATTGTAAGTGGAAGACAACCTGCCCTACCTCATATTGTCGATCATCCATATGCCGAGAAGAACCCACAAGCCCACAACTTTACGAAAGAATGGAAACAGACAACAAACATAGCTCGTGCTTACCTAGAGAAAGCTTCCAAGCATATGAAGAAGTGGGCTGACAAGAAACGCCGCCCTCTCGAATTTCGAGCGGGAGATCAAGTCCTTATCAAGTTAAGACCCGAACAGATCCGATTCTGGAGCCGCAAAGATCAACAGTTAGTCATAAAGTATAAGGGGCCAATGGAAGTTCTCAAGAAAATCGGGGCCACTTCATATAGGGTGGCGTTGCCCACATGGATGAAAATCCACCCAGTAATTCATGTGAGTAACTTAAAACCCTATCACCCTGATCCAGATGATGATCGTCGCAATATTGTCGTTAGAAATGATAGGCAAAAGTTTTAAATGCCTCATTGATGGACTGTGCTTAGCTGTGCTTCTCGTTTGCAAATGATTTGTTATTTTAAGCATTGAGATTCGAGTTATATGTGTGCAACTGATGATTCATGATTGTTTTGTTTGTTTTATTTGTCTCTTGTTCGAGGACTAGCACGATTTAGGTTGGGGGTTGTGATAATTTTGATGGATTTTTCGTTATAGAAATATCTTGAAAAGAAAGAAAATAAAAAGAATATAGTAAGAATTTCCAAAAAGTAGAGAGGGAGAGAGATAAAGAAAGGAAAGAAGAAAAAAAAGTTTAGATTCTATTATAGTTCTTAAATTTTCATTTCTTTTCTCATTTTAGTTCTCAAATTTTAATTGAACTTTTCATAGCCTTGTTAATTTTTTTAATAAATCTTGTCTCATTTTAGTTCTCAAATTTTAATTGAACTTTTCCTAGCCTTGTTAATTTTTTTAATAAATCTTTTCTCATTTTAGTTCTCAAATTTTAATTGAACTTTTCATAGCCTTGTTAATTTTTTTAATAAATTATTCAATAAACGCTAAACATTGAGGGGCCGTTTGGCCCATGGGTTTGGGTTGGGATGGGTTTGGGTTCCAAACCCAAAACCATGTTTGGCACAAGGTGTTTCAAAACCCTTGGTTTTGAAACACAACCCCATGGGTTACAACAATGCAACCCCATGGGGTTTATGCCATGTTTTCCTCTTCCATTTTCCATTTTCCATTTTCGGCGACCACTCCGACAACAACTCCGGTGACCACTCCGATGACAACTCCGGCGACCACTTCGACAACAACTCCGGTGACCACTCCGATGACCCCTCCGGCGACCACTTAGACAACAACTCCGGCTACCACTCCGATACAACTCCGGCGACCACTCCGACAACAACTTTGATGACCACTCCGATGACAACTCCGGCGACCACTCCGACAACAACTCCGGCGACACTCCGATGACAACTTCGAAGACCACATTGGCGACCCGACCACTGCTAACGATTACCTCCGACTACTTCGACAACAACTCTGATGACAACTCCGATGACCACCCGACAACCACTGATAACGACAACTCCGACGACCACAACGGTGACCGACCACCGCTGACGATTACCTCAAACAACCACTGCGATGAGAACTCGAGAGACTAGTTTGACGATTACCCCTACGACTCGACCACCCCAACAACTCGACACCCCGATAACCCAACCACTCAAACAACCCGACTTGCCCGAACCACCGACAACAACCACTTCACTGACCCGATCACCCGATAACCATAGTTGATGATCACCTCGAAAACCTGACCATCTAGCAACCACCGTAGACAACCACCTAGTGAACACTCCGTGATCTGACCACCCTAATGACAACTTCGACGATTACCCCCACGACCTGGTAACCCAACCACCCAAAACTACTGTTGACGACCACCTGGTGACCACTCTGGCTACTCCAACAACCCAACCACTGCCACAACCACCCAGCGACCACTCCGGCGACATGACCACCCAGATGACGACTCTAGTGTCCCGACAACTACTGCTGAAAACCACCCAACAACCATTCCGACGACTTGACCACCGTGCAATCACCACCGGCATACCCAAACACCCCATCAATCCAACCACCCCAACAACCACTCCAACAATCACCCTAGCGACCCAACCACCTAGTCAATATTTTAAAAGGGCCAGAGTGGACGAGCTATATGCAAAACTAATGGCGATCCCAAGGATGACAAGGCAAGATTGAATGGCTGTTGCAAAGACTATTCTCTCGGATAGTATGATGTTGAACTCCTTCTTTACATTCACCCCAGATTGGAAGCATGATTACTACGTGAAAATTTTGGGGAAAGCACCTAGAACCTGACTCTCTTTTCATCACTTTCATTTACCACTCTTATGACTTACATTTGTATTTGGACAACTACTTCTACTTTCTTATCATTTCATCTGGAATGTGTGTTATGATATTTTTAGAACTAGATCTTAGTTATAATTTTTGGTTTTACTTTACCATTGGCAACACCATTCTTACATTGCACCTATTAATTATATGTTGCTACGCATAATCTTCAATTGTATGTCATCATGAGTGGAGTGAATGAGATAGCATATAGTTATACAAACTACACATAGTATAATTCAAATTGAACTATAGTTGTAACAATTGCTCTACATAATTGGTTAAATAGTTGGTATGTAACACACCAAAAAAATTATGAAGTTAAAAAAATGGAGTAGGAAAAAAAACAGTGTAAGATTTTTTTTAAAATAATAAACAGTTTGAAAAATTATAAAAAAAAAAAAACAGACTAAACAAACCCAGCCCAACCCAACCCTGCACCCCAAACACAGGTTTCAGCAAACCAGCCCAACACAACCCTGCACCCTAAACACAGGATTCAGAAACCCCAGGGTTTCTGATTCCAGCCAAAAAACCCCAGGGTTCAAGAACCCCAGGGTTTCTGATTCTAAACCAGCGCGCCAAGCAGCCCCTAACAGTACACACTGCTATGGTGCTCATGAGGTAACGTCATAAGGAGGGGGAGTACTAATGGAATGACCATTGACATTTCTACTCTGTTATGATGCTCAATGGCAATGAGGTTGAATCTTTTTTTCCTTGTTAATGTATTTAGTTTTATTGTATTTTTAACATTTATTTTTTTGTGGCTGCGCCATCCTTGCTATTCTAGCATGTTTCTTTTACCAAGTTTTGGTGTCCTTGGCATAGTAAAATGGATGCTCGAAGGAACTAAAAGAAGTACGGAAGGAACAACAATCGTGTATTGAAGGAACACTAATATTGTTCACGACCCTATACTCACTTGTTGTCAGTGCAAGTGTAAGTTGTATGTAACTTCACCTTAAAAGCTTTTCATGAAGTGTGGTTTCTTACAAAAAGAAATAAAATATTGTCTTTTAATGATTGGGCAATTCCTTTGTGCATAGCATGTTATAAATGGCCATGAATCAAGGAGATCCAAATCCTATGGGTTCAGTAACAAAACATTGTGAAGAGGTAGTTCTTACCCTTCTTTCCTTTGTTTAAAATGATGCATCACAATAAGCTCACTACATCTTGGTTACTTTCATAATTGACTAGATAGATCCATGTGATGTCCTAGTTGTGTTGCATAACCATTTCTCATGGCTCTGTTACTTAGTTAATCATTGGCGGTTTGATGTAAGTCAGTTTATGAAATCCTGGAAAATTTTATTGATTGAATAATGCCTTTAACATAAGGTTGATGAGCCTTTAAATACAAGTTGAAAGCCTTGCTAACCGGTAACTTAGACTGCCGGTTACTAAAAAAACTTTTAAAACTAACAGAACTTTACATAAACAACTACTAAATTATGGTAATACTACTATAAGTATCTCCTTAAATATTTAGTGTACACCAATTCCATCCCCCTAAAAAATTAAACTCGTCCTCGAGTTTATCATGCAGCTAGCTTGAATTCATATGGGGCGTGATAATCGAATAAATCTGCTACATTAAAAATAGGAGAGATCTTATACTCAGGAGGAAGCTCAACTTGATAAGCGTGGTCACCAATCTTCTGTATGACAGCATAGGGACCAATCTTTTTAGGTTGTAATTTGCCATGAGCTCCAGAAGGCAAACAACTTTTATGTAAGTGGATCGTCACAAGGTTTCCTAATTTGAAAAGCTTATGTCTTTTATGTTTATCGGCTTGCTCCTTATAGCTTAAGTTGGCTTTCTCCAAATGATCATGCACTTCTTGGTGTATCCTAGTTATCCTTTCAGTCATAGCTTTAGCTTCCTGACTCAAATCAAAAGTAGGAGGTAAGTTAGTTAAGTCCACGGTGAGTCGGGGTAAGCTAGTATAGACTACTTCGAATGGTGGCTTCCCTATGGAACGATTATGCATGTGGTTGTATGCAAATTCAGCTTGGGTAAGGTGTAAGTCCCACTGTTTAGGTTTGTTGCCACTCAAACATTTGATTAAATTACCGAGTGTGCGATTGGTGACTTATGTTTCTTCGTCTGTTTAGGGATGCCTAGTAGAGCTGAACTTGAGTCTAGCGTTAAATCTTTTCCACAAGGTCTTTCAAAAATAACTTAGGAATTTTACATCTCTATCAGAAACAATGTTTTTGGAATGCCATGGAGTCTAACAATTTCTTTTAGGAATCTTACATCTCTATCAAAAACAATGTTTTTGGAATGCCATGGAGTATAACAATTTCTTTAAAAAATAAGTTGGCAATATAAGTAGCATCATATGTTTTTTTTTACATGCTAAGAAAAGTGACATTTAACTAAATCGATCAACTACTACCATTATTGAATCATAACCTCTTTGTGTCGGGGGAAGTCCTAGAACAAAATCCATTGATAAATCCTCCCAAATATTTTCAGGAATAGGTAAAGGTTGATACAACTCGATGTTCTGCCGTTCCCCGTTGGAAACTTGACAAGTGAAACACCTTTTAACATAGTTTTTTTTTTAAACAAGAAACAAGACTTTTCATTGAAATAATGAAAAGAGACTAAAGCTCCAAAATACAAACTTCTAAAAGAAGTGATTAAGCAAATAGGATAAGAGGAAACAAGACAAAATACAAAGAACAAAATTCCTTAACCCAAACTAAAAGAAAAACATAGCAGAAACACCACAAGCTAATTAGAAGGGTAAGCAAAGCCATCCAATTCAAACAAATGTCTTGAGAGGAGAAGCCCTTGAAGGATTTAGCCAAAGAACACCATTGTGAGGACTTCAAACGGGCTGCTTCGTACTGATCCACCCATTGAAGCTTCTTTTCTTGAAATTCTTTTTGATTTCTCTCCAACCAATGTTCTGTCAAAATTGCTTTGACAGCATTAACCCATATTAATTTGGCCCTTGAATTTACCGAAGGACCATATAAGAGCTGAAAAACATTACTTCTGAAGGAGTTGGAGAAGGTCCAATGCAAACTAAACACCTCGAACAATTTGAACCAGCACCTTTTGGCTACGAACACTCAAAGAAAATATGGATAAGGGAATCTGCAAACCGAAGGCATAACACACTTGAAAGGAAGCTTCTTCTGCAAAACATCTGAAGAGTTGAGAGTTCCATGTAACATAATCCAAATAATCCCTCTTTTCCGATGAGCAAAGAGTCAAACGCCCACCTCTAGAGAGGTCAAACCTCCTCCATCTATCCAACTTTTTCTGAACTCTTTCCAACGCTGGAGTCCAAAAAACCTCCTTTTTGGATGACCACCGAGAGGAAGACCCAAGTAAATCAGTAGCAAAGATTCTGATTTACACTTTAAGCGAGATGCGAATTGCTTGATCCTCTCAACCTCCAAATTAATTAAGCTTTAATAACCACCCTTTTTTCTTCTTTGCTCCATAGAACTCCACTGCCCACTTGATATAAGAATAGGATCAAGAATCTGCCTTCCTTCAATGAATGCGCTTTAATATCTTGAGATAATAGATGGCATCACCTTCTTTAACCTCTCACCAAGAACTTTAGCCAAAATTTTATATACGGAAGAAGACAAACTAATAGGTCGAAATCCTTTACTGACAAAACCACCTCTTTGAATGAGACATATAAAATTCACCTTTAAACAAGAATTAATATGTCCATTAAGATGGAACTCTCTAAACAACCAAAGAAAATCTTCCTTCAAAAACTCCCAAAACCGAATGAAAAATTCTGAAGTAAAACCATCTGGTCCAGGTGCTTTATTCTTTCCCAAACTCTTCAAAGCAGCCCAAATTTCATCAACACTAAAAGGGGGCAATTAAGGCTGAATTTTGGACTGCAGAAACTCTGTCCCAATCGAAATTACAAGGCAGTAGCCTAACTTCTGGAATTTTCTGATATAACTTTGTGAAAAAGTAAAGAATTTCAGCCTCAATCTGTCCACAAGAAAGCACAGGAGTACCATCCAATGCTACCTACTCAGATAAAAGCGCCTTCCTCTTCTTTGCAGCCAAGAAACGATGGAAAAAATTGGTATTCTCATCTCCCGATTTTAGCCACAGAAGCTTGCATTTCTGAATAATATTTCTTTCTCCAGACATATACAAATCCATGAGCTCACTCTCGACAAAGGTCTGCAGGCTAATTTCATCACTTGTTAATCGATTCTCTTCAGCTTTTGAATCAAACCAATTAATCTCAGCAATGAGGTTTCTTTCCTTGCTCTTCCTTTTTACTTCAAAGTCAGAAAACCAACCCTTTACTTGATTTCAGATTTCTAAGCTTTGCTGTAATCACAAAACCAGCCCACCCATACGAATTATCCTGAGTTAGCAAATTTTCCACTAATTTCACGAAATCAGCTTCTTCCAACCATCTATTATAAATCTAAAAGGAGATGGCCCCCAAGCAAAAGTACCAGCTTCAAGAAGAAGAGAAAAATGATCAGAAAATGCTCTAACCTGTTTTGAAACTCTTGAATTGTCAAACAAAACATCCCACCCCTTAGAAACAAGGAATCTATCAATAAGGGATTGAGACGAATCATCTCCTGGTCGTGTCCAAGTATATTTCCCATTTGACAAAGGTAGTTCCATCAAACTCAGCTCACCAATCAGCTTGTTAAACTGCCTCATTCCTCTAGTCACTGTTCGTAAAGCAATTCTTTCATGTACCCACCTTGTCACATTAAAATCACCCCCAATACACCACGGGCCCTCACAATACAAAAACAAAGACCTCAATTCTTCCCACAAGAATTTTCTTTCTCTGTAATCATTAGGACCATAAACATGGGTTATCCAACACTCCTTTTGCTGCTGAAAAGAAACTTTAACTGATAAAGAATACCCTCCTTCAATAAATTCTAGTATCTTCAATTTACTTTCATCCCACAATATCAAGAGACCACCCGATCTTCCCCAAGCCTTGTCAGCCAATTACCCTGAATTTTCACTAATATCCTGCTGCCTTGGAATATCAATGTCATTCCCTTGACACAGAAAATTAAAGTCAGCAACCAATGAATCTTCTTCTACCCAATCACCCTTTTCCTCCACCATAATTTGATTTTCTGTTTCAATACTGCTTACACTTAATTCTGATTCAACATCCGAATCATAACCTTTCAAAGTATCACCATGAAAAGAACTTTCATGAACAGAAGCTGAAGTTAAAAATCCTTTGGAAAGAGAAGGGTTTAAAGACAAACCAGCTTTTGAAAATTCTCTAGAGGAAGAAATCCTTGAAACTTCACTCACTGGTGGAAGCCTTTGATGACCTGATTTTCCTGGGGAATTAACCAGCAGCCGAAGGCAAGATTCTTCTAAGGTATCCTGATTATAATTTGAATCTTCTGACACATAGTCTTTCTCCCATTTAAGCTATTTTGTTTTGAAGCTATGTATAAAAATAATATGTTTTTCTGTATTTCATTGGGTATAGAAGTGTTATATTTAATAAGCTGAAAATTTGCAATCAATCTAAACCTATATAGAAAAGAAAAATACAGCCATATACAAGGAAACAATCCCAAATATAAAGCCCTAATTTACAGCTTGATTTTCTACACTCTCCCTCAAGCTGGATGATATATGCTTGTCATGTCGAGCTTGGAGACTAAACCACCAAGGCTGGTTCAATGTAGAGCTTTGGTTAATATATCTGCAACTTGTTGTTGGGATGACACATATCTTAGTGCAATAGTGTTTGTCTCAATTTTCTCACTAATAAAATGGCGATCTATCTCAACATGCTTCATTCTATCTTGATGTATTAGATTCTTTGCAATAGCTATGACTGATTGATTATCACACAGTACTTCTATGGTACCTTCTGTCTTGACCTTAAATTTAGTGAGAATGCGTTTTAACCAAATTCCTTCACAAATCCCATGACCTAGTGATCGAAACTCAGCTTCAGCACTACTTCGAGCTACAACTTGTTGTTTCTTGCTGCGCCAGCCGCCAGGTAACTAAGTTTCTCCATACATAGGAACAATACCCTAATGTTGACTTACGGTCAATAGGAGAGCTAGCCCAATCTGCATCAGTGTAAAGTTCTAAAGATCGATTTGTTGTCTTCCTGAACATAAGTCCCTTTCCAGGATCATTTCTTAGATATCTCAATATTCTATACACAACTTCCATATGTTCTTTAGAAGGTTTGTTCAGAATTGACTTACCACACTGACAACAAAGCTAATATCTGGTTGAGTATGAGTTTAAGTATATTAACTTTCCAACTAGTCGTTAATACTTGCCTCGATCGACTACTTCATCTTTAGGGGTAACTCCAAGTTTCATATTTGCATCCATAGGTGTATTTGCTGGTTTGCAACCTGTTGGTTATTTTTGGTTATGTTCCTTGTATGGTTAATCAATATATTTGTATTTATTGTATTATATTGCTGGAAATTTATTTCCTTACTTGTAAATGGGTGTTTCTCTTATTTAAGAACCCATTTTCTTCTCATAATAATATATAACAGATAATTGCTATATTTCTCATGGTATCAGAGCTAGAAACCCTAAATATTTAGAAACCCTAATATTCTGACCTAGCAGCCGCCGCCGCCACCGTCTAATACCGCCGCCGCCGCCGCTGTTTTCCGGTCCTTCCTCACCCAGCGCCGAAGACAGACAAAGTCGCCTCCCTTTGGGCTTCAAGATTTCGTGCTAACCGTTGCAAGCAAACCCTCGGCTTCGCGTTTTGCATTCGTGATAGTAGTCCCGCGTTAGGCTCCCTCGCGTTTGCGTTCGCATCAGACAGGCCATCGACGCCGACCGCTGCTGCTCTTGACGCCGACCGCCTTCGTCCTCGACGCCGACTGCCGCCGTCCTCCTGTGCCTTTTTTTTTTCCTTCGATTTTTTTTTTGTGTCCTGTTTTTTGGCTGTCTGCTTTGATAGGCTACTGGTTGTGTTCTGTTTTTGTGGGTTTGATTTTTCTCTGTTTTCATAATAATGGCAGAAAATAAGGCTTCGATTCCCAAAGTATTAGATAACCGCATTCATCCCAACAGTCCTACTGTCCAAATTACAACCATTCGACTTAATGGAGACAACTTTCTTCGTTGGTCCCAAAGTGTTCGAATGTATATCCGTGGACAAGGAAAGATTGGGTATCTTACTGGAGATACAATACCACCCGCCAAAGATGATCCTTCCTTTGCGGTGTGGGATGCTGAAAACTCCATGGTTATGACTTGGCTAGTTAATTCCATGATAGAAGACATTAGTTGTAACTATATGTGTTACTCTACTGCAACGGAACTATGGGAGAGCGTAACTCAGATGTATTCAGATTTGGGAAATCAGTCACAAATATTTGAGCTGAATCTCAAGCTAGGTGACATACGACAAGGAGGTAACTCAATTACACAATATTTTCACTCCCTAAAAAGGATATGGCAAGATCTTGATCTCTTTGATGCATATGAATGGAAGTCTACGGAGGATCAAACACACTACAGGAAAATAGTTGAGGATGGTCGTATCTACAAATTCTTGGTTGGCCTCAATGTTGAGTTTGATGAGGTTAAAGGCAGAATACTTGGTAAAACAAACCTCCCAACTATTAATGAAGTTTTCTCTGAAGTACGCAGGGAAGAGAGCCGCAGGAATGTTATGATTGGGAAGAAGCCCAATGATTCAGTTGAAAGTTCTGCTTTGGTGGTTGAAGCTACTGCACACAAGGCCTCTGATCAATCAAACAGGACCTATGAAAAGCCTCGTGTCTGGTGTGATTACTGTAACAAACCTCGGCATACTCGTGATACGTGTTAGAAAATCCATGGAAAACCTGCGAATTGGAAGAGTAAGCACGGAGAGAAAAGCACCATCCTACATCCATCCAGTGCTAATGTTGCTGATTCCAATCCGTTCAATAAGGAGCAAGTTGATCAAATCCTGAAACCGCTAAAGACCACTTCATCATCTGGTAATCCTAGTGTTTCCTTGGCACAAACAGGTAATTATCCTCAAGCTCTTTCTTGTCTCAATTCATCTCCGTGGATTATAGATTCCGGAGCTTCTGACCATATGACTAGTTCCTCCAAACTATTTGCATCATACTCCCCTGTGTACGGTCATGAAAAAATTCGAATTGCCGATGGTAGTTTCTCTTCTATTGCAGGAAAAGGAAATATTAAATTGACCTCACTCATTCATTTACACTCTGTCCTCCATGTTCCTAAATTAACCTGTAATTTGTTATCTGTTAGTAAAATCTCTAAGGATGCTAATTGCCGTGTTACCTTTTTTGACTCCCATTGCATCTTTCAGGATCAGGACTCGGGGGAGATGATTGGACGTGCTAGGATGCTCGATGGTCTCTACTACTTTGATGAATCTTCATCTAGTCATAAAAAAGTTCAAGGCTTGAGTAGTGTTAGTTCTTCCTCTGTTAAAGAAACTATAATGCTTTGGCATCGTAGACTAGGACATCCCAGTTTTTTCTACTTAAAGTATTTGTTCCCTGATTTATTTAAAGAAATTGATTGCTCTAATTTTCATTGCGAAAGTTGTATCTTTGCAGAAAATCATCAATCTACTTATTTGCCCAAACCCTATAAGTCTTCCACACCTTTTTACTTAATTCATAGTGATGTTTGGGGTCCATCTAAAGTTTTGACACATACTGGAAAACGGTGGTTTGTCACGCTCATTGATGATCACACCCGTTTAACTTGGATCTATTTGTTAACAAAAAAGTCAGAGGTGAAAGATGTTTTTATTCGGTTTTATAACATGATCAAAACTCAGTTTCAAACTAAAATTAACATTCTGCACTCTGACAATGGCATTGAATATTTCAATGAATACTTAACTGATTTCTTACAAATAAAAGGCATTATCCACCAATCTACGTGTCGGGACACTCCCCAACAAAATGGTATTGCTGAAAGAAAGAATCGACATTTACTCGATGTTGCTCGTGCCCTTATGTTTTCTATGCATATTCCATCTTATTTGTGGGGTGAAGCAGTTCTCACAGCTGCATACCTTATTAATCGAATGCCTACAAAAATTTTGGATTTCAAAACCCTTCTGGATCACTTTAAAAGTTTTTTTCCCACTGTCCGCCTCTTTTCTGATTTACCGATCAAAGTTTTTGGATGTACAGCTTATGTTCACATTCCTAGCTTTTCTCGGTCTAAACTCGATCCTCGGGCTGTTAAATGCATTTTTTTGGGTTATGTATCCCATAAGAAAGCTTATAAATGTTTTGATTCTGTGAACATAAAATATTTTGAAAGTATGGATGTCACATTTTTCGAAAATCACTCTTTTTTTCACCAAAATTCTCTTCAGGGGGAGATAATACCTAACTTCGAAGATAATTTCTGGGATATTTCTCCCCTTCCTACCATCATTAGTCCTGAGGTTACTAGTTCTAGTTCTTCAATGCCAAGTATGGAAAATTCTTCGTCAGGGGGAGAAACACTACAAAGAGATCTAACTGATCGAAATCCTGAACTTCAGGTTTATACTAGAAGGGCGGTGAATCAAAAGAATCAGGACCAGACAGTAGACTTATCACAAAACCAATCTAATACTCCGATGAATGATCCTGAAGATCCAGGTAATAGATCCTCTATTCCTACTTCTTCATCTATTCATAATAGTTCATCTGATATACTTGATCTTGATATTCCAATAGCCCATAGGAAAGGTATCCGAAATTGCACCAAATATCCTATTGCAAACTATTTGTCTTACCATAAATTGTCCGATAGTCATAGAGTGTTTACCTCTTGGATAAATAACTTGTTTGTTCCAAGGAATATACAGGAAGCTCTAAATGATTCGAATTGGAAGTTAGCAGTTATGGAAGAGATGAACGCTCTTAAACAAAATCACACATGGGACATAGTAGAATTACCAAATGATAAGAAGACAGTAGGTTGCAAGTGGGTGTTTACTATAAAGTGCAAATCCGATGGTAGTGTTGAAAGATACAAAGCCAGACTTGTGGCTAAAGGCTTCACTCAGACCTATGGAATTGATTATCAAGAAACGTTTGCCCCCGTTGCTAAAATTAACTCCATTAGAGTTCTATTATCTGTTGCTGTTAATGTAGATTGGCCACTTTATCAACTTGATGTGAAGAATGCATTTCTCAATGGGGAACTTGAAGAAGAGGTATTTATGGACTTACCACCTGGTTTTGAGGAAAATCTTGGGATTAACAGAGTTTGCAGGTTAAAAAAATCATTATATGGCCTTAAACAGTCTCCTAGAGCGTGGTTTGAACGTTTTGGAAAAGCAGTCACGAACTATGGATTTATCCAAAGTCAAGCAGATCATATTATGTTTTATAAACATACTGGAAATGACAAAATTGTTATCTTAATAGTGTATGTTGATGACATTATTCTTACAGGGAATGACGAAGCAGGCTTGACTATCTTGAAAGAAAGGTTAGCAAATGAATTCCAAATTAAAGACCTGGGTGTCTTGAAGTATTTTCTAGGAATGGAATTTGCTAGGTCAAAAGGTGGTATCCTTGTTAATCAAAGAAAATATATCATTGACTTACTTGAAGAAACAGGACTACTTGGTTGTAGACCAGCAGAAACTCCCGTTGAACCCAATTTAAAATTACAAGCTGCAACAGAAAGTGAGGTAAAAGACAAAGAAAAATATCAGAGACTTGTGGGAAGACTCATTTATTTGTCTCACACACGTCCTGACACTGCATTTGCAGTTAGTATGGTAAGTCAATTTATGCATGCACCAGGATTAACTCACTTTGAATCTGTTTATAGAATTCTAAGATACTTGAAAGGTACCCCTGGAAAAGGTATATTGTTTAAGAAGCATGGTCATCTGAATGTTGAAGTCTATACTGACGCTGATTGGGCAGGTAGCACCACAGATAGGAGATCTACTTCTGGCTACTGTTCCTTTGTTGGAGGAAATCTAGTTACCTGGCGGAGCAAAAAACAAAGTGTAGTGGCTAGAAGTAGTGCTGAAGCTGAGTTTAGGGCCTTAGCCCATGGTATTTGTGAGGGTATATGGATAAAGAGACTATTAGAAGAATTGAAATTTTCTCAGAAGATACCTTTGCGAATTTATTGTGACAATAAAGCAGCAATTTCCATTGCCCATAATCCAGTCCTTCATGATAGGACAAAACATATCGAAGTTGATAAACACTTCATAAAAGAGAAGATTGATGCAGGAGTAATATGCATTCCCTATCTTCCTACGACAGAGCAAATTGCTGATGTGTTAACTAAAGGGCTCACAAAGTTAAAATTTGACAAGATGATTAACAAGCTGGCAATGGAAGACATCTTCGAACCAGCTTGAGGGGGAGTGTTGGTTATTTTTGGTTATGTTCCTTGTATGGTTAATCAATATATTTGTATTTATTGTATTATATTGCTGGAAATTTATTTCCTTACTTGTAAATGGGTGTTTCTCTTATTTAAGAACCCATTTTCTTCTCATAATAATATATAACAGAGAATTGCTATATTTCTCAAACCATTCATCCCAGTCTCTCTTAAGAGATCTAAAGCGTATTTTCGTTGAGTGACATAAATCCCTTTGTTGGATCTTCCTACTTCCATTCCTAGGAAATATCTTAGATGCCCCAAGTCTTTTATTTCAAATTCCCTTGAGAGGAGTTGTTTAAGTCGAGCCATTTCTTCATAAACATTCCATGTGAGAATAATATCATCGACATATACTATTAACACAGTAATATTACTTGGTGAGTAATGTTTGATGAATAAGGTGTGATCGAATTAACACGGAGTATAGCCACGTTGCTTCAACACATTTTTAATTTTTTCAAACCAGGCCTGAGGCGACTGTTTTAGCCCATGAAGAGATTTCTTGAGTTTACGTACCTTTCCTTTAGTATATTGGTCTTCAAATTTAGGAAGTATATCCGTATACACTTCATTCAAAAATGCATTTTTTACATCATGTAGCAAACTTTCATACCTTGCTATTTGTTGGTTCGCAGATCCCGCTAGGTTATTGCGAGCATTCAATCGATTGACCTTCATTAGTTTCAACATCTTTGGCCAAGTTTGAATGGGTTTCTTTCCATATCTTCGTTTGTTTTTCTTCAATTAATCCCACCTCGCGACTACACCGCCTTTTAGCTTATAGAATACCAACAAACTTTTTTATCTTCTTGCGTGTTTGTATTTTCGAAAAAAATTTCTACATCTTTGACCCAACCAAGAAATGCTTCAAGATCGAGTTTGTTGCTGAATGTTGGTAAATCAATCTTCATTTTGTAATCATTTACTCCAGTAGTTTGATAAGGTGGCTGCCATATTCC
The DNA here is from genome assembly GCA_033996785.1 of Trichosanthes truncata. Taxonomy (NCBI): domain Eukaryota; kingdom Viridiplantae; phylum Streptophyta; class Magnoliopsida; order Cucurbitales; family Cucurbitaceae; genus Trichosanthes; species Trichosanthes truncata. The sequence goes on from JAWPNB010000003.1 coordinate 3,028,014, forward strand.
TTGATTCTCCTTGATTCTGGTAGTGTTGCGGCCAAGGTACATCATCCTTTCTTTGAGTCGAGATTGAGGGATGTAGCAAACTTTCATCATCTCCACTTGAGCTATCCCATTCAGATTGTTTCAACTCATCTATTCGATTTTCAGGTCTTTTGTATTGTGGTGAGAAGTTTCTTGAAAATTCTTGATTTGAAAATTGGGATTCTTGAGGTCTTTTATTTGAATAAAGAAGGTGTTCTCGAAGATTCGATGGTCCTCCCTCTGGTTTCGTTCCTTTTTGGATGAATGGTTGATGAGCAGAAATCGAAGTTTTTTCCCAATGTTAGGGGCCAGCGAGTTCATAAACTGATTCACCTCGCGCATACTCACCTTGATTTCTTCTATAGAAGTCTCGATTGACAGAACCTTCTTTGTCAATATTCGAGGAGATAATGAATTCTGAGAGCTCGAAGCTTCCGTGCCGGTTAAAGTGGAATCATCACCAGTGTTGGGTGGGGTTTTTTTTCCAGCCATCAGTCCCTACCATTTCTGCCATTCCTTTATTTAAATTTATGGTACTTTTGATCACATTCTATAAATAATCATAGTTAACTAATTTTGGTTTTGTAAGCAATTTGGGATCCATGAACATAGGAAAGCTCATTACTAGCTAACCTACTCTACTTATGTACATAGCTGGTGCGTAGGTTGTTTCCATATTTTTCCTTTTCAGGACTACATGGTTATTTGTTTGGTTTTTTGTGTTTGCAGATAAAAATCAATACACATGTTTAAAGATTTTGATGAGACTTGTGCTTAGTGAAAGATGAAAATGAAGATCTTTTTGCACCAAGTTGATGAAAGGTTAGGACCTCCATTGTCGAAGCTTCTCCCAAACTCAGCCATGGAGAAATCAACTTAAATACTCTAACAGGTGGCAGTGCTATAGAGGGCGTTGTCGTGTTATTGTAGTTACTCTTACTAACTTCAAAGCTTTGCTATTTTTGATGCAGTGTCTAAGAGAGAACAAAGGGAGAACAAAGGAGATGAAAATGTGAAAGAAGGTTGAGATCGAGGTGAGTGAAGAGATTGGCTATTTATTGTATGATCTATTTATTATTGATGAAATGCAATCCATGTAATTTCTTCTGTCCTGGTAAAGTTGATATCGAGTTCTTTATTATATTATTGTTGAATATGTTGTTTGGGATTTGCTATATATTTTGGAAACCTATCCTTTTTTGTTCAGTCTTTCGGCACAAACTACTTATGTATGTTTGATGGAATCCTGTAGTTGTACAATTTCATAACAAATGTTGATTGCCTTATGTATTAATTTTTTCCAGTCAGCAAATTGCACTGACCACCACCCTTTAGTATGGGGGTTCTTACAATTACACTCTAAACTTTCAATAGTAAAAATACCCTCATACTTTTCATAAGTGAAAAAATTGCTCCCCTAAATTTCGATCATAAAAATTAAGACCCTGTTTGACTGTTTGGTTTTTGAAAATTATGTTGTTTTCTCACCCTTTCTTTACAATAGTCTTCATCTTTCTAAGAGAAACATTTGAATCCCTAGACAATCCAAAAACAAGTTTTTTACGCAATGGTTTTTGGTTTTTGAAAATTGTGCTTGTTTTTTTCATCATTTCTCTACTTGGTTTCATCATTTTTAAGAAAACATTTGAATTCATAGCTAAATTCCAAAGCCAAAAACAAGTTTTGAAAATTACTTTTTTTAGTTTTCAAAGTTTGGCTTGGTTTTTGAAAACATATGTATAAAGTAGATAACAAAACAAGGAAACCCATGGGTGGAAGTAGTATTTATAGGCTTAATTTTCAAAAACCAAAAACTTAAAACTAAATGGCTATCAAACGGGTCCTAGCTTTCAACACTTGGATTTTGAAAACACTTGTAACAAGTAGATAATAAAACAAAGAAACCCATAGGTGGAAGTAGTGTTCGTAAGCTTAATTTTTAAAAACCAAAAACCAAATGGTTAATCAAACGAGGCCTAAACCTTCAAACTTTATAAGTGAAAATTTGGATCCATTTTACTCTCTCTCTCTCACACATTTTTTCTTTCTTCCCGTTTCCCTCCTCTCTCTCCTTTCTCTCCCCCCCTCCCTCGGCAAACTTGTTATTGCACAAATAACGTTTAGGCTAAGCTTCAATCTTTTTCCATCCATAAAAATGAACACCGTAAGCATCATCAAGTTTACTAGAGAAAAATCCTAAATTCAAGACATCGATGAAAACCAACACAAAATTAATACCTGTTAACAGTTGGGTCGTGTAATTTCATTGATTAACCATATTTTCTCATCAGGAAATTGTTCTCTCTCTTCATGAGCAATTTGCATAGCTAGCTCAACTCCCCAACAAAATCCATATACTTCCGTCAGTTTCACAGTAACATCTACCCATGTTCATATGCATGTTCTGTCAGACTCTTTATGATGCCACCTGCAATTTGGAGTCATTGAATTGGTATACAAAAGCTTCTAAACAAAATTAAAGAAAAAAAGTATGAGTGGGGAGGAAATGTGAGGGTGAAAGAGAGTAAAATGAATCTAATTTTTTCACTTGTAAATTTGAGGGTTTAATTTTTTACCATTAAAAATTTTGGGGTGCAAATTTTTTCACTTATGATAGTTTGAGGATTTAATTTTTATTATTGAAAGTTTAGGGTGCAATTTTTTCACCTATGATGAAAGTTTGAGAGTTTAGTTTTTACAATTAAAAGTTTAGAATGCAATTGTAACAACCACCGTGCTTAGGGCTGTTTTGTGCAATTTGCCTCTTATTATTTTATGTTTCTTTAGTCGTATTTCTATTATGTTATAGTTAGTCGAGCAATTCTCATGGGCAGGAAAGTTAGTCTACTTTGGATAGTTCTTGTTTTTGCATTTCCCTCCCAATTGACTTGTTTAAGTATTCTTTGTATCAATATGAGTAGTCAAGTTCTGCAGTGGATTTCACTTTTCCATATTAACTATGTACATGTACAAATGCAGATATTGTAACACTTGAACTTTTTGCTAATTTTTCTTACATTATGTACTCTCTCCCTTGAATAACTAACCCACAAACTGTTTGTGATATTTCTTTTCAAAATTTGGTCTCTGATCCTACGATACTAGGATTAATGTTACTATTGGTCCTTCTAAGAGACCTCCTATGGAGATGCATTTTTTGGGTACAAGGTATTCATTTGTCTGACGGCTTGACATTATTTTAAGAATTCTTTTATGAAAAATGAGACCTATAAGGTGTTATGAATGATACCTCCGGTAGTGTGGGGCCTAATTGGTACTCTATTTGGTACAAATTTTATATATCAAACTTAAATTCACTGATTTGTTACAACTAACCATTTTTCTCAATTTGTAACTTGCATATACTAGTAATGCTAAGTTTTTGTAGTGTATCAGGCTTAATTTTAAGCTTTCATTGGAACTTAAGATGAAGTTTGAATTGCTCAAACAAAACTACTTTTTTTTTTTTTTTTTGGGTGACAATTAGCTAGTATATGTGAGATTACTAGTATAGGATGTGTGGATTACTAGTATAGGATGTGTGGGTTGGGGGGGGGGGGGGGGGAGGAGATTAGTATGTTATTAGTAAAGGCATAGTGTTGCGTAATTTTTGCGCAATACCGCAAGTGTATGGGTCAAGTTTTAATATAGTGAAAGAGTGTTTGAGTATCGTCCTCAGGATTGGTTTTCTAATTCACTTAAGTACTATGAATATTATCGCCCAATTTTTTTTAGAGAATAGAATTGAATGATGGATGCAAGATTTAAATAAAACAATTATAATAAAAATTGAAACAATCAGATGAGAGATCCTAGGGAGTTGATTTCACCTTATTAGACTAAAATAAATAAATTACTTAAACATCCAAGATTGATCAAACAAATATTTCATAAGTCTAGAAGTCTTTTATCATGAATGACTCTCTCGAGGACAAACAATTCTTATGCAATAAGGCAAAACCTACATCTCTGATGATTTTTAACGTTATGCATAACATTAAGTTCTTTTATTAACAACTTCGAAAGGAGCCCTAATCATTATCAAGTTAGAACTACTTTTAGTCATGCAATTAGGATCTAATCTAAATTACCTTTCTCAAGCGTGAATTTAGACCAACATAACATTTAATCCGTGATCAAAAGATAAAAAGCATTAAGAATATAAAAGCATGAATGAAATTAATGACACTCAATTATGGAATTTAAATAATTAAAACATAAGGTTTAATGGCTACATCAATCCCTAGAATAAGAAAAAAGTTTAGCCACTCATGTTCACTATCACAAAATCTAAACTCTTAAACAACATTTAAATACTAAATAAAAAGAATGAAGAGAAAAACTATGCTGGTGTGTCGATTTTCCGTCTCCGTATGATCTCCACAACTTGGCCTTAAATATTTCCCTAAGATCTCTTCTTACTCTTGTATGTAGACATTTAGAGTTGTGCTCTTCAAAGTTGAATGCCTTGAAGTGAAGAGAATGTGGGTATTTATAATGGGTTAATCCATATCCTAATCTAATTAGGAATTCATTATTTAATTAAATTAAGAATCCAAAATCTAATCAAATTAGGAATCCATAACCTAATTAAATTAGGAATCCATAACCTAATTAAATTAGGAGTTCATAACCTAATTAAATTAGGAATATTTTTCTTCTCCAAAAATTGTCTCCAAAATTGGTTGCTTAATTAGCACATTTATCATCATATTTCTTCTAAAATCTTCATTTTGCTCCAAATGCTCAATTTCTACAAAATAAACAATTATGAACGTGAAAAACATATTTTTATCAAAACTAGCATAAAATGAAGCCTAAAGATAGCACATATCGTGTGCTATCAAATACCCCCAGACTTAAGCTTTTACTAGTCCTCGAGCAAAATAAAACAAAACCACTTTATGAATCAACAATTGCATGTAAGTGACTTGAGCCTCAATGTTCTAAATAACAAATAATGCACAATAGCATAATTTAATCAAACATATCATATCTTCAAGAAATTTAAATTTAATTCTCTTTATCCCTTGCGTGTGTGTGTGCTTAGCCTTTTCTATCTTAGTTTTTATAGGTCCGGAATAGTTTTATACAATTCTCAACTTCTTTTCCCTCTACTCTGGCCCTAAGTTCCAATTATTAAGCCTCCCTACACTCAAGAAAGTAATATGCCACTAGGGTGCCTGAAAACTGGGGTAAGCCTCCCCCAAACTTGATTTCTTATATCTATATTTTATTATTATTATTATTATTATTTTGTTTGGTGGACACTAGCTTTCACATATTCACTGTAGGGACCTTTACCCATCAACTCACAGGTAGTCCTAACTGATCACAACAAAGGTAGTTTTTTTTTTTTTTTTTTTTTTTTTTTTTTTTTTTTTTTTTTTTTTTTTTTTTCAGAACAAGTTATTTTAGTTTTCCTTGAATGAATAGTGATACAATGAAAGCAAATAGGCAAGTAAATAGAAAAGAATTTTCTCCTAAGTGGAACATTACCAACCATCATGCGAGTTAACTCTCTAATTAGTTCTTAAAGCCTTTCGAGGTGACAACAAATATTCAGATCATATAACCCAATTCTAAGCCTTCAAAACCATAAATAGGAAGACTATGTGCTCTAAAAGTGCAAGAGAATCAAAGAAAAAAATTTAAATTTTACTCAATTCAGGGATATGCTGTCATATTTCAACAATTGCAAACATCATTATTTAAAACTTATCATAGGTTGTCTTAATCATAACAATGCAATTGGTTCCTCATACAAATAATACTTAAAAAATATTAAAATTTTCATGTTCAGGGCTTAGGAGCAGTATTCCCCCCCCCCCCCCCCCCCCCCCCCCCAAACTTGAAAACATGCATTGTCCTCAATGTATAAATTACCCACTAAAGTTAAGCATGCATAAGGACAAAGAAAAATAAGAGAGTGAACAATACTATCCTGGTAAGTGAGAGAATCATCATGTAGAGGAAGAAGACTATGGAAATGGTGGTCAAGTACCTACAAAAGAATCAACAGAGACATGATAACAAAGACACAGAAAAAATTAAAAAAAAAAAAAAACTAATGAAAAACTAAAAATGAAGAAAAATGGGTTGTCTCCCAAGAAGCGCTTGGTTTAATGTCTCTAGCTTGACGAGATGGTGTGTATGCGTCAAGGTGGTTGAAACTCATGTAGTCTAACATCAACTTCTTTGCCCGTACCCTTTTTTAACAAATTCACCTCATCTACTTTACTCAACATAACTAAAAAAATCTCATGATAAGCAGAAAAGTCTTTCAAAATAAAATCTCTAAGTTGCACATGCATATGATTCAGTTCAATTCAGGACACTTCATCATGCATAAAATCATTTACAGATGAATCCACCATTTTTTCATCACTAAAGTGTCCTATAGGAAGCTTATTCAGATTATTAGAATTAACATCTTTTATTTGATCTATTATCTCTAGATTCTCAACATCTAACTTAAACATGCAGTTTTTTAGAGGCTCAATAGGTACAACTGGCTCATTAAACTTATTAATAGTAGTATCAACAACATCAATCCTATGACATCTACGAACCTCGTCTGAAGAATTTATAGGACGAAATATGTTGAACTCTACCTTTTCATCATTCACTTGCAAAGTCAATTTACCTTTATGTACACTAATTTCAGCCTATCCAATGGCTAAAAAGGGCCTCCCCAGGATGATCGGGATCTCAGAGTCTTCCTCCATGTCTAGGACTACAAAATCTGCAGGAAAAATAAACTTATCAACTTTAACCAACACATCTTCAACAATACCTCTTCGATAAGTCAGAGAGCGATCAGCTAATTGAAGAGAGATGGTGGTAGGCTGTACTTCCCCTAAACCAAGTTTCCTGTAGACAGAAAGAGGCATTAAATTAATACTTGCCCCAAGATCACATAAAGCTTTGTCAATAGAAATACTACCAATAGTACAAGGAATAGTAAAACTCCCTGGATCTTTTAATTTCTGAGGTAGTTTCTTCTGAAGTATTGCACTGCATTCCTCAGTCATGTTGACAGTCTCAAAATTTTCAATTTTTTTCTTCTTTGATGGCATTTCCTTCATAAACTTTACATAATTTGACATTTGTTCTAAGGCATCTGCAAAAGGAATATTAATATGAAGTTTCTTAAATATATTCAAAAATTTAGAAAATTGAGAATCAAGCTTTTTCTTTTGAAATCGTTGAGGATAAGGAATAGAGTTAGGAATAATAGAATTAGTAGAGTTAGAAAGCTTCTCTATTGTAGGCAAAAATGTTGCCTCCTGCTCTACTTCTTTTGTTGTTTCCTGAATTTTAATAATGCTTGGTTCCTTAATTGGTCTCTTTTCAAGCTCCTTTGGTTGCTTTCCACTTCTTAAGGTTACAACCTTGTAGTGTTCTCTAGGATTTACATCAGTGTCACTAGGAAACTTACCTTTCTGCATGGCGTTCATGGAAGATGCCATCTGACTAAGTTGAACTTCCATATTTTTTATAGCAGCTCCATGTCCGCTTACCGTATTTTCTAGTTGGGTGGTTCTATTTCTGGATTCAATAATAAATGCTCCCAATAGGTCTTCTAATGATGGCTTTTTCTCTTGCTGTTGTGAAGTGGATGCATATCCTGAGGAGGCTGCAAAACATTTTTATTATTAGCATAAGAAAAATTTTCATGATTCCTCAAACCTGGGTGATAGTGGGTGGGCAATGAATTATGCATCTCATTGCTCTTGTAGCCAAAATTGTGATTGTTTATATATTGGGCTTGCTCAATATCAGGCTCCTCATATAATTGAGGATTGTTGGCAGCTGCAATTATTGCAATTGATTGGGAGGTCCCTATTCCTGCAAGTTTATTTAAAGCATGAGTCAAAGAAGCCATTTAAGCTTTCAGTGAACTTACCTCATCAACCTCATATAAACCAGCAACTGTCCTAGAAGTGGAACGTTTAGAAGGCCATTGGTAGCTTGTAGTTGCCATCTCTTCCAATAATGTACGGGCATCCTCAACAGTTTTAGCTAAGAAGTTACCCCCAGCTGCAGCATCTAAGATGGTTTTAGTGTTACTAGTCAAACCATTGTAGAAAAGTTGAATTTGGAGCCAGTTTGGATATCCATGATGAGGGCACTTTCTTAACATTTCCTTGTAGCGTTCCCATGCCTCAAACAACTGCTCACCATCGTGTTGTCTAAATGTGCCAATTTCTGTTCTGAGCCTAGTTGTTTTGGCAGGTGGGAAAAACTTTGTAAGGAATGCCTGAGCTAATTCTTCCCATGTGGTAATGCTCCCAGGTGATAAAGACTCAAGCCAATCCTTAGCTTTATCCTGCAAAGAAAAAGGAAAAAGACGTAAGCGAATTACTTCAGCAGAAACACCATTTATCTTTATAGTTCCATAAATTTCAAGAAAAGATCTAAGGTGAGGTGTGGATCTTCTAAAGGATATCCTTTAAAAGCACTGTCTCTAGCCATTTGAATGAGTCCTGTCTTAAGCTCAAAGTTGTTGGCATTTATTGGTCCATAGACTATTCCAGAGTGTTCTGTAGGGAACACAGGCTGGAAGTAGTCTCTGATGGCCTTTGGCTCTTCTTGCTCAACCATGGATTTAGACTGGTCTCTTTTTTCCTTTCGAATTTTTCTGCACGTTCTTTCTATCTCAAGATCAAATGGGACGATTTCCTTGTTTGTTCGCATTAACAACCCAAATCTAAAAAGAAGAAAAATAAAATAAAATAGTAAAATAAAATAAAATAAATAATAAAAATAAATAAAACTCTAAATTAAGACCAAGTGATTTCTCCACAATATTAAGTGAATTAAATAGTCGCCAATCCCCTGCAACGGCGCCAAAAACTTGTTGCGTAATTTTTGCGCAATACCACAAGTGTACGGGTCAAGTTTTAATATAGTGAAAGAGTGTTCGAGTATCGTCCTCAGGATTGGTTTTCTAATTCACTTAAGTACTATGAATATTATCGTCTAATTTTATTTAGAGAATAGAATTGAATGATGGATGCAAGATTTAAATAAAATAATTATAATAAAAATTGAAACAATCAGATGAGAGAATATCCTAGGGAGTTGATTTCACCTTATTAGATTAAAATAAATAAATTACTTAAACATCCAAGATTGATCAAACAAATATTTCATAAGTCTAGAAGTCTTTTATCATGAACGACTCTCTCGAGGACAAACAATTCTTATGCAATAAGGCAAAACCTACATCTCTGATGATTTTTAACGTTATGCATAACATTAAGTTCATTCATTAACAACTTCGAAAGGAGCCCTAATCATTATCAAGTTAGAACTACCTTTAGTTATGCAATTAGGATATAATCTAAATTACCTTTCTCAAGCGTGAATTTAGACCAACATAACATTTAATCCGTGATCAAAAGATAAAAAACATTAAGAATATAAAAGCATGAATGAAATTAATGACAATCAATCATGGAATTTAAATAATTAAAACATAAGGTCTAATGGCTACATCAATCCCTAGAATAAGAAAAGAGTTTAGCCATTCATGTTTACTATCACAAAATCTAAACTCTTAAACAACATTTAAATATTAAATAAAAAGAAGGAAGAGAAAAACTATGCTGGTGTGTCGATTTTCCGTCTCCGTATGATCTTCACAACTTGGCCTTGAATATTTCCCTAAGATCTCTTCTCACTCTTGTATGTAGAAATTTAGAGTTGTGCTCTCCAAAGTTGAATGCCTTGAAGTGAAGAGAATGTAGGTATTTATAATGGGTTAATCCATATCCTAATCTAATTAGGAATTCATTATTTAATTAAATTAAGAATCCAAAATCTAATCAAATTAGGAATCCATAACCTAATTAAATTAGGAATATTTTTCTTTTCCAAAAATTGTCCCCAAATTGGTTGCTTAATTAGCACATTTATCACCATATTTCTTCTAAAATCTTCATTTTGCTCCAAATGCTCAATTTCTACAAAATAAACAATTATGAACGTGAAAATCATATTTTTAAGTCTCAAAACTAGCATAAAATGAAGCCTAAAGATAGCACATTTTGTGTGCTATAACATAGTGGTAATTAGCTAGGGGTGTCTTTGTTATAAATAAAAGGATTTAGGGATGCCTTAGAGGAGAGGAAGGATTTTGGTTATTGTCTCAGTGTTGGGACTTTGGAAGAGACATAGCCCTCTCGAAAGGCTATTGATATTGTAATTTAGTTAGATTGTGTGTATGTCTTATTAGGGGAATCCTAACCGTATTCTTTTGAATCGTTCAGTCATGATAAATTTTCTTTCTCCTCCCCCAAATTTTCTTTCTCCTTCCCCAAAGGCGATTTTTTTATCCTTATATAGGAAAGAGCAAAATTTTTGTCTCTTGAGAAATAGTTATGTTCACATTATATAGGTCATAAAATGAAATTTCCCCTGTGGATAGTGCAAATAACTCAAAAGATGTTTGAGTTGTCTTTATTGTGTCATTCAGCTTCTATAATGCATGAGAACAAGATAATTTTCAAGATTTTTGCAGGACACATAAAATTCACACTCATTCATTTGTTTTTTTTTTTGTTCTTTTGGAAATGAACAGTAACCTATAAAGCACAAAAAAACAAAACTAATCCTCGGGAGTGCACTCCCTCATAGCAAGTGCTTGCAACCAGATGGGAACTTCAAACAACAATCTTCTTCGCCAGAAAGTGCCGTACGCCTTGTGATTGCATCAATTATAAGAATTTGCCTTACTTACGCTTCACATGTCAGAATGTTATCTCCAGCCACAAAGGATAGGAGATGCACCTCATCATGAAAGACACTTTTTTGTGAGATCCACCTCTTCCCTATTGATTAGACGAGTAACCAACAAAGAATCGAACTCTACTTCAACAGGTATTCTATCACTATTACCAAGCGCTTTTTAATCCTTCAATTATAGACAAGCACTCCATGATTTTTTTTTGAAAAGGAAACGAAACTTTTTATTGATGAAATGAAAAGAGATTAATGTTCAAAGTACAAATAAATAAAAAGACAACAATAACGAAACAAAGCTTTTAAACCCAAATACAAAGAAGAAATAAAAGCATTCCAATTAAAACATAAGTCCTGAAGGGAATAATTTGCAAAGTGTTCAGAAAGAGAGCACCAGGAAGAAGCCTTCAAACGAGCCGAAAGAAACCTCTTCCCAAGGAAGAAGCTTGCTTTGAAAGACTCTAATTTCTTTCCAACCAAATTTCAATACAATAGCTTTCACCGCACTGATCCATATAATCTTTAGTTTTGTCGAAAAACATTGCCCAACCAACACTTGTAGCTGTTAGAGAAAACCCACCGAATATTGAATATGGAGAAGAGATTCCACCAGCAATTCATTGCGAAACAGCATTCAAAATAAATATGTTGCAAAGCCTCCTCATTAGAGAAACAAAGCGGACAAACTGAGGGAGACAAGGAATGTGTAGAAGCTTCTTTTGTAGAACCAACGAGCAATTAAGAGATCCATTCAGCATTTTCCAAATAAGAATATTGATTCTTTTCGGACTTTTAGATTTCCATGTTGCTGAATATAATTCCTTTTCCATACTCGAATAGGAAGCCAAACCCTTGGAAAGGGAATTTACTGGAAAAAAAACTTGATGTTTCAATAGACCAGCATCTTGAATCTTCAAAAGAACTCACCTTGGACTCTAAAATACAGCTTAGCTATTGTTGGAACTCAAAAATCTCATCTTCTTTGATTAGTCTCCGAAAAACAATGCTCCAAGAATGAGTAATGACATCCCAGTGATCATAAACAGAACCATTTGGATTAATGCAATAATATAGAGCCGATGGAACCGTGACTTAAAAGGGGTGATACCCCACCAGGGGTCCTCCCAAAAAAAGATTCTTCTACCACTACCAAGCTTATAAGTTGCCAAAGATTCTACGTGCTTCCAGATAAGCCATTTCTTGTCTATGTAGCATTGCCCAACCTGAACATTTAGACTGACAATCACCTATAGGTGTATAACAAGAAAGATATCCAATTTGAAATAAGAGAAGAGGAGAGACTAATTGCTAAAAGGAAGTTTACGTTTACACCAATAAAAAGTATGAAATGTAGTCAAATCCAAACAACTATCAAAAGATGAGGACTTATCTATAAAGATTCTCCCATTCATTTCGCACCAAAGAGTCCATAAAAAAGATCTATTGATAGTTAACCATAGTCTTTTTAGTGCCATGAAAGGGTGTCGTACAAAAACAAATGCTAGTAGATCTTGAATCTTTCCAGCCATAACTATTGTCCAGTTGAAAGCATCAAGCATAAATTGCCAATGCCGATTCGCAAAGGAACAATAGCCAATAAGTGACAAGGAGATTTTGAAGTACACATAACACACCAAGATGAAGAGAGAACATTTAATTAACTGTTAATTAAATGTTGTAAAACAAGTTTAGGGACTATTCGATAGATTTCTTGATGAATACTTGCAAAATGTATGTGTAGTTTGTGAGTTTTGTGGAATCTACAAATCATGTCCTCCTGTTGATTAAGATCTTGTTAAATCACCAATCAACTCAAAAAACTTGAGCTGATGAGTTCTAGTAAATTTAATTATATCAATACTCTAATAGATCTTAATTTTTTTTTCCTTTATAGAATTCACTTGTATCTAGGAAGTACAAGTACATATCTAGGAAGAAATTTGAGAGCCCCTCCCTCTCATCCTCTTTCTACTACACACGTTAATTTTGGGGTTATTAAGTTCTTAGTAGAGTTGGTCAAATGACATGTGGAATTGCAATTTTTTTTTTCTGTAAGTTTATCAACATGTGGGGTGGGGTATTCAAACCTTTAATCTCTTGGTTGAGGGTATATGTCTTAACTAGTTGAGCTATGATCAGGTTGGTGAAATTGCGACATGTTAATTTCTTTTAAAATAGCAATAAAATGTAATAAAACTGTAGGATAATATTATGGATGTTTAAAACAAGTTTATATTAGTACTTTGCTTATTTCACAAACTACAGTGTAATTTGTAATTATTCTTTAATCTATTATTATCAAAGTAGCGTAACAAGAATTAGTGTTAATGTGTTTATGTGTTAAGAATGGAAGGACTGCAGAAATAGATGACATTCTTCCGGATGGCTATAAACTAAGGAAAGGGGATGGCGTATACTACTTGGCTTATTCCATGGGCAGGATGTCCTGCCTTTGGGGAGAAGATGCTGGAGATTTTAAACCTGAAAGATGGCTTGAAAATGGAACTTTTCGACCCGAATCGCCTTTCAAATTCATCGCATTTCATGTGAGTATTGATATTGTATTAATCATATCATCATTATATTTTTACATGTCTTTACTAAGTTTCTTCATCTTAGGCGGGTCCTCGAATGTGTTTGGGAAAGGATTTTGCTTATCGACAAATGAAGATAGTATCTTCTGCTCTGCTTCACTTTTTTCGATTCAAATTAGCTGATCCAACAAGAAATGCAACTTATAGAATCATGCTTACACTTCACATCGATGGAGGTCTCCCACTCCTTGCAATTCCGAGAATAAGACAATCTACCTAATGTATTTCGACAAAGTGTACAAGGTAAAAGGACTAGTTTGTAATGTGAATTATCCCTTCTTGTAATTCCAATAATAAGAAAATTACCTAATGTATTGTGGCAAAGTGTACAAGGTAAAAAGACTAGTTTGTAAAGTGAAGTTACTCCTATGTGTGTATATATGTATTTTGAAACAAACTTCGTATGTATAATAATATATGATTTTTCATGATCGCAACACAATTACACATGTTAAACTTTCTTTTTAGAGATTTTTTTATTCGTTATATTAGTTTATTTAAATCTATTTAATCCTAAAGTTATGAATTCTATGCTTTAGTTCTATGGTTATTATTTATTGAACAAATTTAAGTGTATCTCTATATATATAATATAGAAAAAGCTTTAGAATGTAAAGTATATTTTCTATTATCAAACTTCTACATTTCTTTTTAAAGTTAAAATACCAAATAAGGGAGATGACATTTAAATTAGGACCCATACAAAGATGTATAAATGCCTAATTTCATTTAAGTTATGCTTGTGCTTGAATATTGGCATAAAACTTCTATACAAATATTTTTCAAACTAAATAAGCTTTATGATTTAGATAGTTGTAGAAAGTTATTTGACATTACTTAAAATTTTAGTTTGAATACTATTTTGGTCAATGTACTTTTCAAATATTTACTTTAGACTCTAGATTTTAAGTTTGTTTAAAATATTATTTCCATCGTTGTAATTTAAGTTTCATTCTATTTTAATTCCTATATTTTCAAATGTTCAAGTTTAGTCCTTGTACTTTCAATAAAACTTAAAATTGATCTCTATTGCTAGCTTATTGTTAACTTTTCTAAAAAAGTTAGTCTCTTCATCTTCTCTTTATAAATTTTGAAAATATATTCACATTATGTCTTTTCTTACATGAAAATTATTATTATTATTATTATTTAAACACTTTTGATCAAATTTAGGTTCAATTACAAGTTTAGTCCCTAAACTTCGAGGTTTGTGTCTATTTGATTCTTAAACTTTCAAAAGTGTCTAATAAGTCCCTAAACTTTCAATTTTGTGTCTAATAGGTCCCTGAACTTTCAATTTTGTGTCTAATATATCCCTGTCAAATTCGAAATTTTTAAAAATTAATTGATCTATTAGATATAAATTTGAATTTTATGTCTAATAGAACTCTAAAATTTTAAGTTTGTGTCTATTGGACCCGTGAATTTTAAAAATTCAAAAGTTCAATGACTAAATTTGTAATTTTAAAAGTTTAGAGACTAAATTGATACAAACCTCAAAATTCAGGGACTAAATGTGTAATTTAACCTAAAAATTAACTTCAATGTAACAATAGAGATTAATTTTAAGATTTATTGGAAGTCCAAGAACTAAATTTGGATATTTAAAAATATAGGGACCAAAATAATATTTTAACCTCTAACCTTTAACTTTTAAGTTTTCATTCATTTTAGTCCTTATACTTTTAAAAAGTAACTGTTTGGTCCATATTCTTCCTTTTTTATCTCACATTTTCGATCACAATTTCAACATAAACAATGCACTCAATAATTTTTTTTTTTTTTGAAATGCAAATATAACTTTGTAGAGGGTTTTCATTGTATAAAGATTTTATGTTATGATTTGCAAACAAGAACCAAAATGATTTCTTTTTAAAAGTACAAAAATCAAAACAGACTTATTGAAAATATAGCTTCTTTTTTTTTTTTTAAAAGCTGAAAATATAGAAATTAAGATGAACAAAAGTTGACAGTATATTATCAAAATGGATATTATGAAATTAACCAAAGGAATCAAAATAGGTTTTTTTTTTTTTTAGTACAATAATCAAAATAGTTGTAAGTAAATTTTTTTTTTAGTACAATAAAGGTTCAAATGGTAGATAAAACGGTGCGTTTTTAGAAGGTTCGACACGGTATAGGAATTCAAATTCATTCCGTTCGAATTTCCGCCCAACGTCCCCAATTCCCCCGCTTTGCTCGGTCCCCACATTTCTTGCTATCGAAGTTCTACGGTGGCGAACCGATGAAATCTCTGGCGAAGGACGAAAACAAATCTCCAAAGCTGCAATGGTCCTTGCAAGACTTCAACGTAGGAAAGCCCCTCGGAAAAGGAAAATTCGGCAGAGTCTATCTAGCAAGAGAAGTCAAGGTTCGTTTTCCTTCCACTCATTTTCTGTTTCATTCTTCTTCAAATGTTCTAGAGCTTTTGATGATTCCAGATTTTTAGACCTTCGGTTCTTTGATTGATTTTTGAATGGCTATATTTTGTTCTGGTCTACTCAATTGCTTCTAAATCTGAACGGAATTTCGTCATTTTGAGAGTGCATGTGGATTTTGCGCTGGATAAAATTGATATGATTTTGTATTTTCTCTTCTTCTTTCCGGAATCAAGCAGAGAATCCTAGGTCTCTTTTTCTGGAAATTATCGTAGCTACACAGTGCTATCAATTCTCGATGACCGAACGGAGTGATTTTCGTTAATTTTGCTTTGCACAGAATAGCGATAGCGTACGATTTCTCGTATATACGCAACTTATAATCTCTCCAGTCCATTTTACATTAAAAATAAACATGAATTTGCTTTATAATTTTTGTTTTTAATTTTTCCAAACATTAGATCGCATATCTGGATTTTGGTTTGACCTTAGGAACTCCGATTCAAATTTCAGAGCAAGTATATAGTGGCACTAAAGGTAATTTTCAAGGAGCAGATGGAGAAGTACATGATTCATCATCAGTTAAGGAGAGAGATGGAGATCCAGACCAGTCTTCGGCATCCCAACATCCTGCGCCTCTATGGATGGTTTCATGATGCTGAACGGATTTTCTTGATATTGGAATACGCTCATCGCGGAGAGCTTTATAGGGAGCTTAGGAAAAGTGGTCATCTCAGCGAGAAGCAAGCTGCCACTGGAATTTTCCTTTCTCTCTATCATTGTGAACTTGTTTACTTTGGACTGAGAATGATGAAATAAAGGAAATTAGAAGATTGAGCCAGAAACAAAACTTTAAGAAATCGTCTCATGGACTATAGGATTTTTCATGTCAATTTTTTCAATTTTTTTTTTCACTTCACAACTTCAAATTTCACTGAGATACAGGAAACCAGGGCGTTGCAATCTAAACCCAGTCCTTATATATTGTCATCTAAAGGTTCTTTTATGTTTGTTTCTTGTGAATTTCAGTACATTTTAAGCCTCACACAAGCATTGGCATACTGTCATGAGAAGCATGTGATTCACAGGGACATTAAGCCAGAAAATTTGCTGCTTGATCATGAGGTATAAATTCTCCTCTTTTTGTTATTCCACAGCTTAGAAAATGTTTTTCTTTTTTAGTTCAACAATTGTGGGGTGGGAGATTGAACCATCAACTTTTAGAATGGTAATTGGTGCACAACTTAGAAAATGATTCTTTTAAAACCTTAGTAAAACCCTTTTTATCTTTGAGGTAGAATCAGGATTTCACTGCACTTTGTAGATGATAGAGAAAGAAGTCAAATATTATATGTTTTTCATTTTGTGTGATCATGTTGTATTTGTAGGGCCGGTTGAAAATTGCAGATTTTGGATGGTCTGTACAGTCAAGAAGCAAGAGACATACTATGTGTGGAACTCTGGATTATTTAGCCCCAGAAATGGTAGAGAATAAAGCTCACGACTATGCAGTAGATAATTGGACTTTGGGCATCCTTTGCTATGAGTTCCTTTATGGTCTGCCTCCATTTGAAGCTGAAAGTCAAAGTGACACGTTTAAAAGGTTAGGGACATAATTATCCAAAAGATCCTTATTTTCATAAGGAGTGGCTCCTGCTTACTTTCTTGTGTTGTTCATTTTTATTAGGCTACTTATATATCACATATTATGAATAACTAGATTTCACTTAAATACCATTTAGTCTCAGTACTTTAGGTCTCATTCCATTTTAGTATTTGTATTTTTCAAACGTCTAAATTTAAAAAATTTTAAAATTAGTCTTTCTTGTTAGTTTGAAGTTAATTTTTATCGAACTTGGGAAAATAATAATAATAGCAATTTTCATTCAAGAAAAGACATAATGTGAATATGTTTTCAAAATTTATAGAGAGAAAGCTAATAGACTAAATATTTTTTTAGAAAAGTTAACCATAGGGATTAATTTTAAGATTTAGTAAAAGTATGTATACTAAATTTGAACATGTGAAAGTACATAAGCTAAAATAGAACAAGTCCCAAAGTACAATGACTAAAGTAGTATTTTAACCTATTTTTAATCACAATGGAAAGAAATTCCATACTTGTTATAGTGTAGCATTTTTCTTTTTCCTGAATTGATGACTACATGATCAAGATTCTAAATAGTTGTATGGGCCATATATGCAGGATAATGAAGGTCGACTTGAATTTTCCTTTGACCCCTCAAGTTTCTTCAGAAGCAAAAGATCTAATTGGCCGGGTTAGTTAAACTTGTGAATGTCTTTATTTGGTAGGATTAGAAATGATATGCATTATTTTTGGTTTGGTTCTGAATATATGAAAATTTTACTTGATTTGTTAGGTTTAGTATTTTAACATTAGTGTTCTTACTTTTTTTTGATGTATTAAATTTGATTGAGTTTTAGTTTATTAAAGTTGAATTTGTTTGTGTCAATAGAAGATTTAGATTAATTAAAATTAAAAAAACCAATAATGCATAAACAGACTGTGGTCTATTATTGTATACACTACAGATGATGTCAACTGTAGTCTTATTGTAAAAACCACGAGAAATGTCAATTGTGGTCTATTATTGACTACAAATGTGTATGTTTGGCGCGTTTGTGTAGATCATGTTGAATGCTTAGGAATTCGAGGGGATTTGAAACTTTTCAAACTTTTTGTTTGAAATGTTAAGTGTGTATTACCCTTGGCCTTTTCGAACAATGACATTTTATAAAATTCGCTTGCTTTCCTTTGTTGCTTTTTGTCTTTTATTCTTTAGTAGCTTAGTTTGTTTTTGTTTATGTTTTTTAGGTAATAATTGACGTAAGTAGAAAGATTATCATTCTTATAGAGAGACACGTCACCACCTATGTGCGAACCTGTTCAGGGGAGTTTTTCTGTTCTCCTTTCTCTTTGTCATGGCATGCTTTTACTTATTCATACATTGAGGACAACGTATCGTTTTAGGTTGGGGGTGATTGTATGTTGTTATTGAGTTTTAATGTTGAGTCCTGAGCACCTGAGCGTCGACTACAAATTTTTTAAAATTTATGAAATTTTTGAGCATGAACTGTTTGATGATTCTGTTGCATGCCATGTGATTAGGACAGTCGATGAAATGCTTTCTATACCTTTTTATTTGCATTTGTTGAAGTTTGAGAATGCAATCCTAATTTGAGCCTATTTAAAAAAATTTCGTTGATTTTCTTGCAAAGTTTTGAGCACGTTAGCCAACCTTTTGTAGTTTTGAAGGCTTAGGGTGGAGTTATAGGGTCTATATGTTTGTTGTCACTCCGATAGGCCTATAGGCTAGCTCGATGGTCGATTTTTTGCATGAAAGTAATGTCTTACTTGGGAGGAAAAACATGTTTACTTGCTTGCAAGAGAGAAGAAAGAAAAGTTGAGCTTAAAGGAAAAAATGAATTGAAAAGAAAAGAGAAGAAAGAAAGAAGAAAGTAAAGTGAACTTGTAGTGAGTAAAAATGATCAGGGGTAAAAAGAGTTGTCTCTGTTGTGATCAGTTAGGCCACCCATTGAGCGAGTGCTCTGGGTAAGGGAAAAATTTGATCTTAAAAGAAGAAAAAAAGAATTGAAAAGAACAGAGAAGAAAGAAAAGTGAATTTGTAGTGAGTAAAAATGATCATCAAGGGTAAAAAGAGCTACCTCTGTTGTGATCAGTTAGGCCACCCATTGAGCGAGTGCTCTGGGTAAGGGTCCCTACAACAGTAGTGTGAAAGCTAGTGCCCTTGAGTTAAAGTGATGCAAGTTTAGGGTAGGGGATCCATATTGTTGAGTTAAGGGAAAATTTTGATCTTAAAAGAAAAAAAAAGAATTGAAAAGAAAAGTGAATTTGTAGCGAGTAAAAATGATCATCAGGGGTAAAAAGAGCTGCCTCTGTTGTGATCAGTTAGGCCACCCATTGAGCGAGTGCTCTGGGTAAGGGTCCCTACAACAGTAGTTCGAAAGCTAGTGCCCTTGAGTTAAAGTGATGCAAGTTTAGGGTAGGGGATCCATATTGTTGAGTTAAGGGAAAATTTTGATCTTAAAAGAAAAAAAAGAATTGAAAAGAAAAGTGAATTTGTAGTGAGTAAAAATGATCATCAGGGGTAAAAAGAGCTGCCTCTGTTGTGATCAGTTAGGCCACCCATTGAGCGAGTGCTCTGGGTAAGGGTCCCTACAACAGGAGTGTGAAAGCTAGTGCCCTTGAGTTAAAGTGATGCAAGTTTAGGGTAGGGGATCCATATTGTTGAGTGAAGGGAAAATTGTGATCTTAAAAGAAATAAAAAAAGAATTGAAAAGAAAAGTGAATTTGTAGCGAGTAAAAATGATCATCAGGGGTAAAAAGAGCTGCCTCTGTTGTGATCAGTTAGGCCACCCATTGAGCGAGTGCTCTGGGTAAGGGTCCCTACAACAGTAGTGTGAAAGCTAGTGCCCTTGAGTTAAAGTGATGCAAGTTTAGGGTAGGGGATCCATATTGTTGAGTGAAGGGAAAATTGTGATCTTAAAAGAAATAAAAAAAGAATTGAAAAGAAAAGTGAATTTGTAGCGAGTAAAAATGATCATCAGGGGTAAAAAGAGCTGCCTCTGTTGTGATCAGTTAGGCCACCCATTGAGCGAGTGCTCTGGGTAAGGGTCCCTACAACAGTAGTGTGAAAGCTAGTGCCCTTGAGTTAAAGTGATGCAAGTTTAGGGTAGGGGATCCCTGTTGTTGTTTTTCAGGGACCTAGTAATCCATTACTTTCTTGATTGTTTTATGGTTTGATAGCTAGTTCTTAAGGCTAGTGTAGGGGGAAGATGGATTGAGGATCTTATAAACCTACGTCGGGCTTGTAAAAACTACTTTAGGGAGGCTATGCACACACACACGCAAGAAATGATAGGAAAAAGTTTTAAATGCCTCATTGATGGACTGTGCTTAGCTGTGCTTCTCGTTTGCAAATGATTTGTTATTTTAAGCATTGAAATTCGAATTATATGTGTGCAACTGATGATTCATGATTCTTTTGTTTGTTTTATTTGTCTCTTGTTCGAGGACTAGCACGATTTAGGTTGGGGGTTGTGATAATTTTGATAGATTTTTCGTTATAGAAATATCTTGAAAAGAAAGAAAATAAAAAGAATAGAGTAAGAATTTCCAAAAAGTAGAGAGGGAGAGAGGGAAGGAAAGGAAAGAAGAAAAAAAAGTTTAGATTCTATTGTAGTTCGTAAATTTTCATTTCTTTTCTAGTTCTCAAATTTTAATTGAACTTTTCATAGCCTTGTTAATTTTTTTAATAAATCTTGTCTCATTTTAGTTCTCAAATTTTAATTGAACTTTTCATAGCCTTGTTAATTTTTTTTAATAAATCTTTTCTCATTTTAGTTCTCAAATTTTAATTGAACTTTTCATAGCCTTGTTAATTTTTTTTAATAAATCTTTTCTCATTTTAGTTCTCAAATTTTAATTGAACTTTTCATAGCCTTGTTAATTTTTTTAATAAATTATTCAATAAACGCTTAACATTGACAGTACACACTGCTATGGTGCTCATGAGGTAACGTCATAAGGAGGGGGAGTACTAATGGAATGACCATTGACATTTCTACTCTGTTATGATGCTCAATGGCAATGAGGTTGAATATTTTTTTCCTTGTTAATGTATTTAGTTTTATTGTATTTTTAACATTTGTTTTTTTGTGGCTGCGCCATCCTTGCTATTCTAGCATGTTTCTTTTACCAATTTTTGCTGTCTTTGGCATAGTAAAATGGATGCTCGAAGGAACTAAAAGAAGTACGGAAGGAACAACAATCGTGTATTGAAGGAACACTAATATTGTTCACGACCCTTTACTCACTTGTTGTCAGTGCAAGTGTAAGTTGTATGTAACTTCACCTTAAAAGCTTTTCATGAAGTGTGGTTTCTTACAAAAAGAAATAAAATATTGTCTTTTAATGATTGGGCAATTCCTTTGTGCAGAGCATGTTATAAATGGCCATGAATCAAGGAGATCCAAATCCTATGGGTTCAGTAACAAAACATTGTGAAGAGGTAGTTCTTACCCTTCTTTCCTTTGTTTAAAATGTTGCATCACAATAAGCTCACTACATCTTGGTTACTTTCATAATTGACTAGATAGATCCATGTGATGTCCTAGTTGTGTTGCAGAACCATTTCTCATGGCTCTGTTACTTAGTTAATCATTGGCGGTTTGATGTAAGTCAGTTTATGAAATCCTGGAGAATTTTATTGATTGAATAATGCCTTTAACATAAAGTTGATGAGTGTGAGAGTACTAATATAGTATAGTAGGGGTTTTATGTAGGGGATTAGTAGGTTTTCCGTAAGGGGTATTTTGGGAATTAGTTAGGAGTATCTTGGTTATAAATAGGAGTGTTAGGGTCCTTAGTTTGGTGTGGAGAATTTTAGTGGAGTGTCCATTGTGGACCTTGGGAGAGATATAGCCCTCTCGAAAGGCTATGGTCATATTGTAATTTCCTTGTTGATATTGCAATATATTAGTTCCTTTTGTGTTCTTCCTATTTTCTTGGTTTGGATACCTAACAAATTGGTATTAGAGCACGTTCGACCTGGAGGAAAAACACGCAAGATGGCCATGGAGTTAGATGCAAATGTACATGAGGCGTTGCTGAAGTACGTTGATCGTTTCAATTCGATTCTTGATTCGTTTCAAGCTGAAATGAAGCAGAGTTTCAAAGAGATTCGAGAGACTATGGTATGGAAAAAAAAAGAGATGGC
Source organism: Trichosanthes truncata (assembly GCA_033996785.1). Lineage (NCBI taxonomy): Eukaryota > Viridiplantae > Streptophyta > Magnoliopsida > Cucurbitales > Cucurbitaceae > Trichosanthes > Trichosanthes truncata. The sequence goes on from JAWPNB010000003.1 coordinate 3,050,514, forward strand.
AGAAATCGTTGGAAAAAAAAAGAAAAAGAGAAAGAATCGGCAGAAGCGAACTAGGGCACCCAAAAGAGGTGTAGAGAGAATTCGAAGACATGGCTGCTTGAGAACACCAAAGCTAGGGTTGAACAAAGGCAGAAAGAAAAGGTTGAAAATGATTAGGAAAAAAAGCAAGAATCAGTTGATGAAGAAAGATGTCGGACGGAAGAGATCGAGGAGAAACCAACCGATATTCTGCTGGAATTCAAAGACTGTCCGCGAATGGGTGAGAAAGAGATCGAGAAAGAAGGTTAGAGGAAAACGATTGAGGGAAAACCAACATGTCTTCAGTCGGAGTTCAAAGGCCAAGCGCTAATGGGCTGAAATATTCAGAATGTCGGAGTCTGGATTTCGAGGGTGGGATCATCGACCATTAAGGAGGGAAATCTTTGGTACCTGCAAGGTTCGAAAAAAAAGGAGGAGGAAAAAGATCGTTAAAGGCGGTTTGCGAGAATGCTGGCATCTGTGGTCGGAGAAGAATCTTCGAGGAAGCCGCCGACACAAGGTTAGGGGGATTGAGAAAGAGGGATTAAAAGAAGACTGTCATGAAGGAATTAGAAAAAAGGTGAGAGAAATGCCTATCGGAGGTCATTGCCGTCGACGACTGTTATGGGTGGAGATGAAAGAACGGTGGATGGCTAAACGGCAGAGGAGGGGAAAATTTCGGTGGCTACTGCTAGGGTTACTTTGCAGAAGAAATTCATTAGTTGGGAATGGGTTGGATGAGCTTAAACAAGCCCAATTTGAAAAAAGAGGGCTGGATAAGCAGTTTGCGAATGGGCTGTTTTTACGTATCTTGGTGGAGGCCCATTTTCTTTTAATTAAAGAAAGTCTGATGATTGTACAGGATGGGACTTGGACCGAGTTATTCCTTGTTCTAAACCCAGCAACTAAAGGAAGAAAGGAAGACACATGGGGAAAATGGGCTAACTCTAATCATGTGGGCCAAATTTTTTGGAGTGGGCTTAGTTTAAAGGAATTGGTTGCGGCCTATTTTCTTTCTAAAATAGAGAATGGGACAATTATACATGATGGAATTTTGGGCCGGGTTGTTCCATATTTTAAACCCAAGATCCAACCAAATTGGTCGTCAGATTCACGTGAAATAAGCATCTCCAGCTGCTTAGCTCTATTCTTCACTTACGCCACCATCATTTCCACGGGGAAGGCTCACGCCGATGGTCATCATCACCATCCATCGCCGCCAACCGTCCATCACTACCAGTTGTCGCCGTCCGTCGCTGCCATAAGCCGTCTTGTCCTCTTCGCATCGCGCCCTCGTTTTCGTACTCATCTGACGCTGCCCACTTCCAACACCTGTGCATTCGCTACTGACCAACCATTTCCACGGCCGCATATGACCGATAAAGCGCCGACTAGTTGGGTTTTGTTTTAAAGAAGGCTTATTTTCGTTTTTTGAAGGGTGTTGGGTTTCTAGGTTTTTTATTTAAAAAAAAAAAAAAAAAAATTATGTGTTGTTTGTTATTTTGTTAAGCACACCTTGAGGACAAGGTGTCTTTGAAGGGCGGAGTATTGTGAGAGTACTAATATAGTATAGTAGGGGTTTTATGTAGGGGATTAGTAGGTTTTCAGTAAGGGGTATTTTGGGAATTAGTTAGGAGTATCTTGGTTATAAATAGGAGTGTTAGGGTCCTTAGTTTGGTGTGGAGAATTTTAGTGGAGTGTCCATTGTGGACCTTGGGAGAGATATAGCCCTCTCGAAAGGCTATGGTCATATTGTAATTTCCTTGTTGATATTGCAATATATTAGTTCCTTTTGTGTTCTTCCTATTTTCTGGGTTTGGATACCTAACAATGAGCCTTTAAATACAAGTTGAAAGCCTTGGTAACCGGTAACTTAGACTGCCGGTTACTAAAAAGACTTTTAAAACTAACAGAACTTTACATAAACAACTACTAAACTATGGTAATACTACTATAAGTATCTCCTTAAATATTCAGTGTACACCAATTCCATCCCCCTAAAAAATTAAACTCGTCCTCGAGTTTATCATGTAGCTAGCTTGAATTCATATGGGGCGTGATAATCGAATAAATCTGCTACATTAAAAATAGGAGAGATCTTATACTCAGGAGGAAGCTCAACTTTATAAGCGTGGTCACCAATCTTCTGTATGACAGCATAGGGACCACCAATCTTTTTAGGTTGTAATTTGCCATGAGCTCCAGAAGGCAAACAACTTTTATGTAAGTGGATCATCACAAGGTTTTCTACTTTGAAAAGCTTTTGTCTTTTATGTTTATCGGCTTGCTCCTTATATCTTAAGTTGGCTTTCTCCAAATGATCATGCACTTCTTGGTGTATCCTAGTTATCCTTTCAGTCATAGCTTTAGCTTCCTGACTCAAATCAAAAGTAGGAGGTAAGTTAGTTAAGTCCACGGACCACGGTTAGTCGGGGTAAGTTAGTATAGACTACTTCGAATGGTGGCTTCCCTATGGAACGATTCTGCATGTGGTTGTATGCAAATTCAGCTTGGGTAAGGTGTAAGTCCCATTGTTTAGGTTTGTTGCCACTCAAACATTTGATTAAATTACTGAGTGTGCGATTGGTGACTTCTGTTTCTTCGTCTGTTTGGGGATGGCTAGTAGAGCCGAACTTGAGTCCTGCGTTAAATCTTTTCCACAAGGTCTTTCAAAAATAACTTAGGAATTTTACATCTCTATCAGAAACAATGTTTTTGGAATGCCATGGAGTCTAACAATTTCTTTTAGGAATTTTACATCTCTATCAGAAACAATGTTTTTGCAATGCCATGGAGTCTAACAATTTCTTTAAAAAATAAGTTGGCAATATAAGTAGCATCATATGTTTTTTTTACATGCTAAGAAACGTGACATTTAACTAAATCGATCAACTACTACCATTATTGAATCATAACCTCTTTGTGTCGGGGGAAGTCCTAGAACAAAATCCATTGATAAATCCTCCCAAATATTTTCAGGAATAGGTAAAGGTTGATATAACTCGATGTTCTGCCGTTCCCCGTTGGAAACCTGACAAGTGAAACACCTTTTAACATAGGTTTTTTTTTTTTAAAACAAGAAACAAGACTTTTCATTGAAATAATGAAAAGAGACTAAAGCTCCAAAATACAAACTTCTAAAAGAAGTGATTAAGCAAATAGGATAAGAGGAAACAAGACAAAATACAAAGAACAAAATTCCTTAACCCAAACTAAAAGAAAAACATAGCAGAAACACGACAAGCTAATTAGAAGGGTAAGCAAAGCCATCCTATTCAAACAAATGTCTTGAGAGGAGAAGCCCTTGAAGGATTTAGCCAAAGAACACCATTGTGAGGACTTCAAACGGGCTGCTTCGTACCGATCCACCCATTGAAGCTTCTTTTCTTGAAATTCTTTTTGCTTTCTCTCCAACCAAAGTTCTGTCAAAATTGCTTTGACAGCATTAACCCATATTAATTTGGCCCTTGAATTCACCGAAGGACCATATAAGAGCTGAAAAACATTACTTCTGAAGGAGTTGGAGAAGGTCCAATGCAAACTAAACACCTCGAACAATTTGAACCAGCACCTTTTGGCTACGAAGACTCAAAGAAAATATGAATAAGGGAATCTGCAAACCGAAGGCATAACACACTTGAAAGGAAGCTTCATCTGCAAAACATCTGAAGAGTTGAGAGTTCCATGTAACATAATCCAAATAATCCCTCTTTTCCGATGAGCAAAGAGCCAAATGCCCACCTCTAGAGAGGTCAAACCTCCTCCATCTATCCAACTTTTCTGAACTCTCTCCAACACTGGTGTCCAAAAAACCTCCTTTTTTGGATGACCACCGAGAGGAAGACCCAAGTAAATCAGTAGCAAAGGAAACGAAACTTTTCATTGATGAAATCCTTCAATTATTGACAAGCACTCCATGATTTTTTTTGAAAAGGAAACGAAACTTTTCATTGATGAAATGAAAAGAGATTAATGTTCAAAGTACAAATAAATAAAAAGACAACAATAACGAAACAAAGCTCTTAAACCCAATACAAAGAAGAAATAAAAGCATTCCAATTAAAACATAAGTTCTGAAGGGAATAATTTGCAAAGTGTTCAGAAAGAGAGCACCAGGAAGAAGCCTTCAAACGAGCCGAACGAAACCTCTGCCCAAGGAAGAAGCTTGCTTTGAATGACTCTCTAATTTCTTTCCAACCAAATGTCAAATAAAATAGCTTTCACCGCATTGATCCATATAATCTTTGGTTTTGTCAAAAAACATGGCCCAACCAACACTTGTAGCACGTTTTCTATAAAACTGTTAGAGAAAACCCACCGAATATTGAATATGAAGAAGAGATTCCACCAGCAATTCATTGCGAAACAGTATTCAAAATAAAGATGTTGCAAAGCCTCCTCATTTGAGAAACAAAGCGGACAAACTAAGGGAGACAAGGAATGTGTAGGAAACTTCTTTTGTAGAACCACCGAGCAATTAAGAGATCCATTTAGCATTTTCCAAATAAGAATATTGATTCTTTTCGGACTTTTAGATTTCCAGGTTGCTGAATATAATTCCTTTTCCATACTTGAAGAGGAAGCCAAACTCTTGGAAAGGGAATTTACTGGAAAAAAAACCTGATGTTTCAATAGACCAACATCTTGAATCTTCAAAAGAACTCACCTTGGACTCTGAAATACAGCTTAGCTATTGTTGGAACTCAAAAATCTCTTCTTCTTTGATTAGTCTCCAAAAAACAATGCTCCAAGAATGAGTAATGACATCCCAATGATCATAAATAGCACCATTTGGAGTTAATGCAATAATATAGAGTCGATGGAACCGTGACTTAAAAGGGGTGATACCACTCTAGGGGTCCTCCCAAAAAAGGATTCTTCTACCACTACCAAGCTTATAAGTTGCCAAAGATTCTACTTGCTTCCATATAGGCCATTTCTTGTCCATGTAGCATTGCCCAACCTGAACATTTAGACCTTGATGATTACGAACCACCTAGCCTACTCCCGATCAACTCGTATCTTCGCTCACGGATGATTTAATTTCCAATGGATTGCCAGTGGAGGACTCCAAGCTCCATCATCGCTATTTTGGTCTACCATTACTGAGGAAGGTATATTGTTTATGTGCCCTTCAATTTCTTGAATTTTTCCTTGAATTAGGATCTAAAGTGTGAGAATGTCCATGGGCTTCCTTTGGAAGATATATTGATTTTTGGATGCCTATATTTGCCAAATAACGATGAGAAAGTTTTATGCATTGCCTTGCCCCATGTATTCTCCTAAATCCATCCAAAATGCTCAGGAACTGGCCAATCCTCCCTGCAATTCAATAAAAAATTGAAGTTAGGATAAAGAAAAGTTTGCCAAATCTGATTTATTACCTTGCATCTCCAAAATAGGTGATTGTGGTGGTTTCCATTTGTTTGTTCGCACAATGGACACCAAGGCTCTATCTCTACCCCTTTTCGCAGAAGATTACTTATTGTAGAAACTATATCATGATAAACTTTCCAGCAAAATATTTTCACTTTAGAGGAAACTTTAATTTTCCAGAAATTATTCCACCATTTTCTTTGAGATTCGGTGTTAGACCAAGATGCTTTTGTAAGGTATTCCCTTACAATTAGTATTAATATTCAAGGAAAATTTGCCTTAAGACAATACAAAACTCCTAGCTGCTTAGAAAGAGTTTGTGATCTCTCCCTTCCCTTTCTCTCAAGGCAAAAACTAATCACAAAAAGCCTAAAGAACAAAAGCATTCCATATATACTCCTTGGCCGCTCGCACTCCCCATCAGTGGTCCCCAAAATAATGCCACTCCCACACCTCCTTTCTAAGCGCTTAGAAAAGGGGGGGGGGGTAGCGTTGCAACGATGTCCCCTTTCCTTATTTACAAATCGAGGTAGCGTTGCAACGGTACAAGCAGCATTGCAATGCTACCCGCACGAGTCAGCAACTTGTTATTCTTTCCTTCTTTCGCCCAAATGCCAATTTATGACTCTAAAATGACTCTTTTGCCCTGTTTTCTTCTCCTTTGACATTTTTACCCTTGATTGCTCGACTCCTACAAAATGAACACTTAAATGCATGAAAGTATTCGATTAGGCCTTTAGAAGTGCAATAAAACATCCCTAAAAATGCATCATAAATTACACTTATCATCTGGCCGTCAGATTGGGGGTGGTACGAAGAACTACGATACAAATTCGTTCCTTGGATTCGAAAGAGTTCCTTTAAAAAATGGTTGAGGAATATTTTATCTCTATCAGATACAATCGATCGTGGATACCCATGGAGACGAACAACTTAATAAAGACATCAACTACGGTCTTGGCTGTGAAAGGATGTTTGATAGCCACAAAATGAGCCATCTTGCTTAGTCTGTCCACTACCACGAGCTGGCAACCCCTCAACAAAATCTAAGGATATGTCCTCCCAAATTCTCGTAGGAATCTCCAATGGTTGTAGCAAGCCCGCGAGGGATGTAGCCAAAGATTTATTCCTTTGACAGAACAAACATTGCTCAATATACTCCTTAGTGTCAATTTTCATTCCCCCCCCCCCCCCCCCCCCCCCCCCCCCCCCCCAAAAAAAATAATTCTCCAGTGAGGCCTTTGTAAGTCCGCAAGAAGCTCGAATGCCCCCCTAGAACTGAGTCGTGATATGAGTGAAGTATAACAGGAATAAGAGAAGATGTTTTTGATAGGACTAGCCTTCCTTTGTAGAAGAGGTTTCCTTGAGAGAGGGTGTATCGGGACTGCTGCTCGAGGATGTAGTTGTAGATACGTTAGTCTTAGTGGGTCGTTGGCTCCACCTGTTTTCTCCTTTTATGACATGTTGTCGTCGCCATATTCCATATGTAACTTAGTCATCTCTGCCTTGCTGCGGGTCAGCACCTCTGAAAGAAACGGAGGACTTCATTCAGTGACTTTGCGATCGCCCTCTGAACAATCAGAATAAGGTAAAGCTTGAAGATAAGTTTTGTACTCTATTAATTTCTTAGTCCCTCTAGTTGGGTAGGGCGCCAGTCGGTCTTTCGACCAAATCCCCCTAAAAATCGTACGTGCAGGTCTACCTGCATGCGGCTCACGCCATTCGGGTGGCCCATCCCAGCATTCATTCGCAAATCAATCCTGTAGTGAAATTGAGACTGCCTGACCTCAAAAGCTAATTCGCGTGTAGGCAACATTGTCTGTCGTACCGTTGACTCGAGATCTATTCATTGAATTGACTTAGATTTTGTCTATAGGCCTGCTCCCTCTTTTTCCAAGAATTGATGCACTTCCCTTTACTTCATAGGGCTTTTTGTAATAGGGGAAAAGCCTTCCATTTCCATTAAATGACCTGGCCTCCCCTGGCTCTTCCACTGTCTGGGCTCCCTTTCTCGCCTATGTTATGCTCCCTACCACGCTTCGTGCTTGCAGTGTTTTCGCCAAACGGTCTTTCCCAGTAGTGCCATCCTCCCCACTGGCTGTATGGGCAAGTTGCCCCTCGCTACTGCTTTCTGTTAGGCTATGGATTATAGGTATAAATGTAGTTGAATGAGACAACAGGCGGTTACACGTTCCACTGTGCGGAGATGTGAGGTGCAGGTGGTGATGATCAAATCAGGGTATGCGCAGGAGCCTTTGACAGGCACTCCAGGACCTGCCTACGCTCATGAAAACCCGGGTCGGTCGGTCCTCCATTCATCCGACCAGAGTGGACAGCTAATGCGTTCACATCTTGACATAGATAACGAGGCCACCTTCACGACCTTCTCCCTTATGTCCCTATGTTGTAGTAAGGTAGGGCAGTTCGCTTGAGTAGCTCAACCGCCCTTTAGCCTGATGCTCATGATGCACTACGGAACCTCCACCGTGTCGGGGGACCGAGCAGGGCATAGCTGGCGGCATAGGAGCCGACTCGTCGTCAGCGGCTTCGTGCCGCACTGGAGTAATCCAATATGTGGTTCCGCACGTTCCACCACTTCTCCGTTCATTTCCAATGCTGATCGTGAAACACCATGAGCATCAGGATGTTGAGGTTCAGGATTCGAAGTGAAAATTTTAATTTGCCTGTTCCTAGTCGTCATGGGAAAGAAAGGCAGAAATAAGAAAGATATTATTCCCTATGAGCTTGTCTAGTACTACCAGTACAAAAAATGCATCTCCTTCACCCGCGCGCAATAGCTCTACTAGGCGTGGCTCTAGCGTGCAAGCGAAGCGCTATTGGTGGCAATAAATTACTCACCGAGTGATGATTGATTCAGTCCCTACCTTTGAAAGCGAAAGGAAGACAGTGCCCTCGATTGTTCCAGAGAAAAGGATCATGGCGCCCCAGAACCGTGACATCCAGCAGCAACATCTCCTTGCATGTGAGAGACAACTATGCCAACCGTTATTCTTGACTCTATTATGAAAGAAAGCGGCAGACTCCCTTATGAGGGGTTTTAGGAGATTAGGGTTCTCATTTCTCTCCTCCACCCATCCGCGGAGGGGTTCAGTATCCATCTCTGCAAATATTTCCAATCGCGAGACATAATGTTCTCAGCAACACTGGAATCGAATTCTCCCTGTTAAATGCTAAAGGTTTGAGAGAATTAGAATACTCTATTCCGTTCACTAAAGAGATATATATACAAGTGTATAAGGTTAACCTAAGTAGGAGAAAGTGAAAAGACAATAAATGACAACCTAATTAATATATTTACAAAAATACAATTATACTAATAAAAGGACTCTAACTTGTTAGAGAGGTAATCTATTCCTGCTCCCAACTTGGTGAAGATATCTCCTAATTGCTCTCCAGTCTTCACATAGCCTGTCGATACCAAACCTCGTTGTATCTTCTCACGTACAAAATGACAATCAACCTCAATGTGTTTAGTTCGCTCATGAAATACTGGATTAGATGCTATATGCAGAGTTGCTTGATTATCACACCATAATTTGGTCGGTGTTGTGATATCAAATCCCAATTCAATAAGAAGCTGACGTATCTAGACTAATTCACGTACAGATTGTGCCATTGCTCTATATTCTGACTCAGGACTCGATCGTGACACCATATTTTGTTTCTTACTCTTCCCAGAAACCAAATTACCACCCACGAATACACAATATCCTGAAGTTGATCTTCTATCTTCCTTAGACCTTGCCCAATCAGCATCTAAGAAACATTCAATGTTAATATGCCCATAACTCTTATATAATAACCACACCCATGAGCTGCCTTCAAATAACACAAAATTTGTTCCATTGCAGCCCAATGATCAATGGTAGGAGAAGACATATACTGGCTCACAATACTCACTGAATAAACTATGTCTGGTCGAGTTACCGTAAGGTAATTGAATTTTCCCACTAACGTCCTATATTGTTCAGGATCTTTTAGTAATTCTCCCTCTTTTGTGAGCTGTAAATTAGGCATCATCGGGGTACCTACATGGCTTAGCCCCTAACTTCCCTGTTTCAGTCAACAAGTCAATTACATATTTTTTTTGTGATAACATGATTCCTTTCTTGCTTCTCGTTATCTCAATTCCTAGAAAGTATTTTAACATTCTAAATTCCTTTGTGTGGAATTGACTATGGAGAAAGGTCTTGAGTGATTGGATGCCCAATGTGTCATCGCCTGTAATAACAATATCATCAACATACACAACCAACAGGATGACACCATTCTCAAACCGCTTATAAAAGACAGAATGATCTGACTTGCTCTTTCTCATTCCAAAGCTTTCAATCACTTGAGCGAATTTTCCAAACCATGCTCGTGGACTCTGCTTTAATCCATTCAAGGATTTATGAAGGCAACATACCTTTCCATTCTTCCCCTGAGCAACAAACCCTAGAGATTGCTCCATGTACACCTCTTCCCCAAGATCACCATGAAGAAAGACATTTTTAATATCAAGTTGATGCGACGACCAGTGATGAATGGATGCTAACGAAATGAATAACCTGACAGAAACCATTTTAGCAACAAGAGAAAAAGTGTCAGAATAGTCAACTCCATACGTTTGTGCATAGGCTTTAGCAACAAGGCGAGCTTTCAACTGAGCTACAGACTCATCTGGATTGACTTTAACCTCAAAGACCCACTTACAACCAATAGGCTTCTTTCCTGTAGGAGGAGAAACTAAATTCCAAGTACAATTGTCATCTAAGGCAGTCATATTCTCTACCATTGCAGCACGCCAACCAGGATGAGACAAAGCTTCATGAACAATCTTAGGAACAAATATAGATTGTAGGTATGCAATGAAGGAATAGGTAGAAGATGACAAATAGTTATATGAGACAAAAGAGGAAATAAGATATGTGCACTGGTGCTTACCTTTATGAAGAGCAATAGGAAGATCATCGCTTGTTTATGAATCCAATGACGAAGAAGCCTCTGGTACAGGGCATGGAATTGAAGAGGGTGGCCGCCGAGAATAAACTTGAGTAGAAACAGGAACAGATGGAGATAAATCGCTAGAAGGCTCACAAGAGAGAATGGTGTAACCAAAGAAATCATCCCGTCCTCTTTATGCTCCCCCTTACTCTTACTCGAAGATGAAGAAAAAAAAGAAGAATCTTCAAAGAATGCGACATCAGGAGAGACAAAGTAACGATCGAGACTAGGACAATGTTAGGTATCCAATTTTCGATAACCTGCAAACAGAAAATCAATGCCAGTACAATAATAACACACGAATAGGATTTGATGAGTCAACTCCCCTCCGATGAGAGTTTTTCAAGGAGAGGATATTTCCGAATTACTGATGAAGAGACAATTACAAAAAAAAGCCTCCCAGCTTTTCAAGAGAGCTGATTCCCTCCAACCACACTACTGTCTACAAAATACTCAACACCCCACACTGAAAGCCACAAACCCTTCAAAAACCCTCACTCCCACACCCCATTCCCGTACAGGTCCCTCTCAGCCCTCGATGGTCCCCATTCTAACTGAATTTCCCCCATTTATTCCTTTCTTACCCTTCCTTGAATACGTCTTGATGATTGGAGGTCTTACAATACCCCCGGTTTTCACAGCCACCTTGTCCTCAAGGTGAAAATCTGGAAATTGATGTTTAATGAACTCAGAGGTCTCCCATGTTGCATCACAAGGCTGACTATCAGTCCATTGAATCAAGCATTCCCATTCTCGATTGTCTTCATTCCAGCGAACACCCAAAACTTCATCAGGAACTAAACTCCAATCATATTCATTCGAAAACAGGGGAACCGTTGATTGAATTGATACCTGTGGTCCGACGACTTTCTTCAACTGTGAGACATGAAAAACCGGATGCACTGAGGCAGTTGGGGGCAACTTTAACTTGTACGCTACCTTGCTAATCCGTTCTAACACTTCATAAGGACCAAAAAACTTGGGGGATAATTTCGCACACCTCCTCTGAGCCACGGAGCGCTGTCTGTATGTTCGTAATTTAAAAAAACACCATGTCCCCTTCCTTGAATTCTACTTCCCGACGGTGTTTATCTGCTTGATTTTTCATACGTTCTTGGGCCAATCTCAGCTGCTCTTTCAATGCTAATAAAGCATGATCTCGTTCCACTAACTGTTGTTCCAATGTACTGTTTGCTGTCTTTTTGTCTCCATATGATATCAGCGGAGGTGGTCGGCGTCCATAAATCACATGGTAAGGAGTCGTATTGGTGGATATATGGAAATTTGTGTTATACCAGTATTCTGCCCAACACACCCACTGCTCCCACTTCTTCGGCTGTTCATTGCAGAAACATCTCAAATACGTCTCAACACAATGGTTTACTCTCTCGGTCTGCCCATCTGTCTGAGGATGGAAGGCTGTGCTCTTCTTCAATTGTGTGCCTTGTATCCAGAACAACTCAGTCCAAAAATGGCTCATAAAAATCGTATCACGATTCGAGATAATCGATTTTGGGAATCCATGTAACCTAGAGATGAACAACAACAGAAGCAAGTTTAAAAACTGGAGATGCCAGTTTTCTCAGGAGAGAACCCGAACTCTTGGTTATTCAGAGCGGAAACGTACTTCGAGGTTCACCAGCTATGTGACACGGAGAAGATCAATGTATCCATTGTGAGTTTTGAACCGGCGATCATTGACTGGTATTGCTGGACGAACAACTGCAAAAAGATAACCTCGTGGGAGGATTTGAGAGGCAAGGTGTTTGAACAATTCAGACCTTCACAAGAAGGTAGTCTTTGCTCTTGTTTCTTAGCAATCAAACAGGAAAGTACTGTTGCAGAATTCCTTGCAAAATTCGAAGCTTATGGGGCGCCGTTACCTGAGCTGCTGGAGGACATCCTCGAGAATACATTCCTCAACGGCTTAAGTCCGCCCCTTAGGGCAGCCGTGATCAGTCGTCAACCTTGTGGGCTGGAAGACATTATGAAGCAGGCCCAATTGATTGAGGATCGTGAATTAGCGGTAAAAAGGGTTGTGTCTTCGCTGCAATGAGAAGTACACCAAGGACCACCATTGCAAGAATATTGTCGTGCGAGAACTGCGGGTGTTGTTGGTGAGTGAATTTGGGGAAGTTGAAATCAAACAAGCGGAAGTTGTGGGGGACGAAGAACAGGCTATTGGGGAAACCAAAGCAAAAACTTTAGAAATGGGTGACGCAGTCGAACTTGACTTGAAATCTGTCATTGGGTTTTCTACACCAGGGACCATGAAAGTACATGGCAAGGTAGGGCAGAAAGATGTGATAGTACTGATAGACTGTGGGGCCACCCACAACTTTGTTTCGCAACACTTGGCAGAGGAACTACATCTTCCCAGAACGGACACCCTTAACTACAGTATTGTAATGGGCAATGGGGTGGCGGTGAAGGGGAAAGGCGTTTGTAAAGACGTGATGATACACTTTCCAAAGATCTCCATCCAAGAGGACCTCCTACCTCTAGATTTAGGGGGAGTCGACGTAATCTTGGGGATGCAGTGGTTGCAAACCATGGGTTTCATGGGGGTCAACTGGTCAGAGTTAACTATGACATTTGAAGTTGGAACGAGCACTGTCACTATCCAGGGAGATCCTTCGTTGACCAAAGCAGAGGTCTCACTAAAGATGATGGCCAAATCGTGGAATGAGACAGATCAGGGATTCTTGGTGGAGTTAAAAGATCTTTCGTTGGAAGAGTCAGACACAGAGGAAAAACAGAGTGAATTGGGCATTCAGGGAAATATTCCGACTGAGGTCAGAGAATTGTTATTGGAGTTTCCCGAGGTGTTTCAGCTCCTTGGAGGGTTGCCTCCTCAGAGAACGATTGATCATAAAATAGTTTTGGTGGAAGGCAACCGCCGGTGAATGTTCGTCCATACAAGTACACTCACACTCAGAAGGATGAAATTGAACGACTCATCGGAGAGATGTTGACCTCAGGCATCATCCGCCCGATCATGAGCCCTTTTTCAAGCCCAGTGTTGCTGGTAGAGAAAAAAGATGGGGGCTGGAGGTTTTGTGTGGACTATCGCGCATTGAATCAGGTAACAGTGCTAGATAAATTCCCAATACCAGTGATCGAAGAATTACTCGACGAACTGCACGAATCCACTGTGTTCTCAAAATTGGATCTGAAGTCAGGGTATCATCAGATCAAGATGCACCGAAGGACATACCTAAGACAACTTTTCGAATGCACGAAGGACACTACGAATTCCTGGTAATGCCATTCGGCCTAACTAATGCTCCGGCGACATTTCAATCCCTAATGAACCAAGTTTTCAGGTCATTCCTTCGGCGTTTCTTGTTAGTTTACTTTGATGATATCCTCGTGTACAGCCCTGATTTCTCTACACATCTGAAACATCTGAGTGTGGTTTTCAATGTTCTGCGTGACAATCAACTGGTAGTAAATGGGAAGAAATGTGTGTTTGCACAAAATCGGGTGGAGTATTTGGGCCACTGGGTGGCTGTGGATGGGGTCGAAGCAGATGAAAGTAAGATTAAAGCAATGAGTAATTGACCACAACCACATTCAATCAAGGAATTAAGGGGATTTTTAGGGCTGACAGGGTACTACCGGAGATTTGTGTTAAATTATGGCATCATTGCAGCCCCTCTACACCAGCTACTTAAGAAAGACTCATTCGTTTGGACCCTGGAAGCTACCAAGGCATTTGAGTAGCTCAAACAAGCAATGATAACCCTTCCATTGGTCGCTCTCCCTGACTTCACCAGCTCATTTGTCATCAAGACTGATGCTTCCGGCACTGGACTTGGAGCGGTTCTATCCCAGAAACAACGGCCCATAGCATATTTTAGCCAAGCCTTATTAGATCGAGCACGCACTAAACCAGTTTATGAGAGAGAACTCATGGCCATTGTTTTTGCAGTTCAAAAATGGCGCCATTACCTATTGGGGCAGAAATTTACCGTCCTCACAGATCAAAGGGCCTTGCGAAGTCTCTTGGAACAACGGGAGGTTCAGCCAGAGTACCAAAATGGCTCACTAAGCTCCTTAGGTATGATTTTGAAATTAAATACCACCCCGGTCTCTTGAATAAGGCTGTTGATGCGTTATCACGGATAACACCCACAGTCGAGTTAGCTACTTTGTCTGCCCCATCGATCATAAATTTATCAGTAATATTAAAGGAAGTGGAAGAAGACAGTAAGCTCCAACAGCTTGTGGCGGATTTACACCAAGATCCGATCAGTCATCCCAAGTTCTCGATTCAGCAAGGACAGCTCAGATACAAAGATCGGCTGGTTCTTTCCAGTACGTTTCAACTCATTCCCTCAATTTTGCAAATGTTTCATGATTCGGTGATAGGGGGACATTTAGAGTTTCTGAGAACTTATAAACGCCTCACCAGTGAATTATACTGGAAGGGATAGAAAAAGGATGTCAAATCGTATGTGGAAAAGTGTTTTGTATGTCAAAGAAACAAAACGGAAGCAGTGTCACCGACGGGATTACTCCAACCACTGCCCATTCTAGACATAATCTGGGAGGAAATAGCAATGGATTTTGTCGAAGGGTTGCCCAAGTCCAATGGAGTGGATTCGATATTGGTCGTGGTGGATCGCCTCAGCAAGTACGCCCATTCCCTCGCATTGAAACATCCGTTCTTTGCGAAGGATGTGGCTGCAAAATTCATCCGTGAAATACGCTCTGCTATCTTCCGTTGTCATCGATTTTCGCTTCCCCATCGAGCTTTCAACGATCATCAGGATCAGCGCTTTCTGGTTTAGATGGACTAATGTTAGAGAATAAACTGGGATTACCTGTCATGTGATCAGAAGCGCCAGAGTCTATGACCCATTTCGAAGAAGAGGAAAGAAGGCATGTAGATGTTTTACTTATGTCGGCAATGACAGTTGATACTTGGTTGAATAATTCCCGCTTGCAACATCTCATCAACTAAGCGTTCTATCTCTCCTTTTTGCACCTACGCATAACGATAAGGCATGACATTCACTAGTCCTGCTCCTTCCTTTAAGTGTATCCTATGCTCGATACTGCGTTATGGAGGTAGGGAGCTCGATACTAGAAACAGGTCATTGTATTCCTTTAATAATTGTATCATAGACATGGGTAGCTCCTCTGTTGGGACCGCTGCCACTTCGTTCGGTTAAGGTTGAACCGCCTCTAAAGCCTTGAGTTCCACTAGAAACCCATGGTCATTGCTTTACCGAAACTTCATCATATTCTTTAGCGTGACTTTGGTATTAGTCAAACTTGGGTCGCCTTTCAAAACGATCTGATCCTCCCTTGTTCCAATTCTGATGGTTAAGGATTTCCAATGAACGCTCATCTCGCCCAATGTGTGTAGCCACTGCATTCCTAATATAACATCCACCACTTCTAATTCGAGAGGTAAGAAACTTTCCACGATTGTTATGTCTCCTAAAGTCAGAATGACCCCTTTGCATGCTCCCTTTCCCTTCATTGCGATTCCCCCGCCCATAACAATTCCATAATGGAAGCTTCAGTTGATCTACTATCCTCTGGTCGATAAAATTGTGGGTAGCACCACAATCAATCAAAACAATGACTTCCTGCGATTTGATCGACCCTTTCAACTTAATGGTTCTCGGGTCCGTGAATCCCACCACCGAGTTTAATGATAGATGGGCGGCATCCCTTTCTTCTTCCCCTATAATATCTTCTGCTTCTAAGGGGTTATCATCATTGTCGATGATTTCCAACTCTTCACCATTTGCTTGAACAACCATAACCCGCAATTCCTTCGGTCTACATTTGTGCCCTACAGTATACTTTTCCTCGCACTTGAAACACAACCCTTTCTCCTTTTGCAGTTGAAACTCAGCATCAGTCAATCGCTTCATCGTTCCTTCTCGATGTGGGGCACGTGGCCCCTGAATCGTACGTGCTTGTGTTCTCTTTTCCTCCACTCGACCCAACTTTTGAGCTTGAGTAAGAGGCTTTGTTCCCTTCCGTATTGGGCTTCTTATTCGCCGTATGGGCCTGTTCATGGTCCTCTATCAACTGGGCCGTTTCCATTAAGTCAGTCATCCCAACTGGTTTCCAGCACTGGACCTCGGCCTTGGTGACTGGATCCAATCCATTCAAGAATGTGTTCTCAATCACCTTGTCTATCAGATGAGGTAACGACGCCATTAACAGTTCAAACAGGTTGCAGTATTCCTCGACAGTGGATTCTTGTTTCACTGCGAGAAACTGCTTCAGAACACTCCCCTCCTTTGATAGTCGGAAGCGCTCCAACAATCGATGTTTTAAATCTGGCCAATCTTTAAATGGTTCTCTTTCTTCTTTTCCACGATACCAATGTAGGGCTACGCCCTCAAAACTAATCACAGCAACTCTGAGTTTCTCCGAATTAGTTAACTTATGGATTTGGAAATACCTGTTTTCCCTAAATAGCCAAGAATCAGGGTCATCGCCTCCAAAAACCGGCATCTCCACCTTCTTGAATTTACTTTGATCACTTGTATGCTCCTTGCTCTTCTCCATTTATGTATTTTCGTTGACTGTGATGCCCTGTCCCGAGAGCACCTCAAACTCTGCTACTTCCTTCAATTTTTGCGTCGAGCTGTCATCCCCTTCCGAAATGGCGGGACGCGATCATGATCGTGCCATCTCCGTTGCTATCGATGCAAAAGCCTTCCTGTTCTTCATCGACATCCGAGTTATCGCCTTTGATAAAGATAACAATTCCTCGATTCTAGGTAATCAGACCACTATCTCTTGAAATGACTCCATCTCCGTCTTTAATTCATCCATCTCCTGGTCGATCATTGCCAGATGTTCCTCAACACGCTTTTGAGCCATACTGTTCTCTTCTCCCAGATTCGAAAGAGGCTCTCATACCAATTTGTAAGGTATTCCCTTACAATTAGTATTAATATTCAAGGAAAATATGCCCTAAGGCAATACAAAACTCCCAACCGCTTAGAGAGGGCTGGTGATCTCTCCTTTCCCTTTCTCTCAAGGCAAAAACTAATCACAAAAAGCCTAAAGAACAAAACCATTCCATATATACTCCCTGGCCACTCGCACTCCCCACCCGTTGTCCTTTTTGCCCCTTCTCTGATAAACAGCCATCCTGGGTGGCCTTACAACTTCTTTGGACAATTTGCACTCCATACCCAATATATATGCAGTTTAGACCGAAAAAGGACCTCTCATTGTCAGATTACTTCATCTTCTATTTCATTTCTTGTGGTTGGGATATTAAGCACCTCTTCAACATCACACTCTAAGGGGTTGTTTGGGGCACATGTTTGGAATCAGAATCCTGAGAGTTTTTTCTAGGGAGTTTTTGAAGCCTAGGAATCAGAAAGCTGCGTTTGGGGGTGCAGTGTTCTAGAGTTTGGAAATCAAAAAACTGTGTTTGGGGTGCAGTGTTCTAAATCCTGGGTTTGTGATGTTTTTTTTCTCTCTTTTTCCTTTAGTTGTTTTGTTATCTTATTTTCCTCTTATTTTTTAGTGGATGTTTTGTAAATTGTAGAAGCCCTTGTATAATATAAATGAGTTACAAAATTGGAATTCTATTTCATAAATTAAAAAATTGGAAATCTATTAATGAAATTAGGGAATTTAAAACTCTATTTCACATAGTATTCAAAAACTTATTTTTGAAACTCTATTTTAGAAATTAAATAATTAGAAGTCTATCTAAGACAGTAAGGAATCTAAAACTCTATTTCACAAAGTATTCAAAAAACTATTTTTGGAACTCTATTTTAGAAATTAAAAAATTGGAAGTCTATCTAAGAAATTAGGAATCTAAAACTCTATTTCACAAATTATTTAGGAATCTATTTTTGGAACATTATTTTATAAATTAAAAAATTGGAAGTATATCTAAGAAATTAGGAAATTTAAAAGTCTATTTTACAAAGTATTCCAAAAACTATTTTTGGAACTCTATTTTAGAAATTAAAAAAATGGAAGTCTATTTAATAAATTAGGAAATTTAAAACTCTATTTCACAAAGTATCTAGAAACCTATGTTTTGGAACTCTATTTTAGAAATTAAAATATTGGAGGTTTATTTAAGAAATTAAAGAATTTAACAAAATTTCGCACCGTATTTTGAAACCTATTTCAAGGATAAATGAGTTATAAAATTTGAATTCTATTTTAGAAATGAAAACATTAGAAACTCTATTTTGTACAATATTTTGAAACCTATTTCAAATATAATGGGTTAAAAAATATGTTTAGTAGCTATTTTTAGTTTTATTTTAACCTTTTAAACAATTAACTAGGTGGTCGGGTCGCTGAGGCAATCGTTGGAGTGGTCGTTGGGGTGGTCGTTAGAGTGGTCTCTGGAGTTGTCATCGGAGTAGTCGTGGGAGGTAGTCGTCAGCGGTGGTTGGGTCATCGGTGTGGTCGTTAGAGTTGTCGTCGTCTGCCGGGTGGTCGTCGGAGTTGTCACTAGAGGTGTTGTCAAAGTGGTCGCCGAAAATGGAAGAGGAAAACGTGGCACAAACTCCATGGAGTTTCATTGTTATAACCCTTGGAGTTGTGTTTTAAAACCAAGTTTGAAACACCTTGGGCCAAACATGGTTTTGGATTTGGAACTCAAACCCACCCAAACCCAAAACCAAAACCATGCCCTAAACACCCGCTAAAAGAAACCTCCACGTATCCACTCTTCATGCCATTCTCCTTGTGTAGTTTTGAGGTAAGCAACAATTTTTCCTTTCAGAGAGTTGCTAAACCCATATGGTTTGCAATTCGTCATCGTAGGGATCCATTGCTGTTGCTATTCAATATCAATATCATGTCCACCCCTTACCTTCCAGCAAAACCCTTCTTGCATGGCTCTTTTCCCCTTAGAATACCTTTTTATGGTCTCGAAAACAAAGGTATGGGTTGAAATAATGATTTTGAAAAGTGATTCAGCCCTAACGCAAGTATACGTTGTCCATGAGTAGTATAAAATGGATAAAGTCCAAGTATCGATCCCACCGGGACTGTTGACAAAGATTCTGAGTTATAAAAGTGGTTTTTTGATGCAATATAAAGGTAACCAAGATAAGTGGCAAAAATGTCAATGGTAAATGTGGCATAGAAACAATGGTAAAACATTGCGATCACATGATCACCTAGGAAACTTTGCTAAAACATTGCAATCGCATGGTCACCTTTTTAACTTTGTGCTATGAATCGGGTTTAGCTCTTATTCAACCTTGATTTCAAGCAACCACCCTTAAGAGGTTGCTCCTACATGTTTGTGGTAAACTTATCTCAGATAATTAAAAACACTACCCATTGATTCTATAGGTGTGCTTTATGGTCTAAGGTTTAACAACGGAATCCTATGTCTAGGCTTTCCTCCCATATCCGTTTTATGAAGACTGTTTATTGCCCGATCATTTCAATACCAGACTCAACATTGCATGCTAATTTAAGTGGCCAATAAACCAACATTTAAGACTTAAAATCAATAAAAGAAGAATAGACACAAGTAAGTTGGTGATTATTGGAACCAATATGTTGGGCTAAGTTAATCTATATGGGGTATCCACAAAACGATTCCCAAATAGGAATTTACCTAGACATAGAAGAAATGAAAATAAAATGCTTCATTGAAATAGAATTCATAAGTATAAGAATGAATGGAAATGAAAATAGAAAATGCTGGAAAAATAGTAAAGTCAAACTCCTAGTGCATAAACTAAGTTACATTCAAGGGAAAAATCACTCCAAGAGTCGATCTAAGCCTATGTCAAGGTGGAATCGATCTATACAAGCTAATTCTCTCGAAGGCTAAGGGTTATAGGGTGTGGAATATGACACTCGAAGGAATTCTCTCGAACACCGCTTTGTTCCCAATTCTAAGTTTCTTACTCGAATCTAGGATAAAAGGTATGGGCAATTGGACGACAACACAGCGGTTCGACTGCGGCGACGAGTCAACGGCGGCGTGGTAGGGGTGCTGTGGTAGAGGCGTGCGGCGTGGTGGGCATTCAGCTTGCTGTCGATGAAGAACAGAGAAAAAAACGAGAAGGGAGAGGGAGCTGCACGAATCGTGAAGGAGAAAGGGGAGAAAAAGGAAGAAAAATAATAATAAAATTAAAGGAACAAATGGATGGTTAATGTGAAAGAGGGAGGAGGAAGGGAGGAGGGATGGTTAACCCTATTAGGTCATTCTCTCTCTTTTTTTTTTTATCCACATCTCCATTTCAATTCCAAAACAACCCACAACTAGTGAAAAAACCCTTTTTGCCCTCCAATCTCAAATTCAAACCCAACCAAACCCCTCTTTGCAAAGGATACAAACTTGAGAATTTTCTTTTCTTAAAGAAAAAAAAAAACCCAACATAGCTCAACCATTGCAATCTACCAAAAAGAAAATTCTCATAAAAATATAAGTCCATTAATAAATCGAAAATTGTCGGGCAATACAACCTTCCCTCCTTAAGAACTTTCGTCCTCGAAAGTTTATAGTCTTGAAAGAGTTCATGATACAAAGCTCGCATCTCATCTTCCCGTTTCTAAGTCGCTTCATCAACCTAATCGTTTTGCCAAAGCACTTTAACTAGATCAATTTCTCAGTTACGAAGAGTTTTTCGGTCCCTTGCCAGGACTTGCACGGGCTCTCCTCATGGCTCCAGTTCTCACTAACGCGCAAAGGCTTGTAATTGATTACATGTGACAAGTCTAACACATACTTCCGCAGCATCTACATGTGGAACACCTCATGAACTGTGGAGAGAGAGGGTGGCAAAGCCAATCAATATGAGGGCCAATCTGCTCCAAGATCTCAAATGGCCCGATAAACCTTGGACTCAGCTTCCCCATCTTACCAACTCTTTTCATCGGTGCTACTCTCATGAACACACGGTCACCAACTGCGAACTCTAAGTCTCTTCGCCTCACGTTGGCATGACTGTTCTGTCTACTCTGCGCAGTTAGCATCCTAGCCTTGATCTTCTGGACTGCCTCATTCGTAACTTGGACCAACGTGGGTCCCAAGAACTTGCGCTTGCAGTCATCCTAATACATAGGGGACCTACACCTCTTTCCATAAAGAGCCTCAAAAGGTGCCATGTCAATCGTTGCTTGATAACTGTTGTTATAAGCAAACTCCATTAGGTGCTGATGTGTATCCCAACTACCTGCAAAGTCCAGAGTACAAGCTCGCAACATATTCTCCGAGGTCTGATTCAACTTCTCAATTTTACCATCGGTCTAGGGGTGAAAGGTTGTACTAAAATTACACTCAGAGCCCAAGGCCCTCTGAAAACTCATATAAAAGTTAGAAGATGTAAAACGAGCGTCCCTATCTTACACAATCTTCACAGGAACCGCGTGAAGCCTGACTACTTCTTCCATGTACAACTGTGCTCACTTCTCAACCGTATACATAGGCTTCCCTAGAAGAAAGTGTGCTTACTTGGTGAATCTATCAATGATAACCCAGATTACCGTGAAGCCTCTAACCGTTCTGGGCAACCCTGTGATAAAATCCATGCACGCTTTCCATTTTCACTGTGCCACACTTAACGGCTGCAACGGACCTGGTGGCTTCTACCTCATAGCCTTTACCTGCTGATAGACTAAACACCTACTGGGTTATCATTGATAGACTCACAAAGTCTAGAGCACAAGCTCGCAGCATATCCTCTAGGGTCTGATTCAACCTCTCAATTTTACCATCGGTCTAAGGGTGAAAAGGTGTACCAAAATTACACTCCGAGCCCAAGGCCCTTCTGAAAACTCGTTTAAAAGTTAGACGTAAAACGAGGGTCCTTATCTAACACAATCTTCACCAGAACCATGTGAAGCTTGACTATTTCTTCCATGTACAACTGTGCCCACTTCTCAACCATACATGTAGGCTTACCTAGAAGAAAGTGTGTTGACTTGGTGAGTCTATTAATGATAACCCAAATTACCGTGAAGCCTCTAACCGTTCTGGGCAACCTTGTGATAAAATCCATGAACACTTCTTCCCATTTTCACTGTGGCACGCTCAATGACAGCAACAGACCTGGTGGCTTCTACCTCGGAGCCTTTACCTGGTGACAGGCTAAAACACCTACTGACGTAGTCTGGCTTCATACTATGCCACCAATAGAATTGTTTCAGATCCTGATACATCTTGGTGTTGTACCAATATCGGTAACTCAAATTTACCGACATATTGACGGATATTCTGGGAAAAATCACGGATATCATAGAAACTTTTAAAAATATTGTGAATTTTTTAATGAAACTTTAGAATAAGCTTATTTAAGCAATAAACTACTATTTTAGGCATATATATCACTAATTATAAGCCAAATATGAATATTAATACAATAATAGGTAATATATAAGATCGAAAAATGAATGAACTCGAATACTTCATTGATATAAAATTCTTGTCATACAAGTACATGGTTTACTAATAAGATGATGACCTTGGAGGTACCAAACCAACATTAATATAGTTGATTTGATAGTGACAATATTGATCCCAACTCAAGTTATTTTAAAATTTTTTAACATAATTTGATATATGCCACACATGAGTATCATGATCAACTCCAATGACACCAATAGGAGGATGTCTTTCATCAAACCATATCCCATCTAAATGAGGATGATCTGAAGAATGAAGATAATATAAAGGTTCTGAATCTGAGTCTGGATCATCTTCAGGTGGAAGTTGTGGACCCCGTGTATAGATCGATGTATTTTGTCCTTGACTATAACCATAAGTATGATCACTTGAATGACTATAGTTACTATTGCTATAGCCATAATTATTATTGCTATAGCCATAGTTACTACTGCTATAGTTACTATTGTTGTAGTCATATTGTTGATGTCCGTATTCAGTGTCCAAACTCATCCCCTCCATACTTGAAACGAGAGATTTTTCATCAAATTGAGCATTGTAATTTGTTGATCTTTTGCGAATGAAAGGTTTTCCTATTGCTCCAATTCCTGGTCCACCAGCACTATGGCCATGGTTGGAGTCTTGGGTGGCATGAGTAAATTGAGACTCTCCAGTGAAGGGCTAAGTCCTTCTTGTTGTTCACCTCCTCCAACATTTTCCAACATTTGACCACCTCCACCACCACCATTACCATCACCATCACCATCACCCCATTATCATCATCATTATCATCATCATTACATTGATCTTGTTGACCTTGATCTAACAGTTGCTCTTCTTCAGTAGTTAAGTGAAAGAGTTAATATTAAGAAAGCGGAAGCAATTTTGGATCTTAAGCACTCTAATTACATCAATTTGATCAAATAAATAGCATGCTCAAAAACGGAAAAACAGAGAATAAGAACACTACCTTTGATGCTCAAAATTCTCCTAATCCTTGGCCAATTTCTGATCACGAACACTTCGTGGACCTCCCTTAGGATCTTCCCTACTATCCTCAGGCCTTGGAACGGATTGTGGGATCCTTAATTGAGAGAATTTATGAGAGAGAGAGCAAAGGTCTAAAAACCGAAAATTCTCCAATTTTCTGCAAAATTCTTCTCGCCCATGGTGTTTCTTCTCTAATTAAAGCAAACCAAAAGCTTCATTAAGCTTTGTGAAGAAGACAACACATGAATGATAAGGATAAAACAAGAAGGTGGGGAATTTTGGTGAATTTGAAAAAGCACAAAGCTTATTCATCAAAAAATGAATTTGGTCCAAAAATGAATTTGATTTTCCTTTTATTTTAATTCAAAATTAATATAAAATCAATTTTAAATTAAAATCAATTTTTAATTAATTAAACAATTTAATTAATTTTAAATAATTATTTAATTTAATATCAAATATCAAATTAAATAATTGGACCAATCCCGATTTCTCAAATCGAACGTTCGAACATGAATCCCTATTCATGTTTTAAACCGAACCAATATTTAAATAAAATTTAAATATGTCCACCTCTTCTTTATCATAGTTTAATTCATAATTAAGCTATGAAACGATAAGTATATCGCATATAATTAACGTTTTCTCCCAAAATCGAATTTGAACAATTCAAATTCTTTTCTCTCAAAATGTTACAAGGCTTAATCTGAGCTAGTAAGGGGAACCTAATGGACCTACAGATCATGAGCTCCAACGATACGAGATTAACCGGCCAAACTCTTTAGCCTAGCTAATCAACATTCGTTAACCACCGGGACACTCCACTAAAGCCCAGTGGCTGCACTCTCCTCACTGTAGATATATTTATGTCCACTCGATATAACCATGGTTAGTAAGTCGATCCTTCACAGGTCGTTCGTAATTACAGCTGGGTCAAATAAACCGTTTTACCCCTGTAATTACTTCTTGTTCCTTAAGTCCCACTGATCCTCTAATGAACAATTGGTTTGTGGTCCGACCAACAAACCGAATCCCTCTCGGGCCAATGAGAGGGTGGGCCCATTGTTCAAGACCCGGAGTCAGCACTTAAGGGAACAACCTCTCTACTAAACCCTAAAGCGGGTAGGAGTGAATTCCTTCTCGCATGATTATGTTCCCAACTATCTACTTGGTCTTATCCCCAAAATGGGAGGCTTATTGAGTTGACGATCTCGGGCCACTCTCACCCATGCAAATCTAAGGATAATCCCGAATAAACAGGAGTTCATAGCACACTCAGGATTAAGATCGAGTTACCTAGGTCATCGTATGAAAATAGTCAGTTAAAACAGTAAACGGAGTTAAAAAGTCTAAGTGACTATTTTGCGGTCCAGTCTTATGCAAACTCATTGCATAGGACGCCCCCACTTTCATGTCTCCACATGAACGATTCAGGATCACATCGTTAGTACTATACAAAGTGGGCCGCGTCCATAGTGTCTCCAGGATAAGGTACCCAGTTCTATCCCTATACTATAGACCGTTCTGACTATTACTCGAACTTGATCCACTTTTATGTCATACATAAAGTTCAAGTTTACATCTTATAGTCAAGGGTTCTTAGTTCATTGGATTTGAATTAAAAGGACGGAATTCACTTTATCCAATAACACATGTACTGAATAAACCTCAATAACATCTTTATTGCAAAATGGAATATACATTGAGTTTACAAAACCACGAGTTTTAGGACACAAAACCCAACATTAAGTTGTAGTGTGTGGCACGCATGTTCTGTTCAAAAGAGTCCATCGAATGATCATTACCGCTACTTGAACTACTACTTATTACCTCTTCATGTATCACACGTTGAACATTAACACCTTCATCTTGTGCAGCACTAGCAACTTGTGGATCTGGATTACCTTTAGGATCATCGAGGTGTGCAGGTCGAACCCACATATATAGTGGATCATTGTCTTCATCACCTGGGTCAGCCCCAATCTCAAGCAAATCTAAACAGTCAGTAGTTTCTACTACCTTTTCTGCTTCAGCTTTCATATCCCTTAATTTCGACTTCATATTATAGTAGCAAAAAACTAATTGCTCCAATCTCTTATATGCTAGTCGATTTCGCTGTTTAGCGTGTATCAATGCGAACGTGCTCCAATTTCTTTCACATGCTGAAGAGGAAGCAGTTTGAGATAAAACTTTTATTGCTAAATCTCGAACAGTGGGAGAGCTTGATCCATACATTGTCCACCATTCACCTAAAAAGCAAGCATGTATAGATCAAATAAGTATCATAGGGTAAGTTTTAAAAGACATTACTTTTGAACTTGAATGTGAAGTTCAAGATATTAATTATTACAAGGAACCATTGTAGAACGAGATGCAATAGCAACTGTATTTGAGAAACTTCTTTTTGCATCTCGAACGTAAGTTAACTACAAAAGGAAAAAGAATCATATATTTGTTAGTGTAGAAATTATAATTAAAGAAATAATTTAATAGAAAGTACAGACCTCGTTTCCAAATTTAGCAATTCTCGGGCTTGTCGGAAAAAGTGTTGTATACACTTGGTGGACAACATCAATTAAAGTCGAATTTTCCCTTATATCAGGACGATATTGATATCTTGGATTTAAATAGTAAGCTATCAAGTATTAAAAGTACACACCGATATATTAGTAAAAGAAAAATTGTGCACTAAACATAAAACAAATTGGGAAAATATTTGTACCTGCCGCATGTAGTGGATGAGATAATGTCTTATTCCACTGGTTCTGCACAATCTTTGTGACCCATTTCCTCCCTCTAAGTTGTGAAAGTTTGGCTTTCATAATCTGGAACAAGTCATATACTAGAGGCATTGTGGGGACCACTTATGTGTCAACAATTCTTAGAACAACATACATTGGTTCATATATGCTGACCACTGATTGTATAGAATCCCACAAATTATTATTGAGCACACGTGATGCTATGTCTTTACCATGAATTGTGCGTGTGAAATTTGAGAGAATAAGTCTCAATTGTATTTTTTCTGTATGTATGAATCAAAGTACAAGGTCCTCTTTATATAGAAGAAGGACCATTTTCCAATAAGGAAAAAAATATTACAAATATAAATAATAAAGATACACATAATACACAACCACTAAAAGTTATCAAGCTGGTTTGTAGATATCTTCCATAGCCAGCTTGTTGATAAGTTTATCGAATTGTCTTTTTGAAAGACCTTTAGTTAGCATATCAGCTGTTTGTTCGGTCGTTGGAAGATAAGATATGCATATTACACTTGCATCAATCTTCTCCTTTATGAAATGCTTGTCAACTTCAATATGTTTTGTCCTATCATGTAGAACTGGATTATGAGTTATAGCGATGGCAGCTTTGTTATCACAATATACTCGTATAGGTGCCTTTTGAGACAATTTCAGCTCGCAAAGTATCCTGTCAATCCATATACCTTCACAAATTCCATGTGCTAGGGCTCTAAATTCGGCTTCAGCTCTACTCCTGGCTACTACATTTTGTTTTTTACTACGCCATGTAACTAAATTTCCTCCAACAAAAGAACAATAACCAGAAGTAAATCTTCTATCAATGGGACTTCCAGCCCAATCTGCATCAGTATACATTTCAACTTGAAGATGATCATGTTTTTGAAATAGTATACCTTTACCTGGGGTTCCTTTCAAATATCTCAGAATTCTATACACAGCTTCAAAATGACTAGGTCCAGGTGAGTACATAAACTGACTCACCATACTTACTGCAAATGCTATGTCCGGACGTGTGTGAGATAAATAGATCAGTCTACCCACAAGTCTTTGGTATCTGTCTTTATCCTTTACTTCTTCATCTTTTGCAGCTTGTAACTTCACATTTGGTTCGATAGGAGTTTCTACTGTTCGACAACCAAGTAAACCTGTCTCTTGAAGCAAGTCAATAACATATTTTCTTTGATTAACAAAAATACCTTTCTTGGATCTTGCGAACTCCATCCCTAAAAAATACTTTAAGGCTCCCAAGTCTTTGATCTGAAACTCACTTGCAAGTTTGTTCTTAAGGTCAGTCAAACCTTCTTCATCATTACCTGTAAGTATAATATCATCAACATAAACAATTAAAATAGCAATTTTACTATTTCCAGAGTGTTTATAGAAAATGGTATGGTCTGCTTGACTTTGAAGGTATCCATAGCTAGTGACTGCTTCTCCAAAACGTTCAAACCAAGCTCTTGGAGACTGTTTGAGACCATATAGGGCTTTCTTCAATCTGCAAACTTTATTATCTCCAAGTTCCATTTCAAATCCTGGTGGTAGGCTCATAAATACCTCTTCCTCTAAATCACCATTGAGAAAAGCATTCTTAACATCTAGTTGACGAAGCGACCAATCTAAGTTAGTTGCAAGAGACAAAAGAATTCTGATAGAGTTGATTTTTGCAACTGGAGCAAAAGTCTCCTGATAATCAATTCCATAGGTCTGAGTGAAACCTTTTGCTACTAATCTGGCCTTGTATCTTTCAACAGATCCGTCAACCTTACACTTTACGGTAAATACCCATTTGCACCCCACTGTCTTTTTATCTTTTGGCAAGTCTGTTATTTCCCAAGTCCCACTTTGTTTTAGAGCATTCATCTCCTCCATGACTGCTAGTTTCCAATTTGGATCATCTAGAGTTTCTTGTATATTCCTTGGAACAAATAAGTTGTCTATCCTAGAGGTGAAGGCTTTATGACTATTGGACAATTTTTCATATGACATGTAATTTGCAATGGGATATTTAGTGCAAGTTCGACTACCTTTCCTAATAGCAATAGGAACATCAAGATCAGAAATAATAGGTAAGGTATTTTGCATAATTGAAAGATTAGGGTTATAAGAGGGATTACTATGCCTTTCATCATTGAGAATAGGAGATGGATTTTCAGCATCATTCTCCAGAATTTCAGACTGGTTTTGCGTAGAATCAACCCTTAGGTCTTGGTTCCTTTGATTGACTGTCCTTCTAGTATAAAACTTTAACTCAGGAATTTAACCTGTAGAGTCATTTTGTAGTATTTCTCCCCCTGAATGAGAAGTTTCTATATTTGATATTGAAGGACTAGTGACAGACATGTCATGATGAATAACATAAGGAAGAGGTTCAGATATTTCCCAAAAATTATCTTCTAAACTTGATTTCTCCCCCTGAAGAGAATTTTGGGTAAAATATGGTTGTTTTTCTAAAAAAGAAATGTCCATACTCACATAAAATTTTTTTGTCTGAGGATCAAAACACTTATACCCCTTTTGATTGGAAGCATAACCCAAAAAAATGCATTTTATAGCCCGATGATCAAGTTTGGATCGAAAAAGACTTGGTACATGAACGTATGCAATGCAACCAAAAATTTTGATGGGTAAATCAGAATGTATGCGATTAGTTGGAAAAATAGTTTTAAGGCATTCAAGGGGGGTTAGAAAATTCAAGACTTTACTAGGCATCCTATTTATCAAATAGGTAGCCGTGAGTACAGCTTCCCCCCATAAATACTTAGGAACATGCATAGAAAACATTATGGCACGTGCAACTTCTCTATTTTTTCGTTCAGCAATTCCATTTTGTTGAGGGGTATCTCGACAAGTAGATTGATGTAAAATACCTTTATCCTTTAAAAAATCACTCAGGTATTCATTGAAATACTCAGTTCCATTGTCAGAGTGTAAAATACTGATTTTAGTTTGAAATTGGGTTTCAATCATATTATAAAAATGTTTGAAAAAATCTTTCACCTCAGATTTTTTTTGCATTAAATAGACCCAAGATAGACGTATGTGGTCATCAATAAAAGTAACAAACCATTTTTTACCACTATGAGTCATGATCTTAGACGGACCCCAAACATCACTATGAATTAAGTAAAACGGTTTGGAGGCTTTGTAAGATTTTGGTAAATATGTAGATCGATGGTTTTTTGCAAAAATACAACTTTCACAATGAAAAGATGAGCAATCAACATTTTTGAATAAATTTGGAAATAAACGTTTAAGATAGAAGAAATTTGGATGTCCTAACCTTCGATGCCAAAGTATGATTTGTTCATGAATAGAGAAAGAACTGATACTACTAAGACCCTGAGTTATTTTATTACTAAAAGAACCTTCATCAAAGTAGTAGAGACCATCAAGCATCCTAGCAGTCCCAATTTTCTTTCCTGAGTCTTGATGCTGAAAAATACAATGAGATTCAAAGAAAGTGACATGACAGTTAGAATCTCTACAAAGTTTACTAACAGATAAGAGATTACAGGCTAAATTAGGAACATGGAGAACAGACTGTAGTGAAAGTGTATCAGTCAATTTAATAGTTCATTTTCTTGCAATTGAAGAGAAACTACCATCTGCAATTCGAATTTTTTCATTTTTATAGGACAGAGAATAGGAATGAAATAAATGAGAGGAACTAGTCAGGTGATCAGATGCTCCAGAATCGATAATCCATGGAGATGAAGTACTACAAGAAAAAACTTGAGGACAGTTACCTATTTTTGCCAAGGAAACACAAAGATTACCAGATGATAAATTGGTTTGCATCAGTGTAGAGGGTTGATCAATTTGCTCTTTACCAAAGGAACTTGAGTTAATGGTTGTGGTATCGAACAACCCACACTCAGTCTTACTCCGTATTTGAGCCATTTCAACGATCAACTTAGACATATAAACAAAAAAAAGGTTAATAAGAAATCAGATAAAGTCTGAACCAAACCAAATGCTGGAACCGAACCGGGTTGAACCGAACCCAACCCTATTCTCTATCGTGATACCTCCAACTCAACGATGGCCGAAGTCCCAAATCGGCGGCGAGTAGAGTTCGCTGTTTGAAGACAGTGGACGGTGATGGTGGACAGTGAGTTTGCCGGATATGAGCGTCCGATGGTGACCGGATATGAACGGCAGACAGTGGCTGGACAGGGATCGCGGGTCGCACGATAGTCTCCACGGGTCTGAGCAAATTGAACGGGTCAGAGATCGTCTTCGTCTGGAGCGAAACTCGAGTTCTTCTTCGTCTGGAGGTCCGAGATCGTCTTCGCCTGAAGCAAACCTCGCAAAAAAACCGGTAAAAAATAGTCGAAGAAGAACACTGCAGTCAGAAGTAATGGGTGCTGTTCAAGTTGACAGCTAGGGTTCCAACGGCGGCTAAGGACTTCGACGGTGGCACCGGTGGCGGTGGTGACGGCTAGGGTTAGGGTTTCTAGAGGATAAGGTTAGGCTCTGATACCATGTGAAATTTGAGAGAATAAGTCTCAATTGTATTTTTTCTGTATGTATGAATCAAAGTACAAGGTCCTCTTTATATAGAAGAAGGACCATTTTCCAATAAGGAAAAAAATATTACAAATATAAATAATAAAGATACACATAATACACAACCACTAAAAGTTATAAAGGAAATCCAACAGTGCGACTCAACTTATTCTCGAAACAATCATCACTTGTAAATAATTTTTTCAAGCCAGATTTTTTATTCAGTAAACTATCTAATGCTATATAGTTGGTTGCAAACCTCGTTGCACCATGCCTTATTATGTCACCCTGACATACTTCTCTCATTTTTGCTAGCAACTGATAATCCCATGAAATGTGATTAGTTTAACATCTTCTCTTGCGTATTCTTGGTCAAAATTGAGTGGAAAGCACACTTTTATCTTGTTTTTAGTAAGTTTCATGTTAAGTTTAATTAAGAGTCGGGCTTTTGTTTAGTTTTCCTTTTTCTTATTTCTTTTACTCTTTTTAGTCTTTTGTTGTAGTTGGCTTAGTGTGCTTTGTTTTCTTTTTGTTTTGCAGTCTAAGAAGTGAAAAAATGCTCGTTGAGGTACTGATGCTATAGCATTGTGCAGCATTGCTCAGCATCCTGCAACATTGGTAGTCTGGCAGAAAACGGAAATATGGGCCCATTTTTGATGACGTAATAGTAACTTTTGGTCTTTAGATCCATTCTGATGGGCTGAAAATGGAAAGAAAAAAAAGCCCAAAGCAATTATTGGAAGAATAAAAACCCTAATTTAGGGTGTATGGAAAAAAAGTTGAGGGGAGAGAGGGAGAAGCTATCGCAAAAACCAGAGAAGAGGAGAAGAAGAAAGAAAAAACGCAGCAGTAGGAAAGAAAATGAGCTTATCCAGAATTTCGTTCTTCAACTACCCATTCTATTTCTCTTCTTCTTCTTAAGTTTATGTATCTTACTCTTTAATTTTCTTGAAGATTTAGTTAAGCTAAGTTGTTCCTAGGGTTTTTATTTGTGAATTTCCATTTAAACCTAAGATGTTTATCAGTAACGATTCGTCTCTGTTTATTTTCTTTATAAAAGCCATGGGCTAATTTTCTTTGGGCTGGAATTTATGGAGTCATAACTCTGGTTTTGGAACCCTTTTGCTATGGAATGCTATAGAAGTGTAGTTTGCTTATGGGTCTTTTATTTCGTACTGTTCTTCTTGAGAATGATCAACTTAGGAAAGAATAAAAGTTTGTTTTAATTCTGAAAAGGTTAAAATAAATGGAACTAGCATAGGCAATGCAAGTAGGTTCATGTCTTGAATTAGGGATGAATTCAAGGGTATAGACATATACTTTTGGCTTGTAAACTTAGGGAAGTTGGTCTATCCATGTGTTTGGAAGCTGCGTTTTCATAGACATATGTTAAACTTTGCTTTAGAACTGCAATTCGAGGATTAGAATTAATTTTCGGAATTAATTTTTAGATTTTCCGTTACAACACAGTGCAGTAATGCTGCACAATGCTATAGCATCACACAACATTAGGGAGGGAAAATTAGCAGTGATTTCATAAATTCCAGTGTCTTACTCATTTGATTCTTGAATTGTTTGTTATCAATTTTAGTTGCTTATTTCCTTTAAATTGCTAGAGTTTAATTTTCTTGTGTCGTGCTTGTTTTTTGTTAACTTTATATCTCTTAAGTGCTTTAGAATTAGCATTAGTGATATTCAAGTTTACAAACTTTGCTTACTTTAGTCCTCGTGGGATCGACCTTGTCCACCACTTACTACCTACGATTGCATATGCTTGCGTAGTGAGTTTTTGCACAACAGCAACCAACCATGATTGTAAATAAAATTTGTGATAGCCCTAGCGTTTTTTATGACAGCTTGTACACTATCGACCTTACCTATATCCTCAAACATAAGGTCGATACAGTGCGCCGCACAAGGTGTCCAATACAGATTGTAACGCTTCATTAATAATTTTCCAGCTTTCACAAATGCTGAACCATTGTCAATTACCACTTGGACCACATTTTCTCTACCAACCTCTTTGATAACATCTTTCAAAAGGTTGTAGATGTATAAGTGGTCTTTTATTTTGTTTGATGTGTTAACCGACTTCAAAAACCTACAATATATCATGAAGTTAATTATTGACATTCTTGTTGGACCAGTCCAACCATCACACATCAATGTGCACCCATATGTTTTCCATCTCTGCCTTAATTCATTAACATATATTTGCATTTCTTCGTACTCCTGCTCCAAATATTTTGTTTTGATCTCATAGGGGGTAGGGATTTTAACCCCAAGTCCTAAAATATGAATATACTAAATTAGTATGAATAACAAAAATTAAACTAAATTTAAGGAATATTTGACTAAAATAACACTAAACAAGAACTCCCACCAGGTAAGCTCCCAGGTAGAGGTGTTCCCTTACGGTCAATTTAAGTACCTCAATCCTAAACAGAGCTTTCCTAGACATAGTTCTACTTTAGTTATTATACCAAATAATATTAAGATAAGAAGAATAGGGTAATAAACTAGCATAAGAATGACGAACTATTAAGCAAAAAGAAGGTAAGCAACCAAACAAGCTCCCAGGTAAGTGTGTTCCTTTACGGTCAACTTAAATACCCCAAACCCCAATCCTAGACATAGACTTTCCTAGACAGAGTTTAAATTTGGTATATTGAATGTCTAAGAATAAACATAAATTTTAACATTATAACAATTTAATATCATACCTGTTTCTTGGGCGCTAGTGATCATATTTTTGAAATGGTGTGAAGCAGCTTTTGCAGGTGCAACATTATCATATATAAAAAATTTTGAAATAAATCTTCCCACTGCACCACCCATTGCATTTTTTTTCAACATATCCTTCACATTTCGTTGATGGGCACCTTCAGATTTGTATAAGGATGGCTCCTTAGAGCTCTTCGAACTGTGGAAAAATCCAGATGTTGCTCCTTTAGTCCCTTTACCTTTAGAGAATCAGACTTCTTGTTCACGCTCCCATTCAGAAACCTTTGAAGCACGAATTGTTTCTCGACATAAGCGTCGTTCGTCTACATGCACATCTGCTGGATACATGTACATATCATCATCAGAATTTGAATCATCAAAATTTACAGGACGCCCAAGATTTCCACGCAGGTCTTCACGTATGTTTTCAATGATGGCTTTCTTTTTTGCCTTCGCCTTCTCTTTACTTTGAAGGCTTAACAACGTTTCTGTTTTAACTTCTGGTGGAACGTTTGGACATTTTTTAACATTCTTATTTGGGTCTGTACCAGTAAGATGGTACTAAAATCTGGTAATTCCCCCACTTTTGTTCACTTGCCCACAAAATTTGCATACTGTGCCATTTTTATTTCTTGGGATCTCCACGCAATATGCCCAAGCACCATCAGATCGTCCTACATTGCCTTGACCTTTTCCTTGACCTTCGCCTTCCATTGTACGTAATGTTATATTTGGAACCTATATATATGAATTACCATATAATTAGAGGAGAAATTTAAAGTATAATAAGATGAAAATTATGACATTAAACATATAATTAGAGGTGAAAATTACACATATAAAAAGTATAATAAGATGACAATTATGACACCAAAAAGGTGAAAATATAACATTAAACATAGAATAAAGATAATAAGGTGAAATTTATAACATTAAGCATTTAATTAGAGAAAAACATTATAACATCAAACATATAGTTAGAAATGAAATTTACAACATTAAACATAAAATAAAGATAATAAAATGAAAATTATAACATGAAACATATAAAAAGAGGTGAAATTACACATAAAAAGTATAATAAGATGAAAATTATGACATTAAAAAGGTAAAAATATAACATTAAACATAGAATAAAGATAGGTGAAATTTACAACATTAAGTATTTAATTATAGATAAACATTATAACATCAAAAATATAGTTAGGAAGAAGGAGCTCTACAACTATAAATGTTGGAAATGAAGAGATTGAAAATGGAGAGGTTGGAAATGGAGAGTGGCTTTTGCTTGAGAACTAGCAAATTGTTGGAAATGGAGAAGGGTGTGGAAGAAGAGTGGTGTGGTGAGGGTATTTATATTGGTAAATTAGGTATTTTTTGTGGTTTTTTTAAAAACAAAAGTGTTGGAAATGTAAGTTTTGGCTAATCAAACAAGCAAAAGTCACTTCAACATTGAAGTTGAAGTGAAAATACAATGCAAAAGCTTACAATATCATCATGTTGAAAATGAGAAGTATTCATAAAAGTGTTGGAAAGGTTAGCTTCAACGTTGATGTTGAGGTGAAAATACAATGCAAAAAGCTTACAATACTATGTTAGAAATGAAAAGTATTCATAAAAGTGTTGTAAATGTAATTTCTAACTAGTCAAACAAGCAAAAATCACTTTAACATTGATGTTGAAGTGAAAATACAATGCAAAAGCTTGCAATATCATGTTGGAAATGTAAGTGTTAACTTAACATTGATGTTGAGGTGAAAATACAATGCAAAAAGCTTACAATATCATGTTGGAAATGACAAGTATTCATAAAAATGTTAAAAATGTAAGTTTTAACTAGTCAAACAAGCAAAAATCACTTCAATGAAGTGAAAATACTATGCAAAAGCTTGCCATATCATGTTGGAAATGTAAGTGTTAGCTTAACATTGATGTTGAGGTGTACATAGCATGCAAAAAGCTTACAATATCATGTTGAAAATGACAAGTATTCATAAAAATGTTGAAAATGTAAGTTTTAACTAGTACAACAAGCAAAAATCACTCATAATAGCATAGGACAAAAACATGGATATTTCCACGATATTTGTCGATATTTCGTCGATATTTGGCCGATATATTTCTGATATTTCCACGATATCCGACGATAAATCCATGATTTCTTCTGGGATGCAAAGATATATCCACAAAACGATATATCGCCGAAAACAAGGTAAAAACGACTATAACCCCCCCATATCTCTATTGACCCCCCTAAAATACAGATATATCGGCGAAATTTCGGCAGATATTGGCTATTTTTGCATCCTTGGGTGTTGCCTGGGTGCATCGAAAATGGAGAGTTATGAGCCTCAGACAGAATCTCGCTTTAAGCTCATCAATCTCGGGCACACACAACTGCCCTCTAAACAGAAGCCCCTATCTGCCCATAGTGAAAATTTGCTCACTTGCTCTGACTCAAACTGGCGCAAGGAATCAAGGAGACTGGGATCCCCCTACTGGGAATCTATAACATGAGTTGGGTAGTTACGCTTTGTTAGATATCCACAAGATAAACACCTGTAACAAGCAGAAAATTCACACAAACTCAAATACATCCAAGAACCAACACTATTCTATTGAGAGTTCTCCAATAGACAATGGGTTATTCCAGCCGATAGTTTTGAGATAACAATATAATAGAAACCAAACAGAATATCCTCCATCTATTCAAGACAGCTGGTTCTCTCCACAAGACCATTCTTGCCCACAAAAATAACTTGCCTCCCTCAAGCCCACAAACCCCTATAAAACCCTCACCCTCCCAAACCGTACAACACACACTAACATGCCCCAATGGTCCCCACAATTCTAATTTTCTCTCTTTCTTCCAAGATTACCCTTTTCAACATAAGTGTGAATAATGGGAGGCCTAACAATACCCCTCGGGGTAAAAGACACCTTGTCCTCAAGGTGAAATTCAGGAAATTGTGACTTGATGAATGCGGCTGATTCCCACAATGCGTCGCAGACCTCACGGCCTTCCCATTGAATCAACCACTCTTCCTCCCTTTTGTCATCATTCCAACGCAAACCCAACACATCTATTGGGGCTGCCTCCCTTCAAAATTCTCAGTATTCATTGGAGGCTTTGACTGGACTACAACATGAGCTCCTATTGTCTTTTTTAGTTGAGAGATATGAAAGACATCATGAATAGAAGAATGTTGCGGTAAATTTAACTTGTACGCCATGGCGCCAATTCTTTTCAGGATCTCATAGGGACCGAAAAACTTGGGTGCTAACTTCTCACAACGGCGTTTGGCCACCGATTTCTGACGATAAGAACGTAGTTTCAAGTAAACAAGATCACCAACCTGGAATTCCAAATCTCTTCGTTTCTTATCCGCTTGCTTCTTCATCTTTTCTTGCACCAGCCTTAGGTGTTCTTTGAGAGCTAATAGAGCATGATCCCTCTCAATCAATTGTTGTTCAAGTGTGTTGTTGGCTGTTTTTTTATCCCTTTACGAAATCAAAGGAGGAGGTTGCTTGCCATAGACCACCATGAAGGGTGTTGTGTTGATGGAAGCGTGAAAGGTGGTGTTGTTCCCATTTCTTGGGTTGTTCACTACAAAAACACCTCAGATAGTTCTCAGCACAACGATTGATCCTTTTGGTTTGACCATCCGTATGTGGATGAAAAGACGTGCTCTTCTTCAACTGAGTTACCTAAAGTCTGAATAACTCACTCCAAAATCTACTCACGAAGATTTTATCGCAATCCAACACGATGGATCGAGGAAACCCATGGAGTCTAACCACTTCCCTTATAAACAAAGCAGGAAGTTTCTTGGCAAAGAAATGATGTTTTAGAGCTTTTAAATGTGCATACTTACTGAGTCGATCCACTATGACAAAAATGGTGTCAAAACCATGTGACTTGAGCAATCCTTCAATAAAATCCAAGGTGATATCCTCCCATATGCGATCTGGTCGTGGCAGAGGTTGTAACAAACCTGCTGGAGTCACTGAATCAACCTTATTCATTTGACAAATTGCACACTTCTCCACGTAAGCCTTGACATCTGATTTCATTCCCCTGCAATATAGCTCCCCCGTGAGTCGTTTATAAGTTCTCAGAAAACCCGAGTGCCCTCCCAACACCGAATCGTGGAACGTATTCAAGATTGTTGGAATTAAAGCAGATTTTTGTGAGATCACTAACCGGTCCTTGTACCTTAATTGCCTTTGTTGCACTGAAAATTTTGGGTGAGCTATGGGATTAGCCTCAAGGGTGAGCTGGACCATTTTCACATCTATGATCGATGGAGCGGATATAGACATTAATTCTGCTGGTGGTGGTCTCCTTGACAACGCATCTGCTGCCTTATTGAGGAGTCCTGGATGGTATTTGACCTCAAAATCGTATCCCAACAACTTGGTGAGCCATTTCTGGTATTGGGGTTGAACCTTCGTTTGTTCCAACAAGTGGCTGAGCGATCTCTGATCCGTCAACACGGTAAATTTCTGTCCCAATAAGTAATGACGCCATTTTTGGACTGCCAACACTATCACCATCAATTCGCGCTCATAGGTTGGCTTCAAACAAGCTCTGTCCGACAAGGATTGACTAAAATATGCAATGGATTTTTGTTTCTGGGAGAGTACAACCCCTATCCCTATTCCTGAGGCGTTCGTCTCTATCACGAAAAGTAGCAAAAAATCAGGTAACGCTAGTATCGGAAGTGTCACCATAGCTTGCTTCAGAGCTTCAAATGTTGCCGTTGTTTCCTCGGTCCAACTAAAAGAGTCTTTCTGCAACAACTGGTTCAAGGGCCCTGCTATCGTGTCGCTAATTCAAAACAAAACGTCTTAGGAATATCCTGTTAAACCCAGAAAGCCTCGTAACTCTTTCACAGTCTTAGGAATCGGCCACTCTATCATTGCTTTGATCTTACTCGAGTCAGCCTTAATCCCTTTTGCGAAGACCCAATGCCCCAGATATTCCACACGGTCTTGCGCAAACACACACTTAGCACGATTGGCAAACAATGAGTTATCTCGTAAGATATTAAACACGACTCCCAAATGTTTCATGTGGGTGTCATAATCTGGGCTGTAAATGAGGATGTCATTAAAAAAAATAATAAAAAAAAATCTAAAAAATGGACGAAAAACTTGATTCATGAGGGACTGGAAAGTGGCTGGTGCGTTTGTGAGGCCAAACGGCATTACCAAAAACACATAGTGGCCTTCATGAGTTCTAAACGTTGTTTTCGGAATATCCTTCTCGTTCATACGAATTTTATGGTAATCGAACTTGAGGTCTAGCTTCGAGTAGATCTGGGATCCATGGAGCTCATCTAATAACTCTTCAATCACTGGAATCGGAAACTTGTCCGGGATTGTCAGTTGGTTGAGTGCTCTATAATCCACACAAAATCTCCATCCCCCATCCTTTTTCTTGACTAGAAGAACTGGGTTGGAAAAGGGACTGGTACTAGGGCGTATGATTCTCGAAGCTAACATTTCACTGATTAACCTCTCTATCTCTGATTTCTATACATGAGCGTACTTGTAAGGCCGCACGTTCACCGGCTGAGTTCCCTCCTTTAGTTTAATGCGATGATCAACTGTGTCGTTTAGGTGGTAGTCCCTCTGGTAAACTGAAAACTGGATACTCTTCAAGTAAATCCAACACCCCTCGAGTTAGTTTACCCGGCGTATCGTCAGATTCATACTCGTCGTCGGAGTCCTATTCGTTCAGTTTCAATCCTCTTAATTCCACTAATAACCCCTGGTCGTCATCCGATCATGTCTTGGCAAGCTTCAACGAAATCTCAACTTTGGTTAACGTCGTATCTCCTTTTATGGTAACCTTGCTACATCCCATGGTTCTGAGCCACTGCATTTCGAGAATGACATCAACTCCCCCCAAGTCTAGGGGTAGAAAATCTTCAACAACCAATATTTCCAGTAAGTGTATCGCTACATCCTTGCAGTTGCCTTTCCCTTTTACCGCTAATCCGTTGCCCATGACAATACCATAGTTGGTCGTCTCTATTTTTGCTAGGCCTAACTCCTCCAGCAGACGTTGTGAAATGAAGTTGTGGGTGGCTCCACAATCTATTAGCACTATCACATCCTTGTTTCTCAACCTCCCTCGAACTTTCATCGTACCCGGTGTAGAAAATCTGATAACGGACTTCAGATCCAGCTCAACGGCATCCCCAACCTCTAGGGTCTTCGCTTCCGCTGCGGTCTCTTCTCCGTTATCTTCAGGTGACGTAACTCTACCTCTCCAAACTCGCTCACCAACATCACTCTTAACTCTCTGACCTCTCAATTTTTGCAACGATGGTTGGCCGTGTACTTTTCATCGCATCGGAAACATAAGCCCTTTTCCCGCTTGGCTTGGAACTCAACATTAGATAAGCATTTTGAAGGGGATCCCTTCGATGTCCCGCCCCTTTTTCAGGAATGGTGACCGACCAGATCGGTTCGGTAGCACGGTTCCCTAGTTTAGGGTTGTTACCTTTACTTGGGCCTACCGTTTGGTTCTTCCCCAGATTTGTACTGTGCACATGGCCCGTTGTCTCGATAGCTAATTTAATCGCCAGATCTCTGTCTTTGACTAATTGGGCTTGTTTCATAATCTCTTCCAGCCCAATCGATTGTCTACTCACCACTTCAGCCCTAATTGCTGGGCTAAGTCCAATCAAGAACGTGTTCTCTAACACGTCTTCCGGTAACGTCGGTAACAACGGCGCCGAATATGTCTCAAACCTCTTTCGAAATTCCGCCACCGTGCCTTCCTGTTTGACGGCCAGAAAACGAGCGCACATGCTGCTCTCCTAAGTTGGTCGATATCAATATAATATTCTGAGCTTCAAATCTTCCCTTGACTCTATCTTCTTCCGATTATGGGTCCATCTATACCATTCAACGACGCCCGGGTCAAAGCTCACTATCGACACTGAAATCTTCTCTGTATCACTCAACTGGTGCACCTCAAAATACGTTTCAGCTCTGAATAACCAAGAGTCATGGTTATCGTCGGAAAAAACTAACATCTCAAGTTTCTTGAACTTGTATCTCCACTGATTTCTCCCTTCTTGTCAGCGGTCGATTCGCCCCCTCTATTTTCTATTATTTTTCTTGCCTTCGAGCTTTCTCCCTCTTTAAATTCCAGCGATTCCTGGTTCGTAATGTTAACGGATGATTGTCCCCTACCAGAGTTATTCTCCGCTATCATCATCACCAATGCCTTATGATTTTCTCTCATTTCAATGGACAGTCGTTCCAAGTTCTTCCCCAGACTCAATAGTACCCCTTTAATTTCAGTCATCTCCTTTTCATTCACGTCAAGTCTTTCCTCAATCTGTAGTTATGCCATCCTTTGTGTTCTCCCCAGGATTTCAACTTGACTCTGATACCAGTTTGTTAGGTATCCACTAGATAAACACCTGTAACAAGCACAAAATTCACACAAACACAAATAGACCCAAGAACCAACACTGTTCTATAAGGGTTCTCTAGTAGCCGATAGTATTGAGATAACAAAATAATAGAAACCAATCAGAATATCCTCCAGCTATTCGAGAGAGTTGGTTCTCTCCACAAGACTATTCTTGCCCACAAAAATAACCTGCCTCCCTCAAGCCCACAAACCCCTACAAAACCCTCACCCTCCCAAACCGTACACCATGCACTAACATGCCCCCATGGTTCCCACAATTCTAATTTCCTCCCTTTCTTCCCAAATTACCCTTTCTAACATAAGTGTGAATAATGGGAGGCCTAACACGCTCATAGTCCTTCAACTGACAGGAAGCATAAGCGACACTTTCCCTTATTGCATCAACATACAGTCCCGGCCCTTTTTAGATGCATCCCTGTAAACAACAAAATCTCCAGTCCCATCAAGTACAGTCAGTACAGGTGTTGAAACCAACTTTTGCTTGAGCTTTTGGAAGCTCGCCACACAAGCACCTGGCAAACGGATGCGTTACCCTTTCGAGTCAATTGAGTCAATGGCGACGCGATCTTGGAGAAGTCCTAAACGAAGAGTTCGGATTGTTTTGATTGATTTATTTTTTGGTTGGTGATTTATTTTTTGGTTAGTTGAAGTTTCTGTTCGTAGAAATTTGGTCGGTGGAATGGAGATTGGAGCTTCGGCTTTTTTGGACGGTGTTTACTGATATGTTTGGTTAACGTTGGCAGGAAAACAATAAAACAAGAAAAAGTTAAATGGTCTGATACGTTTTCTTTTAATATAATATATAGAACGAACCATCTCTTTTCTTCTACCTTAGTCAACAAACTAGGAAGTTTACCCAAAAAACTAGTAAAAAAAAGACTTGTTATGAACTCTACAGCCTTACTCCCACGCCAAAGAAGAACTTAAGAGAGAAAGATGGTGCAAAGAGACATCTATCTAGAATATTGATTAAACATGTGAGTTCTTTTGGTTAGCTCCTAATTTAAAGTTCAATAAGCTATTAAGGTAGATCTAAGGAAGTTCTGCCAGCCGTTTGGCCTGAAAGGCTCCCAAGAAGTGAAGTTTCTTATATGTTAACTCTATATCACAGAGACCACAACACAGAAAGTAGATGCAAGATATAGATGGTCAAACTACGTATCCCAACTGTTTTGTGTGTTGCAAAAGGATAGAGCCTAAATAATTTGCTTTTTAAACCTCCTCCAATAGATAATCAAGTTAAGATTTAATTCTACCCCTTAGTATCGTTCTATTTCTAGTTTTAAAAAAAGAAAAAACAGAGAGAGAGATATATGGTCCAGCTACAAAATGATTGGACCCTTTCAATTTTGTTCTTCTTGTTATCATTCATAGTAGTTATATACTTAATTAGATAAGCTCAGTTTAAATGGTTTAATTAAAGAAAATTATTCCAGGCACAAATTTTAACATCTTGTTTTCCACATTGTGAACTTAGAAGACGAGATTTTGAAGTTAATTTCTTTTCTGCTCTAAATATGAACTTAGAAGACAAGATTTTGTTAGTTGTTAATAACTCTATATTATGTTTATATGTTCAAGAGTTCTACAAAGTTCTAATAACTGAATTTTCATAACAAGAATGTCCTTGAACGCAATTATGATATAATTTTCGAATTGTGTGTAGTTCAATGCTTGTGTTGAAGGATGATACTAGCTCTGAGGGAAATTCTCTTGGTGGATGAATTGTTGTTGTTTAAGTTGCTGTTGGCTGATTGATTTCCTTTCAATTCAATTTGGTATTCCTGCTACTAAATGGTCTGGTATAGACAGCATGGAGAATGTGCTTGTCCTTGATTTGCTTGCCAAGTTTCGAGTCAGATGTGCATGTTTGTGTCTGCAAGTATTAAATGCTCTGAAATCTCTTCTCTTTCGTGACTAGTAGTTTCTTCTCTTATTTAATTTCTTTTTTCTGTTGAGGATCACAAGAATATAGATTACATGCATTCCAAAGGATTTTTGCACGTAGACATAAAGCCCGATAACTTCCTTCTCCAAGGGTAAGTAGTTCTTATATGTTGGGTTTGTTTGTTGTGTGAAAGCATGTTGTGTGTCTTATTTTTGTGATAATTATGATTTATTTGAATCGGTGGTTTCAAGATTAATTGTCTTGTGGATCTACTAAATTATATGCTAACAATGTGAATTTCAAAAATTGCTTCCCCTTTTACATATAGTATGTTAATTGTATTCTTAAGTATGTGTAGATGCTTTAGTGATCAAAAGATCGTAGGCATTTAAATTGACATTTAAATGTGTGTGTATGTGACATTCAATTGAAATTGAAGCGAGGCGTGCATGGAGGCAACTTTAGTCCATTTGTTTGTTTGTGTTTGAAAAGAAATAGACTGCATTGAATGCAGTCCTTTGAATATTTCATCCAAAGTCCAAAGTATCATAAAATTCAAACAAGTAGAACTAGCATGTGTTCCAAATAATTTTTCTGAAAAACCTCTCTTCTGTATGTTCCATCACCATGTTTATTAATACAATTGTTCTTTGTAAAAATATTTATTACTATTTGTATGATGCATGGATGTGATGTCTGTCTTCCCTGCAATAGGTGCGAAAGGTAGATATTGAGCTTGTATCTTGGTCTGCTGCCTTGATGAGCCTTTGGGTTCATCTTATATATTTCTGCCAGTTTTCCTTGTTTGGTTTGTTTTGGGGGTTTATATTTTCAGAAGACCTAATTTTGTTCCTGTCTTTAGTGGTTAGTGTGTTATTGGTTTCTGAAGCTTGCAGGTTGCTTCTTTGATTTGATTGTTTTTGTTTAGTTTCGATGGGTTTAATTGTGAATATGATAACATTTAAGTTTAAGGTTGGATTGTTTTAGTTCGTTATATGTTAGATGATTTCGTTGGTATATAAGTTAGTAAAGTTAGATTAATTTAGTTGTTTTGATTGTTGTAGTTCGTTCTAGTTTGATGAGTTTATTATTTGTTTACTTAGTAAATTTGGCGTTTTAGTTTGTTATGTTCATGGGTTTTGTAACTTTGGAAGTTAATTTAAAGTTTGAATTGTTTTTGTTAAATTTCTTTCTTTCTTTTTTGTTGTTGTTGTTAAGTTTCAATGAGTTTAATCGTGCATGATAACTTCTAAGTTTAAGGTCGGATTGTTTTAG
Organism: Trichosanthes truncata; assembly: GCA_033996785.1. Lineage (NCBI taxonomy): Eukaryota > Viridiplantae > Streptophyta > Magnoliopsida > Cucurbitales > Cucurbitaceae > Trichosanthes > Trichosanthes truncata. Next base: position 3,094,895 of record JAWPNB010000003.1, read on the forward strand.
TTCCTTATAATTCGTTATGAGTTAGATGGTTTTGTTGGTATATATATTTCATTAATATTAGATGTCTATAAGTTAAATTCTAGGTAAATGTACATGTGTGTGTTTTTTGTTTAGTAAAAGCTACTTATATAGTTTTGTAACTTTGGTGTTTTGCTTATATAGTTTTGTAACTTAATTAGTTAAGTTTCGATATTATTGTTTATTACTTTTGAAATGTTAATTTAGTTGTTATGTGTTTATAGTTTTGATCTTATGTTAGTGTCTTTGTTTTTCATATGTGGGTTGAGTCGACATTATTCTGAAAGGAGGCCAAAGATTACATGAAGATGATGAGAACTTCTTATATTCATTAAACTTTTGTCTCTAGATTAGGTTTATTTGTGTTAAAGTTTTATTTTGTTTTTGTATGAATTTATGAATAACATGTAATCAGATTTGGTTTAATATAAAGTATTATTTTATTTATTTTGTGTACAATTTGTTTTAAGTACAACATGTTCTAATTATAGTGAAAATTTGGACAGAAATCTATTAAAATCAATAAAATAGTCAAGAAAAGCAATGCCGACCAAACTCTATTTGGTCGACATTTACTAGAAATACCGACCAAAAAGCGGCGTTGGCATTGCCAAGAAATGCCAACGCCACCAATATTTGGTCGGCAAAAGCTTCCATGATGGGGATCTGCCGATGCAATTTTTGGCGTTGGGAATACTTTTTTCGACAGCTTTTGGACTTTTCCCGACCATTTTTGGCGTCAGATAAATCCAAAATTATTGTAGTGGTCGTATTGGGCCTCTTTCCTCGTTTTGACCCTTTATTGTAGCTTCTCACTTGGCCCTTTCTTGGTGGTCCAATTTTACCCATAACAATATTTAATGTTGAAATTCAAGAGTTTTGTAACTATTTATCTTGTATAACTATATAAAGAGCTTTCTTTAACATTTTTCCACAAACATTTGAGTTTCTCTTGTAAGTTTGCTTTCTTTCTTCTTCTTTTTTCTAAGTTTTGTTTGTCCTTCATTTCTTGCTATGTTTTGATGTATATTGTGTTTTTTCTTATAATTTTCTTTCGATTGCTTAATCTAACATTCATCTTTAGTTTGTCTTCCGATGCAATGTCTACCTTGTAATTTAAAAGAAGACTTGAAGATATGCAAAAAAGAGAGTTATAGATGATATACCATCAATTGAACTCAAGTGCAAATATGTTTTAACTTCAGAGGTACTCTCTTATATATGTATTTTTGTTCTAGTTCTTATTTTATAATAATAATAATTATTATGAAAATTTATATAGAATAGGAACTTTTTAAATTTAGTTTGGATTTTATTCTTTAATTTTCTTCTTAAAACCTTAAGAATAATAAATTATGCCATTGTCTTTATTTTTTTAATAAACACTATTTTGTTTTGTTAAGTACTAAATAAAAATAACTAAACATAAAAAAAATATATATTTGAACACTTTAAAAAAGGAGATTTCGATTTACTATAACTTTTTCACAACCTAATAATTAATACAAGTTTTTAAAAAATATATTGTTTTGCCAGAATATTAAAATAAATTTAGTTCAGCTTAAGTTATATACTAATAATTATTATTAATCCTACATAACTTTAAAATTATAGTATTAAATATATATTATGTCATAAAAACTTTTTTTTTTTTTGACAAACATTACCTTTGATTTTCTATATAATACTCAAATAATCCTTAAATTACTTTTTACCATTTTTTTTATTAAACTTCTCACACCCCACATAAAGTAGAAGGGTAAAATTAGAGTAATAATGAATGGTTAGTTATTTAATTAATTTTTATTTAACAGTGTGAAAAGTTAGAATTTAAATAGTTACAATATGATTTTTTTTTTTTTTTTTTTTTTTTGAGTTCAACATGGGGTGAGGGAAATCGAACCTCTAACCTCAACTTTCACTATAACATTCTCTACTACACTTCTAGGATAAGCTAATGAATTATCTGCAAGCTGTAGAGACATGTTAGTAGGTTTTAATTCCTTGAGACCTAATGTCTTGTACACACAATAAGGCATCAAATTGATAGTAGCAACTAAGTCACACAATGCCTTATGGAAATATGAGTTGCCAATGGTACATGGAACAGTAAAATCATGGCCAAAGGTTAAGACAATATGAAAAGATGCATAAAAGACGTTAATATGTGAACACAATTAAAATCAACCAAGTCTAAACAAATACAATCATACAAAGTGTCTTTTACACAGATTTACATCAAGAGTTCAAGCTACAAAAACTCCTAAATTCAAAGGAAAAAGTAAAGGAAATAGAGGGTAAACTTATGACGTGTGCCAACGTGAAGTCCACGATCTCGAGCCTTGAGTCTCCTCCTTAGATCTCAAAAAGTCTCCTCTACGCTTTTAGACAATGATGGAATCTAAAATAGAGTTTTTGGTCTCTTAAAACGGCTCCCCTTGGACGAAATACAAACTTTCCTTATATAGTGTCGAGACAGCGCTGCAACGCTAGGGGCAGCGTTGCAAAGTTGTCCCTCGAATTTTATAAAGAAAGGAAAAAATCATAATAGGCTAGCATTGCAATGCTATACTCTTGGGTCCACTTTCCTTGTTCTTCCTCTCCAACTCTAAACCCTAAACCCCAAATATGAAACCCTAAACCCCTAACCCTAAACCCTAAACACCCCAAAAACCCTAAACCCTAAACACCCGAAACTAGAAACTTGAAACCCCTAAACCATAAACTATAAACCATAAACCCCTAACTCCTAACCCTAAACCCTAACTTGAAAGTCGAAACCCAAAACCCAAACCTAGACCCTAGACCCTAGACCCAAAAACTCTAAAATCCTAAACCCAAACCCCGAACCCTAAACCCCAATCCCTAAACTCCAAATCCTAAACCAAAAATTCAATAAGCTTTTCAGAAGAAAAAAAAATGCCTAATAGATTTTTACTAAATTCATTTTTTTAAAAAAAGGAATAAATTCATTTGATTTAGTGAATTTGAAAGCAATAATAGAATTCAAATGAGATACCAAATATGGCCTAAGTTTTCCAACAAATTCATCAATAACGGTGAAAATTTAAAAATAACATTTTTATATTTTCAGTATTTTCAAAATTAATTTGAAAATGCAGAATTAGACAACAAAATATACAAACTTTAATAAATATAGTATTTAATGTACCACATGAGTTGTTACCTTTATAACTTATTATATAATCATACTTCTAAACTTTCAATTTTGAGTAATGATTTCTAGTTTACTAAATCTTTGCAACTAAATACTAACTCCATTAATAGATAAGTTTAATTTATTTCATTAGGAAGAACACAACTTTACCTCGTTTTAACCCTCTTGGCTTAGATCACGTAATGTAATTATCACTTCATTGCATACAATCTTCTTTTTTCTATATAGGAGCTCATCTAACACCATTTGGACTCTTCAGTTAGGAAATTTGAAAAGATTCTAAATATTAATTAAGAAAAATAATAATTTTACTCCTAAACTTGTTAAGTTGTATCAATTTTTACCCTAAACCTTCAATTTCATTAAATTGCACACAAAAATATTTATTAAAAAAAAAAAAAAAAAAAGATCAAGACCAAATTAAACTTGAAACAAAATTCGAATTTAATACCAAATAAAATATTATTATGTTTATTTGTTTGGTTTTAAAAATTAAACAAAATATTATTAATAAAACTGAAAAAATCCCTAAAATTAGGGAAGAAATTAAATGAATCAATGAATTAAGTAGCCGTTAAATATCCTCAACATCGGTCAAAGTCAAACAAAGTTCATAGCCGTTAGAGGCGATTGCTTAGTCTCTCTCTTCTTAGTCGGAAGTGTAACCGCAATTTGCATATATATTTTCTCCCTCACTCATAGTCTCTTCTTCAGCAGAGTTGAATTAGATCATAGCCCTCCATGAACGGCCTCTACCCTAATTTTGAGTGTTCGTCGATAGCAACGAAACCAAACCCTCGACTATTCTTTTCTGTCATGTTCTTTGATCGGAATTTAAAGGGTACCGTCGGCTATTCTAATTTTAGGGTTTCCCAACGCATTCTCAAATTGCTTCTTTATTATTTATCTTTTCTCTTTTTCCCTATGCGTGTTTAATTAATTTGGCCTGCGTTGCGGTTCATAAAAGAAATTCCGAGTTTAATAAACGGATTGTCCTGTTTTGCCTGTTTTTTGTATTTTTCATCGTTGCGTTGCAAATACGGAGGATTAGGGTTTACATATATATGTACGTTCGCAGTGGTTCATTGCTCTAACGGTTACGTGATTACTATCTGCAGGGTTCGATTGTTGGGTTCCATTATTGCTGTAACGGTTACGTGAATTAAGCATTTTGTGGAGGAGAAATAAAAGGCAATCTCTTCGCTCTCCCATACTGCTTTGAATTTTCTTACCCATTACTGCAAAGAGAAGCACAGAGATTTTGGGGTTTTGAGTGATTGTTTAGAGAAAGAAACTAAAGAATGGATCGAATTGGGGTTTCTTTGTTTGGATTGTGACAAGTTTTCTCTTTTTCAAATGGTTTTCATGTCTGATATTAGATTTACATTCGAAGAATTTGGGGAAGAACGAGAGTGGGAAAGGGAACGATAAAACACTGACCATTTAAAACCCAAGGTAGGTAATCAATCCCTTCATCATCTGATCTTTCCTTTTCCGGTCAATTTTAAAATGGGTTTGTTTTATTTACCTAGATTTATGACTCTTTTGTATAGAGGGGGGTTTTGTGAAAATCAAAAGAAAAAATAAAACTCGTATGTAGAAGCAAACAAAGAGAGAAGGGGAATGAAAAATCTTGTTTATGTTGTTCAAGGCAACATTATATTGAATTATATTTTTGTTGTTATAAACCAAACCAAGATGCCATTTTCTTTAAAAATATATATTTTGTCCAAGATAGAGATGTCCATTTTCCCGTGGGGACGGGGCCCTGTGGTGACCCTCCCTTAACGGGGAGAAGAATTCCCGTTTAGGCCGGGAATGGGGGAAAAAAATTTCCCGCAAGCTAAACGGGGATGGGGACCCATCCCCGTTCCCCATTCTATTTAATTTTTTTATATATTTTTTATTTTTTTTTTTAATATATCTATTTTTTATTTTATTTTTTAGTATGTATGTATGTATGTATGTATGTCATTTAAAATTTTATTGTTAATGATTTACATAATTGGATATGTTTGAATTATATAGTAAAACATTTGAATTATATGTATGGATTAATTCGATAATTTGATATAAAATATTGTTTTATTTATATTATGAGGTTTAAAAATTTTATCTTTAAATAGAATTTTTTTTAATACAAAATTAACTATTTTAATGAAGATTTTTTTGTGAATAATTAACAATGTGATTGAAAATTAATGGATATTTCTCATGGAAGTTAACTATTTGAAATTTTATCAAAAGAATTATTTGATTTTTTAAAAAAGAAAAGAAAAACTAAACAGGGAATAATTCTCCGTTGGGAACTCGATCTCCACGAATTCCCCTTAGGGAATCCCTACCCCGATCCCCGCAAAATTTAATGAAAAATTTCGTGGGAATGGGGAAAGCCATCCCCATCCCCACCCCCGCCCGTGGACATCTCTAGTCCTAGATGATGCCAAAATCTTCCCATGTCTAAGAGAGAATAGGCGACGGAATCGACGGATTCCCAGAGGTGGGAATATGTGATGTGGTGGCCGGTGGTGGCGTCGATGAAGGCGATTTTGCTATTGTGGGGGCGGGAGGAGATAAACGTCGTCGCATCGAGGGATTGATTTGGGGTAAGAGGGATTGGGCGGCGTTTGCTGTGGAAGATTTTAGTGGTTTTGCAAAAGCCACTCCTTGGATCTACTTCGCCGTAGTACTACTACTTGTATTAATTCTTTCGACGATTTATTTTCAAAGGAAGAGGCGAATAACTCTCCCTTCATGCAGAGGCACAATCGGTATTATCGCAAAACCCTAATTTACTGATTGGACTCAATCCTACACTACGCAACTTAGATTTGCATATGAATTAAATCTAGTGTCTAATATAGTTTCAATTTGTCTATCAATTTAAATTATTTATCTAGTTTGGAACAAAATAGATTTAAAATTTTGTGTTTGGATACTATAACTAGTTCAAAGTATTATTCATTACGATTTTGATATATAATAATGCTACAATTTGTAAGAAACACAACATTCATTAATCCATTTCGTATATGTTTTTTTCTTATGGTCTTGGGTTTAAAATATCTTAAAAATGCTCATATCCTCCGTATGCCTAAGCCTAAGCCGTGGTTGATGCACGTGACTTTGGAGGGCGCAAATTTCCCATCCTCATGAAGCCGGTAACCCTAACCATTATCACACTCCTTTACGCCTAATTTTCTCTCTTTAGATGATGTATGATTTATCATGAATTTCCTGAGTTTAATTTCCTACTGAACCCCTTTAATTTTCTATGTTTTCTGTTTTAATTATTTTCCGCTCTAAATATTTCAATTTTTTTTAATCTTTTCTCCATTTTTTCTATTATATTAAACTTTTTTCTAACTTTATTCCCTTTTTTTTTATCTCTCAAATATTTTCCCTTTCATTCTAACTTTTTTCCTCCCTAGAATCTTTATTTTTCTTTTTCTTTTTTCTCACTTCCAAATGTTTTTCTCTTCAAAATTTTGATTTCTCACTCTCATTCTTTCAATTTTACAAATTATGTTTCTCAATTCCTTGCTTTCCTAAAAAAATGTTCTAAAACTCTTTATAAAAAGTCTCCCAAGCTTTTTTTTTTAAACCTCACTTTCAAATTTTTCTCTTCAAAACTTTACATCTTTCTTTCTAACATTTTTCACCCAAAAGGTTTTATCTAAGTTTCTTGCTTATTCTAATTTTTTTCATCTTAAAAAATATATTTTTCTCACTTCCTATCATTTTCATAAAATCTTTCAAAAACTCCTTTTAAAAATTCTTTCTCTAACTTTTTTTTCTCACTCTCAAATGTTTTACTACTCATATATTTTTTTTGTTCACTCTTAACTTTTTCATCGTATAAATTTTATCTCTCTTGCAAGCCTTTTTCTAAAATTATTTTAAAAACTCTTTCTAAAGTTTGTTTTCACACTTTCATATATGTCTCTCTTCATTTTTTTTAAATCCTTTTCTAACGTTCTTTTATCTCCAAATGCATCTTAGCATTTGAACATAATAGAAATGCTAAAACATTCTAACATAATAGAAAGCCAACTATGTACTCATGTGTTGCAAAGATAAAAGCATCTTAGCATTTGAACATAATAGAAAATCAGCTATGTACTCATGTGTTGCAAAGATAAAAGCATCTTAGCATTTGAACATAATAGAAAATCAGCTATGTGCTCATGTGTTTTATTTATCAAAGGACATTAAAAACCTTTGAAAATTATATTATCCTTTGTCGAAAGTATTTTAAAAACCTTTGAAAAATATCCACTTTTTATAGAATGTTTTTAAAAACCTTTGAAAAAGACATTATATCTATCAAAGGCCATTAAAAACCTTTGAAAAATTACCTTATCATTTATCGAGGTATTTAAAAAACCTTTGAAAAATATATACCTTTTATCAAAGGTTCTTTAAAACTTTTGAAAACAACATTATATTTATCAAAGGCCATTAAAAACCTTTGAAAAAATACCTTATTCTTTATTGAAGGTATTTAAAAAACCTTCAAAAAATATTAACATTTTATCGAAGGTTTTTTAAAACCTTTGAAAAATATATTATATTTAACAAAGGACATTAAAAACCTTTGAAAATTGTATTATCCTTCATCGAATGTATTTAAAAAACCTTTGATAAATATATACTCTTTATCAAATATTCTTAGAAACATTTGAAAAATATATTATATTTATCAAAGGACATTAAAATTCTTTAAAAATTATATTATCCTTTATCGAAGGTATTTCAAAAAACTTTGATAAATATCTACTTTTTATCGGTTCTTATTCTATTTTTTGTTTATATATTCTATTGAAATTGAGTTTTCCAACCTTCTTTGTTTGAGTTTCAGTTTCTAATTCCAGAGAAACATGGATGTGTTCGTGGTTATGAAGTAGGTTTACTCCCTCCGAGTTGTTTGGATCATCTTCTAATGTACGTGATCTTGAGCATCGTCTTAACGAGTCTAAACAACTTCTTCAAGAATCTGAACAACAAAGAAACGTTGAGGTACAAGCACTCAAACATCAAATTTTCGAATTAGAACATCGTTTTGAGGATAGATTTCCAAAAAAAGATGACAGAGTTGGGTAAACAATTTGTTACTAGTTGATTGTTGGACGTTCTAAAACTTTTGTAATCTTTTTGTTTAAGTCCTTGCTATATAAATAATTTGTGAGATCATGTCAGAATTATCAACAACTTTTATACCATCTAAGTTTACTTTCATCTTAAACCACTATAGTAGTAGCTTCCACATCCCTTGTTGTTCCATTCTTGTGCTTGACATTTTAGAGCACTACAAGTGGGTGAATTAGTAGAGAACTTTCCGAGGTTTGCTAGTAATAAGCTGAAAATTAGTTTAATTTGGTTTTTATGCTATTGTATTTAAATGCTAAAGACTTTTGCAAGAAGTTTTTCGAAGGATTTATAAACGTCGATAGAGAAGGCTTTAAAATCTTTGAAAATAGCATTATAAGCCTTTAAAAATAATGAAAACCTTCGAAAAAGATAATTTGACAATAATTAATTATCGATAAATAATTTGACATTTATCGAAGGCATGTGACCTTTGAAAAATAATAATTTTTGAAGGTTAATGTACCTTTGAAAAAAGTTTTTTCGACATGATCTATTTCGACACTTGTTGAAGGTTCTGTTAACCTTCGAAAAAGATTTATCGAAGGTTTGTTTAAACTTTTTTCAAAGGTTGTGACCTTCGAAACTAGTTAGATTTATTGCAGTGCTTCTTAAAACCATAAGAATAATAAATTATGTCATTGCCTTTATTTTTTTAATAAGCACTGTTTTTTTTTTTTGTTAAGTATTAAATACAAATAACTAAACATAAAAAATATATAATATTTGAACACTTTAAAAAAGGAGATTTCGATTTACTATAACTTTTTCACAACTAATAATTAATACAAGTTTTTAAAAAAATATATTGTTTTGCCGAAATATTAAAATAATTTTTTCACAACTAATAATTAATACTGGCCTGATAAAAGAGAGAGACTGTTCCATGAGAATTTCTTAAATTGGCCAAGAGTTTACTTATTATGATCGAGGTCCTGCAAAATGGGAACAAGGTTTACTTGGCACTCTTTTTAAAAAACAATCTACACTATAAAAGAAAAACAACAAACAAAGTAAATAGGCTAGGGAAATAAAAAGTTTGGGTTGCCTCCCAAGAAGCGTTTTCTTTAACGTCTTTAGCTAGACTAGACTCATGTGGATGTAATCAACTTGAGTTTGAGTCTTTGCTATCGAAATTCCTGGTCAATGCCCATTCTAGTGGATCTTTGTTCAACATCAATTCAGAGAGTTCATTAGTCAGTTCATCAACAAAATCAATCAACATATCTTGGCTTACCTCATAGAGGTATCTCATTATCTTGTGCATATCAAAGGTTACCTTTTCATCATTGATTCAAAAGGATAACTTACCTTCTCGTACCTTGATAGAGGCTTCCCTTGTTGCTAGAAAATGTCGTCCTAAAATGATAGGGATCTCATCATCTCTTTCTATGTCCAGCATAACAAAATCAGCAGAAATTAAAAATTTATCAACTTTCACTATAACATCCTCTACTACACCTCTATGATAAGCTAATGAATTATCTGCAAACTGTAGAGACGTGTTAGTAGGTTTTAATTCCTTGAGATATAATGTCTTGTACACACAATAAGACATCAAATTGATAAAAGCACCTAAGTCACACAATGCCTTATGAAAATGTGAGTTGCAAATAGTACAAGGAACAGTAAAACCATGGCCAAATGTTAAGACAATATGAAAAGATGCATAAAAGACGTTAATATACGAACACAATTAAAATCAACCAAGTCTAAACAAATACAACCATACAAAGTGTCTTTTACACAGATTTACATCAAGAGTTCAAGCTACAAAAACTCCTAAATTCAAAGGAAAGAGTAAAGGAAATAGAGGGTAAACTTATGACGCGTGCCAACACTTGTCCCGAACGTGAAATCCACAATCTCGAGCCTTGAGTCTCCTCCTTAGCTCTCAAAAAGTCTCATCTACGCCTTTAGACAATGATGGAATCGAAAATAGGGTTTTTGGTCTCTCAAAATGGTTCCCTTGGATGAAATACAAACTTCCCTTATATAGTGTCGAGACAGCACTGCAACGCTAAGGGCAACGTTGCAAAGTTGTCCCTCAAATTTTATAAAAAAAGAAAAAATCAGAATAGGCTGGCATTGCAGCACTATAATGGGCGTTGTAACGCTATACTCTTGGGTCCACTTACCTTGTTATTCCTCTCAAACCCTCAACCCTAAATACCCTAAACTCTAAACACCCTAAACCCTAAACGTGAAACTCGAAACCCGAAATCTTAAACCCAAAACCCCAAACCCCAAACAACCCCCAACCCCAAAACCCTAAACCATAAATCCCTAACTCGAAACTCGAAACCCGAAACCCAAAACCCAAACTTAGACCCGAAAACCCAAAACCCCGAACCCCGAACCCCGAAACCTCCAAACCCGAACCCCGAATCTCGAACCCTGAATCCCAAAACCCCAAACCCTAAACTTTAAACCCTAAACCCTAAACCAAAAATTCAATAAGTTTTTCAAAAAAAAAAAGATTCCTAATAGATTTTTACTAAATTCATTTGATTTAGTTAATTTGAAAGCAATAATATAATTCAAATGAGATACCAAACATGGCCTAAGTTTTCCAACAAATTCATCAATAACGGTGAAAAATCTAAAAATAACATGTTTATATTTTCAAAATTAATTTGAAAATGCAGAATTAGACAACAAAATATACCAACTTTAATAAATATACTATTTAATGTACTGCATGAGTTGTTACTTTTACAACTTATTATATAATCATACTTTAAACTTTCAATTTTGAGTAATGATTTATAGTTTACTAAATCTTTGCAACTAAATACTAATTCCATTAATAGATATGTTTAATTTATTTCATTAGGAAGAACACAACTTTACCTCGTTCTAACCCTCTTGGCCTAGATCACATAATGTAATTATCACTTCATCGCATACAATCTTCTTTTTTCTATATAGGAGCTCAACTAACACCATTAGGACTCTTCAATATTAAGAAAGTTTAATTACTCAAAACTTCTCTTAAATTTACAGGCCTGTTGTAAGATTTTCTAATTGGAAAATCATTATGGTGCTCTTGAAGATGTAAGTGACTATCGTATTGATGTACTTTGATGGATCAAATTTCTATGATTTAAAAATTTTGTAGTTTGTATTTGATTGAATGGGCGTAGGAAGTAGGAAGTTGAAAGAATATGGAGTTTGATTGCAATAATGTTTTCATTACATAGATTTCAATAAATTGGTTTACATTTATTGTAGCAGTATATGGGAAGAGCTATTATGAAAATAATAAGTTGTATCTAGTTGAAGTTTTGTCCTATGCAATCATTTTTTATTCTCTTAAATTTCTAACTTTAATGTGATGAAGGCATGTAAAAAAAAAGTTAATTTAACCTCTGAATTAAAAACAAACAACTCAGTACATTAACACCAAAATTGTAGGGTGGTAATTGTTTTTTGTGTAGCTTGTTTGCTAGCCTTTCTTCATAGGTTAGACCTTGACTTGTATCCATTATATTCTACTGTTATTAGTTATTTCTTTTTTGCTTTGTTCTTTTGTTTACATGCTCTTCCATGCTGTGTAAATGAAATTTTGTATTCTTTGATTATGAAAGGAAGATTATAATGCTCACTATTTTAAGGCTAAATGTTTGTAGGCATAAGTAAACTAAATACTTTACCATTAAGAATCTTAAAATACAATGGACATCTATTTCAGTAAACGTAGCTAAATTAGACTCTTTTTATTTATTTATTTATTTGCAGTTTATCAGAAAAAAGATATATGTTTGATAGGACTAACATAGTTCTATATTTTCATACTTAAATCATGTTAGTTTGGAGGTTTTAATGTAATTAATTGATCATTTTGTAGGGATTTTAGCATAAGGCATGTTTCGAGAGATTCTACGTTGAATCACGATTCCAACGCATCAAACTGGAGGTCTTTCGGACACCTGAGCAGAAAGTTAGAGCAAAAATAAGCAGTGTTGCGCGCTGGGTAGCGTCTAGACGCTGTCCAGAGCGTCTAGACGCTATCGGCAGTTCCCTGAAGCCTCCCTCGACGCTGCGGAGAGCCCCTGTGACGCTGGGAGCGTCTAGATGCTGTCCAGAGCGTCTAGACGCTCCGTCGATTCCTATATATAGATTTTTTCGTCCTCTAGGTCATTTGTCTCCGATTTTCAGCCGTCATGAAACCAATTTAGGCTTTCTCCTCTCTGTTTTTTAGTAGTTTAGGATAGATTAGGAGTTTTTCATCAAACCTTGGTGTTGAATCGAGCTTGTTTGAACTCAAGGTTTTCTATGGAGATGCTCGGCTAAATATTGCAATTTCGGTTCAGAGGTCGGTTGTAATCAGTTGCGACATTGTGAGGCTTGTACTTTAACTTAGTTTTCTTTTAATTGCAAATGTTCTTTAATTCCCATGTTAATTTTATAAGTATGTATTTTGATTAAATTGACGCCTTAATCCCTTTACATGCTTTATTGCTAATCACGATCATGATCCGTAATTGTCATGTTGAATGAACCGGTAGCATTAGAATTATCACATGTGTATGTTTGTGGGTTTCATGATACATGGCTTGCATGTTTAATTCTAGGAATTAAAGAAGCATGTTAATTAGGTGAAAGTTATTTTACCTCATCGATTGTCTTGGTCGTTCTAAAGTTCGTAATGCCTTTACCTAAATAAATTGAAGCGGTTTCGTAAAGATTTGTTTAGGTAATTAGCATTAACTTGGCGTTCGTTAGAGTTAATGATTTTAGGGAACATGCACTTTTTGGGGTTTCCTAATAAGTTGACCGAGTACTTGCATGGTTAAGATTAAATATTTTGAATGTCTATGATAAATGTTTGCAATTGAATATAACCGCACCTCTGAACTGGAACTTGGTAAGAGTTGATTTTTATCCTTTTCAGCAATTGTTTTATTTTTGTCAATTTTTATTTCCATTTAGTTTGAAAATATTTTCCAAACCCCCCCCCCCCTTTTTAATTGCTTTCTCATTTGCAAATTTAACTTAAGAAATTAATATTCGGTTCCCTGAGATCGACCCGGTCCACTCAATGCTACAAGTAGCTTAGGATCGATTTATAAATTTTAATTTGACGAGCCCTCGACAAGCTCGCTTCAATGTTCGAGTGAGATTAATGAAGTTCGCAATGAGCGGGGACCAATTTCTTCAACAATACATTTATGCACAAATTGATGTATATTAGTTTTAATTGATTTGCTAGGTTTAGTATTTTAACATTAGTGTTCTTACTTTTCTTTTATGTATTAAATTTGATTGAGTTTTAGTTTATTAAAGTTGAATTTGTTTGTGTCAATAGAAGATTTAGATTAATTAAAATTAAAAAAACCAATAATGCATAAACAGATTGTGGTCTATTATTGTATACACTACAGTGGATGTCAATTGTAGTCTTATTGTAAAAACCACGAGAAATGTCAATTGTGGTCTATTATTGACTACAAATGTGTATGTTTGGCGCGTTTGTGTAGATCATGTTGAATGCTTAGGAATTCGAGGGGATTTGAAACTTTTCAAACTTTTTGTTTGAAATGTTAAGTGTGTATTACCCTTGGCCTTTTCGAACAATGACATTTTATAAAATTCGCTTGCTTTCCTTTGTTGCTTTTTGTCTTTTATTCTTTAGTAGCTTAGTTTGTTTTTGTTTATGTTTTTTAGGTAATAATTGACCTAAGTAGAAAGATTATCATTCTTAGAGGGAGACACGCCACCACCTATGTGCGAACCTATTCAGGGGAGTTTTTCTGTTCCCCTTTCTCTTTGTCATGGCATGCTTTTACTTATTCATACATTGAGGACAACGTATCGTTTTAGGTTGGGGGTGATTGTATGTTGTTATTGAGTTTTAATGTTGAGTCCTGAGCACCTGAGCGTCGACTACAAATTTTTTAAAATTTATGAAATTTTTGAGCATGAACTGTTTGATGATTCTGATGCATGCCATGTGATTAGGACAGTCGATGAAATGCTTTCTATACCTTTTTATTTGCATTTGTTGAAGTTTGAGAATGCGATCCTAATTTGAGCCTATTTAAAAAAAATTTGTTGATTTTCTTGCAAAGTTTTGAGCACGTTAGCCAACCTTTTGTAGTTTTAAAGGCTTCGGGTGGAGTTATAGGGTCTATATGTTTGTTGTCACTCCGATAGGCCTATAGGCTAGCTCGATGGTCGATTTTTTGCATGAAAGTAATGTCTTACTTGGGAGGAAAAACATGTTTACTTGCTTGCAAGAGAGAAGAAAGAAAAGTTGAGCTTAAAGGAAAAAATGAATTGAAAAGAAAAGAGAAGAAAGAAAGAAGAAAGTAAAGTGAACTTGTAGTGAGTAAAAATTATCAGGGGTAAAAAGAGTTGCCTCTGTTGTGATCAGTTAAGCCACCCATGGAGCAAGTGCTCTGGGTAAGGGAAAATTTTGATCTTAAAGGAAGAAAAAAAGAATAGGTCTGAATAGCATAAAAATAGCCACGAAACCATAGAGGATTCCATACACACGGAGCTATAGATAAACCCAAGAAAACAAAAAAAAAAAGATTTGAATTGCACGAAAACCAACCAAACTCACTCCAAATAACACAGCCTGAGACCAAAGAGGGAGACAGAACGGCCGGAAACCACAAAAGGAGACGAACGCAGGCGACAGAATGGAAAACAGACCCTCCACGCGCTCTCACGTGCCAGCGCGTGAAGGCCACTCGCAGTTGGTTTGGATGTCGGATTCTAGGGTTTTGCAATCAGAATGTGGGCTTCCTTTTTGACTGGGTGGTGACAAAAAAAAACAACAAAAAAAAACTTTGACCTAATTTGTGGCAACGGCGGTGGCGATGACGGCAGCAGTGGATTTAAGTGTCGACAGCAAAGCTCACAAACCCTAAGATGTTAAACAAAAGGGTTCTAAACCTCAAACCCAATTCCCAAAACCCCAATGGTTAACAAACTTAAATCTCTAGAAACAACAGCTATGATACCATGTTATTGTGAAACAAAATATGAGAGAATTCTTATTCAATTCTATACAATAGAGCCAAATATATATAGGTTTTTGTTTAGTTTTCCTTTTTTCTTATTTCTTTTACTCTTTTTAGTCTTTTGTTGTAGTTGGTCTAGTGTGCTTTGTTTGCCTTTTGTTTTGCAGTCTAAGAAGTAAAAAAATGCTCGTTGAGGTACTGATGCTGCAGCATTGTGCAAAATTGCTCAACATCCTGCATCATTGCCAGTCTGGCAGAAAACAAAAATGTGGGCCCATTTTTTATGACGTATTAGTAGTTTTTGGTCTTTAAACCCATTCAGATGGGCCAAAAATGAAAGGGAAAAAAGCCAAAGCAATTATTGGAAGAAAGAAAGCCCTAATTTAGGGGGTATGTGACCAACGTGTGAAAGGGGAGATATCTATCGCAAAAACCAAAAGAAAAAAAATCAAAAGGAGAAGAATAAGAAAAACACAGCAGGGAGAAGAAGTTTTTTCTGGAATCTTCTTCAGCCGCCCATTCTCACTCTCTTCTTCTTAGTTCTTGGGTTTATGTATCTTGCTCTTTAATTTTCTTGAAGATTTAGTTAGGTTAAGTTGTTCCTAGGGTTGTTATTTTGTGAATTTCCATTTAAACCTAAAATGTTTATCAATAACGATTTATTTATGTTTATTTTCTTTATAAAAGACATGAGCTAATTTCTTTAAGCTAGAATTTATGAAGTCATAACTCTATTTTGGAGCCCTTTTTGCTATGGAATGCTATAGAAGTGTAGTTTGCTTATGGGTTTTTTTTTTATTTCTTATTGTTCTTCTTAAGAGTGATCAATTTAAGAAAGATTACAAGTTTGTTTTAATTCTGAAAATGTTAAAATAAATGGAAATAGCATAGGCAATACAAGTAGGTTAATGTCTTGAATTAGGGATGAATTCAATGGTATAGACATATACTTTTGGCTTGTAAACTTAGGGAGATTGGGCTATCCATGTATTTGAAAGCTGGGTTTTCATAGACATATGTTAAACTTTGCTTTTAAAACTGCAATTCGAGTATTATAATTAATTTCAGAATTTATTTTTAGGATTTTTCGTTACTACACAGTGCAGTAATGTTGCACAATGTTATAGCATCACACAACATCAGGGAGCTAAAATTAGCAGTGAACTTTCATAAACTCCAGCGCCTTAATCATTTGATTCTTGTCTTGTTTATTATCAATTTTAGTTCCTTATTTCCTTTAAATTGCTAGAGTTTAACTTCCTTGTGTCGTGCTTGCTTTATGTTAATTTTATGTCGCTTAATTACTTTAGAATTAGCGTTAATGGTACTCAAGTTTACAAAATTTGCATTATATAGTCCTTGTGGGATCAACCTTGTCTACCAATTACTAGATACGATTGCGTATGCTTGCGTAGTGAGTTTTTGCACAACAACTACTTCCACCTATGAGCTTTCTTGTTTTGTTATCTACTTTTTATACATGTTATATAAAACTAAGCCAAAATTTGAAAACTAAAAAAAGTAGTTTTCAAAAACTTGTTTTTATTTTTTAAATTTGGCTAAGAATTTCAATGTTTTCTTGAAAAATATGAAACACATTGTAGAGAAATGATGAAAAAACAAGCACAATTTTAAAAAACCAAAAACTAAGCCTCGTTTGATA